>OZ023191.1:8577078-9177078 GCA_963995505.1 Hypericum androsaemum
ATGCCTTTTTTTAGGAAAGGAAGCTTAATGCCTCAGAATAATGGAAAGAAGAAGTGAACACACAATAACCATAAATGGAGATTCTGTTGGAAACGGAATTTATTAGCATAACAACAACAAAAACAACAACAGGGGACTTGGAAAAAGTAAACATGACGAGTACAAGAATGGAAGTTGTAACCAATGAGAGTTGGTGCGGAAAGACTCGGTTCAATTCAAGACCTTTCAAACTTTACGAATGGTTCGTAAAAATACAATTGAGATAGTTACTTCTAAATAGAGCTAAAACAGTACTCGCTTTCAAATACGAAATTAAAAAAAGGAAATAGATAACCCACAAAGGGGATTAGAGGAGGCTCAATCTGCATTTGACACTTTGGCAGTGGGGCAAATGAGCCGCTTGCTGCGACTGGGTTGGTTTGTTTTTGTTGGGTAAGAGGTGGGAGATTTGGGTTCAGGGGAGGAAAAAAACCCAATTGATTGCAGGAGGGACTCAACAACCATAGTTTTCACCAGCTTCCTCCTCTTTGGAAACACACTCCCTTGCTTGGCTTTGAACCCGGCAGGTGCCTCTACCCTTGAAGTACTACTCTTTCTTTCCATCTCCATCTATTTATTTCCACCACACCTACTGATCTTCTTTCTCCTCAGTTTTGGTTGCTACCCCGGAGAGAGAGTTGGTGCGACTCTTGTGGGTTTTAAATACGTTTTGTTATGTGTATATATATGATCCTATGTTTTTTTTTCCGGATCTAATACTCTAAGATACTCTTCCTAATTCCTCGTTGGAACCAATATGTTTTCCTTGTAGACTATTAGCCTAGTTGCCGCCTTTATATAGTGCGGAAATCAACCCAGAAGATGAAAATGACATACCGGAAATTGCAAGACCTTTTTACTTGTTTATAAATAATTGAAGTGGACAAAATTTATTTTTGCGGACACATTAGAGAATGTCACTGTTTAGACACCAATCAATTCCGCCGCAAAAAGAAATATATATATATATTTTTCTATATATGGAAGCTTCGTTTGGTAAGACTAGACAAATATTTAATGGAGATTAGTTATTAAGTTGGTTGTCCTCACCTAGTTTGTGTATATCTGGTGGTTTCCGAATTGTGAAGTGGAGATCCTTATGTACATGTGCCGCACAAATACAATTTTCTTATTTAACTCCTTGGCTTTCCAAAAGAAGACACTCCTACATATTCCATGATCATTACAGATTATACAAGTGTGAGAATTAAAGAACTAAACACAGGTGCATTCCTAGATGTTAATTAATCAACGAAAGTAAATATTTGTGATGTAAAAATTTACCTATAATAAAAATCACATGAGTGGTGGCTCAACAATTTATTACTAGTATCTAGCATATTCTACCTATTTGTTATTGCTGAAAATTCTTTTATGCTTTCTTATATTTATTGAATTCATATATTGAATTCTTTCATGATATACGTTATGTCATCACTGACTTATTCGAAATTACTTGACAACTTTTCATGAAACATATTGAAAAATTCATAATTTAGTAACTCAACCGTCTTACTGGTTCAACAAGGGGCTAGGTTCTCTTGGTAAATTTTCTTAAGATAACAAATTAACTTTAAAATAACTTTTATCTAATTAACATGTTATAATCTTAGGACTTAATAGCAATAATAGAAGTCCTTAGATGACAGAATTGTAATAGGGCATATGAAGTATAAATAAGAATAAGAGAAAATTCTAGAAACCATTCTGACATTTTAATAATAAAATCTAAAGGAACTTTCCTTCTCCTTTCTCCCCTTTCTCTTCTATCCTTTTACCTTATTCTAATTCTTGATTCTTGAAAACTCTAGCAGGTTGTGACATAACATTGCTTGATAGGTAGATGAACATCTTTGGTTTATTTCTAACATGCAATTAATGGTGTAATAATAGCAGATTTTGTCACCTGTTATTTTGGCGATTTATTTTTTGAATAAACAGAAATTTTACTTGTAAAAAAAAACCTGTCTTAGTGGAAACGAAAATAATATGAAAAAATCATCACCAATAAAAAAAAGAATCGGGAAAAAAATTCCAAATGTCGACTCGGCTTGCACCGTAGAAAAAAGGTCTCCGTACTTTATCAAACTTCAAAGTCAACAGAGACTTGCTGCCTTCTAATGAAAATAAGTGACAGATTCACAAAGTAGACGACCGGTAGCTTCCAAGTTGATCCAGTTACAACAGATCATACAATTTCCAAATGAAGGATCATAGAAAACATTTTTCCATTTCAAAAATTAGTCAGTGCTCAACTATAGAAGGATTACAAGTTGGAGGGAGCGACTTGGTGCATGCTCCCAGCTACAGACAGATCAATGTATTGGAAAATAAAAACTTCCTCTAAATATTCCTAGTTGTTTACCAGGAGGGTCGTTTGGTGTTTGAGGAAGTCGGAGAGGCTGGCTCTTCCAATGGTGTTAGTGCCGATGATGAGGAGGAGATTGTTCTCTTTGAGGCCTTCACAGTTTTTGACTTAGATGGAGATGGCTACATCACCAACGAGGAGCTCCAAAGCGTGTTGCTTAGGTTGGGATTGTGGGATGAGGAGAATGGCAAGGATTGTTGAAGCATGATTTGTGTTTTCGACACCAATTCCGATGGAGTTCTTGACTTTGAAGAGTTCAAGAACATGATGCTTAAGAGAGCCACCATTTGATGTGATCAAATTGGTTGATGACGGTTTTGTTGGCGGTAATCTCAATGTAACCCAGTGAATTAGTTGACACACTGTGTTTGGATATAAAAAAAATAGACGGGGGTAACGGTTACATAGAACCTAATGATGGCGGTGATTTTTATACATCCACCTTTTTTTGGTGAAAATTTTATATATCAACTTTTACCATATGCAACTCGAACTTTGTAGTCTATTCGTTTAGTTTGGGCTTTGCTCGTGGTGAACGGTTGAGACTGGCCCAAGTCCGTGAGGTGATAGATTTTTGAACTTCAAATTAATCAGCCCATTATTATTTTATAAAAGGTTGAAGATATAACACTTATTTGAAATAGACTTTTTTTTGTTTCCGATTTAAAAACTCGTAAAGAATTATTTTAAGGGTAAGTATCAAACAAACCAAAATCGTCAAACTGTAAAATTGCAAAAATTGAGACCGCAAAAAGAACAAACCAATTGCACGAACAGTTTCACTGTGCAAAAGTCAATATATTGAGTCCGAATACGATATGTTTTTTTATTATAAATAAGTAGAGATTTTATTAGACATTTCCATTCTGCACATCATCCTGAATACGGTCGCCACGGTTAAATAAGCTGCATCAAGTTCTGAGGCGTCGATCAGATGAAGTGGACTATAGTATATGCTCTTCAGTATATACTCTTCACGAAGGTTTCTTTTGAAAAGGGAAGCTAATATAGATCAATTTCCCAGATACACTAAAGAAGGCTCCGTTGACATTAAATTTGTTGGAATGTTCTTGGAAGTTACAACTAGAAAGAAAAATAGCAAATTACAGCTGAAAAAAAAAACGAACATAAACAACACAAGCATAGAAGTGAAATAAACGTGGAATAAGATCTAATTTCGCCATCCTGGTGATAAAACACTTGAATCTCTTAGCAAATTCTGACTTCAATCCGTACCAATGGAAAAGACAACATTTGGAGAATCATATATACTCTTAAGTCCCTTCTTCATCGAATTTCGCCAAATCGCCACCTTCTCACTGAATTAATTGTCAACTTCGGATTGGTTCCTCCTTAAGGCAAATCAGCTAGCATAAAAAGAGGAAAGCCACTTCAGTATGGAATCAAGGATCATCTTCTTCACCAGCACCCTCTTTTTGGGGAAAACGCTACCTCTCTTCTCCAGCATTTTTGGTGTCCTTTCCATTTTTGAGCACTTTTTACGAATTGGGTCGGTGCTTCGATTAATAAGGAATGGAGATTAAGAAGTTAGCGCAGCCAGCGAGTTATTTATACGAGTTTCGTCGCTTTCGGGTATGGTTTTAGGAAGTTACATGGAAAGATCCGAAAACTACTGTATTTGAAGGCCGACCAACCCGGAGCCGTCTACGTCTAAGTAGGTGTTGAGAAAGCTACGAGATTAAGGAGACGACCACCCAGATCTCCTCTAAATTGTTATTTTATTGCTTTTTGTGGTGGGCGTTGAAACTCTGGGGCATGTGATGCAAGAAAGGATTGACCGAATTTTCGATGTCAACGCTAAAAGCATAAGATAGTATAAGAATCAACCAATTTTACCGAGTTTAAAATTATATAAGTCGGTTCAGTTCGTGTTCAAAACACTATGTAGCATAAGAAAACTTACGTAAGTTGCAGTATAGCCCCCACATGATTAAATCGGTAACTTCAATAATTAGGGTTTCAACATTTTTAAGATTTAGATAAACGGCAAATGGTAGTAAAGAATATGACTGCTCCATATTAACTATCTCTATCTTAGATTTTGTTAAAAATTTTAATTACAAATCTTGCCCCTTAATATTTTTTTAAAAGGTAAATTTTACGACTAATAATTATATCATTTCAAGACTTGAATCATATATTTCCGTCAAATCTTCTTACGTTGTATGTGATTAGGCCAAACATTTTTTGCGCTTCTTATAATAAGAAAGTTTAAAGTTACTAACGAATTGACCATCTAAAGTATTGAGTTACCTAATCTATGTCCGACATAGTGAAAGACTCTGGACGCATATGACATATCTTGTCTTCTCTTTTCTAATCTGCATTAGAAAAGTCGTCTTCTTAGAAACAAGATACGTCCTCTCTTTGCCCCAAGTTACCTTATGGATTAATTTAGCAACAGGTATTTTGCACGTCCGTGGTAGGTCCAAGTTGCACACATTTAGCGAGAAGGCGATGGAGTTGCTGATGTTCTTGAGAGACTCACATTTATCCTAATCTTTTAATAGTTTATAGCCGTTAATGTAAGTGTGATTTGAATGTTAGGTAATTGCTCGGACTATATCATTTATTGTGTTCTTATTCGTGTTATTGTTTTCTTAGATTTGTAACATTGAAAGGAGTTATATATTTGTAAATTCGCTCCTTGTTTTTAAATTATTAATAATAAAGAGGGATGTAAAGTCGTATAATCACCCAAAAACAAATTAAACCGAAAATAGTTATTGATCTGGACTCTTCAGATTTATTTAATCGGGCAATTTAACCTTAGTGGCCCCTAAAAACAATAGTTAACGCGTTACAATTAATTGTTTATGGCTTTTGAATTGTCCACATCAAACATTTAGCCAGGAACTAGAAATCTGACCATTGTCCATTCAACTAAGAAGTCGTTTAAACGACCTTATTGAAAAGTAGATTTCGTGTGAAGCGCCAGCGGATAAGTTGGAAATTGAATGGAATTTGCTAGGGAGAAGAAGTTCCCTTGTTTTTACGTTGTTTTAAAAACTGCGGTCGGACTGGTGGTCTGACCGGTCCGACCGCCACACGGAAGAAATCCCGGTTTAGTTTTGTCCTAAAACCCAAAGAGTGGTTGAACCGGTCAAAATCCGAGTCGACCGGACAGTTTGATGCCTTGGTTGACCCGGATTTGACTGGTTCAACCAGAAACTTTAAAAAATGAAAAAAGTGGTCAAACTGGCATAGAAACCCACGAAATTTCACTCAACCTAGTTTCTCCCAAAATTAAAAGACCACATAGATCCTTCACAAAAGGACTGCATACTACGGAATTAATCTTTCAGAATTCATGTAAAATAACTTTGGAAAGAAAGATTTCATGCAAATCTGAAAAAAATTCAAAGCTTCAGTTTCCCTCTAATGAAGGAAAAAGAAATGAAAAAACAGTTAGCTAAACAAATTAGCCAAGAAAAGAGGTAATGGGAGAGGAATTCCGTTTAATGCTCTCAAGTAAAGGACAAGGTCCAATTTGGGTGTGAAACTTGGGAAGAGAGAAGAACTTAAAGAAAGATGTGACAGAAGAAAAAGAAAAGGAAGAGGAGAGGATAAGAGAGGAAGAGAGAAGTGAGAGACAAACGTGGGGAAGAGGAAAAGAGAGTGGAAGAGGAAAGGACAAGAAAGTTCTAACATGTGGGACCCAGAAGGAGAAAATAAATAAATGAAAAGGGATGCTTTGTTCAAAAAATAAAACGTGAAGTTCTAGAAAACTAATGCTTTTAATATAAACCCAAAAAAATCCTAATATATAAAATAATAATAATAATAATAAAATCCCGGTCCGACTAGCGGGCTGACCGATTGGACCGGCTAAACTGCGACCCAAAGAGCAGAGCAGGTCACTCTCCGGGTCGGTTTTAAAAACATTGGGTTTTTATGGGGTTGCGACCCTATACATGCTTGTATGCAGTTTAGTGGATGTATGTCTTCTTGACTGTCTAGAATGTGGGCCAGCTATGGGGTTCAGGTTGACTTTTTTTCTTGCCTATTGGTTGGTAGGTACCTCTCTCGACTACCCAGCTTGTGGGTTAGCTTGCGGTTAGATTTAGGTGGTGCTTGTGCTTCCCCTGGCCTATCGGCCAGTGATGCTACCTCTCGATTACCCAGATTAGGTCTTGGTAACGTACCAGTGATGCTACCTGTTTACGGGTTAGCTTGTGGTGAAAACTCAGTACTTTGTAAGTTAGTAATTTTTCTTTTCTTTGGTAATAAAATTCCGATATTTAATTAACAAACTGATATCTTTTTTATTCGTAAAATTTGAATTTAAAATCTTATAATCTTTTACCACTATTATTCCAAGATCACCGCTTTTCTATTTTTTTCCATATGTTAAAGTCCGTTTTTCTCTTCTCCAAGGCGACATTGTATTGTTCCGGAGGAGGCACCGAATGCAAAATTAAATATTCTTTGGGCGTAAGTTTTGTATTTAAAATCGAGTATAATAATGTAAGATATTTTAAGTGAAATAGAAGATGTGATGATTTTCTTTGATGTGAGAGTAGAAGCATCCCAGGTTTTGTAAATTCATTGAAACTTGGGCACCACCACATCAGATTCAACATTTCTAAGAAAAGTATAATGAGCCGGTCAGAAAAGCATAGATCAATCTGCCTTTTGAAATCTATGTTGTGCATGCAGTTAGATGGAGAAAGTCCGGAGATGTCGAGAACAAAAGTAATTAGATTCGTTTTTCAGAAAATTTCTCGGATTCAAATTTTAATAAATATACAAAGAAATTATTTAAAAAATTGTCTTTAAATAGAATCTTATATGATAATAGATTATGCAAAACAAAAAGGGCATCCAAAGATTCTTTCAAGTCCCTAAACATTATTATTGTGCTGCTCATGTTCAGCTAATGAAATCAAGTAGCAATTGATTAATTAAAAATATTAATAATTGATCATGCACAATATGTTCTTTGGGTAACAAATTGTATTTCCATGTGTAGTATATACTTAATTAATTTGTTTGAGAAGAGCTAGAATTATAACTAAACATAAACACTAGAGTTGATAGAGATTAAAGAGGAGTTATAAATGCATTTAATGGGAAAAAAAGAGAAAAGACTGAACGATTGAAAAGAGAAAATGATGGGTGCATTAAATTGGAGCCAGAAAATCGTTGAATTTCTGCTTCCATCTACTTCAAATCATTTTTTTACTATGTTTTGTCTTTTCTAGTTTTTTCTTGTCTTTTTATACCGTATCTTGATTTTTCTTACCTTTTCATGCCATTTTCTTGCCTGTTCTTTCTTTTTCTTTCCTTTTATTATCTTTTCCTTTACTTTTCTTTCATTTTCTTGCCTTTTCCTTACCTTTTCTTTCCTTTTATTGCCTTTTCTTGCCTTATTTTACCTTTTCTTGCCTTATATTTCCTTTTCTTACCTTATCTTGCCTTTTCTTGCCTTATCTTTTCTTTTCTTTCCTTTTCTTGCATTTTCTTGCATTTTCCTACCTTATCTTTTCTGATTAATTTGACCTTATTTTGTTGTTGTATTTGGCTTATTTTAATACAATTTAGTGGCAATCAAATCATTAACCCTTTGTTTAATAACGGGGTGAATATGTGAAGAAATAAAAAAAATGAGGTAGTAAAGTTTGAAGAAAAACACTTTATAATTTTTTTTCTTGGTTCGACGAGAGAAATGTGTGTGGAATATAAAATGGAAGCAACTTCCTAACCAGTGACTACCCAAAGCTATTCTATTAAGCGGAGAGAAGGTGATAGGAAAGAGAAACTTGGTTTAAATTTTAAGAATCTAATTACTGATTCATCCAATTTTTAATATTTTAAACCTTTTTATACTTATTATTAGATGGTATTTTGTCTCTACAGTTATATATCAATTATCATTTAATGAAAGGAATGTCAATTTCTTTCATTCTTTCCTATTTTCTTTTCCTTACTTTTCTCCCATTTTATTTTCACACCTCACTTGTTCAGAAATGAACTGTGGGATGCCGTCGAGTGCGGCACTTCTCAACAAAACTTTAAGGAGTTTCTACAAATTTAAATAAATTAACCACTATTTTTTAATAAGTACAAACTGACCACTTTCCTAACTATGAATGAATGTGGTAATCTAAGATGGCTTCGGAATATTTGATATAATTAATTCTGATACATAGTTTTTTCCACAATAACAATTAAATCACTTGATATTTGGATGCTACTTGAACTGATTGATTCAAATTTGAGTTAGACAGTATTTCAAATGGTCATGGACCAATCAAATATAAAAAATTAACATCGATTATGTAATGATTAAATTCAAAATCTCTGATTAAATTGAGTATCTAAATGCTCGATTATTTTGAATGGCGCATTGTGGTGTGGTTTCCTCTGGTTGAGTCGAGAATGGGAGCTAGTCCCCTGGCCCAGACTCCCCACCAAAAAACAACTTTGCATCCCTACATTTTAAATTTTTAATATTAGCTCTTGATAATAATTGAATCATTTTTTTGTAATTTTAAGAAAATAATTCTCATTTATAATAATGTATTACATCATTAGGCTATCAATTAAGTCACTTCCGTCAAAATTGATCATATTGTTAACATGAAAAATATTGCTTATTCGACAAAAGAAAATATGAGTATTACCACGGCGCACTTTAATTTTGACCATGGTACCTTTCCAAAAAAGAATCGCCTTTTCTTCTTCAAGACGTCCGGACAATTTCTTTCCCTTTCCCTCTTATTTCTGGTCCACTCAAAATTCCAAACTAACTTTTTTATATTTTGTTTCTTCAATGTTCACACGGAGCACACTCGTTTCCTACTTTGCTTTGTAATTATTTTTTAGAAAACAAATTACTATATTTCCTTTACATTTAGATAAAAGTTAACATGTGCGTTTTGATATACTTTGTTATTCTAATTTTCTAAACTTAACTTATAATCATGTGATATCTAGATAGTCTAATTACTTGAAATATTTCATATATCACACCAGCCAGTTAATTTTATTAGTATTGTATAATAATATAAAATTTATCCGTGTAACAATCCTAGAGTGTCCTTTTTATTTCTTAAAAAGGGGAGAAGAAAAAGAACACAGTAATCTATCTGCTTCTTTCCACTTCACATTATAGTCATAATCTAAATCACAGTCTGTTTCAAATGATTGAAGAATAATGGAAAGAAGAAGTGAGCACACAATATCCAAAAATGGAGATTCTGTTGGAAAAGGAGTTTATTAACATAACAACAACCAAAACAACAACAGGAGGGAACTGATCACCCCAGTTATGGCCTAATGACCCATAATTCTTGGCTAAACAGCTAAAGCAGGGGACTGGGAAAAAGTAGACATGACTAGTACAAGGATGGTTCAATTCAAGACCTGTCAAACTTTACGAATGGTTCGTAAAGACGCAACTGAGATAATTACTTCTAAATAGAGCTAACCGGTGCTCGTTTTCAAATACCAGGTTAAAAAAACAAGGAACTAGATAACTCATGAGGGGGATTGGAGGAGGCTCAATCTGCATTTGCCACTTTGGTAGTATGGCAAATGAGCCTCTTGCAGCAACTGGGTTGGTCGGTTTTTGTTAGGTACGAGGTGGGAGATGATGAGGGTTGAGGTTTAGGGGAGAAAAAAGACCCAATTGATTGGAGGAGGGACTCAACCACCATCGTTTTCACCAGCTTCCTCTTCTTTGGAAACACACTCCCTTGCTTGGGTTTGAACCCCGCAAGTGCCTCTACCTTCGAAGCACTCTTTCTTCCCATCTCCATCTCTTTATTTCCACCACACCAACTGATCTTCTTTCTTCTTCGTTTTGGTTACCACCTTGGGGCGAGAGAGAGAGAGAGAGAGAGAGGAGGGGAGAGAAGGGCTCTTGTGGGTTTAAGGGCGTTTTGTTGTTTGTATATTTGTAGTAAATAGGTCGCAGCTATCGACACTCCAAGTCGTGATCCATATGGAGTCAGAGAATAATCACCCGAAATTACGTTTTTCTATTTTCCGATTCCTTTTAGAAGTATTTTCCGATATTGGATCGTCACTATCTGGTACCAAGGTTTTCTCCAATACTTATTTGTCGACACGTGTACTACGGAGTACGTCATGGTGTATGCAAGGCCGACGGCCCTCAACTACAATTCTTTATCCCGAAAATTCTTATCATTTTCATTTCAGAAATATGTTTTGGTATACTCAATTTTAATATCTTACAAAATAGCAATTATATGATGAACTTTATATGACTCGCTTGATATTTCTTAGATTTTATTCAATGTTTGTGTAAACGAGTCGGGACGCAGTCTGAGTTTTCTGCGTTTCCTGATATAATCAGTTGGATCGTTAATCAAAAGGAAAATTTTCTGTAAATTATTATATTTAATATTAAAATTTTAAATGATTCTAAATATCCTGTAATTTGTTACAAAATTTATCATTTATAAGTCTAAAAAATGTTCATTTAATCATTTCAATATAGATCACAAAAAAATATATTTTTCAAAAGAAAATAAGTTTTGGGCAATTTGATTTAGATTAGTTGATCTTACCGGTTAAAATGAGAGCGAGGGACGTTGATCACCAGTCGACCACCCTCCGGGATTCTCTATAGAAATAACCTATTATCATAATCTGGTCACGGTCCAACCAATAGGATTGTCGGTCCAACTGCATTATTTACAATATTGATTTTATTAAACGACCAATAGTTTGAATTTTACCACATAATGATGACCAAAAAATTACTTATTAAGGCGTATCTTATGTCCAAAACCACAAGGTTATTTTTTGGAAAAAATTAATTTTAGTATCATGTGGTATTGCAGTTTTACAGTTGAGTACCATCTGATTTAAGAGCATAAAATATATCCAACTTATTTCAGTTTTCATCAGCGAGAGATCTATCGCATTTTTTTGAAACAATGTAGTTTCACTTCCTACGTGAATTGCCACATCGGTAGTCCATGGAATGAGTTTTTACGATGTGGCTAGTAATAAATTACAAAATAGTACCACATTTGTTTATAATTTTTCAAAAAAAACTCTATATAATACTCATTTATCTAACTCTAACCTCATAAACGAAGTGGCAACTCTCTCCCACTCAAAATGTTGAGCTAAACCTTAACATCTCATATTATCCTTCTCCTTCCTCCTCTGGTTTGATGTTACCCTTCATCCCCAACCCAAGTTCGAGCTTCCCCTTCATTGAGTATCCAAGTTTGAGCTTCCCCTCCCTCTCCAACCCAGGTTCGAGCTTCCGCCTTCCTCCCCGAGCTTAGATTCAAGTTCACCATGAGTAGCAGCTCTTCTCAGTCATTAGAGTTCCAAAAATTGGATGTCAAGTTTTACAGCTGTGGCGTTCGGTCGATTATGCAAATGGCCGAAACAAACAAAAATAAAAATATTAGAAGAAGATCTATAGTTGTGGGATACAGTGAGAAGGGTAGAAATATGTGTAACTTCTTTTTGTGGTACGGTCCGCCCACTTGCAGCTACAATATGGAGTTGCTGCCATCACTTTTGAACTCTATTAAGCACAAAACAAACGTATATTGGCCCTATTGTTAACTATTATGGATTTGCAAGATGAACTTTGTAAGGTGAAGAAAAACGTCCGAGTCATGGGAATGGCATTGCACAATTGTGAGAAAATGTGCAAGAGATATAAATGTCTTGTATATGTGATTTTACTTATCATGATTGTAATGTAGATATTTTAATAGAGTTCTAAGTATTGTTGACTAGTATGAAATATTGGTTATAATGTGGAAGACTGTATGGCAATGAAGATGTTTGTTATTTCAAAAGCTATCAATTACATTAAGTCCAAAATTTATCCAAAAGCTACCGATTACATGTAGTCCAAAAGTTGTCCAAAAACTGCATATGCATTAAGAACAAAACGAGCAATTCACCAAATAGTTCTAAACACCACTAAAGTTTTTGATTACATGTAGTCCAAAAGTTGTCCAAAAAGTTGCATATACATTAAGACCAAAACGAGCAATTCAACAAAAGTTGTTTCTCCTTCATACATGAGAACTGACAGATTGTTGACTTCCATGGTTGTCTTCCTCTATTTTCTCTACAAAAAATAGCACATTATATTAGTCATAATTTTTTAAAAGTTAACAAATAGATATCCATATTATATATTACCTAGGTAGATGTCTCTTTATTGATGTTGCTAGTCGAGCCTTCAAATTTTTGAGATCTCTTTTCTATCTTGAATCTTTGTCTCCTTTACCACGGTGAGTCGCCCGTAACTGCAGCCTTGCCTCCTCGTACATTTTGCCTACTTTTTTGTAGTTGCTACCCTCACTTGCCCTCCCATTCGAGTCACTCTTTTGTGACTTTGACTCTGATCGACGTGTTGTTCTTCTCTTCGTTTTTGGCCTTCCAGTTGTCTTCTGTTCAAAAGTGGATACACATCTGGATATTTAGTGACCAGTCACTCATCTCGACTTGGAAGTGAAGGAATGAGATGACAATACACAGCCAGTATGTCTCTTTGAAATAGCAGACATCAACAAATGCCATCGATTTCATTCGACATTCATAAATTGCTGCAACCACATGCTTATAAAAAATGCTCATAAGCTCCCACAGGTGACACGTAAATTTTTTTGCATCAATATCAACCGTAGTTGTTTTCAATAACAATCAACTTCAAATTTTTAAAGAACTAGCTAGAGTAGCAAAACAGTTACCTACACCCAACTTGATGCGATCCAACACTTTTGTGATGTTGGAACAAATAGTTTTATTGTACTCCTCCTTTTTGGATCTCTTCACATGCATCTTTTTCATCATCTTCCTCTTAATCTACTCCATCATAGATAAGATTGGCTTGTCTCTCCCATGCAATATAGACAAATTAAATGACTCACTAATGTTGTTCACTATCAGATCCATCTTGGAGCGAGTACTTGAATAACTTCTAGTCCAATTCCTTGGTTCATTCCTGCTCGAAAAGTTGACCATCTCCTCGCTATTTGGTAACATTTTCATCTTGTCTAAGTAGAACTTCAACTTTGTAATCTTTTCATTTGTGGTAGCCAACCAAAGGAGTTCCTTGTATTCTTGACCATTGAATGTGACACTGAAATTTTTGTATAAGTTCTACATTAGGAAACAGACGATTTATTGCCTCTTGTAGTCTCTTTAAGACAAAAGTAAACATAATTAGCCTAGTAAATAGATGATTCACACTAATACATTCGCATCAAATAATCTTTCGCACCAAGTAAACGACCATCACACAAAAAGTAAACATTACCTTTTGTTTATCAGAAATAAAGATCACCCCCTTCAATAAGAACCCATCCAACCCCACAAATGTCATAAGTCCTGAAAAAAGAAAGCACTCTTTTTTGCACCAAACCTAACATACATGTATTGGAATATGGGTACATGTGGCAACGACGCCAATGCAGAACGCGACACCATGGTATTAGTTTCTTTTGTGGTCCCGGGGCTGCCTTCTCTGGTGCTTATCTTCACTCGACAAGTGATATGAATGGAAAATATTCGGTTTCAGAAAATCTTAAACAAAAAACTTAAAACAAAATCAAACGACAAACCCTAAACCAAACCAAACTGACGGAGACTGAAGTAAAACTCTAATAAGTTACTTCGATCGGAGGAGGTGAGAGAGCCAATCGCGAACTAGGGTGAATGAACGATGCAAGGGGCGAGTTTCGTGGGCTTATGGTTTTCAATGGTCTGCGATGAGGGTCGAGACAAGGTCTGCGAGAGGAGGGTCGAAAGGATGGTCGTGGTTGTTCAGTTTCTGTGACAGGAAGAAGGAGAGTCGGGAGAGGGGGATTAGAGGGAGATGAAGAGTTGGGAGAAACTGGCATTTCTCTTAGAGGAGAGACTGTTGGAATTTAAGAGTACGAACATCTAAGATCGTAGCAGCGGAAGTTAAAATTTTTACCAACACAAACCTGATTTTGGCAGTATAACATAAAATATAAGAGTAGAGTTAGAGAATTCTTACAAGATATTGTAGATCGAATTCTCTACTATGGTATCTATGTAGTGCTCGTCTACGAACTCCTTGACAGTTGAAATCTTCGAGAATTTGCTAGGAGAATTCTTTACCAAAGGAAATAAAGAAATTGATTTTGGTATCTAGGTTTTTTTTTCATGTATGTATAAAACCCTAGATGTCCATGTATATATATAGAGGAAATTTTTCTTAGGCCTTAAGTTAGAAGACTTTAGAAGCCATCAACTCTGACCTCTAATTTTGGGCTTTGAAGCCCAATCTCGTATGGGCTTTGAAGCCCAATCTCGTATGGGCTTTGAAGCCCAATCTCACATTTCCTTAACCAAGTCAAAACATGTCCAACATTTTACTATATATATACTATTTAATTAAATCTAATCTAATTAAATAATTATAATACTATCTAATTTATAATATTTCTCCATAGATTAAATATTCTTTGATCAAATCAATATTTAATCTAACTAACTTCAATTCATAATCTAAGACTACTTGTTGTGTGACTCATAGGCCCTCAAATGTCAAGCGATTAGTCGAACTAATGGTCTTGGTCGAACCCTAGATAATAAACCAGACAATCTCAACATATGAGGTATGTTGCGAGGATACTTGAACTACCTATATTGTGAAGCTCATAGTGATACAATTCTTTTATTCGCGAATACTCGATTAAGTCTAGAAAATGATTAAAGTGTCTATTCAAACAACTTAATCATATTATCTCATTCTACTAATTGGTCATATTATCACTTTTAGATACCATTCCAAAAGTGACGTGCATTGGTCAATGACTAACGATCCAATTAGTTATGAGAAGAAAAGTATTATCTCCAAGTCTATTTGAGGAATGAATCCTATTCTTGGCTCAACTACCACGCACATGTACTTCGTGATGTACCCAACACATGTTGTATCTACCCCGTCAGGAGTGCAAGTATTGGTCATAGTCAAAGCCCATCACTCTGTACATGTCGTGCGTATTGACCTCAACTCGGAGGACTATTATACTACTCCACAAACAGATATTTCCGTAGACACGTAAATAATATACACCAAACAGTTTCTCGTTCGGGCATGCCAATACTCTCTAAAGTATCAGTGCATCCATCATGAGATACCTAGTATCTCGTAGTTGTGAGAACCACTACATCCTCTAAAGATATGATGCAAATCGCACACCAATCTCAATCGCAACATCGATATTTTATTCTCGATGATCATTGATTGTGGCTATTTTAGAACTATATTCATAAGCTATTTTAGAACTATGTTTATAGTCATCTGAGATCTCACATTCTCAATGACAACATTAGTTCATGGGAACACTAATATGAAATACGCAAACAATCAAACAATATATTCAATAAGTGTAATGCGAGTATTATAAATCAATAATATGAAATAACTGAATGTGATCAAGTACAATGTCCTTCCTAGGATTGTCTCTAGGACATGTATACTAACAGAGACATGTGAGTAAATATATGACGTGGCAATCCAAGTAGAAAATAAAACTATGCCATTTCGACAAATATATGATGTGGCAGCTGTCCGGGACCTCTTGCTGATAAAAATTGAAAGGGTAATCAAGTGTAAAATCGTGATACCACATGGTACTAAATAGATTTTCCCTTTTTTGTTTATAAACTTGGTATCTCCTCACCAGACCGACTAATCAAGGTTCTGTTTTGGTAGGACCTTTCAAAAGTGGCAAAACTCTCCCAACAAATAGTTAACACTCCATATCCAAAAAATAGAACTCAAAACTTTATTAAAATAGAACAACTAATTCTTAATATTGTATTGCAGCGTTTTGTATCTCTACGTCACAGGTACCTAACTAAGGTGTTAATAGTGTAACTTGTTTATGGTGGCGTGCGTTACCCGTCCAACAGCCACCCATTTTTTATTTCCTCTTGAAAACAAGGAAACGTTTTGTTTTTTAGAATAGCAAAGACACGTTTTGAAGTCAGCCAAAATGGCGACCTGCACTTGCTTCTGGTAATATTATCCCGGGAATATAAAATTTCGGATTATTAATGTCTTTTATGTGGAAAATTTCCGATTATAAATGTTGATGGGACTATAAAAATATTTTTAATATTTTTGGGTTTATTAGTAATATCTGGCACCATCGTGCCAACTAATCCATATTTAAAGTTGATAGAATTTTCTAAAGATGGCAAAATTCGCTCAACAAATATTTAATATTTTTAATTCTCGAAAAACCCTTTGATATTTTCAATTTTATCTTAGAATAGAGCCCAAAAGCATTTGCAGAAGTCTATTGCATTGTAATGAGCAATATTTCTATTGCATTGTATGGTACATTAGTCGCTACGTGATTTATTCAAACAGATGTTGAAATTATATTTATGCATACAAAAATAGAAAGACAAATATTTTTTATTTTCCATTTCTTCGTTACACTCCATATCGTGAATTTAATTCCAGCTATCCATATATAGCTTAAGTACTACTGCACCCATTTTATAATTCGATGATAATTATTTAATGATTTATTATATTTTTAATTCTGCGGCGGAATCAATAGGTCTCTCTCAGACAGTGACATTCTTCTGTACGGTGTCCCTAAAAATAAAGTATGCCAACTTTAATTGTTCATGGCAGAGTATAATTTTCTGGTACATAAAAGTCCTTGCAATTTCCACTTTGACATTTTTATCTTCTAGGTTCACTTTCGTCCACATTTTTATCTTCTAGGTACACTTTCCTTATTTAACTATTGGCTTTCAAAGAGATAAAGGAAAGCCAAAAGATTTCTAGATAATAAAATTACTACTATATAACTTTACTTATAAAAAAAAGTACTATTATATTATATTCTAAAAGATTGGAACGACTTCTAATTCCATGTCGATGAAGCCTTCATAAGAAACCTACTTGAACTTTTAGTCGGCCATGACGCATGTGGCTCTTCCAAACAATCCCCATCACACACCATATTTGTCACACACAAACAAGAGTGAAGACCCAACTCCGAACTGTTTGGAATAAGAGATGGACCGAGTCCACTAGCGCTTTTTCATGATCAGACGACCATAATTTGTGCGAGATAATTTTATAATTTTATTTTTCTCTCTTTCTCCCACGGCGAAACACCATTAGCTCACTCGATATATATTATTTAAATCTCTACATCTAACCATTCAATGAATCGAGAAACTCCTCACCAATGACTGAGAAATTACAAACTTTAGTGTTACCCATTTCATGATTTGTTCCTGCTCAAAAAAATATTTCAGGATTTGATAGTTTATTTTTTCTAAGAAAACAGTATAGCTATTGTGTCTACGAATAAGATTCATTTTTTATAATTAAGAATGCTAAGTGTTCAACTGCAAGTTATTTACGGACTTTTTTTATATCCAATAAATTAAGTGCTTTCACGTCAAACTTGACCCCTTTTATTTTTTTTAGTTCACGTCATTATTCATTAACTAAGAGAATGGACATATTATGAAATCAACAAGAAATTTCCATTCAAAAAAAAGGTTCAGACGTAGCACTCTGTTTGATTGATTTAGGAAAATACAGAGTACTCTGATTCATGAAAAAAGGGAAAAAAATCATAAAAGAGTAGTATGTTTCCTTTCCACTTCACATTCTCCTTTTCGATACAGTAAAAAAACTCTTAATTAAACTGAAAAATTCATTATTATATATACACGATACCGAAAAGTAAAAAGTACTCTCAACTCTCGTAAGACCACAAACAGAAAAGTAAAAAAAGTACTTTTTATTCAACCTTGGGTACTGAAGGAAGTGCCGAGGCAAATGTTGATAATGATGTCAGCAATTTTATTTTCAATTCTCATAAATTTTATTTGACACATCATCCATTTAAGCCATGTCAACAAATTGAATCTATGTCATTAGTGCCACATCAACAAAAATCAAAATTCATAGAAATAGAGGGTCATAAATTATCTTTAAAAGATAACATAGAGTATTAAAGTGGATAGGCCTATGTATTATTATTAATCTAATTAATTATTAAATCTAAATATTATTATTGTCTATGCTACTTATAGAAAATGCCTAGCATGACAATAATAATTCCTAGATTTAATAATTAATTAGATTAGTTCTAACCGGATCTTCATACTAGGGGACTTGCGCCTTTTTGGTACTCTTACAAACACATGAGTAATAAAAAAGAGATAATTTTATTTTAATACCCTATAGTTTTATCATTTTCTCCTAGAGTACTATGTAGTTTTAAATTGGTTAAGTACCCTGTGGGAGGTGAGTGGCATTCCATGTAAGCATGATGTAGCTGCAATTTATGAATGTGGACTGCAGCCCGAGGCGTATGTTGATAGTTGTTATTTGAAAGTGACTTACGTGGAGGTATACAAGCATTGTATACCTCCACTTCTAAGTCATGAGGAGTGGCCAAAGACTGAAGAACAAGATGTACACCCGCCTTTTATAAGGAAATCAACCGAACATCCGAAAAAGAAGAGAAGAAGGCAAGTCGGTGAACCTAAAAATCCCAAAAAGCTCTCTCGAGCTGGAGAGCTGGTTAAATGTGGTAATTGCAAGATGGTTGGACACAACATCCGAGGCTACAAGGCAGCAGTTACAGGTTTGACTCCGTGGCAAAGCAGACAACGTCTGAAGAAGTCTCAACCATCTAAAGCTTCGGCTAGCACCAGTAAAACATCTAAAAAATTGAAGAAATTGACATTCTTAGGAAGTCGGCAGTCTGATGTGTCGCAAGTCTAAAGATGCGCTAATCGGAAGGGATAGATGCTATGTATTAAGCAATGTTCTGGTTTCGGATCGGCGGTGAAGTTGAATGGTTGAATTTATCACATATTTTGGTGTAATAGGAATAGATGGATGCTAAGTATTTTGGATTGTAATCGGATGGATGTTAGATATTTTGGGCTACAATCAATAATGAACATGTAATTATTGATCGGCAATAGTTTTGAACATGTTGTGGCAACATCTTTGGATGTATTTTGGATCGACATTTCTTTTCGTTGTTCTTTACATACAACCAATTAAACATAAACAACCACATTGAACAATCCACATTACAAACATTCCACATTACAACTTCAATTAAACATGATCGATCCTGATTATAAACACATTACAACTAAATAATCCAAATAATGAACATGTTAATTAAAAAGATAAATATTAGATAACGATAATAGCAATAGCACTTCTCTTCACTCTTGTGCAATTCTAACTCATTATCACAAACATTTTCTTTGCTATCCGAAGTTGATGTTGTAGGTCCTCAATAGTTGATGAGAGGGCTTGAATATTTTTTTTCCCTTAATTGACTCCAAAAGTTTTGGCAACATCTCTAAACCCCATTTACAAATCGGTGGATCATACCATTAGAAGAAAATTCACATTTCTTTACCACACTCTTCGTATCGACCACAACCATAAAACCATCTTTTTGGATTTTTTTCCTTCCTAGACATTCGCATAGTCGAACGAACACCACATCTGTATTCCTTGTAAATCTTCGACTTCTCCATACTTCTAGAAGATGCTTGTTTGCTACTCATTCTGCGAGCTTAGGGATTTAGGGTAAACGTTTGAAATGTGGATGAAAATAAAGTTTGGGAATTTAGGGTTTACTTACTTTGGGAGCAGCTTGGGTTTTGCAATGAGGAAGGCTGTTGGAACCTTCGACTTCCTATATTGGAGCTCTTCCAACTTTAGAGCTGTTCTTGAAACGGGCCGACTAGAGGAAGGTTTGAGGAAGGCTTGGGTCAACTTTTTTTTTAGGGACAAGGCTTGGGTCAGTGGAAAAGAGAGGAGGAGAGAGAGAGATAATATTTTGGTTATTTAAAAGAGATTTCGAAATAATATAAATAAATTTAGGACTGAATAGGTAATTTACCATGGTCCACATTGGCTTTAACTTAAAAAAGTCGGGCACCACGTGTCTTCCACGTGGTCTCAAAATGACGACGTTTCGGGAGGGTTTCGAAGGGCAGCTGCTTTGGACCTGCCCGGAAAATTTGAGGTCAACCACAGGGTACTAAAATATCAATTTGAATACACATGGTACTCCAGGAGAAAAAGGTAAAACTACAGGGTACTAAAATAAACTTATCCCATAAAAAATGTACCTAAAAAACGGGAAAAAAAACCCTGCGTTTGTTTTTCCGTCGTCGAAGTAGATCGACTGTATTTGACAATATTTTAATTCCTTTAAATTTGACTAAAATTCTTTTTGCTTTATACCAATATATCCTTCCCCGTAACGGCGACGAGGTTCTGTGGGTCCGGATTTGCTCACAGACTCAGATCGCGGCAACGACGGAGTCTCAACTATGGAACGACGCCGAACGGGAGCCTCGTCGCTTCTAGATCGCCGCTTCTGGCTCGTCACGTGCGAACGCACCAAGAATCCCTTCAGATTCAAGTTCCTAACAGTCACATTTTGTTATTCATCTTTCCCTTAGCACTACGAGTGCTACCTAAGTCGGCTCCGTGATTTGGCCACTGTAACGAAATATATAGGTATTATTGTTGTTTCAGGGTTTTAAGGAGGGGCCGATTAATTAGGTTTAAGTTAATCGGATACTGTATCAAATATCGAATTTGTTTTTGTGAACAATCTTATTAAATTTTGGTCGTTAGATCTGTAAAATATTTTTTTAATCACATCGAATGGCCACAAGCAAATCCCCATCAAGGAAACATCTATTATGTAGTCCGCATCCAATTCAAATTCGGAAAGGCATCAAGACTCACAATGGGTGAACTGGATTGGGCATAGAGTGAAGAAAATTATTCCGGACGGTTTAGAGTGAAGGAGGACCGCGCTGGCATTTTCTGTTTATGATATCGGCATGCGCCATTATGTGATATCGGCCTTTATTCCGGCATGTGTTTGCGACAACGGCATGTCTCGTTTATGATATAGACATGCATGGCTTTTTTCATTTTGGTCTCCGCATTCTAGCATTTTTTCAAAAAAACTCCCGCATATTTTCACTCCAAACGTTTCGGAATGGGGGCATTCCGTACCCAATCCAATCTCCATAATGGGGTCTAGAAGAGTGAGAAATGTAATCAGGAACAACAGACTTCAAAACTTGTCAACTACACAATTTGAGTAAATCATGTTATTATATAATTAAAAAAAAGAGTAGACCCTCTTGCAGGAACTGGTTTGGTTGGTTATCGCTGACTTATTCTAAATTACCAGACAACTTTTCCTGAAACATAATAAAGAAATCATAATTTGATAATTGACATTAAATTTCTTAAAAATACAAGAATATTTCCAAAAAATACTTAAAAATGAAAATCACAATTTTAGATGTGTTCAACATTACACTGTGGGTTTTGAGAAAAATGAAAAAAAATCACACTTCGATAAATATACATATATGAAAACAATGAATAGTACTTCAATAAAAATAATAAGAAAAAATTATTAAAAGAATCTTTAAAAAATCGGAAAATAAGTGAGATTAACGAAGTAGACGACCGGTAGCTTCCAAGTTGATCCAGTTACAACAGATCATACAATTATCATAGAAAAACATTCTTCCATTACAAAAATTAGTCAATTCTCTCAACTACAGAAAGACTACAAGTTGGAAGGGAGGGACTTGGTTCAGGCTCCCAGCTACAGACAGATCAAAGTATTGGAAAGTCAAAACTTCCTCTAAATCTTCCTAGTTGTTTACAGGCATATTCAGTCACAGTCAAGTCATACAGCCCGCCTCTGCGATGCAAAACCATCGACCTGGATCGCATCTTTTCTACGTCTTCGTCTGATTGGACGCTAATGACCTTTCTTCGCTGTTCAGGACTGCTGACAAAAGCATATCCATTCCTCCCCTTCCTTTCTCGGAGTCTTGTTCACTTTTTCTTCTCAACTCAAGCTCCTCATACGCCTTTTTAGCATTGTGGATTATCCGGAGCTTCAGTTGACATTGTCTGCAAAACCATTTCCCCTGCGGTATAGAACTTTGTGGCGGGGTCAAGCAATATATGTGGTAAGCATTGTCACAAACTTTCACACAGTATAATCATGTTATCATCCTTGTCGGTGAGTCAAGTTCTACACAGACAAGAAGGACAATACCAACGAGGACCGTGCGACTGTTGGGAAATTTTGGGTGGGAGGATGAAGAATTGTGTAGCACGAATTTATAGGATCTAGCGATTCTTTCAGACAAAGTTCAACCCTCCGAGTAATTTTCGCGAGTATAACGGGTTTATAAACGATTGCCGTCAGGATACAAAGAAGCCTTTAACACCGAAATTGAATTCAAGGTTTGCACTACCTTGACTCGACCAAGAACACACTTGAGAATTTCTGATGATGCTATGAAAGGAAAGTGAGTGAAGGCTCTTGTAATTCTTGAGATGAATATTCAAAGTGAAATATGTGCCACTATTTATAAGGGATTGGCACCATAATTTATGCTTCTTCATCACCAACAATATTTCTGCAACAATTGTTAATGGTGGCTAATGGAATAGTCATATTTTTTCTAGTTTGAAACAAAGAGTCATGAGTTTGAACTTGCCAGGACCGGCCTGGCGCCCACTGGGTTCAAACATGTTCTTCAAATCTAGCGCCCGCTGAGTGTTTGGAATCCGCTGACATGTACAGGTTCAGCCTGCCGCCCGCCAGGTTCGAGCATGCTTCTCAAACCTGGCGCCCACCATTTCAGGTTGATCCCATTACTCCCTGTTGTAGCGGCCATATAATGCAAATGCAACATATTTTTGAAAATATCCAATAGCAACTTTAACTACTTTTTGGTCAGACACCTTACATGAAAATATTTGTATGGGCAGGAATCGTGCTCACAAATCTTTATCTTATCACAATCCTCCACTTCATTTTCACAAAGCTTGCATGCAGATACTGAACTTCCGGGCATTTTCTCGTTCATGCTATAACTTGAATTATCTTCCAAGTCATTGAAGTTATCTTCATCCACGAGCAAGGTGGTTCCTCGAGTTAGTTTCAACTGCACCCTTGAAGCACCCAGCCTCTCACAAACAACACAATACTCATGCGGAGATTCGGTTCTGTGGTGGGGTGAGAGTTCGTGCCTCTCTCACCCCACCACAACGAACACTAAACAAAAACCGAACATTAACCAAACAACGAACACTAAACACAACTAGCAAAAGCTAGTAACAAACCGATACCGAACTAGTACAAAATCTAAACTTTGTAATTGAAAGAGACTTTATGAGCATGTCAACAGGATTTGACTCCGTACCAATCTTCTTCACAAGAATTTTACCTTCCGAGATGACGTCTCGAACAAAATGGTATCGAATGTCAATATGCTTTATCCTCTGATGGTATATATGGTCCTTTGTCAAATGAACCACACTTTGACTGTCACAGAATACCACAATAGAACCAAGAAAAGAAGACATCTCACCAACAAATGACTTAAGCCAAATCGCTTCTTTGATTGCCTCTGTAATTGCCATGTTTCGGCTTCGGTAGTTTAAAGTGCAACAGTTGGCGGAAGTTGAGACTTCTAACTAATTGCAGTTTTGTCGAGAGTGAAAATGTACCCTGACAAAGATCTACCTTTATCAAGATCACCACCATAATCATAATCTACATAACCTGTTAGTGCACCATTTCTTTTCCCAAACTCCAAACGAGCATCAACGGTACCTTTCAAATAGCGAAAAATCAATTTCACAACTTTCCAATGCCCTTTTCCAGGACAAGAAAGATACCTGCTAATCATACTAACAGCTTGTGAAAGATCGGGTTGGGTACATACCATCAAATACATAAGGCTCCCAACGACGCTTGAATATGGAACCTTCTCCATGTATCTCCTTTCACCATCGGATTTCGAACTCAATTCACGTGAAAGCTTGAAATATTTTGCAAGAGGAATAGAGACAACTTTAAGATTCTTTATGTTAGACCGAAACTGGTGAAGAACTTTCTCGGTCAAACTGTTTTATGAAAGATAAAGCTTCCAGTTGGATCGATCCCTAGTGATCTCCATACCAAGGATTCTTCTGGCAGCCCCCAAATCTTTCATCTCAAATGCCGAGCTAAGTTGCTCTTTTAACTTCTTAATTTCTCTCATACTAGTGGCTGCAATTAACATATCATCCACATACAATAACAAGTAGATGAAATCACCACCATCCAATTTCTTAAAATAAACACAACTATCATAATTAGAATGGGAAATTGATACTAACCATGAAAGAGTCAAACTTCTTATACCATTATTTGAGGTGACTACTTAAGGACATAAAGTAACTTCTTCAATAAACACACATGGTCCTCATATCCCAGAACTTCGAAACCCTCCAGTTGTTCCATATAGATTTGCTCTTCTAAATCACCATGCAAGAAGGTTGTTTTCACATCCAATTGTTCCAATTCCAAATTCTTTATTGCAACCAAAGAGAGCAAAATCCGAATGGAGGTATGCTTAACAACGGGTGAGAATACTTCATTTTAGTCAACACCTTGCACTTGGCTATAACCCTTAGCCACAAGCTTTGCCTTATATCAGAAAATTTCAGAACTTGATCCATCTACCTTCCTCTTGAAAATCCACTTACAACCAACAATTCTCTTATCATTAGGTGGCTTCACAAGAGTCCAAGTCTGATTTCTTTCCAAAGAGTGAACCTCTTCTTTCATGGCAACAACCCATTCAGCAACATCTTTGGAAGAAATTACTTCTTCGTATATTGATGGATCACTAAACTCCACCTCTTCAGCAGCAGCTAAACAGAAAGCAAAATCAGACTATCCATACCTTTCTGGTGCTTTGGTCTCTCTTCTAGGTCGGTCCCTAGCCAAAGAATAAGGTTGCTCATCTTCTTGGCCTTCTTCTTCTTCATCATCAACTTTAGGGATCGACACCTCAAACTCCACCTTTTGCTCAACTTTTTCATTCTCCTTAATAGCCAACTCGGAAGCAACATCCTTTGCTTTCAACATTGCCGACTCATCAAACGTAACATCTCTTGAGATGAGAAACTTGGACAATTTAGGACGCCATAACTTGTACCCCTTCACGTTCATGGGATATCCAACAAAAATACACTTCTTTGCCCTTGGCTCCAACTTTCCTTCATTTGCATGAACATAAGCAGGACAACCAAACACCATTAGGATTGAATAATCAAATGACTTGCCTGACCATACCTTCTCGGGTGTCTTGTACTCAATCGAAGTGGTAGGATATCGAATCATCAAATAGCATGAAGTGCTCACATCTTCTGCCAAAAACTCCTTACCCAAATCTGCATTAAAAAGCATACAACGAGCCTTTTCAAGTAGTGTTCTATTTGCCCTTTCTGCAACCCCATTTTGCTGTGGAGTATACACAACCGTCTTATGCCGATCAATCCCTTCGGTCTTGCAAAACTCATTAATTCAAAACCATTATCAGTTCTCAACCTCTTCACTTTCTTTCCTGTTTGCTTTTCCAAAAGGGTTTTCCATTCTTTGAAGGTATTGAACACTTGGTTTTTCTCCTTCAAGAAATAAACCCAAACTTTCCTTGAAAAGTCATCAATGAAAGTAAGCAAGTAACGAGAACCATTACCTTTGATGGCATACGAGAGGGTCCCCAAAGTTCCGAATGAATGTAATCCAATGTTTTCTTGGTCGATAACCTCTTTTATTTGCCATACACACAATGTTCACAAAAGCTCATGCTACTTGTGCATTGGCCACACAACAAGCCTCTTTTACTCAAGATCGCAATTTCCTGCTCACTCATATGTCCCAACCTCATATGCCACAACTTAGTAACATTGGCATCCGAGGTAGGATAAGCAATAGCGGCTAAATCTTTTACCGTGGAACCTTGCAAGAAATAGAGAGTTACAACTCTCTTTGCCTTCATAATAGTGAGAGCTCCTCTTGAAATTCGTAGGACTCCAGCTTCACTTTGAAACTTGCATCCCTTTTCTTCAAGTGATCCTAATAAGATCAAGTTCTTTGTTAAATCAGGTATATGCCTCACACCTGTCAATCTTCGGATCTTGCCATCATGAAACTTAATCTTAATTGTGCCGACACCTGCAGCCTTGCACAAGTTATTATTACCCATGAGTATCTTGCCAGTAGACGGCTGATATGTCTCAAACTAATCTCTATTTGGAGTCATGTGTTGAGAGGCACCCGTATTCATAATCTAAGAATTCTCAGCATTAACACTACCATCTATTGCACAAAGAGTGTCAATTGTGTCACTTTCAACTATATTAGCCTCTTCTGAAATAACACCTTTAGTCTTTTGTTTATTCTTCAACTTGAAACAATCGGCCTTGATGTGTCCCTTCTTCTTGCAATAATGGCATGTGAGATTCTTGTTCCTGGACTTGGAACGGGTTCTTGAATCTTTCAGAATTCTTTCTTTAGACCTACCCCGATCCACAACCAAACCAACACCTTGACTCTCCTTCCTAACATTAGTCATCTCACTGTCCAAATGCAACTTGGCTTGCAAATTACTTTTAACATCATCAAGGATAATCTTCTCTCTACTATAAATCATCATATCTCTAAAAGACTTATATGATGCAGGTAATGAACATAACAACAACAAGGCTTGGTCCTCATCCTCTACCTTTATACCAAACTTATCCAAATTATTCAAGATTGAAGTAAACTCAGCAATATGATCAGAAAGTGATGTACCTTCATCCATGCGAAGAGTGTAGAGGCACAATTTCAGCCGCAAACGATTAGTTAGAGACTTTTTCATATAAATACCCTCTAACTTTTTTCACAAATCTTTTGCGGTTTTCTCCGATAGGACTTCCTGTGATGTTGCATTACTCAAACATAATTGAATAGTAGAGAGAGCCTTGTCATCTATATCTTGCCACTTCTTATCCGAAATAGCATCACCCAATTCGTCGAGCCTTGTTCGGTGTCCTGCGTTGACCTCCTGTTGTTGTCTGTGTCAAGGAAATGATTCATGGCCGAGAGAGGAGGACGCCGCTGTTCTTATTTCTGTGTTTAGGGAGCTCGGGGCGGGTGAGGGGTGGTTCTACAGCGTCGTTTGGGTTGGGAGAGACTGAGGAGAGAGAAGAGGGGGGGGGGGGGGAAGGAGGAGAGATGACAGCCACGTCATCAGATTAAGCTGAGGTGGGAGTCCAGTTGGCCGGGCAGGGTCCGGGCAAGGTCCAAGAGGGTCGGGGCAGCTGCCCGGGTCTCTAATTGATTTTAATTGGAATAAGTTTAACTCAATTGATACGTTATAAACTACAGGGTACTGACTTAATTTTTCGCGATACCACAGGATACTTAAGTAGACTTTTCTCCCAAAAATTTGGCACAGAAGAAGTTGGGAAGGAGGAGGTCGATACTCTCTGGAAGTGGTGAAAGGGGAAAAATATCTACCACTCCCATTTATCTCTCTAAGTCATTACATATATATTACAAAACACAAAATGGCCTAACTTGGCCCACTAGCCCAAAACACAATCTGGGCTCAACATCTAACAGGTTCCAAAGCCACTAGCTGTGCAGCTGACACAATACCAGCTTGGTGGAATGTCACTAACAAAGTAATTAGATTTACTTTTGTGAAAAGGTTTCTGATTAATGTTTTACAAATATAAACAGATACTATTTGATAATATTATGCAAAAAAAAGCCATCCAAAGATTGTTTCTAGTCCCTAAACATTATTCTTGCGCTGCTCTTGTCATTAGCAGATTGAATGAAATTAAGTAGCAATTGATTAATTAAAAATATTAATGATTGCTGATGCACAATATGTTCTTTGGGTAACAAATTGTACTTCCATGTGTATTATATACCTAATTAATTTGTCTGAGAAGAGCTAGAATTATAACTAAATATAAAGACTAGAGTTGATAGAGATTAAAGAGGAGTTGTAAATGCATTTAATGGAAAAAAAAGAGAACGACTGAACGATTGAAAAGAGAAAATGATGGGTGCATTAAATTGGAGCCAGAAAATCGTTGAATTTCTGCTTCCATCTGCTTCAAATCATTTTTTAACTATGTTAGTTCTTGTATTTCTGATTAATTTGACCTAAGTAATTTGGTGGTTGTATTTGGCTTCATTGGGCCTTAAGTCTGTAATACAATTTAGTGGCAATCAAATCTTTAACCCTTTGTTTAATAATGGGGTGAATATGTGAAGAAATAATATAAAAAAAGAGGTAGGAAATATGTCCACTATATCATACGACCCGTTATCCAATTTTTTTATACTATCTGTTATCTATACGGAAAAATCTTTCTCTATTAGCCTCTCTCCTCTAGCCTCCTATTGGTTTCCACCGCCGGCGTCCCTCCTTCCACTAGAGGGAAGGGCGAGTGGGGGGCGATGGAAAACTACGACTAGCTCGGTTCCTGTGATGCTTTTCATAGAGCGGTTCCCCTTTCGCTGGAATGGGGAAGCCCTAAGGAGTTTCTTTGAGCGTCGTTGCAAGGTCATTGAGTGTTTTGTTACTATGAAACTTTCGGTAAGAGGGGCTCGCTTCGGATTTGTGCGTGTCCCTAGCTTGGATATCGCCTCAACTCTTATTTCCTTCCTAAATGGCTCTGTGGTGGAATCTAAGAAGATCGTAGTCTCAGTCTCAAAATTTAAGCGCGATGCTCGTAAACCTGCAACCTTACAAGCCCCGTTCACCAAAGATAAGCTTGCTCGTCAAAGGTCAACTTGGGTCAGAAAGGATTCTTTTGTTGTCAAGTCTCCTGCTATTCGCCCAGTGCCTAATGCTCCTCCCGATGAAGGTGAGAACTAATGGAATACTGACCGCCTGTGTCCAGAGATCCCGAATGGTTGGAGCGCAACCTGGTCGCGGTGGTGCAAGACCCAAAACAACTTTTGGTTATCCACCATGAGCTTCTGAAGATCGGGGTTAGTCACTTTCAGGCAGGAATCATAGATGGAGACACCGTTCTTGTAACCATCGCTTCGGTGGTGGATATGAGGTATTGGGCCTCCACTCTTTCCTCCTTCTTCAAATTGGTCTCCCCTTAGTCTAACTACTATTTACCTCCAAACCGATGCGCCTGGATTAATATTGTGGGTAAGCCTTTGCATGTCTGGTCAGTGGAATTTTTTGAGTGGCTCTCCTCCCCGCTCGGGGATGTCATCATGATTCATGATTCCACTTCTTCTAGGAAACAGTTAGACACTGCTCTGGTTCTGAGCTCCACCTCTTCCATGAAGGAAATAAGGATTTCAAAGAAGATCAAGGTGACCGGCTGTCTTCACAACATCTCTTTCTTTGAAATCCTAGCCCTTCGAGATTCTGGGAATCTCAACAACTTGACAGGACATTTCCATTCCCCCTCTAAAAAGAGCCTATCTCTAAGCGCCATTTTTCTGGCTCTACAATGTCCTATGGGTTTGCCTCTGAGTCTTCTAGCCTTGGCATGTAGGACTAATGATTTCTCTGAAAGGTCTGATCTCTGGAAAGGTGTTGTCTCCTTAACCCGGGGTTTCTTGGCTTCTGAGTCCTTTCTCTCTCCCACTTGTATTCCGGAGATCCAATCTCCCCTTTCTCACCCTGGGCTGGTTTCACCTCTGTCTTATCATGAGATGTCCCCTCTGGTCCCAAACAACCTAATTGTCCCCTCCCAAGGTAACGAGATCAGTTCTGACCCAATCACTAGCTGCTCCCCTTCTAATTGCCATGCAGAGCCGCCCATTGTTTTACCAAAACCTATTCCACGTGCTTCCAAAAGTACAAGGAAAAACACTGAAAGGGCTCTCTCTTTCTCCATTACCAAAAAAGCAACCCTCCAAGCTGAAACGGTTCTCTTGATAGGACTTTTAGCCCAGGCCAATCCCCATCACCACTAAAGAAGGGCAAAAACTAAATCCCAATTGAAAGGGCAGCAAAGACTCGTTGGATTGCTACTCAAATTGGCATCGATTGGGATGGTAAGCCATCTAGGGTCCTTGGAATCATCAAGCGGGTGGCTGTGCAGCCAAAAAATGTGGGAGTCACACTCCCTCAATGAATATATGCTCATACAACATTTGGGGTTGCAACTCCGCCCCAAGAAGGAGTGCGACTAGAAAAATGGTAAGGCTTGAGAATATCGGGCTTCTCATGATCCAGGAGTCTAAATGTGTTACCATGGATTCAAGGAAGATTATAAGCATGTGGTAGAAATAGGCTTTGGACTACGATTATGTACCCTCGATTGGTCGGTCTGGTAGGCTCATCACTATTTGGTGTCGAAGTTTTCTCTTTGTAACCTCTTCCTTTAAGAAAGATAGATGGATGATAATTTCTGGGACTCTTGTTGATGTGGATCTCTCATACTGCTTCATTTCAGTCTATGGTCCTCACACTGTTGGTGAACATGCTAGGATTTGGAATGAGATCCATACCTTCCTGGGTTCTTTAAATGTGGATTTATTTATGGTTGGCGGCAACTTTAATGTAGTTTGCCATCGTTCTGAGCGTAAGAGCTCAAGCTCTGACCTTGTCAGTATCAGCTCCTTCAATAACTTCATTGAACAATTCTCTCTAATTGACCTACCACTTCATGGGCAGAAGTACACGTGGAGACGTGGTGCTTTGGTAAGTAAATTGGTTCGGTTGCTCGTTTCTAACAACTGGTGCATTAACTTCTTGGATCTCACTCAATGGGCCTTGCCACGAGGGGGTTCAGACCATCATCCTATTATTCTAAAAAATGCTGGTGCAAACTGGGGGCCTAAGCCTTTTCATTTTCTTAATTGCTGGTTGTGCGAGCTGTGGTGGAAGGAAATGGATGCAAGTACTTTCGGCCCTAACCGTGTCATTTACAAGCTAAAGATCCTAAAAGGAAAGGTGCAGACTTGGAATCATGAGCAATTTGGGAACATCCAGACACGTATCAAGAATGCGAAAGAGGGTATTGATGATATTGATTTAATTAAAGAGACTTGTCTGCTGTCCGAGATGATTTGAGGCAAAGGTCTATTCTCAAAGAATCGCTGCTTGAATTACAAAAACACCTGGACTCTTTGTGGAGATAGAAATCCAGGTTAAACTGGGGTCAGGATGGAGATCGGAACTCCAAGTTCTTCCACACCTCAGTCTGTATCAATCGATCTAGGAACTTCATAAGCTCTATCAAGGTTGAAGGGTGCCTACTCACCAAGCCATCTGACGTTAAGCTTGCCTTTCTCTGACACTTCGAAAAGATCTTTAGCTGCCCTAATCTTCGCAGACCTTCCATTGGCGAGCAAGTCTTTAAAAAGATTAGGGTTGACTCATGTGAACTCCTGGAGCAACTCTACATGGAGGAGGAGGTTAAGAACGCAGTGTGGAGCTGCAAGAGAGATAAAGCTCTTGGACCTAACGGCTTCAACTTTGAATTCTTTAAGTCAGCTTGGAGCTACATTAAGGGAGACGTAGTATGCTTCGTAGAACACTTCTTCAGGATGGGCAATCTCCACAGCTGGACAACTTCTTCAGGGTGGCCCAAGCTTGGAAAATTTTTGGTCTATTAGCCTGGTTGGCATCATCTACAAGATCATAGTGAAGCTTCTATCCCTGAGGTTGAAGTTAGTACTAGACCAGGTAGTGAGCGAAGAGCAATCTGCCTTTTTTACTGAGAGGCAGATCTTCGACTCAATCCTTATTGCGGGTGAATCAATTACGGCTCTTAAAAGAAGAAAGAGGAAGGGAGTCCTGATAAAACTTAAATTTGAGAAAGCTTTTGACTCTGTCAACTAGGAGTACCTCAACGAAGTGCAAGCCGCCATGGGTTTTGGTATGAAATGTAGAAGTTGGATTAGGGCTTGCATTTCCAATGCTAAGGCCATAATTTTGGTTAATTATTCCCCGACACCATTGTTTGAGCTGCAGCATGGTCTAAGGCAAGGTGACCCAGTATCTCCATTTCTCTTCATTATGGTGGTGGACGATCTGAATATTCTGGTCAAGCAAGCATAAGCCCGAGGACTAGTTAAGGGTTGGTCTCTCCCCGACCTCACGAATCATCTCAACTTGCTCCAGTTCGTGGACGACACACTTCTTTTCTCTGAGGCTTACGAAAGAAGTATCGACAACCTCAATCATGTACTCACAATCTTCGGGGAGATCTCGGGACTCAAGATAAACCCAGCCAAGACTTCTATGATAGGAGTTAATGTTGATGACTGCTGGCTGATCTCCTCAGCAAATCTTTGGGGCTGCAAAACTGACAAGTTGCCCTTCAAGTACTTAGGCATTCCGGTAGGATATAACATGACAAAAATCTCCCACTGGAGAGCGGTCCTTGACACAATTGATAATTGCCTCTCGAGCTGGAAGGAAATATCCTTTCTCTAGGAGGTAGACTCACCTTGGTGAGATCGGTGCTAAGCTGCCTTCCGGTGTACTTTTTATCAATTTACAAGATGCCTACTAGAGTCCTCAAGCAAGTCAACAAGAAGCTCAGAATCTTCCTTTGGTCGGGATGCATGAAACTGAAGAAAGCCTCTCTAGCTAACTGGAATCTTGTGTGTTCTCCTAAGAAGTTCGGATGCTTAGGAGTGGAAAACTTGGAGCTCAAGAACAACACTCTTTTATTGAAGTGGATATGGCAGTTTCTCTCTAACTCGTCTTCTTTTTTGGGCAGTTTAATCTCAGGCTTGCACGATTTCTGCCCTACCTCATCTACTTCAGTTCCTAATACAGTAGGATGGAGTATTTGGTCTGATATTTGTAAGATCCCGGCAAAGCAACCCATGCTCTTCAATGACTTTGCAATGAGTAACTGGCTGAAGTTGGACTCCGAAGATAAATTCTTTATTTATTTCGATGAATGGTTGATCGATGACCCTTTGATGCAGAAATTCCCACGACTATTCTCCATCGCTGTCGATCAAATGGCAAGAATTTGCGACTGCAAATGTTGGATCGACTCGATTTGGCACTGGGAGCTAAAGTGGAGAAGACTTCTCTTTTCTTGGGAGGAGGTTCATGTGGAGGAGCTCTTAAATTTGCTACAAGGCATTGGAATTGGTAGCTCCCACTCGGACGTCATTGAATGGCATCACCATGACGATAATAACTTCTCATCCGGAGTTGTAAAGAGGAAGTACTACTGCAGATTACTTAGTGGCTTGAGTTGCTCCATTGCACCAAGAATCTGGACGGGGGAAATCCCACTCAAGATCGAGTGCTTTCTATGGATTGCGCTAAAGGGGAGGCTTCAAACACGAGACCTAATGATAAGAAGGGGTTTCCTCTTGTCGTGGGAGGCCTTTTGCCTGATTTGTGGGATAAAGATGAATCTATCAACCACCTCTTCCTCTTATGTGATTTTGCTCGGGCAATTTGGGACTATTTTGTGAGGTGCATTGGTGCAAGATGGTGCTCGGATGCTTGCCTAACCTCACACTTGGATCAATGGCTGGGTCTTATTTACAGTGATATGAACAAGAAGGTTTGGTTTGCTTTGTTTGGCACCATTCTTTGGGGTATTTGGTTGACAAGAAATCGTGCAATCTTCAATGGTAAGCCTTGTAATCAGGAGCTTCTTATTCATACTATCTTGATTAGGATTCATGAGTGGATTCGTTGGTCGAATTTTATAACAGATTTAGGCCATCAGGATCTCTTGCTGTACTTGACCTCTTTGTGCACGAGGGATTAGCTTTTTGCCCCTCGTGCTTGTACACATCATTTTCTTTAATACAATCATTCTACTTATAAAAAAAAGAGGTAGGAAAGTTTGAGGAAAAACACTTTATAATTTTTTTTCTTGGTTCGAAGAGAGAGAATGTGTGTGGAATATAAAATGGAAGCAACTTTCTAACCAGTAGGGATGGCAATAGGTAGGGTAGGGTAGGGTATTGATAGGACCCTACCCATATCCTAGTTTTTTTATGGACTCATACATTACCCTCGACCCTACAAATTTTTTATTATTAGATTCATACCCTACCCTCCTGGAGATCCAGGGTCTACAAGATCTGGCCCTTTAACGTTCTCCATTTTGATAATTTTTAATCAAAAATTAATTTTAATATAAAATTTAAATAAATTCAAGACATCTACTACGTTACACATTAACTTTCAATAGAAAATTGATGAAACATCAAATTTTATAATTTAATTTCAATAGTCCAAAGTTTTTCTTTTAGAGTTTGAAGTACATAAATAATTCAACAAAAGAAAAATATAGCATGTCGACTTTTAGTGATCCATCATTCACGACATCTTCTACGTTAGTTATGGAATAACATAATAAATATGTTAAATTTAATCGTAAAGTATATTATATATATTATCAATATGGCTTTTACCAAAGGGCATTTAGCCTATCGGTACAAAGAGTGTACTATTTCTAGGAGATCCAGGGTTCAAACTCCGGCGTGGTGTAAAAAATTTACCTTTCAAAAAAAAATTTATCAATATGGTCTAACTAGGGTCTAACTTGAGTTTAATTAAGGTAGAGTCTAAAATAGGGTAAAAATATAATGGTTGGGCCGACCCACATAGTCTAGCTATAGATTCATACCCTACCTCTAAACATGGACCCATACCCATACTCTACTCTAGACCCAGTCAAAGTCAACATAACCTAGATCCGTAGGGTAAAAATAGGGTACGACCCTCAGGGTATGGGTATTTCTGCCATCCCTACTAAACAGTGATTACCCAAAACTATTCTATTAAGCGGAGAGAAGGTGATAGGAAAGAGAAACTTGGTTTAAATATTAAGAATCTAGTTACTGATTCATCCAATTTTAAATATTTTTAACCTTTTTATACTTATTATTAGATGGTATTTTGTCTCTACAGTTGTATATCAATTATCATTTCTTTTATTTTATATACAAGATATCCATGTTCTCCATTTTTCTTACTCTTATTTTCTCAAATAATGAAAGGAATGTCAATTTCTTTCATTATTCTATTTTCTCTCATTTTATCTTCACACCTCACTTGTTCAGAAATAAACTGTGGGATGCCATTGAGTGCGGCACTTCTCAACAAAACTTAAAGGAGTTTCTACACATTTAAATAAATTAACCACTTTCCTAACTATGAATGAATGAGGTAATCTAAGATGGCTTCGGAATATTTGATATAATTAATTCTGATGTATAGTTTTTTCCACAATAACAACCAAATCACTTGATATTTGGATACTGTTTGAGTTGATTAATTCAATGCAAGACGTTATTTGAAATGGTCACGGACTAATCAAGATTAAAAAAATTAACACCGATTATGCAATGGTTAAATTCAAGATTTTTTATTAAATTGAGTCCTAGTTAATCTAAATGCTCGATTATTTTGTATGGCGCATTGTAGTGTGGTTTCCCCTGGTTGGGTCGAGAATGGGACCTAGTCCCCTGGCCCCGACTCGCACCAAAAAACAACTTTGCATCCCTACATTTTAAAATTTTAATAGTAGCTCTTGATAATAATTGAATCTTTTTTTATAATTTTAAGAAAATAATTCTCATTTATAATAATGCATTACATCATTAGGTGATGAAACAAGTGTAGCCCAGTTAGCTTTCAGCCCAAGACAAACGCATGGGCCCGAACTCAGCCCAATAATGGAGCAGCAAGGCAAGCTGACGTTGTAAGATTCCCCTCCATGCCGTTGGCAGGCAAAGAAATGGGACCCACATGTCTCATGGGTTTTCCAACAGAATTTCCAGATAGGGTCCCATTTGTATTTGTCTGTACATATGTATAAGAATCGTTTCCAGTTTCCAGGTAATTGTGAATAGATAATTCAGGAAATGGGATAATCTCTCTCCCACCAATATTCTTTCTTGAAGTTCTCTCTCCAGCTTTACTCTTCTTCTTCCTTAACCTAACTTAATATGTTTTTCTCATTCCAAAAAAAAAAAACTTAATATGTTTTTTTCTCATGTGCAAATGTAACCCAAATGCTTGTTGTTAAGGTCACTTCCGTCGAAATTGATCATATTGTTAACATAAAAAAAAATTGCTTATTCAACAACAAAAAAATATGAGTATTACAACGGCGCACTTTAATTTTGACCATGGTATCTTCCCAAAGGAGAATCGCTTTTTCTTCTTCAAGACGTACGGACAATTTCTTCCCCTTTCCCTCTCATTTCTGGTCCTCAATAATTCCAAACTAACTTTTTGTCTTTTATTCCTTCAATGTTCACACGGAGCACTCTCGGTTCCTTCGTAATTATTTTTTAGAAAACAGAGTACTATATTTCCTTTATATTTAGATTTTGTTAACATGTGCGTTTTGATATGTTTTGTTATTCTAATTTTTTTAACTTGACTTACAATCAAATGATATTTAGAAATTCAAATTAATTGAAATGTTTCACATATCATATCACGCAGTTAATTTTATTAGTATCATATTATATTATAAATTTTATCAATGTAATAGTCCACGAATATCTATTTCTTGAAAAGGGAGAAGAAAAAAGAGCAGACTAATCCATCTGCTTCTTTCCACTTCACATTATAGTCATAGTCTAAACCATAGTCTGTTTCAAATGATTAATGCCTCGGAATAATGGAAAGTAGAAGTGAACAGACAATATCCAAAAATGAAGATTTTGTTGGAAAAGCAACAACAGCAGGGAACTGATCATCCCAGTTATGGCCTAACGACCCATAATTCTTGGCTAAATAGCTGAAGCAGGGGACTTGGAAAAAAGCAAACATGACGAGTACAAGAATGGAAGTTGTAGCCAAGGAGAGTTGGTGTGGAAAGACTTGATTCAATTCAAGACCTTTCAAACTTTCTGACTGGTTGGTTTGACACAATTGAGACAGTTACTTCCAAATAGAGCTAACCGGTGCTCGCTTTCAAATACCATAAAGGGGATTGGAGGAGGCTCAATCTGCATTTGCTACTTTGGCAGTAGGGCAAATGAGCCTCTTGCAGCAACCGGGTTGGTCGGTTTTTGTTGGGTAAGAGGTGAGAGTAGATGATGAGGGTTGGGGTTCAGGGGAGAAAAAAGACCCAAATGATTGGAGGAGGGACTCCAACACCATACTTTTCACTAGCTTCCTCCTCTTTGGGAACACACTCCCTTGCTTGGCTTTGAAACCTGCAGGTGCCTCTACCTTCGAAGTACTCTTTCTTCCCATCTCCATCTCTTTATTTCCACCACACCAATTGATCTTCCTTCTCCTTAGTTTTGGGGCAAGAGAGAGTATCTTGTGGGTTTAAGGCCGTTTTGTTGTGTGTATATGATCCTATGTTCTTTGTGATGTCTAATATTCTAAGCTACTCTTCCTAATATGTTTTCCCTTGTATAATATTTGCCTAAAGGTGGCCACCTTCATATAGAGCGGAAATCTACCTGGAAGTTAAAAATGTCATACTGGAAATTGCATGGTCTTTTTACTTGTTTATAAAAAATCGAAGTGGACATAATTTATTTTTAAGGATACCGTACAGAATGTTGCTGTGTTACAACAACAATCAATTCCGCCGGAATATGGATGGCAATGGGCAAGATCTGGGTAGGATTCATAGGACCCAGATCCTTACTTTCTTTTTGAATGGTGGACCCAGATCCTTATCCTTATCCTCTTTAAAAATAAGGATTCAGGCTAGATCTGGGTCCCAAAAAATTGGGCAGAATAAGGACGACCTGCAGAAAAAAGAAAAAATAAGTTGTTTCTATATAAGGAAGCTTCGTTTGATAAGACTAGTCAAATATTTAATGTAGATGTAGTTATTAAGTTAGTTGTCCTCACCTTTTTTTTCTAAAGGTGTTTGGTTGTCCTCACCTTTTCTTTCGAAAGGTGGTTGGTTGTACTCAATTTTTTTAGAAGGATGGTCCGAGAACTATATTATAAAAAATAGATTATAATACGGGAATATAAATATATAAATAAAGAATGAAGATACTGAAATAGAACACGAAATTACTCCGAGAAGAGACAGAGAGACATCGGTGGAAGCGAATGGCAGACGATAGACTACAAGAGCCAAACATCGGATTCAGCTTGTACGAATCCACTTCTTATTTGATCATTTACATTCGTACAAATTTGAATCGTGGCATTCTAGGAATATCCCATATCGAAGGGTCTATTGGTGATGACCATGAATTGAATCAGATTCGAATTTGAATTCGGTTAAATTTAATTAGTTCGAATTTGAATGCTATATAAATTTGAGTTCATTCTTGAACTAATCAAATACGAATCATAGTTTTAATGATTCCAATTTGACAAATTATAATTTATTTGTCTGAATTTGCACCGTGTTTGGTACTCCAAACTTCCTACATCAGGCACAACTAATTTTCTTATTTAACTCTTTGACTTTCCAAAAGAAAAAGAAACCCCCAAAGCCTCCTACGTATTCTGAAAATCCAATTATATTATATTCCTAAAGATCAGACAAACTTCCATTTTCCTGTTACAGATGTATTGTTAATATTTCTATAATATATATCATATATTTCCCGTGTTACAGCATTTTTTTTGTCATAAAATTCGTAGAAATAAACAGTAGTGGACCATTTTTCAAAAAGAATCTGTTTTATTGGCTGTATTCGTTTTCAATGTTCCTATTTATTTTAATTAAACAAATAACGTACTGTAACTTTTTCCTTGTCCTCCGATAGGAAACTCAAAAATTGATAGCAAATCCCCAATCCTCCGCAATGTTTCATCCAACGTGGTTCATGGAGGTTTTTCATTCCGTGGTTCATCCTTTCCGAAGTAAAATAGAAACTGAAATTATTTTCGAGCGGAAGTTTACTGTTGATGTAAAAGAGCTTAATTGCATTCCATAATCATTACAGATTACATACAAGTGTGAGAATTAGAGAACTAATCGCAGGGTGGTCCAATGAACATTCAGTCTAATAAAACAGAATATAAATGAATTAAGGGAAGTGCACTCACTACCAGATAGAATTTACCCAGAATAACAATCAGATGGGTGCTGGCTCAACAATATATTGCTAGTATCTAGCATCTTCTGCCTATTTGTTCTTCTGAAAATTCATTATATGTTTTTTATAAGGTAAATTACTCTCAGGTCCCAGGTCTATGTCATAATTACAGAAGGTTCTTTTTATTCAAAAAATTATGCTTTCGTCCATGCTCTTTGTAAAAATATTGGTCTCGCGTTCCTAAATCACACCAGCAGTCATTTTATTTTTTTTAAAAAAATACTATTATACCTCTGTCTTCTCCATACGTTGTCTTCTCCGGCTCACACAATCAAATCTGACCCACCGACAAGCGAGGCCATCGTCAGCCCGGCCATAAAGGAACATCAACCTCCCAGACGAGATGGCCAGATTGGCCACACAGGAACATCGACCTCAAATCCTCATACGAGCAGCCGCTTGAATCTCCTCCTCAGACTAGAGACCTTCTCCTCCTCCTGGGAATCTCATGTGCATACCGTGACTGGTTCATGAACTTGTAATTAGTATTCTGCAGTTCATGAAATGGGGTCGATTGGGGTTCTGCAGTTCATGAAATTGGGATTCTGAAGTTCATGAGCAGCCTGGAAGCCGACCTTGCCCTCATCGTCGGCACAAACCAGTCCTCCTCGACCTTGCTTCCCCCATAGCCTCTACTCACCGGTTTAATTGGGAAGCGATTGGGTATGGGCTTTGTCGCCGGTTCTCACCGGAGAAGATAAAATGGGCCTTGCTTCCCCAGCCGCCCCTACTCACCAGTTAAATTGGGAAGGGATTGGGTAGGGGTGTTGTCACCGGTATGGGCGTTGTCGCCGGTTCTCACCGGAGAAGACAAGATGGGGCCGTTGCACAGACAAGGCCCATCTAGGAGTCAGGATATGTTGAAGGCAGTTAGCCTTTCTGGTAATCTTCTTCGGGATGGGATTATTTTTTTTATTTTTTGTAAAGGTATATTCGTCATTTCAATGATAAAAATGATTGCTGATATCATCTAAGGACTTGAGACTATCATAAATCGAACAACAAAACCCATAAATCTTCATCCCTGAAAAGTGACAGAACACTAAGCTTCAATTGAACAACCAAACTCAGAAATCTTCATCAACAACAAACCCAAGAACAACACTATAGTTAACACGAACTCAAACCCAGAAAAATAACCCAGAAATCTGCTTCTCTGACCGCCATGTGGTGAACCCGACCCCGGGCTCCCTCCTCGCTAGGTCATCTTCAATCGGGTCGCCCTACTCCCAGTTGAAGCTCGGAGTTGAAGCTCCGCCGCCCGAGTGTTGAAGCTCTGCGTCGGGAGGATCTGAGGAGAGCGACGTCATTGTCATTGGGGGTGGGCCGCTTAGCTTGCAGTTCCGTCCCAATTTTCCAGCTCGGCCTCAGCTCGGCCTCAAGTCATTAAGGTCGCCCAGCTCGACCCCAAGACCACCTGCATCGAGAAGCGCAGGTTGAGTGGGCCGCCCAGCTTACAGTTTTGTCTCAGTTTTTCTATAGATCTGGGACGTATTCGATATGTTCTTGAGTGGGAGTAGAGACGGAGATGCTTCTGAGTATTTTCTGGGTTGTTTTTATGTTTGTTCTTGATGTTCAAAGGTAGTTCCAAGGTTGAAGATGAAGACTTTTTTATTTTTTTGTTCAAGGTGGTTCCAAGGTTGACCAGAGGGGTATTTTTGTCATTTCAGATGGCTCTCCACTGGAGAAAATCTCCGATCCGGTAACTAGGGACCTCAGACTAATATTTCTTAAAAAGCAGGGACCTCATATACTATTTTCGAAAAACAGGGACCTGCGAATAATAAAACTATAAACCTAAGAGCTGAGGATAATTTGCCCAAACATATATATTGTTTCTATACAAGGAAGCTTCGTTTGATAAGACTACACAAATATTAAATAGAGATTTAATTATTAAGTTGGTTCTCCTCACTAAGAGTGAGCATCCGGATTATCCGAATTTTAACTATTTGAATTCGAACTATCCGAACTTCCGAAAATCTGAACTATCCGAATTAAATATTTTACTATCCAAATCTGAATAATAAATTATTCAAATCCGAATATCCGATCTTTTTTCGGATACGAATACGGATGATCCGAATTATCCGAATTACTAAACTATAGGTCATCCACAGATGTTCCTCAAAAAAAAAATAAAAGGCAACAATATTAGCTGCACAAAAAAAATCTCCATTAACAAACCTGTTAGCTCTTGAGAATAATACACGCAAACAACTTCAACGAGGAGGCAAAATCGAAGCAGCTGGCGAAGCAGCTCTTGAGAATCAATCTTTGAGGAGAAAAAGTCGATGATTTTTTTTCCCAGGGTTTCTTCTTTGTCGAGAGAGAGAGGACACTAAGTTTACCTATTTTATCGAGAGAGAGAGAGAGGACAGATATAAATAGAAAGAAAATGGAAGTGAAAGCCCAGCCCTTAAGCTTAGCTCAGCCTAATTAAAGTTTGGATAGTTTGGATATCCGAACTAATTTTTTCAAAATCAGAATTTGAATCCGAACTTTTCAGTTCGGATAATTCGAATCCGAATAAGAAAAATTCGAATCTAAATTCGAAAAAAAATTCAAATTCGAATTCGGATATCAGATATCGGATAAAATGTTCACCCTTAATCCTCACCTAGTTTGTGCATATCTTGTGGTTTCAGAATTGTGAATGTCCACATTCTAATTTAAAGTAGAGGTAGGTCCCCATGTATTTGTAGGCTTGTAGTACTCCATACTTCCTGCATCAAAGCCACTGAAAAAAAAATTCAATTGGACTATGGAGGAGAAATCGGAATCCCAATATGTGGTCCCTTGTAATTTGGGTAATTCATTTCCCCAATATCTCGTTCTGTAGATATTGGATTTTTGTTTTTATATGGACAAAATCTCCTAATTTGATGCATTTGCTCGAATAGCACAAGGGTCATGATTCTACAAGAATTCAGGTTATAATTTTTTTTGGTAGAAATGGAGGGGCAAATCGTCCCTATATATAAAATTAATGGCCAAGTGCATCCTACTTAAGTGCAAGACCCCTTCTCTTGTGAGGTTGCGACCGCTAGCCTCGTCAAGACCTTACTACGAGAAAACCGGGTGGAAAAAATCCGTGGTAGGAAAAGAGAACCTCGGGAGGGGGAACCCTCTCTTGACGTTTGATATATCGCAAAATCCGGCCTTACACCGTCATTAACTAAGAAGTTCCTATTAAAAATCAACATCCACAATATCATCAAGCATAAGAGGTCTAATCTCTGGTGGTGGTTCTCGCAACAAGTGGCACTCTAGTGGCTTTGAAAACCCTATGTTAGCCAGACCATTAGCGCACCGGTTGGCTTCCCTATACGCATGGGTGACTTTGACATTCCACTCGCCTTCGATCTCCTGTTGGAGCTGATTCAGATTATAATTTCAGGTATAAATTGGTGTAAAAATTCATTTCGCGTATGCATCTTCTTTTACATGGTAGATCATAAGGTAACAACATCAACATTGGAGAAACTTCATGGGCCACTATATTCATCAGGACTTGTTGGTAGTTGTGCTAGTTTGCTCTACTAATATAATATCTATCTCATTAACGCAATAATCCACGACAAATATTAAATGGAGGTTTAGTTATAAGTTGGTCGTCCTGACCTAAGTTTGTCTATATCTTGTGGCCCACATTCCAATTTAAAGTAGAGGTCCCCAAGTATTTGTAGTACTCCAAACTTCCTGCATCAAAGCCACTGACAAAAAGATACACTTGGAATCAAGGTTGTTAAAAACGACCCGGAGGTCGACCTAGAATTTGGTCCGACTTCTGGGTCGACTGATCCAACCGGTTGAATCGCCAGTCAGATCGGAACTTTTTTAAAAGAAAAAATATTATTTATTATATAAACACCCTTGTAGTCCATGTACCCCACCGATGTGGCCACCTAATTACCAAAAAAAAAACATACATGGCCGCCTCAATCTACTCCACCATCTTATATTTTTTCGAGAAACTTCATCCCCATCCTTGTTCCTTAATCTCTTCTCTTCTTTTTTCCAGAAACTTCATATTTCCAAAGTCCTTTTCTCTTCCCTCTTTTCTTTCTTCTCTTCTTTTTCCTTTTCTTCACTTCATCACTTTTCAGTACACCTCCTCATCCTTCGCTCTACATCGGGGGTTCAAAGATCGTCGGGGTTGGGGAAGAAATTGCCTCAGAGTACATCGGGGTCGGTCAAAGGTCGTCGGGGTCGGGGTCAAAGGTCGTTGGGACTCGAGGACGGGAAGCGGGTCTTGAACTTGTCAGTTCTCACGACGTCGGTGTTTTCTTCGTTGGGCAGCCCATCGGGAATCGTGGGAATCTTCAATTTTGGAGCTGGGGAATTTTCATTTTTGGATTTGGACTTTGGAGGTCGGCAGAAATTGGACTGAGCTGAGGAACAAACCTCCACGATTTAGGGTTTTTGGGGGGAAAAATTGTTTGATTTCCAAAGTTACCCCTTGGTTTGGGGGAAAACCTAACGAACCAGAAAAATTCAGGTAAAAAATTCGGCCAAATCATCCGGCCTGACCGGATTTTGACCGGTTCGTTAGGTAGGCGAGTTTTTGTCTATAACCGGGACGCTTTCCCATCCAATTCACGTCCGACCGGTCGGACTACCGGTCGGACTGCGTTTTTTAAAACCTTGCTTGGAATATGGAGGAGAAATCGGAATCCCAATAAGTGGTCCCTTGTAATTTGAGTAGTTCCCCTACATCAGGTACAAATACAATTTTCTTATTCAACTCTTTGACTTTCCAAAAGAAAAAGAAAGCCCCAAAGACTCCGGGTACAGATGGGGAAAGAAGGGCAAAAATGTCCTTTTGACATGGAATACGGGAGATGCGTGCGTGATGGGACCAGAGATTCACATGGGACGTGGGCCACAGGTCTCTTGGGTGGGACCCAATAGATTTTGTTCTTTTTACTTTTTAGGTTGCGTTTTATTTTTTTATTCTATAGTGAATTAAAGTGATATAATATAGTATATCTAACTAATATATTATTTAATTTTTTATTATAAGTATTGATTAATATTAATTATTTTAATATAACAGGTTATACCATTTTATAATAATCGGGCCTGCCATTTTATAATAACCGGGCCTGTCATTTTATCATAACTGGGTCTGTCATTTAATTAATTATTGAATTTGTTATAAGTTTTATTAAATATTAATCCGGCATATCATTTAGACATAACCGGACCTGCCATTTTAACACAACCGGACATGCTATTTTAACATAACATAGTTTGCCATTTAATTTAATAATTAATTTATTATAAGTTTCATTAAATATTTAACGGGCATGTCAATTTATCGAATCTGGGCATATGCCATTTATCGTTATTGTGAATGTCATTTGATATAATCGGACATGCTATTTGGCTTTGAACCTGCAGGTGCCTCTATCCTTGAAGTACTTCTCTTTCTTTCCATCTCCATATCTTTATTTCCACCACACCAACTTATCTTCGGACACAGAGTTAGTGGGACTCTTGTGGATTTAAAGCCATTTTGTTGTGTGCACATATGATCCTATGTTGTTTTGGTGTCTAATATTCTAAGCTATTCTTCCTAATTCCCAATATGTTTTCCTTGTATTTTCTTAATGGTGGCCACCGTTATATAGTGCGGAAATCAACCCGGAAGATAAAATTGTCAAACTGGGAAAAAAATATTGCTTCTATACAAGGAAGCTTCGTTTGATAAGACTAGACAAATATTTAATGGAGATTTAATTATTAAGTTGGTTGTCCTCACCTTGTTTGTGTACATCTTGTGGTTTCAGAATTTTAGAGGTAAATTTAAAGTAGAGATTCCCATGTATATGTAGTACTCCAAACTTCCATGCAATTTTCTTATTTAACTCTTTGACTTTCATCTTACATATTCTGAAAATCCAAATGGACATTCCATGATCATTACAGATTATACAAGTGTGAGAATTAAAGAACTAATCACAGTTGCATTCCAAACTATACAATATGTAAATTAATTAACGGAAATAATGTTGAATCCATCTATGTAAAAATTTATCTATAATAAAAATCCATCACATGAGTGGTAGATATTTACACTATGATTGTACTTGTCAGAGATTGAATCATGGACTTCCTTAAATACGTCAATGACTTGTTTCGTTAGGTTAAATATGCTTTAACTATTCTACCTATTTGTTATTGCTGAAAATTCATTATATTTTTTCTTATATTAATTGAATTCATATATTGGATTCTTTCATAATATACGTTATGTCATCACTGACTTATTCGAAATTACCAGACAACTTTTCATGGAACATAATGAAAACTCTTAATTTAATAACTCAACCCGTCTTGGTGGAAAAGAAAAAGGGTAAAATTATCTCATTTTTTTTAGTGTTTGGTCATCCTCCTCTTAAGGCACATGAATTTCCGAAAATAATTTTAACATCCCCTGTCTTTAGTTCTAGAAACCCTCGAGTCCCTGTCGCCGAAATATGTCTTTTTCTTATCAAAATATGCCTTTTTCTTATCCGAAATATGCAAAAGACCAAAATATTCCTCCTAATTAAAAACAAAAAAAAAATAGCTTTCCTTCTCCCTTCACCTTGTTCTTCTTCCAACTTCATCTTCTTCTGCCCAACTTTTAACCAAAACTAAAACTCAGAACTAAACCTTATTAATAAGAAATTTTTTTTAAATAATCCTAATTTTATAAACTCTAATTTGAATTAGAAATAAAAAATCAAAAAGGGTTATATCACGCACAAGAACAGATTATAAATAACCCTCGTTAGGCGGGAGTCCCATCCAAGACGAGAAAATATTATATCACTCGCGAGGACGTCGAGATCGTCGCGGATAGGCGTGTCGTTGTCGTTGGTGAGACGGTTAAGGTTTCTGGCCGACCACCGGAGGGTAACCGTCCCGGTGAACATGGACCAGAACACCAGCAGTAGTATCGCGGCCAGGGCCCAGAACTTGTAACGCCCACTGCCCAAGAGTGTTGACTCCTATGTGAAGGAGGAGGACGCGTGTGAGGATGAGGTCGTCGTCGTCGTTTCGACTGCCTCTAACTGCCTGTTTCGGGTTCCCGTGAATCAGATGGTGGTGGTCGGTGCCGTTGAGGACGGTCGTCGTTGGTAATTAGAGTTTTCGATTAAAGCTTTTAATTAGCCTTCCACCAAAATTCACTAAAATTATTCAATTAGAAGATGAGAAATCTTAATTAGGTTTTTCAATTTGGATTTTCAATTCCAGCAGCGTTTGTAATAAGGAGGGAATTTTGTGGTGTTTCAGTTCTGGACTTGATAGGTGTGAGGAAGAAGGAGAGAAGGAAAGGGGGATTTTTTTGTTTGGCATTTTAGTTTTTTCAAGTGGGAGTTTGCCTTAGAAAATGACATATTCCGGAGACAGAGATCCGAGAGTTTCTAAAACCAAAGACGGGGGACGTTAAAATTATTTTTGGAAACCTAGAGATCCCAAAAATAAGATGACCAAACACAAGAGACAAAGGATAATTTAGCCAAAGAAAAATCCAAAGCAACACCTTGCCGACGTTACCAATCTTCGAAAATACGGAAAAACCATCGATAAAAATAATATGAAAAAATCATCACCAATAAAAAAAGCGGGAGAAAAAAATTCCAATTGTCGACTCGGCTTGCACCGTAGAAAAGGTCCCCGTACTTGATTAAAGTTAATAGAGACTTGCTGCCTTCTAATGAAAATAAGTGACAGACTGACAAAGTAGACGACCGGTAGCTTTCAAGTTGATCCAGTTGCAACAGATCATACAACTTCGAATTGAAGATCATAGAAAAACATTCTTCCATTTAAAAAATTAGGCAACCATAGAAAGATTACAAGTTGGGAGGGAGGGATTTTTTGGTGCATGCTCCCTGCTACAGACAGATCAAAGTATTGGAAAATCAAAAGATTGCAACAAAGTAGAATTGTACAAACCTGTGCATCATCCTTCCTCTAAATCTTCAAAAATTCGGTTGGTGAGTGGTGTGTGGTTTCAGCCAGTTCGCGGGCCGTTGTGATGCAACTTGGTCCGAAGTTTGGGCGATGTTGAGAGGCCTTCAGATAGCTGTGCAAGGGAAATCCAGTCCTTTGACAATAGAATCAGACTCACAAGTGGCCTTGAAGTATCTTACCGAGGGTGTTGAGAAGGAAAATCCAATCGCACTTCTCGTGAGTGAATGTAGGGACCTCATCTGCCTTCACGGGCATGTGAGGTTTTATTTTGTCCTCGAGATTGTAATAAGGTAGCGAATTGGCTATCGAACTTTGCTCTCGAGTCTCGGCGAGGATTTCATATTCTACGTAGACCTCCCAATGGGTGCTTGCCCCTGTTATGGGAGGACCATCCCATTCCTATCTTGCTGTAATTTTAGTTTAATTTTAATGAAAGAATGCTAAGACACTCACCACGTTCACCAAAAAAATCTTCCTAGTTGTCTACAAGCATGGTGAAGTCAGGTATGAAGAAGTCAACAAAACGAAAGAGCAATCCAAAATGATCAACCATGGGTGCAGAGAAAACAGAACCAGGCTTTAGCGGAGAAAAGAAGCTCATACTCCAATGCTCGTCCGGAACAAGATCAGATCCTTTCTACGTCTTCGTCTGATTGGATGCTAATTATTCTTCTTCATTGTTCAGGACTGCTGACAAAAGCATATACATTCCTCCCCTTCCCTTTTCCCCACCAAAAAACAACTGTGCATCTAGGAGTAGCAATGAAAATAGTAGGGTAAAGATGCATGGGATCCAAATTCACAGCCTAGATTTAGAGATAGAACTCAGATTCTACTCTATACTCAGCGGCAAGGATCCAAACCCACATCTTCAGGGTCTATATCAAGATTCATGTCCTAACTGTATACCCTATTGACTTACAAACAAAAAAACTTTAACATTTCAATATAAATTATTTAAAAATACACTTATATTTACCTCTATTTCAACACTATAAAATATTAATTGTTAAACTTAAGTTTAAAAGTGAATAATCTTGTCTCTTTTTTATTACGAATGTTATATAAAATTTTAGAATTTATAGAAAAAATAATATTTATATGTTAATTATTGTCTATAAGAGTAAGGTTGCATTTATGGGTCCGTAGGTAGAATCAGTGTATGGATCTATATGGACCTTATACAAATCCTCACCCTAAATGTAATAGTTGATCCACACTCTTACCTTACCCTAGATTCAATAGACCCTGTACCCGTAGGGTAGGTTAAGAGCATGACCAGTTTTGATTTTTTTGCTATCCATACGTGCATCCCTAGATTTTTAAACCATTTTCTGGAAGGTAATTGTATATTAATAATCATATGAGTATGTACATGGTGTTGGGGTTCCAGATAAGAAGGAAGTAGTTGTTTGGTCTCGTTAAAATTCTACCCTAGCAAAATTCAGTGGTAGGGAAATTTTTTTTAAAGATTTTTAAATGTCAGTAGACTGTCAATTAAGGTCAACAAAAAAAATTAACAATTGATTCCTTTTTTTATTAAAGAAATTAATTCTTATTTATAATGATGTATTATATCATGACTAGACTATCAATTAACGTCACTTCCTTCAAAATTGATCATATTGTTAACACAAAAGAAATTGCTTATTCGACAAGATTAAATACCTTTTCTTCAAGACGTCCATACAATTTCTTTCCCATCCACTCTTATCTCTGGTCCTCTCAATAATTCAAACTCACTTTTTGTATTTTGTTCCTCCAATGTTCAACGGAGCACTCTTGTTTCCTTGATTAATGTTTTTTTTAAACAGGGTACTCTGTTTCCTTTGTTTTTAGGTAAAAGTGCATTTTATGTGATAAAGTTTTTACTGTAAATTTCAGTTGCGAAATGTCATATAATTAATTTTATTCGTGCGTTAGACGTTGTTACTAATTTCATAACATTTCACATTTCACGTGACATGATATACTCTATTCCTTGGAAAGGAGAGAACAAAATAGAACTGAGTAATCCATCTGCTTCTTTGCACTTCACATTATAGTCGTACTCTATATCATAGTTTATTTCAAATGGTTAAAGAATAATGAAAGATTAATGCCTTACAATAATGGAAAGAAGAAGTGGACACAGAATATCCAAAAATGGAGATTCTATAGGAAAAGAAATTATTAACATAATAACAACAGACATACAACAACAACAAAAGAACATCTTCTTATCCAAAAACAAAAAAAAAAACAACAACAACAACAAGAGTGAACTGATCATCCCAGTTTTTGCCTAATGGCCCCTAATCCATGGCCAAAAATCTAAAGCAAGGAACTTGGAAAAAGTAAACATATCTAGTACAAGAATAGAAGTTGTAACCAATGAGATTTGGTATAGGTGGTATGATATTGATTCAATTAAAAGGTCTTGAGTTCAAACTTTACGAATAGAAAATGTACAAACGCGATAGCACACAAAGGGATTAGAGGAGGCTCAATCTGCATTTGCTACCTTGGCAGAAGGGCAAATGAGCCTCTTGCAGAAACTGGGTTGGTTGGTTTTTGTTGGGTAAGAGGTGGGACATTTGGGTTCAGGGGAGAAAAAAGACCCAATTGATTGGAGGAGGGACTCCAACACCATCCTTTTCACTAGCTTCCTCCTCTTTGGAAACACACTCACTTGCTTGGCTTTGAACCCTGTGCAGGTGCCTCTATCCTTGAAGTACCACTCTTTCTTCCCATCTCCATCTCTTTATTTCCACCACACCAACTGATCTTCTTTCTCCTCAGTTTTGGTTTTCACCTCAGAGAGAGAGAGATAAAGAGGAGAGAAATGGACTCTTGTGGGTTTAAGGGTGTCTTGTGTTTTGTTGTTTGTATATATAGAAAAGTAGGTCGCAGCATTTGGCACTCCAGGTCGTGATCATGGTGGAGCTGGAGAATAATAACCCGGATTTACGTTTTATATTTTCCATTTTTTTAGTGTTTAATATCGGGCACGGGTCCTATTTAAAAACAGATGTATTTTTTTTGGTAAATTAAGAACATGTTGTTTGTAACCGACCGATTGCAGTTGTTTGGTTCATCAAAAGAAAAGTATTGTCATAAATTTGTTCACGAGATGGATTCAGAGCCTAAAGCTGAAACGGAAAAATGTTCAGTGAATTGGATTGAATCTTGTCGGTATTTTTTTTCAATCTTAGTTAAACAAAGTACATTTTTAGTATTCATTCGGGTCCTTTTTTTGATTCGCTTGCTTAGATAGTATTAGTCTGACGACCCCCTGGCGTTTGCCTTTGGCTCATGTGGCCTTGGCTTTTACGCTTCCTTTGTTGTAATCTTTTTGGAGTAATATAATTATTTACCAAAAAAAAATCCAAATATTTTTTGGCAACACGTGTTTTCGCAAAAATGTTGCCAAAATATTTTCACGAATATAATTAGATATATTAATTCTCAAAAAAAATGATTTGATATTATTCAATTTTAAAAATTTGGAAGTGTTAATTTTATGATGTGCTATATAAGACCCACTTTCTTTTCTTAAGTTTGATTCTATGTTTTTTAAAATTGAGCCGGGAGGCAACCCGATTTTTTCTCGGTTTTTCAGTCATATCTGTTAGACCGCAGGTTGAGTGGGAAGTTTTTTAAAAATATTATATTATATTTAACATTAAAATTTAAATGATTTTAAATTTCCTCTAATTTTATTACAAAATTTATCAATCACAAGTTTTTAGAATTTTCATTAAACCACTTTTAATATAGCAAAACAAAAAAAATTATTCTGAAAATAACTTTCGGATATTTTAGTCTAAATTGGTCAGTCTGACCGATCGGATTGGGGTCAACAATATTGATCACTGGTTCAATAACTCTCAAAGTTTCTCTATAGAATCGAGTCGTATTGTGATCGATCATACTACCGGTTGCAATTTTTAAAACTTTCATTTTATTGAAAATTAATAATTAAAATATTATCATTAAAAGTATAGAACGACCATCACCGAAATTACTCGGGCGTATCTTACGTCGAAAACGACAGGGTTATTTCCTCCGTATTTTATTGCATCGTTTTGTATCTGTACGTCCCAAGTACCCAACTAAGTTCTTAGTATTTAATAGTGTAGCTCAATTGCTTTATAGTGGCGTGCGTAACCCAACCAACAGCCACCGATTTTTTAAAGACTGGATTGAGTGGGGACTAAAGAAAATTTGTCCATAGGTGGGTACTACATTTTGGGCCGTTAGATTTGATTCTCTTTAAATCTGATGGTTAATAACCTATGAGGTGATATTGGTTTGTATGTGAAGTGATATTGGTTTGCATGTGAAGTGATATTGGTTTGCAAGATACTGGTTTACATATGAAGTGATATTGGTTTGCATGTGAAGTGATATTAGTTTGCATGTGTAGTGATATAGCCCAGTCCCCACCAAATCTGCCCCGATTTTTTATTTCCTCTGCTCAAGGAGGAAACGAATTGCAGCCGGCTAAAAGGGCAACATGCACTTGCTTGTGGTAATATTATCCCGGGCATAGAAAATTTCGGGTTATTAATGTTTTTTTGGTGGAAATTTTCTTATTATTAATGTTGATGGGATTATAGAAATATTTTTCATTTTTATTTTATAATAGTGACCAAAAAATTGTATGGAACAATTAATGGCTATGCACATATTTAGAGAGTTATAATTATGTGTACAAAAAATGGAAAGAAAATTTCTTTTTTTTTTATTTTCCGTTTCTTTGTTACATTCCGTATCCCTTAATTTAGTTCCAGCTATAGCTTAAGTACTACTGCACCCATTTAATAGTAATAGTAAGACAGGGGATTGAAGCAGCGATGATAATTAGTTTTTGATTTATTTTTTATTCTATTATTTTAAAATCATATAACAATAATTAAAAAAAAGACCTGACTGTGTAGCAATTTTTTTTTAATGACGATATAGTATCTATCGATCAGAAAAAAATAACTACTAAAATGTCAATTGCTCTTTTTAAAAAAAGTATAGATTGCTAACTGGACTAATTTTAAGTACCGGATATTAAAATTGTGTCATTTTGAAAAGTATAAATTACTTTTCAAAATGCAAATGCAAACAAGTTTATTATAATATTACATTTTGTCAAATTGTGTCATTCGATTTCAAATGCAAAGCACTAATATTACATTTTGAGTATGTAATCTTATCATTTATAAGATGCAGTTTTGTCCCTTTAAAAAGTTTCAAACAAGTCCTATATCTACATCACCATATTTTGGGGATAGACAAATTATAAGGGACCTATATTGCACTTCAGATTTTCCTCCATATCCCAACTAAACGGTCTGTCATTGGCTTTGAAGTAGAAATTTTGGAATACTGCATATACATGGCATCAGTTGATATTTAGATACTCAATAGACCAATTAATTTAAATTTAATTTAGATAATTTTTTTAAATAAATATAATATTTTTTCACCAAATATTTATCACCATTATATTTTCAAAGATTCGAGTTTTAGTTAAGGTATAATATTTTTTTTTGGGTAGAAATTAAGGTATAATAGTTAACTTCACACGAACTATATCTCCTCATCTCCATACAATATTTGCCTAGTCTTGTGACTCTTGTCACACGAAGGTTCGTGGTAGCTTCTTGTTACGGATACATTTTTTTTGCGGCGGAATCAATCTACGTCTCAAACAGTGACATTTTTCTGTACGGTGTCCGTAAAAATAAAGTATGCCAACCTTTTTTTGGTAGATAAAGTGTGCCAACTTTAATTGGTCATTGTAGAGTATACTTTTCTGGTACATAAAAGTGGGATTTTTTTTGAAATGGGCAAAAAATATACATATTTTTCCTAAATAGGCAAAAAGTTATACATATTTTCAAAATAGGTTGAAAGATTCCAAAAAAAAATTGTCATAGAATAAAATTGATTTTGTTACAAATTATGAGTAAACTTGATTCAATTCGTAAATTTATCCAAATACTTTGATCTGAATTTATCAAAATATACAGATAAACTTGATTCAATTCGTAAATTTATCCCAATACTTTGATCCGAATATACCAAAATATATTTATATTTTTACTTACAATAGTGTAAAATAATGTAAACAAGCAAAAAAAAAAATTGAAGTGGAGGCGCCAAACAACCTATTTTTTTGGAATTTTTTTAATGACTTTTTCTAACAGAGTTCACCCTAAGACTTTTTCTTTGAATCGAGAAACTTCTGACCAATAACTCTGAGAAATCACAAACTTTAGTGTTACCCATTTCATGATTTGTGTAGTTTATTTTCCTAAGAAAACAGTATAGCTATTGTCTTGTACGTATAAGATTCATTTTCTATAATATTTTTTTGATAAGTAAAGTATTATACTACTCAAGAATTATCTACAGTGATGATTACGTCATTGGTACCAAGGATAACACAACTTAGCTACCAGATAAACGCATATCAAAGCACACTAAATTGATATGCGCTATTTCGATACATACACCAAGGTAACTCCAAAAGAAAACTAAACCTCCCTAAGGTCATGAAAGAAAACGGCCCGAATAAACACCACGAGTAGGGCAAGCCAAACCAAACAACCACTCGAAGAACCTAAGTCAAGGTGGGTCAAAAGACAAAATTGGTCCGGGCGACAAGCCGCGTCCTTAATCGCTTGTAGGATTTTCGAAGTATCTTCCTCCCAAGACAAATCCATAGCGACCGTGAGACGCCAAGCCTCAGTGGAAAGCTCCTTGTGAAGAGCATCGCCTTGCACCTCCAAGTCAGTCATAATCGAGCGAAGACTTAGGCCCGTATTTATCCTTTTTGGCTTTTGGCTACTTGATTTTCACTTTTCGCGTCTGAACCTTTAAATGCACGTTATTTACGGACTCTTTTTTATATCCAATAAATTAAGTGCTTTCACGTCAAACTTGATACATCATTATTCATTAACTAAGAGAATGGACATATTATGAAATCAACCAGAAATTTCCAATCCAAAAAAGTTTCAGACGTAGCACTCTGTTTCCTTTATTTAGGAAAATACGAAGTACTCTGATTCATGAGAAAGTAAAAAAAAAACATAAACAGATTATTATGTCTCCTTTCCACTTCAATTACAGTAGAACCTCTTTAAATTAACACTCAATAAATTAATAATATTTTTAAGATAATAATTTTTTCTTGTCCAAGTTAGATCTTTTATGTAAATTAATAATTTTGATAAAATAATAAGATAATATTTTTCTGAACACCCTTATATAAATCTATTGATCTTATCAACATCATAAATTAATAATCTCATAAAATTACAGAGATAGCAAGGATAATTTAACAAAAATATGAATCTATTGTTGTTTGTCTTTCATTGTAATTTAAATCAAAATGAATTTTATCTCTATCTATTCTCACGGAATCCAAAAACTCTGGTGTGTGATCAATCTGCAACCAAAAATTATGTCTCTAGAGCCAACATTGAGGAAAGTTATACAACTCAGAAGGTCGTTGAGGGTACACAAATTTCATTGGCTCTTGCTTTATTTAAAATTAGCTCTCCTGTTATATTCAAACGATCTTGGTATTGGAGAAACCACTCATAAACAACCTTTTCATTTCTGGGAATTTTGCTGGTTTGTTGCTCTTATTATCCCCTCATTTTTCTAAGTTAGCCGAAAGGTACTCAGATGATCTTTTGAGTGTGTTTGATATTGTACCTTAGACTAATTTTCAAATGAAAATTCTCATATAGCCACTGTTGCAAATCTTTTTGGGTGCATGTTGGATGATCTCTTTTGTACTCACATAAAGCATTACGTATTTGGCTATCGTAGTCATTTTCTTGACATCTTTTAGATGGAAAATCATTGAATTGTTGGGCAATTTATGAAACTTTTTTGTTTTGTTTATATAGTACTTTTTGTGGATGAAATACTAGGAACTTGAATTTAGTTAATGTATTGAATAATAACTAGATTCAAGTTCCTAATATTTCGATTCATTGAACGTATATTTAGTTTTAGTACATTGAACTAGTTTCAAGTTGTTAGTATTTTATACTCATGTATTTACTTATGTAAATAAATTTAAATTTGCTGAATATAAAATATCTCTTTTGATTTATTAAAAAAAGTTAAATTAATAAAATTTACGGTCTCGATTTATAGAGGTTCTAATGTATAATTAATTAAAATAGAATAATGGAAGCCTCGTGAGTTGGCACTACAGGTTCCAGATGTCGTCCTACTCCACCATGTTCTCTAACCTAGACTCGCCTTCTCTCCCGTTCGACTATTCCTCCCCAGATGGGGCTGCTGGCTTCCACGTGTACTCCTCTTACGGGCTCGATGACTCCGTCATCAAGATAATCTCTCTCCTCTACAATCTGTTGTCGAACGACGCCGTTCTGCGAGACTACACCGTGTGCTTGTGGAGTTCAAACAGAACGACTACGTCATGACTCTCTCGGTATGTTCCCACCCCTCCCATGTGGACTGCATCGACATTATGCTCCAACTATCCCCTCTGCCGCACCTGAATATTCCTCCTTGATTCATCTCCCTTCGTCCCTGCCATGTCCACCAAGATCCGCTCATCCCTCGACGACGCCGTTCTCATCTCTCTCCTCGACCAGGACAACAGGATCACTATTTAATTGAAAGGGTAGTTTAAACACTTTCATGGTATCTCAAAATCGTAGCACATGTATCAATAAAGTCGGTCCAAGTAGTAAGACAATTAGGTTCATTTACAAAATCTTTATTCAAATTTCACAAATATAAAATACATTATTAATAAAATTATTTATAACCATACGTGAGAATCATCCCAGTTGTTTTATAAATCTCCCTGCCTTTATGTAAATATTATAAATAAAAGATCAATTTTACATGTACGTATATAAAAATAATAATTATTAGAAACATGTGTTTTAATAAATATGTCAATTCACTAATTTAAACTAATTTTTAATCATCGACAACACATGAATTCTTACGTAGCATCCACGTCGTTGTGATGCCACGTTTTCTTCCTCATGACTGCAAGAAAAATAAAAATAGTCATTCCACGTCATCCTGCCTTTCTCCTTCCGGCCACTCGCATCCCTCCTTCAACGGCGTCGTCTCGCTCTTACTATCTCTGTGCGGCGACCTTGGAGCTCTCTTTCTCTCTCATCTTCCGCTCTACCTCTCCCTCTCCATCTAAGACCTCCATGACGATTGGGCTTCACCTTTAACGGCGAGCCCCGTCGAAGCTCGAGTCTGGACAAAGATGCGACGCCATTTTCTCGCTCGAAAAGTCTCCCAAAAAGGCCAAGGGTTTCTTTCCGGTTAGAAGAAGTAGTCAAACCAAAGGTTTATATTGTTGAGTCATATAAAATTTTAACTGAGATAGTAATTTTGATATTTCTACATGCGATACTAAACTATCTAAAAAAGAAAATTTTTTATTATAGTAAGATATATAAATTTTTTTTGGTACAAAGTAAGATTTATAAATACTGTATGTGTTCGTATTCTATATTATCTGGCTCTTAATATTAGAAATTTATTTAAAAATCCGTCAATCTGAAAACAAAGAATTCGTCAATCAACGTCCCCCTCTATCTCATCGGCCTCGCTAGCCCTCAAGTTTGTAGGGGTCGAGTTCTTCTTTATGGTAATAGGCTTGCTGTTTTGCGGTTTCCTATTCGGCCTGTGTGTTTGGCTTCTCTTTTGTTTCCTTTTCCCCTTCTTGTAACTTTTTCGTTTCTTTGAGTAATAAAGTTTCCTTTCGCCAAAAAAAAAAACGTCCCCCTCTATCTCTCTCGAAGTTCTTTCCCTCCAATTTTCTCAGGTCACCGAACACCAAGAAAGGAAGAGAGCCTAGCAACACGTGGACTTTTAAGTCCACGGCAAGTCGTTAGCGGTTAGCCCTTCCAGAGATTTTAAGCTCAAAAAAACAAATAAACTCTTTTAACGATAACGGAAAAAGTATGGGCATTCGTGTGTCATTCTTGCTCGCCTACCATCGCGGCCTGTTCCGATCATCCTCCGCCGCCACGTCATTGCGGTGGCTCATGCGCTTCATCCTCCTCCATAAGATATATCCATATCTCTCCACGGACGACATCGGTTTCCCGCACGTAGCTCCTCGTTATCTCATGGAACCTGCTCCAAAAATCCTACGATTTTCTCGCTACTCGATCGCGGCTTACTCTAGTTGCTCATTACTTTTTGGTCTCGCTGAAGGAATCGGATTGCTTACGGCTCTCTTTTCTTATTTGTTTTTAAAGAATAGTTTGGACATTTCCACGTTCTCGGACCAAACCAAAAAAAAAGTTCTCGTTATAATAAAGTAAGATAGTCTAAAGCATAGTCTGTTTCAAATGATTGAAGAATAATGGAAGCTTAATGCCTCGGAATAATGGAAAAGTGAACACACAAAATCCAAAAATGGAGATTCTGTTGGAAAAAGAGTTTATTAATATAACAATAACCAAGACAACAACTGGAGGGAACTGATCATCCCAGTTCTAGCCTAATGACCCATAATTCTTGGCTAAACAGCTAAAGCAGGGGACTTGGAAAAAGTAAACATGACTAGTACAAGAATGGTTCAATCCAAGACCTTTGAAACTTTGCGAATGGTTCGTAAAGACACAACTGAGATAGTTACTTCTAAATAGAGCTAACCGGTGCTCGTTTTCAGATACCAAGTTAAAAAAAAGGAACTAGATAACCCATAAAGAGGATTGGAGGAGGCTCAATCTGCATTTGCCACTTTGGTAGTAGGGCAAATGAGCCTCTTGCAGCAACTGGGTTGGTCGGTTTTTGTTAGGTACGAGGTGGGAGATGATGAGGGTTGAGGTTCAGGAGAGAAAAAAGACCCGATTGATTGGAGGAGGGACTCAACCACCATCCTTTTCACTAGCTTCCTCCTCTTTGGGAACACATTCCCTTGCTTAGGTTTGAACCCTGCAGGTGCCTCTATCCTTGAAGCACTACCCTTTCTTTCCATCTCCCTCTTTTTATTTCCACCACACCAATTGGTCTTCTTTCTCCTTAGTTTTGGTTGCTACCTTGGGGCGAGAGAGAGTTGTGGGTTTAAGGCCGTTTTGTCGTGTGTATATTTGATCCTATGTTGTTTTTGGTGTCTAATATTCTTGTAGGCTATTTGCCAAAAGGTTGCCACCTTTATACAGAGCGGAAATCAACCTCAAAGTTAAAAATGTCATACCGGAAATTGCACGACTTTTTTTCTTGTTTATAAATATTTTTTTTTGAGGGTACTTGTTTATAAATAATTGAAGTGGACATAATTTATTTTTACGGACACATTACAGCAAGGTTTTTAAATACGCAGTTCGACCGGCGGTCGGACTGTAATTTGGTACGAATAGTATACCGAATTTGGTTAAAAAATTACCAACCTTACGAACTGTCCAAAAAATGGTCGGACCGGATAGTTTGACCAAATTTTTGATCCCGTATTTTTCGGTTTGTAAGGTTTAACAAAAAAAAAGGTTCTTGATGGTGGGTCAAAAAATAAGAATTTTTCAAGTTCAGATTTTTTGATTTTGGTAGGATTTGTTTTTTAAGATTTCAAGATTATGGTGGGTCAAAAAAGAGAGGAAAATTGTACCTATTTATTCTTCAGAAAGAGTAAATAAGGTATAAGACTGAGTAGTGGGGTACAGGTAATTAAAATATTAATAAAAATATATATTTTTTAATATAAAAAGTAACAGTCGGACTGACATTCCAACCGATCAGACCTGTCCGACCATGACCCGGAGACAAGAGCGGGTTACTCTCCGGGTCGTTTTTAAAAATCTTGCATTACATATTGTCACTCTTTTGGACACCAATCAATTCCGCAGCAAAAAGAAAAATATATATTCTTTCTATTTTTTTATAAGTAAAATTTTATTACTACTATAATTTAACTACACCAAGATTGTCCAAAAAGGACAATTCACATACTGCAACCAAGCATATTAGAATATCGTTCGATATAAGGAAGCTTCGTTCCACATTCCAATTTAAATTAGAGGTCCCCGAGTTCAAACTTCATGCATCAGACACCAATACAATTTTCTAATTCAACTCTTTGACTTCCAAAGAAAAAAAGCCCAAGTGGATCCAGTTACAACAGATCATACAATTTCCAAATGAAGGATCATAGAAAAGTTCTTCCATTTCAAAAATTAGTCAATTCTCAACTATAGAAAGATTACAAGTTGGAAGGGAGGGGCTTGGTGCATGCTCCCAGCTACAGACAGATCAATGTATTGGAAAATCAAAACTTCCTCTAAATCTTCCTAGGCGTTAACAGGCATATTCAGTCATAGTCAAGTCAGGTATGAAGAAGTCTGCAAAATCAAAGAGCTTACGGCCCCCCCTCTGCGAAATCATCGACCATGGATGCACGGAGGAAACCGAACCAGGCTTTAACGGAGAAAAGAAGCTCATACTCCAATGCTCTTCCAAAACAAGATCGCATCCTTTCTACGTCTTCGTCTGATTGGACGCTAATGACCCTTCTTCACTGTTCAGGACTGCTGACAAAAGCATATCCATTCCTCCCCTTCCCTTCTCCGGGTCTTGTTCACTTTTTCTTCTCAACTCAAGCTCCTCATACGCCTTTTTAGCATTGTGGATCATCCGGAGCTTCAGTTGACATTGTCTACAAAACCATTTCCCCTGCGGTATAGAACTTTGTGGCGGGGTCAAGCAATATATGTGGTAAGCATTGTCACAACTTTCACACAGTATAATATTGTTATCATCCTTGTCGGTGAGGCAAGTTCTACATAGACAAGAAGGGCAATACCAACGAGGACCGTGCGACTTCAACTGCTTTTTGGCCAGACACCTTACATGAAAATATTTGTACGGGCAGGAATCGTGTTCACATATCTTTATCTCATCACCATCCTCCACTTCATTTTCACAAAGCTTGCATGCAGATACTGAACTTCCAGGCATTTGCTCGTTCATGCCATAACTTGAATTATCTTCCAAGTCATTGAAGTTATCTTCATCAACCAGTAAGGTGGTTCCCCTAGTTAGTTTCGACTGCACCCTTGAAGCAACCAGCCTCTCACAAACAACACAACTCTCATGGAGAGATTCGGTTCCAAAGCCACTAGCTGTGCAGCTGACACAGTACCAGCTTGGTGGAATGTCACTGATCGCAGGCTCAATGCAAAAGACATGATACATTTCCTCACATGCATCGCATACTAAGCAATCCCTCATGTCGGCCTTGCCCCCACAATGCCTGCAAGCATGCACTTGGTGAACGACACGACCTTCCATTCGCTCTGGTTTACCATGAGAATCACATTTCTGGTAACATGACTGCTTTGCAGGAAAACAAATTCAAAATAATCTTCAGAATCATTGTCCTAATCAGACTAACTCACAATCTCAATATTATTTTCCAAAAACAGTCATCAAGCACAATCCTCTAAAATTTTATAAGCGGAGATGCCACAGGAAATATTAACTTATAAAGCTCCACACAATAAGCTAGAATTTAGATACCTTATGCTTTACATCCTTCGAATAGCAAGGCGCCAACCCTCCAATCTGAAATGCATGACTGACATCAGATTGGGACATGCACAAGCATAAGAAGAAGATTAAGTGTGGACAACCCATTCATCAAGTGACAACCACAAGAGAGGGAGGGGAGAGAGAGAGAAAGAGCTGCAATTAGCAATTTTACCTGTTCATTAAAGCAAACAGTTGAAACATCTTGAAGGCTCTTAGAAAGAGAAACCAATTCAGCACCAATATGTTGAAGTTCCTTGCATAGCTGGCAAAATGGTGCAATTGTAAATAACAAGCACAGCTCATTCAATTTTCTAGTGAAAAAAAAACTGAAAGCAAACCAAAATTATACAGAAAGAAGTACAAAAAAGGAGGCCACAATTTCAGAGATCTGGAACAACGTTACTTTAGAGAAATGGGAGGCAAACGATGCAACTACAGCACATTGGACAATATATCAATTGAGACTCGCACCACACTTCCCAGAATCCCATGTAAAACACTTACTCGGAACATACAGGGAGCAAATTCTGTAGGACAAGTTCTGGAGCAAGAAACTCAAGGATACGGGGGATCCTTAACTTTTGAGCAACAGCAGAGACTCAATTACTCAAAAGATTTCAAGTTTAAGCCCAGAGTTAGAGATGCTGCTAGGAAGATTCTAACGTAGAGCAGCTACTGACTTATATTATCAGGGAGTGAGAGAATTGTGGGTTTTCCAATTAACAAGAATGTCAAGGACGCGAAGAGATAAGGGGTGCTGGATTCTTCCCTTTGAATGAGCATCCAATGGAATTTTTGAAACTGGGACTAGAAGCTGACTGACATTCCTAATTATAAATGAAAAACATAAACACTTGAGAAAATAATAAAAGGCAAGATGCAGTCAACCAATTACTTCTGAGGGATCAGAACATGCAACCAGTTCAAGCGCCAGAAGGCTTCAAATAAGAATGATGCAGAGCTTTAGGTTCAAAATGATTCAGTATGAACAAAAGAAATGATAGAGGTGCTTCCTCCCCGCTGATGCACTACATTAATCAGCTCACTCCTCATCACTTAATGCACCCTTTCAAGCTGTCCCGTAGCCGCAAAAGTTTGTTTCATGTCATAAAAACATCAAAACAATGTAATCTCGGAGAGAGAGAGAGACCAGAATAATCAGCAACCAACAGAAAATTATGAATGTGGAGTAGGAGCACAAGATAACCTGCTGAATATCAGAAGAAAAGAGCAACGGCATCCTTTCATATGCTCCCTCTCTCATCCTTCTGTCTATTAGGCTTAGACCAAAAAGGTTTTCAGCCTTGGTACCTTGAAAATTTTCAAACAGTAGCTTGCAAAGCTGACTAAAATTCTCAGACAGGATAATTTTCAGAAAAGCGCGCCGGCACCTCTCGGTATTAGTAGAACTCTCTGTATGTGGACCTTCATTGCACGTAAAACTGCTGATCGTGTCAAAGGTATCCCCCTTCAACATACAAGCTGTTGGTGAGGAAGCTTTACACCCTTGCCTGTCATAGGAGTCAGATTCCTGCAGACAACCAGCAACAAGATAAGAACCCTAGTTACAGCTAATGAAGACTTCTGATTGGTAGGATGAAGCAAGAAAAAAATCAGTATGGCAATGACCAGATAGATCAACTAGAATTCCAGAAACTTAACTGCCATCACAAGTGCATCTTGTATGCACTTCTTTATCCCACCATCATCACTTTTCAGTGAGTGATGCATGAGCCGGAGAATGAAAGTTCTAGATTGCTGGTCCGAGTCAATAGTTGAGCCATTTCTAGATGCATGATTACATGGAGAAGACACTGGTTCCCTTACGGTCTACAAAAAGCCAGCAGAACTGAAACATTAAACAAGAAGGGGAAGTATAAGACAGATTCTTTACCAATAACATGATAAACATGCTAAACTAAGTTTGTCCCAAGATTTCAAGTAATCAAGGATCGAATTAGTTGTCAACTTTCTCCTGCTCCCCTTTCCCCACAAAAGCATGACATGTGAAACCAAGGTCTTCCAGCCCCAGCCACCGCAATCCCCCACAAAAGAAAAGAAAATTGAAACCGTCTCTTTGCTTCATTGCCTAACTTTTTACCCTCCACAAATTTGTTCTGATGAATTATTTATTAAGCTGCAAAACTTTTGTGAGATGAATCAGAGAATTGAAATGCCAAGGTAATGAGAACATCAGCCAAATCCAAATTTCTAAATACCAAATAGAAAAGGAAACTTCGCCACATTGTAACCATTCAGGTTAAAAAACAGATGAAGCATAACATTTGAGTTTCTAAAGATTCCAAATATATATATATACACATACTAAAAAAGATTTATGGGCATGGAAAGAGTACCCTTTCTGCTGGTTTGTTAGCCGATCCTTGAATGAGTCTCTGATAGAAACTCTTTGAACTCGATCCCACCATCTTCTTCCTCCTCTTGTAAGTTATAACATTCTCACTAGCACCCGAGCTACTAGCCCCACCAACGTCATCACCGGTTGCAAACCCAACCCAATAGTGATTCTTCCCCTCCCTCAATACCCTCTCATCCGTACCACCGGCACCGCTTGTTCCCTCCTCGCCACCCATATCATCACCACCAACAACTACAACAACAACAGAAAAGTACCCAGAAGAACCAAATTAGGCAAAGAGAAACCCCACATTGGCAACCAATCCGGGGACCGATAAAAACTAAGTCTTTAACAATCTTGGGAAAATAAAAGAAATGCTCACTCCCGGGAGACATTCTACTTTCCTCCTCTGGTATTTCTACCCAAGTCCAAATCAAGTTAACCAACTTAGTCAAACTCCAAATTATAATTTCTCCTAAACCCAAAAGCAAGACTGGTTCTTGGGTAAGCGTAAAGATTAGATTTTTCATAGTCGCAGAAATTATTTCAGAGGCCAAAATGCAAGGAAAGTAAAGAAAGAAGCTAAAGTTTGGAAAAACTAAATCTGGGTAAGGAAGCAGGGTTTTTACCTTGACTTGAGGAATTCAGTTCCGGGAAAATGGAAACCCTAGAGAGAGAAAACGGACAGCGCGCGAGGGAAAAATGAGCGCTTTCTTCTCCTTTTTGATTTCCTTGAGAGAGAGTGAGAGGTGGGAGTTATGTTTCGGTTATCTTTTTTTGTAATTTTTAGAATTTGTTTTCGAGGAAAAAGGCGGACTTATTCGAGCGGGCTTCTGCGTTTTCATTTTTCGGGTCGGGTTCGAGCTCCCAAAACGGGTGGCGTCGCCCCTTTTTTTTTTTCGTCAAACACAACCTTGCATTCCGGATTATCGACTGGTGAGATTGTACCGTTATCTTTAAAAGAATTATATTTTTATTCAGGGAATCAGTACATTGATTTTAGTACTCAGTCGCTCGTGATGATCCCGGGTAATTTTCCAAAAGAGGGTTTATTTTCCCGACAATTTCCTGAATGGGGTTGTCAGGGGATGTTTTCCTTGTCTGGGGTCGAGCCAGAAACCGCTCAGTGGGGAGCGTTTTTCCTTCGCACGAAACACGCTGCCCAAAAATTAGCACAAAAACGCTCTATTTTGAGTGTTTTTTGGTTTTCATCAAAAAAAAATTAACTTGCTCTTGTTTGGAATCGAACTAAAAACCTCAAGTTTATTAAAGAGCGCTTTAACCAATTGAGCTACGAGAGCGTATTAATTTATGACTTTGTAATAAATAATATATATTATATAAATACGGAATCGATCTTTATAAATACATATTTATGTTACACATTATTTATTTCGTAAATATGTATTTATGTTACACATTATTTATTTCGTAAATACGTATTTATGTTACACATTATTTATTTCGTAAATATGTATTTATGTTACACATTATTTATTTCGTAAATACGTATTTATGTTACACATTATTTATTTCGTAAATACGTATTTATGCAATACATTATTTATTTTGTAAATACGTATTTATTTTACACATTATTTATTTCATAAATACGTATTTATGCAATACATTATTTATTTCGTAAATACGTATTTATTTTACACATTATTTATTTCGTAAATGCGTATTTATGCAATACATTATTTACTTCATAAATGTGTATTTAAGCAATACATTATTTATTTCATAAATGCATATTTAAGCAATACATTATTTATTTCATAAATACGTATTTATGCAATACATTATTTATTTCATAAATACTTAATTATGCAATACATTATTTATTTCATAAATGCATATTTATGTAATAGATTATTTTATTTCATTAATGCGTATTTATGTAATACATTATTTATTTCATAAATATATATTTATGTAATAAATAATTTATTTATATGTATTTCATAAATATGTATTTATGAAATAATTAATATATTACATAAAATATATTTATGAAATAAATAATGTATTGCATAAATACGCATTTATAAAATAAATAATTTAGTGCTTAAATACGCATTTATGAAATAAATAATGTATTGCTTAAATACGCATTTATGAAGTAAATAATGTATTGCATAAATACGTATTTACGAAATAAATAATGTATTGCATAAATATGTATTTACGAAATAAATAATGTGTAATATAAATACGTATTTACGAAATAAATAATGTATTGCATAAATACATATTTACGAAATAAATAATGTGTAAAATAAATACGTATTTACAAAATAAATAATGTATTGCATAAATACGTATTTACGAAATAAATAATGTGTAACATAAATACGTATTTACGAAATAAATAATGTGTAACATAAATACGTATTTACGAAATAAATAATGTGTAACATAAATACGTATTACGAAATAAATAATGTGTAATATAAATACGTATTTACGAAATAAATAATGTGTAACATAAATATGTATTTATAAAGGTCGATTCCGTATTTATATAATATATATTATTTATTACAAAGTCATAAATCAATATGCTCTCGTAGCTCAATTGGTTAAAGCGCTTTTTAATAAACTTGAGGTCTTTAGTTCGATTCCAAACAAGAGCAAGCTAAATTTTTTTTTTGATGAAAACCAAAAAACGCTCAAAATAGAGCATTTTTGTGCTAATTTTTTTTTTCGGTGATACCAAAAAACGCTCCCAGTGGAGCCGTTTTTGGCAAACAAAAAACACGCTGCCCGAGCAGCGGTTTCGTGCGAAGGAAAAACGCTCCCCACTGAGCGGTTTCTGGCTCGACCCCAGACAAGAAAAACATCCCCTGACAACCACATTCAGAGAATTGTCGGAGAAATAAACCCCCTTTTGGAAAATTACCCGACGACCCCGTGGTGGCTTATTTTTCATCAACGGTTGGTTGGTGTGGCCGGAATCGGGTTGACGGGAGAGAGAGGAGGAGAAGAATTTTTTAATAATTATTCATAAGGTAAATAAGTTATTTACATGAAAGAATTGACTGAGGACATTAGCGAGAGATATCAAAGTATAATTTAACTAAACTATAGGGACAACAACATTTATTTAGAAACTACAAAGATCTCATCGTGTATTTAACCAAACAACAGGAATTTATGGATAATTTACCATTATTTATATATCAAACAACTAATAAGATAGTTGCTCTAGCTTTAATTAAAAGGTCTGGTCCTTGTGAATGCAGGGACGGATCCAGAAAGTTTATACTACGGGGGCAAAATACTTATGTACTTCATGAAATTGACAAACTAACTAACCTAAATATAATTTTTTTTCTCAGAACATAAATTGAATATCTGTAAAAAATTAAATAGGTAGACTCTCACCTTTGTGAATCGTAAACTGAGTTCTTTTGGAAAATAAAAAGAGTGCTGCTTTTGAATTGTCTTTCTCTTTTGGAGGAGGAAGGGTTTTTTTTAGAGTTGAAGTCTTGGTCTTTTAGCCTTTTAAGGGTTTTTACGTAGGTGTGTAGCCTTTTCTTGGTAAAACATAGTGGTTGTGATTGGTGGAACAAAAAAGTTTCTTTCCTTTAGGAGTTTGTGGGGCAATAAAAATATCTTAAAATCTGTGGGGGCAAACTAGTTAATATCATTGGGGGCAAACTTTTTTTTATTAAATATATACCCATAATTGCCCCCACATCTTCTAAACTACATGCGTCCCTGTGTGAATGCATTTGCTGGTATAAACAAAAAAAGAAAAAATTATTCTCAAGTCCCTCGAATTTGCTTAAATATATTCAAAAGTTTTCCCGGTTTACAAAATACACGCCGACATCCCTCTTGTTTGCTTTTATTATACTTTTGGGTTCCTCAATGAGTTTTTTTCTTTTTTTGTCATTAAAATGACGAAAATACTGCTTGAAAAAAACAAAAAAAAGCTGATATCATCTCTTCTTCTACCTCCTGCTAGTGACACATCTCCTCAAGCCCTCTCGCCCCAATCTCCAATCTAAACATTAAGACCCCCAATCTCCTTTCGAAGAACGAAATTTGCAATGATTTATGGTATTAGTCTCATAAGCAAGAACCCAATTCTTCGAATTCATTCGGGAATTGAACCCGAGTGTGACACGGTAGTTAGAATCTAAAGGAAAATTTCCAAAGAGCAAGACATAGAAACAGTTTCCAATCCCCGAATGCCTAACGAATCCATCCACAAATCGAACCCAAGATCGAATTTCGTCACAAGATAAACCCTGATTTAGTCTGAATCCGATGGGAGGTCGAAGGGGCTAGGGTTTTACCAGCGGTGACGATGCCGCCGGGGGAGTTGAGGTACATGTAGATGGGCTTGGAGGAATTCTCAGACTCGATGAAGAGGACCTGGGCAACCACCATGTGGGCTATGTCGTCCCCGATCGGGCCATTGATGCAGATGATGCGCTCCTTGAGGAGCCGCGAGAAGATGTCATAGGTGCGCTCGCCCACGATGATGTCTAGATGAACATCGGGACCAGCAAGTTGGCCCGCGTCGGGGCCAGAAGCCGCCGGCAGCTGGAGACAGAGCCGCGGATGGTCTAGGGTTTAGCAGCTGGAGACAAAGCCGCGCATGGTCTAGGGTTTAGGAAGATTGGGGATTTTTTGGAGTGAGGGAGATTCAGTGGGTAGTTGGATTGGAAGAGGTTTTCTCGTTACGTCATACGTGGTGGAATGTGGGCTACACTTTTTTTTGTCATGAAATTATCGAGTGCTACAAGGTAGAAGAAGAGAGGATGTTAGCAGTTTTTTATTTTTTGTTCTAAGGATATTTTGGTCATTTCATTGACAAAAATGAAAAAAAAGCTACTAACGTGTGTCAGGGACCCGAAAGTATAATAAAATCAAACACGAAGGACATTGGTGTGTATTTTGCAAACAGGAGAAAACTTTTGAGTATATTTAAGCAAATCCGAAAGACTTGAGAGTAATTTTCCCAACAAAAAATTATTGTTCATTTTTATGATTCAAAGTTTTCTATCAGAGTTTCTATGAAAAATAACTATGAAAAATTATAAGATAATAACTATGAAAAAAATTCACAATTGTAAACAAACCCACCAATTTTGTAACTACATTATATTAAACCTGCAAAGCATCATCGCAACCACATCAGGCTCCATGGCCGGTGACAGGAGACTATCAGTTACAGCTTCAAGATTCAAGAGACCTCCAAAGCTAGACCAAATGCTCAACAGAGAAAACCAACAAAAAGCTACAGGAAGATCAAACAATATGGATAAAAAAGTATAATCTTGCGGAGAGGCCCACCTGCACAAACCACGGGATTTTTTTTAAAATCTAGATTTTTAGACCAAAAATACACTTTGCCAGAATTTAAACCCTTATACCACCATCAAATCGTAATACTAGCCCAAGTACATTTTGGCACAAACCACAGGATTTGAAGACCATATGCAACAAATTACAAACGTACGAAGACCACGTGAAGCAAGATGGCCGGACGAAGAAAATGAAAGGTACCGATTTCAAGTGGCTTATAGCTAAAGATATTACCTATCTAGCTAAATATATTATTAAATAGTTGTATTTATTTAGACTTTTTACGGGATAATTAGTAATCAACGATACTATTGGTTTAGTGTACTTACGCATATTTGATCTTACTTTACGTATAAAAAACTGCATTGTGTATATGTTAGTTTAAATACAAAAAATGACAAAATATTACAGAAACATAAAACAAACAACAAACTTGCACTTTTATTAAAACAAATAAAATGACACGAAACTTACAATTCCAAATAAGATACAAGGGTAAAAAGGACCATGGTGACTAAACTTTTATCGAAAGTATGATGGTCATGATACTTTTTAATGTTCTTATAATACTCGCTCCACTAAGGTTTCGATTTTGAAAAAGAATAAAATGCCAGTAAATCTGGCAAATTCTTGTCGAAAAGGGTAGTAAACCTGAGTTCAAAAGCCATCATAAGAAAAAAAATTCTTGACCATCATAATTTTATAAAAAAGTTTATTTCCCATAGGGCAAATAGGGCACTCTGCATTTGTGTCACTGCACAATCATCTGCTTGAACTCCTCAAGATCAATCAACCCATCAAAGTTGGAATCATACTTCTTAATCATAGAGGCAGCATCCTTCCCCTTCTCCTTGTCATTCCGCAGCCCAAGTTTGGCCAAAACTTGTTCCAACTCCTTACTACAGATGAACCCGTCCTTGTCCAAATCGAACACGTTAAACGCTTCGACAACAAGATCCTCGTCTTCCTCGGCCTTGCCTCCGTCCTCCTCGACGCCATTCTTGTCGCAGTTATTCGCGGTTATGGAGGAGTAGAAGGACGCGAATTCGTCCGAGTTGAGGGTGGATTTTCCCGCTGATGACTCGAGCTCTTCTAACGTGATGCAGGGGACTCCGATTTGTTTGAGTAGCCAGTTCAGCTCGTCCACGCTCACTAGACCATCGCCATTCTGGTCTAGACCTTTAAAGATGAGACCCAAGTCGTTGGAATTGAGGGCAATCGACATTTTTATTAGCTTGCTAAATTAGTAAGAAACTCAGATGATCGAATACGATCTAATGTTTTGATAAATTTCCCATAATGTCTTGTATTTATAGTAATTTGCGATTGGATGTATTATGGCGTTGTCTTCAATAAAGAAAGATTCTGTGCCTCGTTCATACTCTTAATTAAATTGATCGTACTTCCATATTAGGGAATTTTCGTAGGGGCCCACCTGATTGTTGGCTTAATTTTTATTTTATTAATTTATGAGAACATAATCTTATTCAATAATAGTGTTCATCTGTATCGCAAAAATCACAATATGATCATTGTGAAAATTATTGAATTTAAATCGGTTGCAATAACTATGATCAATTTTCATTTAAAACTTTTGTAAAGTGATCTCTTGCAATTTCATAAACTCTCTGAACTAATAAAAAGTCTCGGTCCCGAGTCAGGATTCGTGTCAATATTTAGTAACCCCTCTATATTTTTAAGAAAATTTTAGTGCTAAATTTTAGTCCCATATATTTTAACATACTTTACTAATTAATTTTTTAGATACTTGTTTGTGCTAGACTTACTTGTTTGATAAATTTTACATTATTATGAATCATCTAAACTATTTTCAAATGCTCATTGTGAAAGCCGTCATGTTGTAAAAAAAATGTCAAATCAAGTATAACATTTGAATAACGCTATAAGCCGAGATTTTATGTGACTTGAATGTAGACATTAATTTTTTGGCATTTACATATTTATTTCTCAAAAGCTTAATTTTAATATTTTAGATATAAAAAAATTCTCTTATGTTATAACCTCTCTAAAATGATATTTTTCTCTGGTCTCTTCAATATCATTTAGAGAGGTTTTACTATATATAACGGAACCTCATCTAAGAAGTAAGTTTTCTAATAGTGTAGATGTAATAATTACTATATTTAGACTATAGATCAACATAATTCTATACAAGTAAAAATATAAAAAAGACATGAAGAGATGAAACTCTCACAACGTGAGACGAAAGCTGATAATTTTCTTTATTAAATGGCCATAAAACAAACAAAAAAATTGGAACAAACAGAGTTGATTGGGACATTATAGATAAGGTGACTAATAAATGGGGAAGATCCTTAAGATTGTTGGATTAATTTATTGGTTTATGGCTAATATTCTATTATGCTCTTTTTTGTTGTGATCGCATCCTCTATATGTTAATGTACTATTTTTATATGTGACATCCTATGATATTCGTCCCCTTGTGTTTGTTTTAATAGAAGTTTTCAACCATTGATATGTTTGTTTTTAATCTCTAATATTCAGAGTGAGTACTTTCGAATTCTATTTTAAGAGTGGCTCTATCAATAATAATTTTTATATTCGTACCACAAAATTTTCTTATATAAATTCAATTCAGTAGTTTAGGACAATACCTCTAAAAAAAAGTAGTTTAGGACAATGACAATAGAAAAAACATTTCGGGCCAAACAAGCGAACTTACTGATTTTAAAAAAATTTTGGTACTGAAAATTAGTTCCATTATCGAAATGGTCAATTATAACTAGAATGCTCTTTAGATATGATCATCCTTCACCCCTCAAGCTGGTAAACCAAACACCGCTTAAATAATTATGAAAATTGATTATTTACAAGGTGTGCGTAAAAATTTACTTTCACTAAAAATATACTATAATATTTATTCCGTTCATAGTTTACCCAACCCAATCCAAGCCAACGAATGCCCAAAACTCAACTGGAACCAAACCATTAAACCCAGCCCAGTATCATCCTCAGTTTCTAAGCAACCATCCATAACCCATTCTCAAGAAACTTTGCATAGCCCATTACCTTAAATTCCAGAAAAGCCCAACTTCAACCATCAAGGCCTTCAAACAACATAACCCATTCTTGTTTCTGGACCTAGAAGTTTTGTTTTTCATAGGTAAAAGGGGTGAGGTGAGGGGATTTTAATTTGTATCAGGACTAATGAGGACCTAGTCCAGATCGGTCGGGGTCCGGAAGCTAAAAAATAGTCACCGGAATAATGGGACTTTTTTTTTGAGGGGTAAAAGGTAATAAATTGCTCAAATAGGAAACAGTTACATCATGTCTGAATGCAGTGCATCAACTCAAGTAACGGACTAGGAGCAGAAGAAAAGAGCTGAAAGGAAAAAGTGTCCGATAGTGGTAGCTTAGCAAGGAGGTGAGCCACCGAATTGCCCCGTCTTCGGATGAAGGAGAAGGAGTGAGCTTCCAAAGTCCTAGCTAGGTGTTTAATGTCGTCAACTAGAACAGCTAAGTCACTGTGATCTTGAGTTCTTCGCTTTAGAGCAAGGATAACCGGCTGGCAGTCAGACTTGAAGATCACATGGGAAAGGCCCATCGATGTAGCAAGCTCCGCACCAAGATAAACAGCCATGGCTTCCAGTAATGTAAGAGTTTATTTTGAACCAACCTTGCCAAGGAGGAGACCAACGAACCGAAGAGGGCTTCCCAGCTACCGTGGGATGTAAATTTGCCTCCTGGAATTCAGTCAGGAAGAGGAGAGCTCGCTGTATCTCCTCCGAAATATTGCTCGGAGCCTGTGGATGAAAAACAATGGAGTTCCTGCCTTTCCACATACCCCAAATGCAAGCCATTCTACGGCAGTGTTCCGCCTTGTCACAATCTTGTAGGAAAACTGACCATTTCCGTTGAAAGGAGGAAACTGGCAGAGTGGGAATTGTCATCCCTAAGGTGGTCCAGACTTGCAACATATATGAACACTCCAGAAAAAGATGGTCGATCTTCTCTGGTACGAGGTGGCAGATTGGACAGAGGGGATCGACATCAATCCCTCGCTTAGTCAGGTTAGCCCAGACTGGAAGATTGTTATCAAGTACTCGCCAGATGAAGTTTTGTTGTGTATCAGAAGTAGTGTACTTGATTAGGATCTGGTATAGTCGAGACAAGAGTTGGACTCTTTTTCCGTAAGACGAGATTGCCCCGTATTCAGTGCTTACGGGCTGCGGCAATCGTCCTCAAGATACAACGACTAGGCTGCTTCCGAGTTCCTAGCACAATGACCCTCGAAGCTTCAGGCGAACCTTGGATATTCGGAACTTTCTGAGAGAGGGAGAGAGAGCCTAAGTTGTAGTGGGGTGAGATGCAAATGAGAGGGAGATGCCTATTTATAGGCTGTGGAGGGCTGGAATCCGAGGGGCTGCCTGGCATGTCCGAAGGGCTGCCTGGCATCTCCGAAGGGACTCCATCCCTTCCGAAGAGGCATCTCAGGCCTGCCTGTAGGCCGAAGGGGCGCCTATTGCTGCTTCGCATCCCTTCGCCATTCAGTCCAAGTTTTGGTTGTGCCCAGTCAGATCTTTGCCTGGCCGCTGCCTTCGTGATCGTTCGGTGGACAATCTTTCGCTCGCACTCCTTCAGCCGTCTGGAAATTTCTGGGACATTTTGGACCCGTCCGGAATTTGCCAAAATTAAAGGCTCATCGCGACGATGCGCACGTGCGAAGTGCCAAATGCGCCACAAAGCACCCATTGCGACCTGCGTCCAATGTGCCATGCGCACACACGCGTGCGCATGCGCGAGCGTGAGTGCATGCTCGTGCACGTGCTCAGATGGTGCATAGCACCATCCTCGAAACAATCCGAGTTGGCTATCCAGGTGGTCAACTTATTTCCTAATTAATAAGCAAAATTTTCTTATAAACTTGAAAATCTTCCTTGTTGTTTCCAATGTGGGATTGCCATTTTTTATTTCCACTTTTGGGCCTTCCACTTTGGGCTTTCACACTTTGGGCCAAATGCATTCATTTTGCATTCAATCCCAACAAGTTTTTAATTCTAGGGGGGCATCTAGTTGGCGCCACTTTATCTACAAATCATTCGCACCGTCAGTGTCAGTAGCTAGATGTAAGGAGAGCCACCATTTGGAGAAATCAGTATGATAGCCGCTTCGTACACTATAACAGCCATCCGATGTGTATTTCCAGCGTATAACAACCATTGGTCGGCGGGGGCTGAGGTAGATTACTCGGATCTTACCAGCGTCTTCAGTCATGAAGATGGAGTCCAAGAGAGCCTCATTCCAGCAAGTCGTATATCCGGTAGTAGCAGATCTGAAACCTGTTGATACATATCGGAGCCTGGTTGGTGATAAGAAGGATGGCCCGACAGTGAATTAGGCAGCCATTGGTCATTCCAAATGTTAACAGCTTTCCCGTCTCCCAGTCTCCACTCGAGGCCTTCCGAAAGCAAGGTAAGACCCTCCCTAATACTACGCCAGGTATAGCTAGAGGAATAGCCGAGGGGAGCTTGCAAGAGTGAGCAGCGAGGGAAGTATTTAGATTTTAGAACTATGGCGACTAGTGAAGTAGGATAGCAAAGAAGCCGCAAACCCTGTTTAGCAAGCATGGCCTTGTTGAAATTATGCAAGCGGCGAAACCCCAAGCCGCCATTGTTCTTGGATTGGCACATGCGCTCCCAACTTCGCCAGTGTAATTTTCGCTCTCTATTGTTACTACCCTAGAAGAAATCCCCTAACCGCTTTTCAATGCTGTCACAGGTCCCAGCAGGTACTAGGAAACATCTCATTAGATATGTAGGGATTGATTGTAAAACCGATTTGTTCAAGGTTTCTCACCGAAATAATGGGACTTGAGATCACTCAGTAGAATAGAAATAGATAATTGTTTTAGAAGTAACATACCTTCTTTCATTAATTAATTAGTCTTTCAACAAACTGCAAGAGTGAATATTGTACTGAGTTAGGCGTGCATTGTCGCATTCGCGGTCTTGTCACCATCCAATTGGCCATTTTATAGCGTACCTAGGCTTACACTTGCTAAGAGCATTACTAGATGATCTAGCTAGGTTCATAGTGTTCTCTATTCTCCAAGCAATCGAGTTGATCTCATAATTGATGAAATCAACTGCAATCTTACAATCCGAGTTAGTTTTCTATATTTTGAATACATTACGAGATGAATAAGTTAGTCAAACGCACATAAGATGTTTGGAAATCAGAACCATCTTCTAACACTAAATTCTTTTTGCTTAATCTACTAGGGGTTTAGATTCTAACCTATCAGGTATAGACTAACGTTACGGAATGCTTAGAAACCGTCACTTATATATACAGTTCAGAAATTGAGTTTCTGCATTTAATTTGCTTTCATCACGCAATGTTGTAAACTTTTTATTTAGTGAAACAATACTTGGCTTAAAACTAAATCACATCATTTGGCTAATAATTAAGACCAAAGTGCAGCTGCGGTGTCGAGGTTGAGGTCACCATTACTGACTAATAAATTTTGATGGAGAAAGATGTAGTATGCCTTGGCTATGTGACAATACTTTGTTCTGTCGACATTTGAGTCTGAAAGTATCTGATTTTGGCATGCAGATTAGATGCTTTAATTGCATTTCACTTTGTTAAACACCGCATGCTTTCAAGATATATCGGCACTAGCGTTTCATAACCGTTGTCGATCTGTTGGCTATCTAATCTAGTATCAATGTGTACTTTAGCACCGCTTCATATAAAAATGGAGGTTATCTTTTAGAAAAAAGGAAGAACAATTAGCAAGCAATGGTGTGATTGGGGGCAAATTATGTCCTTATTACATTAAAATAGATATTTGAGATAAAAAAAGGATACAAAACAAAGGATAAAATTACTGCCAACCACGGTTTCGTTTCTATGTGACCGGTGAAAACATGCGATAAGACATTTTATGGTAATTTTTTTCTCCTTATATTTAAAGTCGAGTATTATCAAATATTTAAGGATAAATTACTCTCTAGTCCCTAGTGTTTGGTCATCCTCCCCCTCGGGTTCATGCATTTTCAAAAATAATTTTACCGTCCCCTGACTTTGGTTTTAGAAACTCTCGAGTCCCTAGCTGACGTCAGCACCCATTTTTTATTATGGAAATGACCAAAATACCCTCAAAAAAGAAAAAAATATATCATCTTCAAGGGTATTTTGGTCATTTCCCTTGATAAAAATGGGTGTTGACGTCAGCCAGGGACCCGAGAGTTTCTAAAACCAAAGTCGAGGGACGGTAACATCATTTTTGAAAATGCAGGGACCTGAGAGGGAGGATGACCAAATACTAGGGACTAGAGGGTAATTTACCCAATGTTTAAATGTTGATTGAGCATTTGAAATATTGGAGAGAACGTTTTTCATTTATTGCTTTTTTAATGCTTTTAAAAGGAACATGATAAGAGTTGCATCCTACACATTATTAATATTAATAAATGGATTTGCCGAGAAAAAAAATTGAGGACTTTGGAGGGTGTGGATTTCAGGCTCCTTAATACCAGATTAAAAAGAACTTTGGAGAACATGATAAATTTCACGCTCCTTAGTACCACATATAAAAAAGACCTTGGAGGACATAGTGAATTCCTTGCTCTATAGTACCGAATGGAGAAATTGACTTTGAAGAACATAGTGGATGCTACTTCTTGGTGCCAAAGTTGTCAACCAATTTATTATTAAAAAACATAATAGTTGCAAGTCTTGTGCATTATTGGATTCATCACGTATATCAATATTACAAGACATAGTGGGGGTTAAGCCTTGACATATCATTACATTGAATCAAAGGGCATTTTAACTTTTCAAAAAAAAATTGAGTCAAAGGACATTTCGCCTAGCGGTACAAGGTGTATGCGATTTGACAGTGGTCCTGGGTTCAAACCTAGGCAAGGTGTACTTGGTGTAAAATTTACCTTCAAAAAAATATAATTACATTGAAAAAGGGAAAATTATGCTCAGGTCCCCGTAATTTGCCGTCCCTCCTTCTGGGGTCTCTGCATTTCCGAAATCGTTCCTGACGTCCCCGAAGTTTGGTTTTAGAGACTCTCGGGTCCCTGACGACTCTTTTTCATTTTTGGTCATTGAAATGACCAAAATACCCTTAAACAAAAAAATTTACCTTCTCCAACTTTTGACCAAAAATACCAAAAACCAACCCAAAACCAAGATCAAACTAACTAAAATCAAGAACACAATCAAGAATATTTTAAAAAAACTCATATCAAAAACCAAACTTCCATGACACAATGTTTACTCAATCGATCCCATCATCATCATCCAAAAAATCAACACCAAAACCCCCTTCATTCCACAATCAATCATCATCCCAAAACCTAAAATTTCATCGAATATTCTCCTTAAAACCCGAGGCAAAGACTGCATGGCAGCAGTTAAGAGCGAGGTACTCTCCTTTGCCCGTGGAAACCCCAAAATGGGGAGAAAACCACGGGCAAAGGAGAGTCGTCCACTATGCGAGTCCAATCGGTTACAAGGCTTCCGTGAGGGTTCTCTCTACCTCACAACTCTCGACTACTACTCCTTTCACGAACGGTCTCTCTCTGTACCGAACGATTTGACGAACGGCGGAACGACTCCAGGCGACGGACGAGTAATGGCAAACTTGATCTCCTCCAGGCACAGCGCAGTGATGGTACGCTAGGCCTTCTCCAGTGATGTGCCTTCTCCGGTGACATGTTCCTCACGAATGGTGGGTTCGTCCCCGAACCTCTACCCGACTCGAGTTTCTTCTTCCCGAACCCATTTTCCTTCTCCTCGAACGGCAGACAGAAACTCCAGGCGACGGACGAACGCGGGGCGATGGTCGCCTCTCCTTGGCGATGGTTGGCTAGACGCCGACAGTTGGGTAGCGGCCAGCTAGCGTAGGCGACGCTCCAAGGGTTTATCCCAAGAAAACCCTAACCCCCAATCGAATCTGCTGGCCCTTTTTTTTTTAATACTCGAATCTCAGATCTGGGTCTGATACCAATTGATGAGAAGTCGATGCCTTCGAGTTGGGATGCTGCGAAGAAGGCGTCAAAGAACCGTAAGGCTGTGAGTCAGATCCAATTGCATCTGTCAGATGATATTTTACGAGACGTGTTGAAGGAGACAATAGCTTCCTCATTATGGGCAAAGCTTAAAAAGTTGTGCATGCCCAAGAGTTTGACCAACAAACTGTGCTTGAAGCAACGACTGTTTTCTATCCGGATGCAAGAAGATAAATCTGCTCACGACCACCTTAATGAATTTAAGGATATAGTGGCTGATCTTAGAACTCTGGATGTGAAGTATGATGATGAAGATCTTGCTTTATTGTTATTGTGCTCGTTGCCTGCTTCTTATCAGCAATTCAGAGATACCCTGTTGTTCAGCCATGATACTCTGAGTTGGGATAATGTTTATGATTTGCTCTTGGAGAAAGAGAGAATTGATAAGCACACTGTGAGTTCCTCTGAAAATAGCCAAGGGACTGGCTTGGTCGTGAGAGGGAGGTCTGAGGAGAGGAATGCTAAGTCTGGTTCGAGGAAGAAGAGCAGAAGCAAATCAAGGTCAAGGCACAAGGATAAGACTTGTTTCAACTATCATAAGGTTGGGCATATTAAATGGTTCTGTCCGGAGTTGAAGAACAAGAAAAAGGGCAAAAAGTCCAGTGCTCCGAAAGGAGAAAGTTCTGATAGCGGCAGTGCTAGTGTTGCCACCACCACTCAGAAGGAAGAATCTGATGGAGACCTTTTGTCTGTGATTGATGGGAAGTCTAAAGTTGATGCTGCTTGGGGCCTTGATTCTGCTTGTACGTTTCATATGTGTCCTATCCGGGACTGGTTTTTAACATATGAACGTGCGGAGGATAATGTTCTCATGGGAAATAATTTTGTCTGCAAGGTTGTTGGTATTGGCACAGTGAAGATCAAGATGCATGATGGTGTCATTCGACCCTTGACGAATGTGAGGCATATCCCTGATTTGAAGCGAAACTTGATTTCATTGAGTACTATTGATACATTGGGGTACAAGTATATCGGAGAAGGTGGAGTTCTTCGTGTGAGTAAAAACTCATTAGTGCATATGAAGGCCAAAAAGGAGGTTGAAAATCTGTACATTTTGCAGGGTTCTATAGTTACAGGGACTGCTGCTACTGCATCTGGCTCGTTGACAGATTCTGAGAATATCTCATTGTGGCATATGTGACTTGGTCACATGAGTGAGAAAGGCATGACCGAGCTAAATAGGAGAGGATTATTGTGTGAACAGGGTATTGGGAAGCTGGAATTTTGTGAGCATTGTGTGTTTGGCAAGCAGAAGAAAGTCAATTTTCAGAAAGGTGTGCACACTACAAAGGAAAAACTTGACTATGTTCATTCTGATCTTTGGGGACCGTCTCAAGTTGCAACAAAGAATGGTTCCAAGTATATGCTGACTATCATTGATGATTATTCGAGGAAGGTGTGGGCGTTCTTCTTGATGAGCAAAGATCATGTCTTTGTCACTTTCAAGTAGTGAAAGACTATGATTGAGAAGTAGACTAGGAGAGATGTTAAGCATCTCCGCACAGACAATGGATTAGAGTTTTACTTTAGTTGGTTTGATGAGTTCTGCAAGAATGAGGGTATTGTCAGGCATAAGACAATCCCTGGTACACCTCAACAGAATAGAGTCGCTGAAAGAATAAACAGAACTTTGTTAGAGAAAGTTCGTTGTATGTTGTCAAATGCTGGTTTGGCTAAGTCATTTTGGGCTGAAGCTGCTTCCACTGCCTGTCACCTTGTCAATCGTTCACCTCATGCATCACTTAATGGCAAGGTACCTGAAGAATTGTGGTCTAGAAATCCTCCTAATTATGCTATTTTGAAGATATTTGGGTGTCCTGCCTATGCTCATGTGAATAATGGCAAGTTAGAGCCAAGATCAGTGAAATGTATCTTCCTTGGCTATACTTTTGGAGTGAAGGGATACAAGTTGTGGTGTCCCGAGCTGTCTAAGGTCTTGTTGAGTAGGAATATTATTTTCAAAGAGACAGACATGCTGAGTAAGAGGGAGGATGTTTCTTCACCTGGTGTTCCGAGTGCTCCAAGTGTGGACTTGCAAAAGTCAAAAGTGCAGGTGGAGTTTGATGCTGATCCTGAAGCGAGTTCCTTCCGTGATGTTGATTGCCATGGTCCTACTCATGGTGGGTTGTCTGATGAAGCTGAGAATATTGGCACAGTTGAGAGGGAGCCAGCGTATTCTATTGCTAGAGACAGGCCTAGAAGAATTATCAGGCCTCCACAGAAGTTGGGTGAGGCTGATATTGTTACTTTTGCCCTGAATGTGGCAGAAGAAGTTGATAGCTGTGAAGAACCATCTAGTTACTCAGATGCTGTGAAGTCGAAAGACTCTGCTAGATAGTTGGTTGCTATGGAGGAAGAGATGGAATCTCTTCACAAGAACAAGACTTAGGAGATTACTAAGCTGCCTAAGGATAAGAAGGTTGTCAGTTGCAAGTGGGTATTCAAGAAGAAGGATGGTATTCCTGGAGTTGAAGAACCTATATACAAGGCTAGGCTAGTGGCTAGAGGATATAGTCAGATTCCTGGTGTGGACTTTAATGAGGTATTTTCACCAGTTGTGAAGCATACCTCGATTCGTTCTCTTCTTGGTATTGTTGCTATGCAGGATTTGGAGCTTGAACAGCTTGATGTGAAGACAGCTTTCTTGAATGGAGAGCTTGAGGAGCGGATTTATATGGCACAGCCTGAGGGTTTTCATGTTGAAGGCAAAGAAGACCATATGTGCTTGTTGAAGAAGTCCCTGTATGGCCTTAAGCAGTCTCCGAGGCAATGGTATAAAAGGTTTGATTCCTTTATAATTTCTCATGGTTGTGAGAGGAGCAAGTCTGATAGTTGTGTTTACCTGAAAAGGCTACGTGATGGTTCCCAAGTGTATTTGCTCCTGTATGTGGATGACATGTTAATTGCTGCCAGTGACAAAGGAGAGGTGAGGAAGCTTAAAGCTCTGTTGAGTAGCGAGTTTGAGATGAAAGATTTGGGTCCTGCTAAGAAGATTCTTGGTATGGAGATTGCCAGAGATAGAGGAGCAAGGAAATTATTTCTGAGCCAGGAGAGTTACATTGAAAAGGTACTTGACAGGTTTGATGTGACTGGTAATCCTGTGAGTACTCCTCTTGGTACACATTTTTAGTTTTCGTCTGCCTTATCTCCACAGTCAGCTGTTGAGGTCGATTACATGTCTGGTATTCCATACTCCAATGATGTTGGTTCTCTGATGTATGCTATGGTTTGCACACGCCCGGATTTGACCTATGTTGTGAGTGTCGTTAGCAGGTTTATGGCAAATCCTGGAGAAGGTCATTGGAGATCAGTGGAGTGGATTATGAGGTACTTGAAGGGTACTAAGGGCGTGTGTCTACAGTTTGGAAGCACCAATGATAGAGTTGTTGGTTTCGTTGATTCAGATTATGCTGGAGACCTTGATAAGTATAGGTCCTTGTCTGGATATGTCTTCACTCTTGGAGGATGTGCTATCAGTTGGAAAACTTGTCTACAAGCCACAGTGGCGTTGTCTACCACTGAGGCAGAGTATATGGCTATAACTGAAGGTGTGAAGGAGGCTATCTGGTTGAAAGGTTTCTTCAGTGAAATCTGTGAGAAGCTGCAGGTCAGTACAGTGTACTGTAATAGTCAAAGTGCTATCCATCTCACGAGGGATGCTATGTATCATGAAAGGACAAAGCACATTAATGTGAGGTACCACTTCATTCGGGAGCATGTTGCTCAAGGTGACATTGTTGTGAGCAAGGTGGGTACAAATGACAACCCTGCAGACATGTTGACGAAGCCGCTTTCTGGTACTAAGTTCAAGCATTGCTTGGACTTGGTAGGTGTTCATGCTTGATGCTGATTGCCCTTAGGGGCTGGTGGTGAAGGTGGAGCAGCGTTGATGTTGGAGTCATAGAATTTGGTCCAAGGTGGAGATTTGTTAGGGTTTGTCTCAAATTCTAGACAAATTAGTGCTCTATTCCTATTTAGAGTAGGGTTATAATCTCCTATATATATTGGCCTATGCCTAGGTCTTTTGTGTAGTAGTCGAGAGTTGTGAGGAGTTGTGAGGTAGAGAGAACCCTCACTGAAGCCTTGTAACCGATTGGACTCGCATAGTGGATGACTCTCCTTTGCCCGTGGTTTTCTCCCCGTTTTGGGGTTTCCACGTAATTCTCGTGTGTCTCGTATTTCTCGTTTCGATCTTATTTCTCAACAAATTAACGGTGTTGAAACTCTCAGGAAACTCAACAAAATGTTCGTGGCTTAAGTGTGAAAAATATTTTGGTTCGGACACGAGGAGTCGAAGTTCAAGTAACTAGCCACCACCAATGTCGTTCTAACTTTGAAATATTCACTAATAAATGGTTAAAATTGAAAGACACATTTTAGATGCATAAGATTATGGGATTGGTAGACTACATTGTTAACCAAGTGGGAGATTGTTGGTATCATTTAGTGAAACAATACTTGACTTAAAATTAAATGACACCATTTGGCTATAATTTAAGTGTAGGATTATGAAAAGAATTAATGAATGAATGGGGTGTTCTTCAAAGTTAAAACTGAGAGACTTTCATGAAAAGAAACTATTTTTGGAGCAGACATTTGAAGTTTAGATTCGCTTATAATTTTTAGAACTTGTTCAAAATGGCCTTTGAAATTCTATAAATAGAAATTTCTGTTTACATTTCATTCATCCTCAATCCAATCTCATTCATTCATTGTCTTCTCTTTTTCTTACATTTCCACCATGAGATATTATTGTTCTAGTTCTAGAGGTGAATTTTCTAAGAGCTAGTAATTAGAAATCTTAGACTACTTGAACAATGCTAAAAGTGTACTTGTCCGAACTCATTAGGGACAAATAGTGGGAAAAATACCACGAACACAAGACGATAATTCCAGCAGATTGATTTGAAGTATTGCTAGGTCAATCACATGATAATCAACTGGTAACTCAACTAGGGGTGATAAAAATTCAAATTGTTAAAAGATTGTTCACGTTTTGTTGGTTTTCTCGACATTCAAAAGCATCGCTACTTTCTAACATGTGCTAATGTAATCATGTATATATCCAAAAAGAAGAAGAATACGCTCCAACTCTGGTTTGTCTGATTTTGCTTGACTTCCTATGATGATCAATGCTCGAAACTATTAAAAACTCATTTTTTTTCTTCCTAAATCTCTACCAGTTTCTTATATGCCGTATGCTTCTCTTACTTGAGAAAAGAACGAGACAAAAATTGAGCAATCATTATATGCATCTTGATTAATCTCCGTACGTACGTACCATCATAAGGAAATTTCGTCGAACTTTCCGTTGTACTTGTCTGTACATAAATCATTGAACGAACTTGAGTCTTTTGACCAAAATCGAGAGAAAAAAATCACACATTGGACGGTTACCTACATGAAGTTGGCGCCTTGCGTACGCGAAAGTACCACGTATCCTCGATTAAGTACAGAGACAACTTGAAAAAACATATGGTTTTATTACCAGCGACGGTTCTTATCATATTCAAGGAATTGACAACTTGCATGGTCTCACCCTCGGCTTCGTGATATTTTTCTCTTCATGTCCTCAAATTGGGTTTTGGATCCACTACATAGAATTATGTATAGATGTGTCTATAATTTTTGTTTATACCAATTAGCATGCAAAAACTAACTCGGTCAATCAATCTAGGTTCGAATTTGGTAAAAAATTTGGAATGTTTTTTATGGTTAAGGTAATTTTTTTCGATAAGTTAAAAATAAACTTTTTTATAAGTTATTTGTAAATTTTTCTAACATTATTATTTCCGCAAGAATCAATTACGTCTTATACCATTACATCAAATACGTCAAGAAAGTATTTTTATCCAAATTTTAATTGGTAGAATTTTAGAATGTTGCAAACCTCTCCTAGTAAGGACGCCGCTTTGAGGGTAGCTAAGAAATTGGTACGCTTACCTGTTCAATGTATTTGCTACGTTCGGAGGATAGGATCTTGATTATTTTTTATCTGACAAGCACGTTTAATTTTGTTTTGTTTTATACAAGTGATACCTAACCAAACATTTCTCTCATCAATTAATCTAAATATTCGTTTACATATTACGTCACAATTAACGTCAAATTGAGACGCTTAATCATCATCGTGACAGTCGTACTCCTTGTGCAATTTCCACTTTTTAAATGTATAATGACGTTGTAACACCCCGTGATCCGATCGACTGTCTCCACAGACTAACACATGTCTTTTTCAGCGTGCTTTATCCTTACTTACATGCATCCCGAAAACTTCCCAGGAGTTCACCCATCCTGATCTTACTCCCGACCAAACGCGTTTAACCTTGCAGTTCTCTCAAGATGTGTGCCAGAAAAGAAGGTGCACCTTGTTGATATAGATAGTACCAATCAAATCACTTAAGGCTTTTCAGAATTGGGGTATCACATTCACTCCTCCTTAAATACGCGACGTCCTCGTCGCGCCAGTCAGAACAATCCATAACGCAGAACGCAGAACACAGAACAATCCCATAATTATTTTTGCTCTGATACCAAATGTAACGCCCCGTGATCCGACCGACTGTCTCCACAGACCAACACAGGTCTTTTCCAGCGTGCTTTGTCCTCACTCGCACGCATCCCAGAAAACTTTCCACGAGGTCACCCATCCTGATCCTACCCCCGACCAAACTCGTTTAACATTGGAGTTCTCTCAAGATGTGTGCCAGAAAAGAAGGTAGACCTTGTTGATATGGATAGTACCAATCAAATCACTTGTGACTTTTCAGAATTGGGGTATCACAGATATTCAAATATTGCAAATTGATTATGAAATTAATTTTCTGTTGACTGAATTTCGAAGCTTAAATGTCTAGAAAAAATATTTTTTTTTGAAAAGTAAATATTTTACACTAAGAATATACTTGTCGGGATTTGAAACGTTATTTTTCTTTAAATAAAAAATTGCTTTTATGTTTTTATAATACAGACACATCAGCCTTTCAAAATTTTGTGTCGGTAAAGATTGCGAATGGTAGATACTAGAAAGGTTGCACCTAACATTCTTTCGCTTAGTACAGTGCCTAACACAATAATTTATATTACATAAATGCGGCAACAATAAACCATATAATAGTTGTCCAAGAAAATCTCGGTCTATTGCATCTCGACCTTCATCTCTGCAGACAACTACGTTTGCACCACTAAATAAGTAGAAAATGTACCCAACGTCCCCCACCCTGGCCCCAAGTGGGAACACCCTCCCGTGTAAGTATTGTTGGTTATGGAGTCTGAGGATGATTTGGGGTCGATCGAATTGAGTTCGGAGCCCAGGGATGCTCGGGAGAATTGATCGGATCAAGAGACGAGTCGAGAGAGGAAGCTGAAGGAGCATTTTGTGAAGAAGCTGGGGGAACTTGTCCATGAAAATATAATATCCCGGGCCCAACTTGCGGCCGCCAATTAACTTGCGGTCGCAAGTTAATTAGCGGTCGCAAGTTGGGCCCGGGATATTATATTTTCATGGACAAGTTTGCCCCTCCCGACTCCAAAATCTTTGAGTTAATCTATAGTGATTTGTGGGAGCCGACACTGGTGGCATTCTCGGATGATTTTTTTGTATTATATGACCTTTATTGATGAGAGTCCAAAATCTTCGATGCCTTCAGAAAGTGGAAAGTCCTTGTGGAGAATGAAACGGGTCTCAAAGTAAAGTGCTTGAGATCTGACAATGGCAGAGAGTACGAGCTTCAAGAGTTTAAGGATTACTATGCGGTGAATGAGATTCTCATAGAGAAGATAATAGCTGAAACCCCCAACAGAATGGCATTGCGGAGAGGATGAATAGGATGATCAATAAGAGGGCTATGGCCATGAGGTTGAAGTGTGACCTACCAAAGATATTTTGGCGGATGCAGTCAATAGTGATGCATTCTTCATCAATAGATGACCATCAATCCCTTTGGAGAATGGGATACCGGAGGAGGCTTGGAGTGGTTAGGAGGTTGATCTCTCATATCTTCATGTGTTTGGTTGCATTTCGTGTGTTCATGTGGAGGTAGGTGAGAGGAGCAACCTAGATGCCAAGTCCAAGAAGTGCACGTTTATTGGGTATGGATGAGATTATTTCAGTTTCAAGTTTTGGGATGAGAAGAATCGCAAGGTTATTAAAAGCTGGAATGCCATATTCAATGAGAAGGTGCTTCACAAGGACATGGAGAGTGTGTCTGATGACGTGTGTTCTAGCAGTGAGATGGCCGATTTAGACATCTCAAACTCGGGTGGGAGCAAGAAGGTACTAGATGGCCAGGAGGCTGAGGAGGAGTTAGAAACAAGTTTTCCACCGCCAGTGGTTCTAGTGAGGAGATCCACTAGAAAATGTGGGTCTCTGTATATATATTCGCTAGCTAATTTCTATCTCCTATTGACTGATGGAGGAGAACTTGAGAATTTTGCAGAGGTCCAGGAGAGCGGACAACTGGGCAAGTGGAAGCTTGCGATGGATGACGAGAGATGGAGTCATTGAGGAGTAATGGGACTTGGGAACTAATTCAACTCCCTAAAAGTAAGAAGGCACTGCAAAATAAGTGGGTATATAGGGTTAAGCAAGATGTGAATGGCACCAAGCGTTACAAGGCAAGACTAGTTATGAAGGACTTTCAGCAGAGATATGGTATTTATTTTACTAACATTTTCACTCCCATTGTGAAGCTAACCACTATTCGTATGGTGTTGAGTATAGTGGTTGTAGAGAAACTGATGTTGGAGCAGATTGATGTGATGACGGCCTTTCTCCATGGTGATCTAGATGAGTAGATCTACATGGTACAACCAGAGGGGTACTTGTCGGATGGTAATAGTGAGCTTGTATGCAGATTGAGAAAGAGCTTGTATAGTTTGAAGCAAGCTCCAAGACAGTGGTACAAGAAGTTTGATGGATTCATGCGAGAGATTGAGTTCGTCCGCTGTGAGGCGGATCATTATTGCTATGTCAAGATATTTGACAATAGCTATATCATCCTCCTGCTTTATGTTGATGACATGTTGATAGTAGGCTCGAGTGCTCGAGAGGTGAGCAAGGTGAAGAATTAATTTTCTGAGAGATTTTCATGAAAGACTTTGGAGAGGCTAAGCAAATCCCAGGGATGAGAATTGAGAGAGACAAGGCTGGAGGGAAGCTATTTCTTTCACTAGCTGAATACATTGAGAAGGTGTTGAAGAGGTTCAACATGTAAAAAGGCAAACCCAAGTTAACTTCTTTGGGTGGACACTTTAAGCTGTCCAACAAGGACTCACCTAACAGTGAGGCAGAGAAGGCTCAAATGAAGAAGACTCCTTATGCATCAGCGGTGGGTAGCCTGATGAATGCTATAGTTTGCACTAGGCCAGACATAGCACATGCGGTGGGAGTGGTGAGCACGTACATGAGCAATCCAAGTGAGCAACATTGGATCGCAGTGAAGTGGATCATTGGTTATTTAAGAGGTACTAATGAGAAGGCCCTATGTTTCGAGGGAAAAGATGTGAAGCTTCTAGGGTATTGTGATGCGGACTTCGGGTCTAATGATCATGATGAGAAGAGGAGCACTACAGAGTATGTGTTCACGCTGGGAGGGATATCGATATCTTGATCTTCTTGGTTGCAAAAGGTTGTGCCTTTGTCAATCGCAGAAAGTGAGTATGTGGCTGTGACGAAAATGAACAAAGAGATGTTATGATTGCAAAATTTCTTGGGAGAATTGGGAAAGGAGCAAAGTGAAAGTGTGCTCTACAATGATAGCCAGAGTGTGATATACTTGGCAAAGAATACCGCTTTCCACTCAAGGATGGAGCACATTTAGTTGAAGTATCACTACACACAAGATCTTTTGGAGAGGAAGATCTTGACACTTGAGAAGATTGATGGAAAAGTGAATCTTGTGGATATGTTGACCAAGGTGTGTTTACCTTTGAAAGCTGAAAGCTAAACATAGCTTCAGCGAGCCTAGTAAACTGAGAAAAGGCCTGGCGTACCAAGTGAAGAGGGTCATCAAATGAATGGTAATAAATGTTAAGGTCAGTCTCCAGGTGGGAGATTGTTGGGTATGGAGCTTGAGTATGATTCAGGGTCGATCAGATTGAGTTCGGAGCCCGGCAACGCTCGGGAGAATTTATCGGATCAAGAGACGAGTCGAGAGAGGAAGCCGAAGGAGCATTTTATGAAGAAGCTGAGGGAACTTGCGGCCGTAAGTTGGGCCCGAGAAATTATATTTTCATGGACAAGTTTTCCCCTCCCGATTCCAAAATCCTTCCTAGGGTTGGTGCCTCTATAAATACCCATGTAAACCTCATTTATTACAATTTCAAGGGGGTGAGTGGCTACATTCAATGTAAAAGAGCAAGTGAAGCTCCAATGAGTGAAAGATAGTAAAAATTCTTTCCTGGCTTGGTACGCCCCCGGATGTAGACCTTTGTGTCGAATAAGGTGACCAAATCTCTATGCTCTTGGCTTCGTTCTTCTCGTGTTGTGTTGTTTGCTCCCTCGTTGTTGGGCCCCCGTTTTTGTTTCCCAACACATATTGGGAACACCCTCTCATGTAAGTATGAGGTTGCAGCCACAGAGCTCACTAGAATTATAATCTTAGGATTGCACCACTACAATTATAATAATAGCGACAATAACAATACTTTATATTTAACTTATTACGATAATTTACCAATTAAATTGGAGTTATCCATTGTGATTATTCATTGAAAAATGCATTGAAGTATTCACTAAATATTGTTGCATTTTGAGCAAATAGGCAGTTACTTTCTTGTACTTCAAGCCAGGGGATTTCACTAATCGAACGTTATTTTTATATTAATCTATGATAATCGAACATTATTAGTGTTGCTTCTTAGATAAGTTATTATCTTTTATTTATTTAGGCAACGTGCTCACGAGCACTAACTAATGTAACAAATAGCAAATTCAATTACTTACTTTATAGAAATTATTTTTTGAATAAATAAAATTCTACTTGTTAAAAGAATCAAATATTATTTGTCTCCCCGATGCTATACTTCAATTTGATAATATTATATGCAATGTTATAAACCCTTAAATATAAATATATTATGAAATTTAAAGAAAAACATGTTTACAAAATATTTTTTCAGGTGAATTTTTTATATTCATAGTGTGAACTACTGATGAGTTTAAGCATATTTTGAGGAAAAGCGTACGCAGAAGAAAGAAGCTTCTTCAGTCGTCGATAAACTAGGGAAGGACTAATATTATTTATTGCATAGCACGCCTTGCACGAAATATTCCGTAACATTTAATTATGTAATACATGATAAGCCATATAAATCAACAAATGAGGCCAGACTTATTATAACAACCCCTACGTATCACTACCGGACAAGCCTCAAACCAGTACATTTGTAAAAATACGAATCTCGAGAAATAAATAGCTTCTTACAAAAAAAAACCCGACCAAAATATAATTCAATTGAAATATTAAACCAGTAGGCCAGCTTATATTATAATGAAAATAACGACGTGACATTGTGCAAATGGACATTGAGAAGATTATATGCGGAAATTAAGAACATATAAATATGATTTAATACGTTGGTCAACGAAGTGTGAATCATGCAACTTGCCAAAGTTGACCATGATGGAAACTTCTCTTGAAGTTTCCAAGTTGGAAAATCATCATCAACCAATTTGATCAAATTAAATGGTGGCTCTCTTAAGCATCATGTTCTTGAACTCTTCAAAGTCAAGAACGCCATCGGAGTTCGTGTCGAAAACACAAATCATGCTTCGACAATTCTTGCCATTCTCCTCATCCCACAATCCCAACCTAAGCAACACGCTCTGGAGCTCCTCGCTGGTGATGTAGCCATCTCCATCTAAGTCAAACACTTTGAAGGCCTCAAAGAGAACAATCTCCTCCTCATGAGCACCAACACCATTGGAAGAGTCAGCCTCTCCGACTTCCTCAACCACCAGACGACCCTCCTGGTCTTCGCCATTTTGGGTGTTTTGCTTGGTTAACGAGTCATAGAATACCAAGAACTCATCGAAACTCAGGCACGGCCTCCCAATTGATACCTCAAGATCTTCGGAGCTCAGGTGGACTCCGAAGATCGTCTCGATGAGCCAATTGAGCTCCTCCAAGCTGAGCAGGCCATCCCCATTCTTGTCGAGCTCTTGGAAAATTCGGAGCAAGTCGTTTGTGTTAAGGGACATGGTGTAGTTTGAGGGGAAGCAACTACCATAACAAACATAAATGATCCTATGTTGTTTTGGGGTCTAATATTCTAAGCTACTCTTCCTAATTCCCTGTTGGAACCAATATGTTTTCCTTGTAGACTATTAGCCTTCTTGCCACCTTTATGTAGAGCCGAAATCAACCCAGAAGTTAAAAATGTCATACTGGAAATTGCTTGGCCTTTTACCTGTTTATAAATAACTGACGTGGACATAATTTATTTTTATGGACACAGTAGCGACAGTACAGAATGTCACTGTTTTAGACACCAATCAATTCGCTGCAAAAATAAAAAAAATATTTTCCTATATAAGGAAGCTACCAGGAAGCTTCGTTTGATCAGACTAGACAATTATATAATGAAGATGCAGTTATGAAGTTGGTTGTCCTCAACTAGTTTGTGTACATCTTGTGGCTTCAGAATAGTGAAGGTCCACATTCTAATTTAAAGTTTAGTTGTGCCCATGTAGATGTACGTATAGTACTCCAAAACTTCTTACATCAAAGCATTCAATTGGGATACGGAGGAGAAATTGGAATCCCAATATGGGTCCCTCTTAATTTGGGTAATTCTCCAAAAATCTCGTTCCGTTGATTTTGGGCTTGTTTTATACGGACAAAATAAATCTCTATACAGTGTTATAATATTTGTCAAATTTCACTTTTAGTATCTTATACATTTTGCACATTGTTAGCAATATAATTTAAAAGATAAATAACTCTAAGTCCAAGGGTTTTAACGAATTTATCAGTAGGGTCTTTGTTGTTTGGAAATTCCACTTTACATTTTTCAAGTCTGTTTGATAAAATAAAACTCTCGGATCCCTACTCTATCAATCGGTGACATCAACAATAAATATTTTTTTTGACAGTTTTACCCTTCCAGAAAAGAAAAAAAAGACTCACAGTTCATCTTCTTCCAAGGAGGAACCATCTTCAAGAAACAAAATCTGGACAGTTCATCTTCTTCCAGCGTTCTGGGCATCTTCGTTCCTCTTCTTCTTCCCTGTGAACAAGATCAATTAATCAAATTAAAATCAATGAAATCAATAAACAAGACCAGACAGCAAAATCAAAATCAAAAACAAGACTTGGCAGCAAAATCAATTAAATCGACGCCTTTGGGTTCTTCATGAAACGACGGAACCCAACGATTGGGTTCTTCTTCCCTTGAAGTTGGCTGTTCTCTCCGGTTGGAACCCAAATCGGGGCGGAACATGAACGATTACGAACCCAAAAAAATAATAAAATCTAATTGGGTGCTATTTCCGTCCCGACGACGCCGTTGCACGTGCTCGGAATCGACGACGACGTCCTCCCACCCCCGCTAACCACCAAGCCAATAACCCAGGGAAGAAGATGGGGTCCTCCTTGGTTTCAATCTCCTGAGTTTGTGTTTCAAGGCCTTCGATCGTGGATTTATTAATAAAGCTTCGATTAATTTGGGGGTTTGATTTAGGTTGAACCCTTGTCGCCGTTGTTGGCATTTTTCTCCTTCCGATGTTCAATCCAGGTTCAAAGCTTTGATTGATAAAGCTTCGATTAATTTGGGGGTTTGATTGAGGTTTTTTACGGGTAATACTATTATTAACAAAATATGTTGAGTGCTGACGTCAGTGATTGACTGAGTAGAGACTTGAGAATTTTATTTATTAAATTTGGAGGATAAAATGTGGAGTTTTGAAATTGTAAGAATTTCACCGATGATTTTGTCCAACCCAGATACTTTGAATAATTTGCACTAATTTAAATCCTATAATAGTTGCACGAGCCTTTCTCGCGTACCATAAACGGCCTACCAAAAAAAAAGTCCTTGAACAGAATGAGAAGTTCTTCTTATTGATACAAATTACATTTTTATTTTTCTTGGAATATACCGCTTGGTATCCAGATTTATTGGACATATTAATCCAGATTTGAGTAGGATGAGATTTTTTAAAGGTGGTAAAACTCTCTCAATAAGTATTTGATATTGTTATTTATCGAGAGACTCAAACTCAAAATCTAGTGAATCTAGTACAACTTCCTCCCTAGTTGATCTAATTACTTGTTGATAATTACATCTTTATTTTAATATAAAAAATAGTATGTACAAGTGGGAGTTGGTTCAAATGAAAAAAGATTTGAAATTATTTAATGAGATCATGAATTTAAGCCTTAAGTAAAATATACTATTAGAAGAACTGTCCCAAAAAATAGGAGACGATAGTGCTCGACTATGAGTATAGATGCTAAAAAAAACATTATGTGCCATTCCTCCATCCATCTACGCGAAAGGTAATATTATAGAGTAGCTAGTACTGTTGTATATAAATTTTCCTACTTAATTTGAATATATTGCTTGGTGTGTTTTCCCTATAAAAAAAATACTATAGAGTAGCTAGTAGTTTCAGAAAAAATATTAGTAATTAGTCTCCCTCGCTATTAGGGCTAACATAAATACTCATATCTCGTGGGTCGGACCCAACTTTTATTCCATAAGCTTAGGGTATGTTGATTTTGACCGAAAATATGATAGGGTATGACTAAGGGTGAGCAAAAAATCCGATATCCGATTTTTTTTTCGGATTCGGATTCGGATACTTTTATATTCGGATTCGGATTCGGATTATCCGAAATATTTATTTCGGATTCGGATTCGGATTCGGATATAAAAAAAATAAATTCGGATTATCCGAATATCCGAATTTATTAATACATATGTAATATATCTATTGGGCTAGGCCGATTTTAATTGGAAGATGGGGTTGACCTTAACACATATATAATATTTAAACATGTTTGACTCTATATAAAACTAAACAACATCAAAATTCGGATAATTCGGATTATCCGAGTCCGAATCCGAAATAATTTCGGATTTCGGATTTCGGATAATTCGGATTTCGGATTCGGATTCGGATCAAAAAATACTAAATTCGGATATTTCGGATAATAGGAAATTCAGATAATTCGGATTCGGATTATCCGAATGCTCACCCCTAGGTATGACTATGGATCCACGTTTAATGGTAGGATCTAGAGTAAAGTATGAATCCTACTATAGTCTTTACTTTTGGACCTTACCCTACTATTTTATTGATAATTTATATACTCACTCTAAATTTGAGTTACATATTTTTTATCATTTAATTTATATTACAAAATTTGATCTTGTCTTCATTTTTTATTGAATGTTGACGTATAATGTATGAACTGTGTGAAATTTATTTGAATTTTATATGCAACATTGAAATTTTATGTGAAAAATTATCAATTATAAAACGTTGTACAATGATCCTGTAGACCCTGTAGACCTAGGGAAAGATGCTCCCTGCACGTTGTAGTGTTATACCTCAATGAGTTAGTTGGAACGGGTTGTATAGAGCAGTATCTTCCCCATAGTGTGGCAATGGAATTTGGGTTCGATCAAGATGTACCATGTAGTGTGAGCCGGTACGATAGGAGTCCAAAGGTCGCTTAGAAGTGCTACAATCATTCGGAAAAAGAGTTGATGTGTTATTTACTTTCATGCCTCGATGGGGCTGGAGTAACAACTCAATATATAAAATGGTGGCAAAGCTCACTAGGGTAGATGGAAAAGTGGGAGATGGAAAAGTGGGTGTGCACAATGATCCTTAAGAAAATAATTCTAGAGGCATTTAGAGATATAACGTTTGAAGAAATTTTGACAGTTACGAATTTTCTTACTGATATTGAGACAAAATTTATTAAGAACAAAAAAGCTAAAATTGGTACGCTCTTCACGAACCTTATCTCAATGATGTACAAAGGAAAAGATAACATTATGGAGTACATAATAGAAATGTCTCATATAGCTTCAAAGCTAAAAGCCCTCAAGCTTGAGATCTTTCAAGACTTGTTGGTGCATCTGGTTTTAATATCTCCTTCGCTATAATTTAGTCAATTTAAAGTTAGTTATAACTGCGAGAAAAAAACCTGGTCTTTTAATGAGCTCATATCTCACTGTATCGAGGAAGAAGAGAAAATGATGAAGTTAGAAAAGACAAATGTTGCTATTACCCATAACGTAAAAGGCAAGAAAAAGAAGAAGGATGTTTTAGAAACAACAACGCAGAAGAAAGAACAAAAGAAAGATGATGGAAAATGTTTTTTTTCTTTTGTAGAGCTAAAGGTCATATAAAGAAGCAGTATACTAATTATCACGCTTAGCGTGCTAAGAAGGGTATGCTTCTTTAGTTGGGTTATTCTAAAGTTAATTTAACTTTGGTGCCTAGACACACGTGATAGATAGACTCTGGTGCGTGAGTGTTTCTATGCAAGGTTGCATAAAATGCCGAAAGTGATGTTGAAAGACTCATCTATGTGGATGATGGAAAGCTAGCTGAAATTCGAAGCGATAAGGATATTTAGGATACTATTTGGATATTTTTGAAGCTCTTATGGTACCATCATTTCAACAGAATTTGATTTCTATTCCCTCATTAGACAAATGTTGTTATTGTTACTTTTTCGGGAATAAAAAATTTAGTTTGTTTCATGATTCAAAATTTATAGATTCATGTTCTTTATCTGATAAAGATAATCTATATTCATTGGATACAATCGCTTCATATAATCTTTTTTTTACAATCAAGTACATGTTCTTATATATAATCTATATATATATATATATATATATATATATATATATATATATATATATATATATATATATTAAAGCTTGTATAATAGTTAATTTAGATATTTATTAAAAAATATACATATTTTTTAAATTGTGTGAGAAATATTCAAAACATTCACATGACATTTTATTTGCTATGAATAATTTTGGATGACATTTCATTTAAATAAAATCACACATGACATATTGTTTAATAAATTAGATAGTTCGGATTATCTAAATCTGATTTTTTTAGATTTCATATAAATTATTGTACGGATAGGGATACCAAAAATTAATTATTCGAATAATTTAGATAGTTAACATTCGAATATGGATAATGCATTTTCTCTATTGTTTTTTTGAACTGTAGTTTTGTTTTTAACCAAATTTTAGGTTGAACTAATACATGTATCAAAAAAATTATTCTAAATGTTTAATCATGTATTAGAGTTACCAAACACTTGACAGAACAAGTAAAACAAATTATTCTCTCCAGTACTATTCTGTCTTGTTTCTCGAGACCTATTCAGCAGAGGTTTCAAAGCACATGGGTATGAAATTTATCATCTTATTTGGGAAATTCCCACTTTTTAAACTTATAACGTTGTTGAGATGTCGCCATTCGGATAATAAAGTTATTTTTGTTAACTATATTTCGACGCTTAAGTGTCAAGAAACTTTATTTTTCTTAAAATAAAAATTGCTTTTTTATCTGTATAATACGACACACATTAGCCTTTCAAAATTGTGTGTCCGTAAAGAGTGCGAATGGTAGATAAGTTGCACCTGTCATTCCTTCGCTCATTGCTATGTCATGCCAATCCTAGAGATATAAGATGCCAAGCTATTTATTGTTTTATATTCCTTCGTATAATTGTTTTTTTTGTGCTAGAGTTTTAGGGGAAATTTTTTTATGGGAAAAAAAACATATAGTACTTAGTTAAAAAAGTGTCCTTTTATCATTTCCTACCATAAACCTAGCCCACTCGTGTCATCAAGGAGTAATAGATTAGATGAAGGAGGGTGTTTTCGAATTATGTATAGTAGTGTATTCGACGATACTTTTTCTCTGTAGCAAATTTCTCAGTAAGTTTTACTGCAGTAGAGTTTTGATGAAGTCGACGGCATTAATTTCGTATTTATACGAAAAAATTCGAGACACCATTATGTAACAATGTAACTAACTGTATTATGGTGAATAAAATTTCTTACTCATAAAAAAAAACGTTTCACGAGAGGTTAGGATAAAAAGAGAAAAATGATGTATTCTAGGTGAGACTAGGAGAATTTATATTTTCACAACAAACAACATAAATAACTGAGTAGACGCTACGTGTTATGATCTGCACCACTACAATTATTATATGTAATAGCTATAATAACAATACTTTATATTTAACTTATTACGATACTTTCCCAATTAAACTGTAGTTATTAATTGTGATTATTCATTGATTCTTGCATTGTAGCATTGCTGCATCGGAGAAAATACATGTCATAAGAAAATCAGCTTGTAAGTTCTTGAGATCACGGCTGCAACTTTGTCTTCGGTGATCACATGTAATTATACATTTGGTGATCAATACAATTTATCTTTTTAACTTTTTTTTGAGATTGTTGGAGCACAAAATTAATGTCTCGGATTGATGACGATCTATCTCCGGATATGCGGGAATTGGCTCGGGCTCGTCGGTACGTAGAACCCGGGCGAGAGGGTCCTCTCGCCCACGTGGGCGAGTCCAATCGAGAAACTCTTCTCACTCACATAGGCGAGAGGCCGGTAAGAAGCACGAGCGAGGAGCCGAGTGAGAGGCCTACGGCGAGAGGCTGAGAGAGGAGCTGAGCCAGAGGCCAAGTGGCGAGAGGCCGAGCGAGAGGCCTACGACAAGAGGCCGAGTGGCGAGAGGCCGAGTGAGAGGCCTACGGTAAGAGGCCGAGCAAGAGGCCGAGAGAGAGGCCTGCGGTGAGAGGCTGAGCGAGAGGCCGAGTGGCGAAAGGCCGAGCGAGAGGCCGAGTGGTGAGAGGCCGAGAGAGAGGCCTACTGCGAGAGGCCGAGCGAGAAGCCTAAGGCGGGAAGCCGAGCGAGAGACCTAAGATGGGAAGCCTAAGGCGAGAAGACGAGCGAGGAGCCTAAGGCGAGAAGCTGAAGGTGCGAAGCCGAAGGTGAGAAGCCAACTTGGACCCGAGCGGGAAGCTCCCCCAAGGATGTCTACATGAATCCTTTGTTCGACTCAAGGATTTCTAATCCTATCCCAACCCCCAAGTCTTGCATCAAGCACGGATGGACCTAGACGAGGAGAACAACCGCCATCCCATCAATCAACAAGAAGAGCTCGATGAGGATGTCGTCAATCGACAAGAAGAGCTCGATAAGGATGACGAGCTTGATGACGAGGATGTCCACAAACAAGAAGAGCTGGAAAAGGATGACGAACTCGATGACGACGATGTCAACCAACAAGAAGAGCTCGATAAGGATAATGAGCTCGATGACGATGATGTCAACCAACAAGAAGAGCTCGATGATGACGATGTCAACCAACAAGAAGAGCTCGTTGAGGATGACGAGCTCGATGAGGATGATGTCAATCGATAAGAAGAGCTCGATGAGGATGACGAGCTTGATGACGATGACGTCAACCAACAAGAAGAGCTCGATGAGGATGATGAGCTTGATGATGTCAACTGACAAGAAGAGCTTAATGAGGATGACGATATTGATGAGGATGACGTCAACCGATAAGAAGAGCTCGATGAGGATGACGTCAACCGACAAGGAGATCTCGATGAAGACGATGTCAATCGACAAGAAGAGCTAGATGAGGACGACGTCAATCGACAAGAAGAGCTCGATGAGGACGATATTAATTGGGAAGAAGAGCTCGATGAGAATGACGTCAACTGTCAGCTGACATTGAGATCTACCCGATGACAAGGGATAGAAGGGAAACTCTTATCTTCCCAATCTGAGGATTTCATCATGCATCAATTCTTGGAGGACCAGTCATCGATGGGTCCTCACCGTATTGCTCATGTCGCCATAGTCTGCTTCAACCGAAGTCAAAAGAGAAGCCCTAAGTAAGAGAAGGCCAATCCTAAGACCCAAAGGGCAAGACTCGGGGGGATGGAACGACTAGACCCTAAGAAAGTAAAAGTTGATCCTAAAACCCGAGAGGCAAGACTCGGGGGACACGGAAGGCTGTCTGATAATGATATCCCAAACGCTCACAAGTTTTTTCGCTCAAGGAGAGCCGATCATCCCAAGCGAGGGAAGGTCGACCTTAAGGGCAAGACTCAGGGGGCAAGGAAGATCGCCCGACAACGGCGTTCCAAAGGCTTGGAAGTACTTTTGTTTGAGGGGAGCCGATAGTCCTAAGCAAGGGAAGGCTGACCTTAAGACCCGAGAGGCAAGACTCAGAGGGCAAGGACGGCCACTTAATAGTAGAATCCTAAGGACTCAAAACTTCTACCGTTCGAAGGAAGCCGATGAGACGTGGAAGCTCTGTCATCTTTGTATCAAGGTGGACCTTCAAGATGGGTCCAACCCACGTCGGTATGCCTTTAACTGACTTAGAGATAGAAGGGTCATCCCTGATCCACCAATGCGAGATGTTCTGACCAAGACCCAGAGACGTCACCTTGAAAGGAAGATCCAGAAAAGAAGGCAAGCCATCAAGGACCTCGAAAGGTAAATCGCAGAGCAAAGGGTCGAGCTGGAGAAACAAAAGGTGCTTCTAGCTCGTCCGTGGGTGAAGTATCATTTGGCCTCGACTCAAAGTCGGGCGAAGAATGTGAAAGCCTCTAACTGGGAGAAGGGAGATGACCTCAAGCACGTTAAAGAGGTCCGACTAAAGGCACCCACTATACTAAGCGGGAAGTTGACCCAGAAGTGGGTACCAAGGTCATGAGCAAGGTTCATCCCAAGGAGGACACCCAGTGAGAGTCTATTCTCGACCAAAAAGAGAAGGAGGTTTTGATCGACCTTGACACAGGTGCATTAAGTTTGGGGACTTCCCAAGCAAGCTGGACATCAATAGGACATCGGCTAGCCTCGGACAAGAGCCCAACCAATCGAGCCACTTTAAAGATGACATGATAAAAAAGGACCCCACTGAGCCTCAGATAGGAAAGATGTCCTCTGTCATTCCCATGGTAGAAGCCTTCAATAGCGACATCACCATTATGAGGCCAACTCAAAGAATGGATGATTGCAAGAAATCTCTCTGCATCACGACTCACATCCTTGGGGAGCTGATCGAGAGAGTACCCATGGACGGCATGGGTGTGCTGAACACCTTTCTTCAGTTGCTCTTCTGTGAATGCAATAAGGAGAAAGAGGATACCAGCCTGACCGGCATGGTGATAACCAACTTTGTCAGAAAAGGGCGAGACTCGGTCCGCTCCAATCAAGTAATCCCATCTTCCATCCGCCAATGTCTAATTCAATGGAAATCAAATGGGAAGGTGTTGATCATAATGGCCGATGCACGCCCATTTATGTCGGCCACCCTCTATATTGAAGTGGTCCTATACGAGGGGTCCCTAGTGCCAACAAGTGAGTTTTGGAGAGGCATGGATGGCTGGTCTTCCCGATGTACAAGCTTAATCAAATGGAAGGTGCATTTGGTCCAAAGATCGATCAATGCCATACCCGGAGGGCAAGTACTCCATCTTGCCTATGAAGAGTAAGGTAATGGGCGACAAGGTGACTGCAGGTTTACGCCTTGTCACTATATGAGTCGGCCAAATATGTCCTCAGGACGATGGCCTAGACTTCTTTGAGCTACACATTTTCATTCTGTTACAAGCTAGTGGAAGGAAGCCAAGCCGAAGATGAAGAACCACGTCAACGCTTCTCGCCTGACCTTACCGAAGTGTTAACGTGAGGGGGGCATTGTTGGAGCACAAAATTAATGTCTCGGATTAATGATGATCTATCTCCAGATGTGCGAGAATTGGCTCGGGCTCATCGGTACGTGGAGCCCGAGCGAGAGGCCCCTCTCGCTCATCTAGGTGAGCCCGGGCGTGAGGCTTCTCTCTCCCACATAGGCGAGTCTGAGCGAGAGACTCTTCTCGCTCACGTTGGTGAGCCCGGGTGAGAGGCTCCTCTCGCCCACGTGGGCGAGTCCGATCGAGAAACTCTTCTCACTCACATAGGCAAGAGGCCAGTGGGAAGCACGAGCGAGGAGCCGAGTGAGAGGCCTACAGCAAGAGGCTGAGAGAGGAGCCGAGCGAGAGGCCGAGCGAGAGGTCGAGTGGCGAGAGGTCGAGCGAGAGGCCGAGTGGCGAGAGACCGAGTGAGAGGCCTACGGTAAGAGGCCAAGTGGCGAGAGGCCGAGCGAGAGGCCTACGGCGAGAGGCCGAGCGAGAAGCCTAAGGCGGGAAGCCGAGCGAGAAACGTAAGGTGGGAAGCCTAAGGCGAGAAGATGAGCGAGGAGCCTAAGGCGAGAAGCCGAAGGTGAGAAGCCAACTTGGACCCGAGCGGGAAGCTCATTTGACCTTCGTAGGCGGGAAGGCGATTCTGGGAATAGGTTCACTTTGGTTGAGGAGGCCGTTAGCTTGCGCCCATTTTGGGATTCACTTTGGGCCTGACGAGATGTCCGTCTTGGGCGATGACGGACTTGAGTCAAGATTTTGCGTGGGAGATTCGAGAAGGTCAAGACGATCTATATTTTTATAACTTGAGCCGAGATTCTTAATATTTGGCAAGACTTGGTAAGTTCCTCTTTAGGCCGCGATTGCTTGGTCGTCACATTTTGAAAGCTTCCTATTCGAGGATGGGATCTGCTCATTTAAGGAAGACGGCTTGTACTGAGCCAAGAGGATCCCATCATATTAGGAACAAATAACTTGAAGCAGATTTCTCGGGATTGAGACTTGGAGCCGAAGGTCTTGGAGGCGGTTTAGGATTTTCTATTCTGAAGGCGCGGAGGTTAGGTCAAGGCACTCTATATAAGGAGGGCTCGGGCGAGAGAACGGACATCCACAACACAACACACAACTGTTGCTTTTCTTTTCCTTAGCCCGTAGTCCGTAGTTCATAGCTTAGCCTAGCCTAGCATTGTATAGACCGACATTGGGACGACCACTTCGAATCCGTCTCGGGTTACTTGTTCTCTTTTTCTTGCAACAGAAATTACCAATATGGATGTGGTAGATTTATTTATAAGTAATAAATTTATCAACTCATTGTCTTAAGATTTTGAGTTTTATATGAAGATTCTAACATGATATATGTTATATTGATCTCGTCATCCATTTTTTTTAAAATGTTAAGTTTAAAATTATGCCAAAATGTGCACAGTACACTGGTAAGAGTACAGAGCTCTCATCAATCCTCTGAAGGTGTTTCCTGTGGTAGTCAGGATGTTTACTAATTGGAAGAAATTGCAAATTGGAAGAAATTTTAAGATAAAATTACAAAAGGGTAAATTTATTTCATATTTAATACAGAAAAAAAAGGATAGTATACGTTGTGTTAAATTTGAAATTTGAGTAGGGCGCTACTCCACTGTGTGTCTATCTATCCATATACAATGTTATAAACCCTTAAAAATCAATCTATATACATTATGCAATTAAAAGCGTGTTTATGGATTTTTTTTATTTCTGATATTCAGAATCGAGTCCTCTCAAACTCTAATATGATAATCAAGTATTGTCAGACTCTTGTATCATAATCAAGCATTGTTAGGACCTATTTAATAGATGACTTATCTAATTATATTTTTTCAATTCGTAAGACTATCAAAAAATATATATTTCTTACCATTTATATCATTAATTTCAGGAAAAGAGTACGGGGAAGAAAGAAGCTTCTTGAGTCGTGGATAAACTAGGGGAGGATTATTATTATTTATTGCATAGCACACCTTGCACGAAATATTCCTTAACATTTAATTATATAATACAGATGAGCCATATAAATCAGCAAAATGAGGCCAGACTTATTATATATAACAACCCCTACGTATCATTATCGGACAAGCCTCAAACCAGTACACTTGTAGAATTACGAAGCTCAAGAAATCAATAGCTTTTTACAAAAGAAAACCGGCCAAAATATAATTCAATTGAAAAAATAAACAAATTGGCCAGCTTATATATATTGTAATGGCAATGAAGACGTGACATTGTGCAAATGGCATTATCGAATATTGCATGGGGAAATTAAGAAAATAATAATATGATTCAATAGGTTGATCAACGAAGGTGTGAAAAATGCAACTTGCCCAAAGTTGACGATTAATCACACAACTTGTCTATGAGATGGAAACTTCTCTTGAAGTGTCCAAGTTGGAAAATGATCACCAACCAATTTGATCAAATCAAATGGTGGCTCGCTTTAGTATCATGTTCTTGAACTCTTCAAAGTCAAGAACACCATCGGAGTTCGTGTCCAAAACACAAATCATGCTTCGACAACTCTTGCCATTCTCCTCATCCCACAATCCCAACCTTGGCAACACACTCTGCCGGTGATGTAGCCATCTCCATCTAAGTCAAACACTTTGAAGGCCTCAAAGAGAACAATCTCCTCATAATTGGAGGAGTCAGCCTCTCCAACTTCCTCAAACACCAAATGACCCTCCTGGTCTTCGCCATTTTGGGTGTTTTGCTTGGTTAACGACTCATAGAATACCAAGAACTCGTCAAAACTCAGGCACGGCTTCCCAATCGATGACTTGAGATCTTCGAAACTCAGGTGGACTCCGAAGATTGTCTCGATGAGCCAATTGAGCTCCTCCAAGCTAAGAAGGCCATCCCCATTCTTGTCGAGCTCTTTAAAAATTCGGAGCAAGTCGTTTGTGTTAAGGCACATGGTGTAGTTTAAAGGAAAGCAACCACTATAATAAACATATATGATCCTATGTTTTTTTTTTTGAGAAGGGTGGCGCGAATCCTATATTAAAATACAAATAACAAATAGAAAGAGAAAAACATAGATGAAGAACGAAAGATCTGAAACATAATACAAAACCAAGCCTGTCGGAGATAGAGAGGCATGGGTGAAGGCGAAGGGCGGACGAGAGGCTACAAGAGCTAGTCGTCCAAGGCGAAAGCTGCGACTAATAACCACAAGGTCGCGTCATAGATACAAACTCGTGGGCATTTGAATGCATACAAGATGCACACAAATGAATGACAAGATCGAATAAATCTAATCAAGCCAAGCCAAGCCTGTCAAAGATAGAGAGGTATGGGTGAAGGCGAAGGACGGACGAGAGGCTACAAGAGCTAGTCGTTCAACGCAAAAGCTGCCGAGACAAGCTGCGGCTAATAACAACAAGGTCGCGTCATAGACAAAACTCGTGGATATTTGAATGCATACAAGATGTACACAAATGAATGACAAGATCGAATAAATCCAATCAAGCCAAGCCAAGCCTGTCGGAGATAGAGAGGCATGGGTGAAGGCGAAGGGCGGACGAGAGGCTACAAGAGCTAGTCGTCCAAGGCAAAAGCTGCCGAGATAAGCTGCGGCTAATAACCACAAAGTTGCGTCATAGACACAAACTCGTGGGCATTTGAATGCATACAAGATGCACACAAATAAATGACAAGATCGAATAAATCCAATCAAGCCAATGCTATTCACCTGCACCAACAACCAAGGTTTCGAGAATCGAATAGATCTCACATCAAGCGAGGATCGACTCAAGCAAAAGCATACGCATATAACACAAAAGCCCGACACAGCCACTAAACATATGTGACTCAAGCGCATAACCAAAAGCAGAAAGACAGAAACACACAACAAGACCAAGCAAGGACATAAAATTAATAAAATAAAAGCTGAACAGAAAAAAAAGCATATTGGGGAGGAGGTCGGGGACGACCATCCTCCCCGGGGACCACCAACGACCTCAAAAGAGGCCAGCCGTGGAAGTCAGTCTAGGCAGCGGTGGCGACTCAAGGGGACGACAATGAACCGACAAACAGGCAAGCCTCTAATCGACAATGGAAGGCAACTGTTGAGCAAAGACGACGACGGGAGGATGGCAAGTTTGCGATGACGATGGTCAGAGGATGAGGCAACGACGGTGAGGTGATGGACGGTGAGAGAACAGTCGAGCTGCGAGGATGAGCAAGGAGAGCGGCGGTGAGGGAGGAGATCGGTGTGGAGCGGAGCTCTGAGAGTGAGGAGGTCGACGATGGACGGAGAGCGAGGAGATCGGTGAACGGAGAGTGAGGAGACCGGCAAATGGAGAGGTCGACGATGAGCGAGGAGATCGGCGGTGAGCGAGGAGATCGGTGGGAACGTGTGGAGAGGTCAATGAGGTGTCGGTGAGCGGTGGTGGGTGATTCACGAGGATGGTGGGCGGCGAGGACGTGTGGGAGGAGGTAGGCGGCGGTAGGGAGTAGATCCTATGTTCTTTTGGTGTCTAATATTCTAAGCTACTATTCCTAATATGTTTTTCCTTGTAAAATATTTCCCTAACAGCCTGTTTGGAAACTTAAAAATGATGGGAATTGGAATCACTTTCTTGAGTTTTAAAATATTGAGTGTGTTTGGAACCAACTTCACTTAGGAAAGTAATTCCATTCTCATCCCAAAGTCTGGATTTGAAATCCCTTAAAAAAGAGTCGGAATTTCTGGGGACCAAACCGGAATTCTAGCAACATGACATTTATACCCTCAATATTCTTTTCTCCATTTCTTCCTTGGACAGGGACCCTTTTTTCCTTCAACCTTAAGAAGTTCCTGTCCGTCATCAGTGAGAGGATCAGGGTCACCGAGAACCGGGTCTTAATCTACCTCGCCGACCGGCGCGCTCCCGGCTCCCGCTCAGCCATCGGGTCAACATCCCTGCCGTCTGCCTCGAGCATCCCGGCGCGTGGTTCTTCCTCTTAGTCCTCAAGCAGTTGTCGCCGCGGAGACCGAAGGTCGGCAAGCCGCCGCCGGTGCCGGAGAGGTACTTAGCTAGGAGCGGCCCCGGCAATGGGAATTGCAAAGAGTGCTCGAAGGGGACCGGGGAGTTCCACGGCTGCGTAAACGACGTCGTTGTGCACCGATTCAGGTCGTGGGTCGGCCCAGTTGCCCTGCCTGATAAGCGACCCATTTTCTTTGATGTTGCTTATTTCTATTATTCTTCTTCGACCTGCTTTGAATTTGTACTAAGCTTCGGCTTTATATGTTTTTCTTTTTTAAATATGCTTCATTTGTTACTTTGGTAAGTGATGTAAGGGTATAATTGTCAATTAATAAACAAAGCTATGAAAAAAGTTTATTTTGACAAGAATGAAGCAAATCCCAAACTTTAAGTTATTGTTCCAAATAAGAAAAGAATTCTTTTTCATTTCTATTTGGGATTAGAAATAAAATTCTTTTCTTAATAAAATTAGTTCCAAACAAACCGTCAAGGTGACGACCTTTATATAGAGTGGAAATCAACCCGGAAGATAAAAATGTCATACTGGGCCTTTTACTTATTTATAAATAATGGAAGTGAACATAATTTATTTTTACGGACCAGTACAAAATGACACTCTTTTAGACACCAATCGATTCCGCCGCAAAAAGAAATATATATTTTTTAATGTAAAAGGAAGCTACCATGAAGCTTCGTTTGATAATACTAGACAAATAATTAATGGAGGTTTAGTTATTAAGTTGGTTGCCCTGACCTAGTTGGCGTATATCCTGTGGTTTCAGAATTGTGAAGGTCCACATTCCAATTTAAAGTAGAGGTCCCCATGTAGGTATAGTACTCCAAAACTTCCTACGTCAAAGCATTCAATTGGGATATGGAGGAGAAATTGGAATCCCAATTTATGTGGTCCCTTGTAATTTGGGTAATCCCCCCAAATCTACAACCTCGTTCTGTAGATTTTGGGCCTGTTTTATACGGACAAATGTACTGGTACTCTAGGTACCGTTCCGTCGGTACCATTGGTATAATCATTCTTGTTGTTAAGAATTCAGCAACTAGAGAACAAGATCGCACAAAAAACACGGAACAAGAGAATTACGTGGTTCAGCCTAATGCCTACGTCCACGGTGAGAAAGGAGAAATTTTATTGATTGATCCGAGTCACAAAAGCTATACAAAACCTTAGGGTAACATGTCTTTATATAGAGACAAACCCTTGGTGTACAAGTAACCTATCTAGGTCTAATTAGGAGTCCAGAATCTAGTCAGAATAGGAATAGGAATAGGAAATAAGTCTTTCCTATTTCTCGCCATCCCAACAATCTCCACCTTGGCGAGAAATCATCTCGTGGAAGAACCATGAAGCTCCACCCGAACTTCAACAAACTCCACCTTGACAAAACACCGCCCCATGAAGAACCATGAGATCTTGCAAAACCAATCCAACTCCACCGACTCCAACTCGGACCATAGATAACTGCATCAATAAGACCATCTCAACTTTCTCTTCACCTTTTGTTCAATCACTTGGAGCCAGCCCCCAAACTCGAGCTTCTGAGCTTGCTTGGCCTATTCCCTCTAATCTCCATTGAACTCCAACTAGCAAGTCCACCTGCTGAAGCAAACTTGTGACCAATAGATGCGCTCTCTATTTTTCGGTCAACCCCATGCTCCGCAACCTCGAACTGCTTCTCCGCTGGACCTTCTTGCCTCATACCAATGCTACATGCCATAGCATACAAAGGGCAACCTTTTGTTCTACCAAGTAGAACCCTTGACATGCCACGAACTCCACAGTTCGGCCTTGAGTGAGATACCTGATTCGCCCGTGGTGCTACCAACGGCTTCGCATTCCCCATGCAAAACCTACCCAACACCGTTGACGTGCACGTCTCTTTAGACAACCATAGCGGGAACTTGCTAACTTTGTCTCCGCGAATCCCAACTCCACTCAAACCATTCATGTCAAGCTTTCGCTCCATCACACAAGAGCTTTTCTCCCCTCTATCGGAACCCAACGATGTGACTCCACCTACAACAGTGTTCCCCACTAACCTATAGGTGTTCCTAGCATTCCTTTCACCTTTCATCACCACCATAGCATCCTTCTCCACCTCCATTAGCCCGCCTACAATATTATAGTTGTACCCACTATAATCCAAGGCTCCTAACGAGATCAAATTCCTCTCCAACTTCGGAACATGCCTAACCCCACACAATTTTCTCTCAACACCATCCCACATCTTGATTTGGATATCACCTATGCCAGCAATTCTGCAAGTAGAACCATCACCCATAGTCACCATACCTGAATCAACAAACTTGTAGGTGTCGAACCACCCTCTCTTGGGCGTCATGTGGAAAGAGCAAGCGCTATCCAAAATCCAGGAATCAGAATGCTTTGGACTTGACAAAACAGAAAGAAGATCACCATCTGACTCGTCCGAATGTGAGGCCACATTCACGGAACCTGATCCTTTTTCCTCGCGATCCCGAGTTCTTTTTGGACAATCCTTCTTCACGTGCCCTTTTTCTCTGCACTCGAAGCAATTTCCCTTGAACCTCCTTGACCACGACTTGGATCCCTTCCTGTCTTTTGCCCCACTACGATCACCATGGCTACCCCTCACAACTAGCCCTTCCGCTTGTTCATCGTCAATTTTTCTTCTTTGATGAAACCCTAGCAGAGCACTTGTGATATCTTCTAACACCAGGGACTCCTTCCCCCAAGTTAGAGTTGTAACCAAATTTTCGTAGGAGCCAGGTAAAGAATTCAGCAGCAACAATGCCTTGTCTTCTTCCTCGAACTTCACATCAACCTTTCTCAAGTCGCTCACAAGTTGACTGAAACCATTAATGTGTTGGCTCAAATCCTTCATCTTGAGCCCGTACAATCTTTGCTTAAGATAAAGCTTGTTCGACAAAGACTTAGACATATACCTTGCTTCCAATTTCTTCCATACCTCAGCTGGTGACTCCTCATCCATGACGTGATACATCACATCATCCGCCAATCACAAGCGAATTGTCGCCACCGTCTTGGCCCCCATCTCCTTCCACTCTTGCTCCTCCATCTTCTCGGGCTTCTTCTCCGAGAGCGCGATGACCATCCCTTGTTGCACGAGGAGATCCTTGACACGCCTTTGCCATAACCCAAAATTTGAAGAACCATCGAACTTCACAAGAGCAAACTTCGCGCAGTCCGTCATCCTCCAACCCAAGCTCTTGATACCAATTGTTAAGAATTCAGCAACTAGAGAACAAGATCGCACAAAGAACACGGAACAAGAGAATTACGTGGTTCGGCCTAATGCCTACGTCCACGGTGAGAAAGGAGAAATTTTATTGATAGATCCGAGTCACAAAAGCTATACAAAATCTTAGGGTAACATGTCTTTATATAGAGACAAACCCTTGGTGTACAAGTAACCTATCTAGATCTAATTAGGAGTCCAGAATCTAGTCAGAATAGGAATAGGAATAGGAAATAAGTCTTTCCTATTTCTCGCCATCCCAACACTTGTGATCATCTCTTGGAATATAATACTTATAAAAAAATACGTACAAATGACAGCTCAATACGGTATTATAATATTAGTTATTTTTCACTTTTAGTAACTTACATGTTTGCACATTGTAATTTAAAACCTATTAAAAGTGAGAGAAGTTATTGTCGTTGATTGACAAATTATATCGTGATTTTAATACAAAGAAAACAGTATGCGCCTTTCATGCATCCATATACGTGAAAGATAATACTATAGACTAGCTAGTAGTTTCAGAAAAAATAATAGTAATTAGTCTACCTCGTTATTATCATTATTGCTAGTTGGTTTATGTTAGTTGGATGTCGGTTTCCTTTCAGCCAAGCTGATATTTGGCAGAAAAATTATGTATTTGATGGGTTTGTTGCAACTTCACAACCAGAAATTCACTTGCTGAGAGCAACATAGTAAACACGAAAAGATTTTTTCAAAAATTAAATATGAAAATAATGAATATGAGATAAAACCTAAGATAAAATATATGTTACGTAATGAAAGTACTAATCGAAGATTTTATAATCTAAGTGGCCGCTATGTGCTCTTGGTTTAGCCAAGTGTACTACACCAGTAGTTGTCCATCTAAGAAAGTATGGACCGCCAGTTTGCCGACTCACCATGCTTCTTCTTTGACATAGTAGACCATGGTTTGGGGAAAACGTTTCGGATGACAACATTAACATTGGAGAAGTATTATGGGCCACCATATTCATCACTACTACTAGTAATTGCCAAATCGCATTAATATGTGATAAAAATCTACTTATATAAAAAAAGGACTTGTTAGTTGTTGTGGTAGTGGCATAACCAACCGGTAGTATTCTCAGTCTCTAGTACTCCATCATTCTCTCATGACAATATGCTTTACTTGCAAGGATTAAATGGATTCCGGTGGTAACTAGCAAGTGAAACTTACCATTGGTAGCATGAACTAATCTTTGGGTAGACTAAAGGTAGTGTTTGTATATATCGTGTCTCATACTCAAATATGGTATAATTTATTAAAGATATGCACTCCTTTCACATGAAAGAACACCATAACGCACGGATCATGTCATGTGTGCTTTACGATCTATGAATGATAAATCAATTTATTACAAGTGATTTCAAGTTTTTTAGTAACCAATTCCGAAAACTATGATTTTTTGGAACTCTGCTATTATGATCCTTAACATATTTATGAAGGATGATTCATTGTGGTTAGCTTGAATTTTTTTTGTAAAGGTCATGGTTTTGAATTTGGCCTAACAAGACTAACTATTTTTTATAAGTAAAATTTTATAACTGCTCAATAAAACCTCCAAAAGATAAATATACCAGTTGTAATGTAAGTACAACAACGAGTGTACTAGATAACCACATATCAAAGTAGAACTACTATGATGAGTGCTATCTAGATACAAATTTTCAAAGTATCACCAAAAGGTCTTCTTGTTAAAATTCTACCCTTAATTATACCAAAAGCATCTACCCTTACTTACACCAAAGCCTTGAAGAACCAACTAAAAAAGATAGGCGGATCATGATGGAAAAATATTGTTAAGAAAGAAGGTTTTTTATCAATCACATTCTAGAAGCTTCGTGGTTCACTATTCGACCTATTATAATGAGAACAATATAGTAGTGAACACGAAAAGATACTTTCAAAAATCATATATGAAAGAAATGGATATGAGTTAAGACATAGAGTAAGGCATACATTATGTAATGGAGGTACTAATCGAAATACTATAATCCAAGTGGTTGCTATATACAATTAGTTTAGCTATGTGCACTCGTTGTATGCTAGTTGGTAACGAGATTTACGTATCAAATCACTCAAAACTTTCTTAAGATATCTTGAATGAGGTTTACATTCACCCTTCTTAAATATCTGATGTCCTCGTCGTGCTGTATTCGTACAATCCTAGTATCCCTCCTGTTCAAGTGTGGGATCGATTCATCCATGTCTTTCTTCACACAAAATTATTGCCAGGAGCCGCTTATTATTCGTTCACTCTCACACCGGCGATCACCGCCCTCTAGGACTTTAGCATCACTTGTCCACCAGCTTCTGTTTAGTTCATCCCCAAACCACACCGTACTGATGTACGAAAAATTAAGAACAATTAAATACATAATTAAATAGTATAGTTGAAAAGTATGGTTATTAAACTGAGAATTCGTACACAAACCCTAAGAACTTATTTGTTTATAGCTTGAAAAGTGGGGTTTATGTGAAAATAAAAGAAAGTAACATCGTACTGAAATAATTTATAAACCATATGAGACAATAGAGTGTGATACCCTTATGGACTTACGGTCTATGTCAAGATTATAATTTTTATGAAGCTCTAACTAGTACCGAGAGTATTCTAACGCATCTTTCTAAAGCTTCTGCTCATTAGAATAAAAATGTTGGGAATTGGAAAAATTTGACATCACTTGCTGCCGCAAGTATAGTAGCGAGCACAAGTGGTCACTCACAGAGAAATTGGCGGTCGCTAGTTGCAGTGGGCAGAATTTTTCTATTTTGACTTGACTCTTGTTTCAGACTCCTAATTCAACCTAGATAGGTTTCTTGTACACCAAGGGTTCATCTATTATATAAAGACATGTTATCCTATGGTTAGATATAGCTTTGTGACTCGGATTCATCAATAAAAGCTCTCCTTTCTCATCGTGGACGTAGGCACTAAGCCGAACTACATAATCTCTTGTGTCATGTTCTTTGTGCGTTTTGTTCTTTTGCTTGCTGAATTCTTAACAAGTAGTATCAGAGCTAAGGTTGGAGGATTTTGGATCACAATGCGAAGTTTGCTCTTGTGAAGTTTGATGGTTCATCAAATTTTAGGTTATGGCAAAGGCGTGTCAAGGATCTCCTCGTACAATAAGGGATGGTCATCGCACTCTCGAAGAAGAAGCCCGAGAAGATGGAGAATCAAGAGTGGAAGGAGATGGGGGCCAAGGCGGTGGCGACAATTTGCTTATGCTTGGAAAATGATGTGATGTATCATATCATGGATGAGGAGTCACCAGCTGAGGTATGGAAGAAATTGGAGGTAAGGTATATGTCTAAGTCTTTGTCGAACAAGCTTTATCTTAAGCAAAGATTGTACGGGCTCAAGATGAAGGAGGGCTCAGATTTGAGCCAACACATTAATGGTTTCGGTCAACTCGTGAGCGACTTGAGAAAGATTGATATGAAGTTCGAGGAAGAAGGCAAGGCATTATTGCTACTGAATTTTATACCGGGTTCCTATGAAAATTTGGTTACAACTCTAACTTGGGAGAAGGAGTCCCTGGTGTTGGAAGATATCACAAGTGCTCTGCTAGGGTTTTATCAAAGGAGGAAAATTAGCGATGAACAAGCGGAAGGGCTGGTTGTGAGGGGTAGCCATGGTGGTCGTAGCAAAGATGGAAGAGGATCCAGGTCGAGGTCAAGAAGGTTCAAAGGAAATTGCTTCGAGTGCGGAGAAAAAGGGTACGTGAAGAAGGATTGTCCGAGAAGAACTCGGGATCGTGAGGGAAAAGGATCGAGTTCTGTGAATATGGCCTCATATTCGGACGAGTCGGATGGTGATATTCTTTCTATCTTATCAGGTCCAAAGCTTTATGATTCATGAATTTTGGATAGCGCTTGCTCTTTCCACATGACGCCTAAGAGAGGGTGGTTCGACACCTATAAGTTCGTTAATTCAGGTATAGTGACTATGGGTGATGGTTCTACTTGTAGAATTGCTGGCATCTGTGATATCTAGATCAAGAGGTGGGATGGTGTTGAGAAAAAATTATGTGGGGTTAGGCATGTTCCAAAGTTGGAGAAGAATTTGATCTTGTTAGGTGCCTTGGATTATATTAGGTACAACTATAATATTGTAGGTGGGTTAATGGAGGTGGAAAAGGATGCTGTGGTAGTGATGAAGGGTAAAAGGAATGCTAGGAATACCTACAGGTTAGTGGGAAACATGGTTGTAGGTGGAGTCATCTCGTTGGGTTTTGATAGAGGGGAGAAAAGCTCTTCTGTGATGGAGCGAAGACTTGACATGAATGATTTGAGTGGAGTTGGGATTCGTGGAGACAAAGTTAGCAAGTTTTTGCTATGGTTATCTAAAGGAACATCGACGTCAAAAGTATTGGTTAGGTTTGGCATTGGATATGCGAAGCCATTGGTAGCACCACAGGTGAATCAGATATCTCACTCAAGGCCGAACACTGGAGTTCGAGGCACGTCGAGGGTTCTACTTTGTGGAACAAAAGGTTTCCCTTTGTATGCTATGACATATAGTATTGGTATGAGGCAAGAAGGTTCAGCGAAAAAGTAGTTCGAGGTTGCGGAGCATGAGGCTGACCGAAAAATAGAGGGCGCGTCTATTGGTCGCAAGGTTACTTCAGCAGGTGGACTTGCTAGTTAGGTTTTGATGTAGATTGGAGGGAATAGGCCAAGCAGGCTCGAAAGCTTAAGCTTGGGGGCTGGCTCTAAGTGATTGAATAGAAAAGGTGATGAGAAAGTGGAGATGGTCTTATTGATGGTGGTTATCTATGGTGTGAGGTGGAGCAGGTAGAGTCAGTTTGATTTTGCAAGATCTCATGGTTCTTCATGGAGTGGTGTCTCATCAAGGTGGAGTTTGTTGAAGTTCGGGTGGAGCTTCATGGTTCTTCGCAAGGGATGAATTTTTTGCTAAAGGTGGAGATTGTTGGGAATTGACAAAATTTGCCATCACTTGCTGCCGCAAGTATAGTTGCGAGCGCAAGTGGTCACTCATAGAGAAATTGCAAGCGGGGGAATTGGCGCTTGCTAATTAATTGGCGGTCGCTAGTTGCAGCGGACAGAATTTGACTCGACTCATATTTCAGACTCCTAATTCGACCTACATAGGTTTTTTGTACACCAAGGATTCGTCTATTATATAAAGACGTGTTACCCTATGGTTAGATATAGCTTTGTGACTCGGATCCATCAATAAAAGTTCTCCTTTCTCACCGTGGACGTAGGCACTATGCCGAACCACATAATCTCTTGTGTCGTATTCTTTGAAAATTTTATTCTCTTGCTTGCTGAATTCTTAACAGAAAAAACTAAGATAATAGAGTTTTAGATTACTAACCAATGTCTTCCCTCATCAATTAGTCCTTCAACTAAATAAGTCTTAATTATGAAGTTAACTTCTAAAGGGTCATTTCTTGGTATCAAGATTCTTCATTAATATCTAATGACATGTTAATTAATATTTATGTTAACTTTAGTATCTTCGAGTCCACTATTATCAACTAAGATCATAATCTAAGAGATGAAGTTAGGTTAAGCATTAAGCACACTAATTAATAACTAATATGAAAGATAATCAAATCATAATCTAAGATAAATAATCAACCATATTTAAGGCATCACACTCACAAGAAAACCACTCGTTAAGCATATGAATGAAGCACAAGATAGTAATGAGGGACATGATGTAGATAACATAAAATGGAGAAGAGAAGGTTTAGTCTTTTGAACAAGTCATTCTGATCTCCTCCTCCTAGCTAGATCACCATGTGCGACTTTATTAATATCAAAAGTAGTTCTCAAGGTTTGGAATGCATGGAAAAAAACCTAAGAATTAATGGCTATAGGAGTGGCTGGTGCGAGCAAGAACATTATGTCCGGGGCCACTAGTTGGCAGCCACCGGTCTGCGCATCGCTTTCCTGTTCAGCCTCTTTGTGTCTTTGTATTTCTGATTTTTTAAAGTCTTCTACATCGAATTTGACCTTGGCGATTAGTGAAAAAAATTTACATCTTTCTTCAAGCTTTCTAGGGACACCTTATTTGTCATAATCTGATACTCCAATTAAATGTTATGGTTCTTGCAATATATTCTCTCAGAATTATCCCTTCAAATGCCTCCAATTAGCTCCACGTCCTACATAATCACACAAAACATGGTAAAAGTTCACTCCATGACATAAGGAAATGAAACAACAAAAAACTCAATGGGATGGAGCAAAACATAACACACATAAACACTAATAGAAGAGTTCATGCTATGATATTACTTATAACGTCCCGCGATCAAATCAACTATTTTTACAAATCAATGAAAATTTTTTATACCGTATTTTATCCTTATTCACACACGTAGCATATTAAAATTGATAACAAGAAGTTTTCTTATATGCTGTATGGTTCTCTTATTTGAGGAAAACAAAGAGACAAAAATGTAGCAATCATTATATACATCTTGATTAAGCTCCGTACGTACGTACCATCGTAAGGAAATTTCGTCGAACATTCCGTTGTACTTTTCCGTAGATAAATCATCGAACAAACTGCGACCAAAATCTACACGAGAAATCGCACATTTTGACGGTTACCTACATGAAGTTGGCGCCTTACGTACGCGGAAGTACCACCTCTTCTCGATTAAGTAGAGACAACTTGAGAAAAAATATGGTTTTATTACCAGCGCGAGTTATTATCATATTCAAGGAATTGACAACTTGCATGGTCTCACCCTCTACTTCCAGATATTTTTCTTTTCATTGTCCTCACGCTACAACAATGGTCGAATAAAATATGGTCGACATGATTTTGGAATCATATCCATGTGCTTGTAACAGTTCGGAGGTTACTATTGTGACAAATTTTTTTAACAAATACAATTTTACTTAATAAAAAATTGTTTGGAGGACATTGATTTTTTTAAGTATTTGTTATTAATAAAATTCTATTTATAGAAAAAAAGCACATGCGAAATAAATAAATTTTTTTTAAAGATAAATTTTTACATTATAACACAACCAAAATTTAAATTCTGAACCTTCTAGATATTTACAATGTATTATATTACTAGATGAATTAAATAAATGTTTTCAAATCTTCTAGAGGATATTATTACAGCGCAATATTAAAGTGAATTGATACGTGGAGGCCTACCCCAAGACCCGGTATGGAGTTCAGATAAAGCTGTACCGGTGAGCTAGTGTGCATTGATAACATGATAGATTACATTGTTACTATAACTAAAATTATATTTTGCCAGGATGTTAAAAATTTTAAAATTATACGCACAACCACAATTTGAAAAAACCGTAAAGTTTTCATTGAGGAGGTAAGCGCCCTTGGTTTCATGGTCAAAGTGTTTGACTCCCAGTGAGAAGCGTAGCCTCGGAGATACATTGTGGATCCATTTGCAATATTTGGAATTTTAGTCATTGATGAGGGGTGGCCATAAATGACTTGCTGGTAAATTTATTAGTATTTTATGGTGGTTGATGAGTAATATATATAGGTAAGTGAGTCTTTTCATGTATATATATAATCATAAATTAAACGATATTAAGGATAGTAGAAATATATTCACAATCACAGTTTGAACAAAGTATATAATATTGTCGTCATCAAAATAGACACTTTCAGATTGAATCCTAAACTAGACTACAATAAGTTGTGCACCTTTAAATTTTTTGTTATGAATTCAGCAACTAGAGAACAAAATGCGCAAAGAACACGGACACAAGAGATAACGTGGTTCGGCCTAGTGCCTACGTCCACGGTGAGAAAGAAAAATTTTTTATTCATAGATCCAAGTCACAAATCAATACAAAACCTTAGGGTAACATGCCTTTATATAGAGGCAAACCCTTGGTGTACAAGTAAACTATCTAGGTCGGATTAGGAGTCCAAAACCTAGTCAGAATAGGAATAGGAATAGGAAATAAGTCTTTCCTATTTCTCGCCATCCCAACAATCTCCACCTTGGCGAGAAATCATCTCGTGGAAGAACCATGAAGCTCCACCCGAACTTCAACAAACTCCACCTTGACAAAACACCGCCCCATGAAGAACCATGAGATCTTGCAAAACCAATCCGACTCCACCGATTCTATCTTAGACCATAGATAACTGCATCAATAAGACCATTTCAACTTTCTCTTCACTTTTTGTTCAATCACTTGGAGCCAGCCCCCAAACTCGAGCTTCTGAACTTACTTGGCCTATTTTCTCCAATCTCCATCGAACCCCAACTAGCGAGTCCACTTTCTGAAGTAACTTTGCGACCAATAGACGTACCCTCTATTTTTTGATCAACCCCATGCTCCACAACCTCGAACTGCTTCTCCGCTGGACCTTCTTGCCTCATACCAATGCTACATGCCACAGCATACAAAGGGTAACCTTTTGTTCTACCAAGTAGAACCCTCGACATGTCACGAACTTTACCGTTCGGCCTTGAGTGAGATACCCGATTTGTCCGTGGTGCTACCAACGACTTCGTATTCCCCATGCAAAACCTACTTAACACCTTTGACGTGCACATCTCTTTAGACAACCATAGTGAAAACTTGCTAACTTTATCTCCGCGAATCCCAACTCTACTCAAACCATTCATGTCAAGCTTTTGCTCCATCACACAAGAGCTTTTCTCACCTCTATCGGAATCCAACGAGGTGACTCCACCTATAACAGTGTTCCCCACTAACCTGTAGGTGTTCCTAGCATTTCTTTCACCCTTCATCACCACTACAGCATCCTTCTCCACGTCCATTAGCCCGCCTATAATATTATAGTTGTACCCACTATAATCCAAGGCTCCTAATGAGATCAAATTTCTCTCCAACTTTGGAACATGCCTAACCCTACACAATTTTCTCTCAATACCATCCCACATCTTGATTTGGATATCACATATGCCAGCAATTCTGCTAGTAGAACCATCACCCATAGTCACCATACCTGAATCAACGAACTTGTAGGTGTCGAACTACCCTCTCTTGGGCGTCATGTAGAAAGAGCAAGCGCTATCCAAAATCCAGGAATCAGAATGCTTTGGACTTGACAAAACAGAAAGAAGATCACCATCCGACCCGTCCGAATGTGAGGCCACATTCACGGAACCTGATCCTTTTTTCTTGCGATCCCGAGTTCTTTTTGGACAATCCTTCTTCACGTCCCCTTTTTCTCCGCACTCGAAGTAATTTTCTTTGAATCTCCTTGACCAGGACTTGGATCCCTTCCCGTCTTTTGCTCCACTACGATCACCATGGCTACCCCTCACAACCAGCCCTTCTGCTTGTTCATCGCCAATTTTTCTTCTTTGATGAAACCCTATGTCACGACCTAAATTCGTGGTCGGTGACCGGCGCTAGATCATGTCAAACTTAATATAATAAACTACAACCTAGCAAGCCTCAAATCATAATATATCATTCTTATTACCAGGATTGTCAAAAAAAAAAAATTTCACAACATTGTTTCTTCAAACAAACATATTTATCGTGTCCAAAACCTGGTAGGCATTGGAGTACACATCTCCAACGTCATATCATCAAACTCATCCTTTTAAAACATAAACATAAATTTACACATACATTACCTATTCACATTAATCTAAGATCATATGTCAAAAATCAATAAATATGTACAATGGAGCGACCAAGATCACAAAAGGCAAAGACCATCTGGAGACCTTTAAACGTAGCCCGAGAAAGAAAGACAACGGGCCAAACTCGGATGGAAAAGCTTCTCCAGATACAAACCACGGCTCAAATCTCTTCACCTGTGGATTGAAGTAAGGGATAAGTATTTTGAAACACTTAGTAAGCAAATATTATAGGTAATTCACCCTGTTCAACTTGTTCCATCATCACAATAACCTCTGGATCCTCCCATTGCAATTCCATAACCCGTCCTCGCAAGGTAGGTCTCATATGCATCTCTACTAGAAACTTTGGCTGAATTAAGGATTTTTGACTTAAAGCATCAGCTACCACATTAGCTTTCCCAGGGTGATAGTTAATGGTGCAATCATAATCCTTAAGTAACTCCATCCACCTCCTCTGTCTTAAGTTCAAATCTCGTTGCTCAAAGATATACTTGAGGCTTTTATGATCTGTATATATCTCAAACTTCTCACCATACAAGTAGTGCCTCCAAATCTTTAGTGCAAACACAACAGCTGCCATTTCCAAGTCATGGACTGGATAATTCTCTTCATATTTCTTCAGCTGTCTAGAGGCATAAGCAATAACATTCTTGTGTTGCATAAGAACACATCCCGATCCCACTCTTGAAGCATCACAATACACTGAATATCCACCTGATCCTGAAGGTAGAACCAATACAGGTGCATGGGTTAACCGATCCTTCAATTCTTGAAAACTCCTTTCATACCTACCTGACCATTCATACTTGGCATTTTTATGAGTTAGCCGAGTTAATGGTGCTGCCAAAGTAGAGAATCCTTTGACAAATCGTCGATAATACCTTGCTAAACTCAAAAAGCTGCGTATCTCAGTAACATTAGCTGGGGTAGGCCAATTCACAATAGCTTCCACCTTTTTTGGGTCAACTGACACACCATATTTGGACACCACATGTCCTAGAAAAGCTACACTTTGAAGCCAAAATTCATACTTTGAAAATTTAGCATATAATTTTTTCTCTCGTAGCGTCTGTAACACTTACCTAAGGTGTCTCTCATGATCCTCCTGATCAATAGAGTAAATCAATATATCATCAATAAACACAACCACAAACTGATCCAGGAAAGGCTTGAAATTCCGGTTCATCATATCCATAAAGGCAGCTGGGGCATTAGTCAATCCAAATGGCATAACCAGAAACTCATAATGGCCATATCGAGTCCTGAATGCCGTCTTTGGGATGTCCATCTCTCTAATCTGCAACTGATGGTACCCTGATCTCAAGTCAATCTTAGAAAATCATTTAGATCCCCACAACTGATCAAACAAATCATCTATTCTTGGAAGAGGATATTGATTGCATATAGTTACCTTATTCAGCTTTCGGTAGTCTATGCACAATCGTAAGCTCCCATCTTTCTTCTTCACAAATAGCACTGGGGCTCCCCAAGGAGAAACACTAGGCCTTATGTACCCTTTATTCAACAAATCTTGCAACTGATCTTTTAACTCTTTCATTTCAGCTGGAGCCATATGATAAGGTGGTATAGAGATTGGTTCAGTTCCTGGTGCAAGATCAATACAAAATTCAATCTCCCTCTCTGGAGGTAAGCCTGGTAGATCTTCTGGAAATACATCTAGGTATTCCCTGACAATAGGGATATGATCCACTAAAACATCTTCCTTCTTTATTTCCTTTACCATAGCTAAATAGCTTGCACATCCTTTCCTTAAAAACTTGCTAGCTTTCATGTAAGAGATAAGCTTTGCAGTAGTCACCTTTTTCTTACCCTGAAACTCAAACTCTGCCTCATCTGTGGGATGGAAAACGACCCTTTTTCTAAAACAATCCACTACTGCATGATAAGTGGATAACACGTCCATACCCATTAGCATATCAAAATCATCCATATCCAACATGTATAAATCAGCCATCAAGTCATGTCCACTAATTTGAATATTGCATGATCTAACAACTTCACAAATATACATAAATCTACCCGAAGGAGTGGCAACAATCATAGACTCATCCAAACATACAGGCATAGTATCCAAACATTGAACATATTAAGATGACATAAAAGAGTGTGTAGAACCTGAATCAAATAGAATACGTGCATAAGATGATCCAATGGAAAGGTTATCTGACACCACAGTGTTACTAGCATCAGCATCTCTCCTGGTCAAAGCATACACTCTAGGGTATGCACCGCCTCCTCCACTATCAGATTTAGGTCCCTCAATCCTCAAACCTACTTCCCTTTGATCAAGTAGATTGCCTTGTTGAACTTGTGGTCGAGGAAAGTGATGTGTTAATGGCCTAACTATCAAACTCGCCACTTGCTTACGCTGATCAATTGTAGGATAGTCTTTCACCAAGTGACCTTGCATACCACAGCGAAAACAAGCTCCTGTCCTTTTATAACAAATGTCTCCAGGATGTTGTTTACCACAACTTTGACATCTCCTGAAATTACTGGACTGGTTCTTACTGAATTGAAAATCCTTCCCTCTACCAAATCTACCAACTGGTCCTCCACCCTTTGACGATACTGGCTGAATGTTGGTCCATCTCTCTTGCTGTCTAAAGCCTTGGTTGAAACTCCTTTGTGGTAGTTTTTCAAACTTCTGAAATTTTGGTTTATTTTGGACCACTCGACGTTTATTATCTCGCATCTCCAAGGTTCGAGCACAATCTACTGCAGCTGCATATGTCTCGAAACCACGAGGATACATGTAATACCCGACCATGTTGATTAAACTTAGTTGGGTTTCACAAGTAATGTAATTTGATAAAATAATGATATAGAAAATAGCAATGTAAATTAGTCATCAAGAAGTTTTAGAAATGTGGTTAGATATAATTTGAACTAACTAATTATTTAAGCCAACCCTAAATAAATGAATTAATATTAACAATGATCAATCAGATAATTAGACAAAAATGTCTATCGGTTGTTATATTTACAAGAGGTAGTGATTTGATTAGTAGAAAAGTAAAATATGAGTTTAGTAGGTTTCCAGTTATTTCTTTTAAAGATAAGGATTAATGAAATAAAATAGGATAAGTTAGATTTTAAAAAAAGAAAAGGAAAGGAGACGTGACAATTTACAAAGTGTCCACAAAACACACTCGTCAATGTAAAATTATGGTGGAATTGATCAAATTTGGTAAAAGATAAGGATAGTAGATATTTAAAAAAAAATACGTGGCAGTGGTAAAAAGGTAAAAGAGACGTAGGTAAGATAGAAAAATGACAACAAGGCAGCAAGTTGAGTGGAGAAACAAATTGGAAGAGGAGGAGGTGGAGAGGTTAGAAATTGGTTAGTATATATTTATGTATAAGTAGCTCATTTGTCTTAGTTCCACCGAAACAAAGAAACCAAAGAAGAAAAAGAAGGAAAGTAAGTAAAGAAGATTCTGACGAAGGAAAAGGATGAGATGTTAGAGCTTTTGGAATACATACCACGAAGCTTTGGAAGAATATTTTGTGAATATTTGAGAGGTTCGACGATTCAAGATAATTTAATGCCAAAATTGGTAAACAAATAATATGTGACTCGTGCTTTTTTTGGCACACTCTATTTATTTGTCATGATCTGAATTTGGTACTTTGAGTGTATATTGTGCATTTTCTATATGAGCATTATGATGTGACATTATGACTTGTAAGAGTTTGGTTAATTGAGCCCAGATGGGGCACTGTATATGTTTGATTCGTTAAAACCTATGGATTTGATTGATATAGAAGTCTATATGATATGGTTGCCTACGGCGGGCAGAACTATTTGGCCGATGAGGTTGGTCTGATATGATACGGTTGCCTACAGCGGGCAGAACTATTTGGCCGATGAAGTTGGTCTGATATGATATGGTTGCCTTCCGGCGGGCAGAACTATTTGGCCGAGGAGGTTGGTTGATATGATATGGTATCCTCGTGTTGGAGAGGGAGTGACACGATTTAGATTCTGCCAAATATTCATCTAGTGCTGTGGTTTGATTTTGGAATTATGTGTTCATGTGGTTTGGTATGGGACGTTGCGTAGTTTGCTCATGTTTCTGTGCCTTTGTGATTATATGTTAATATTTGGTCATCTCGTAAGTATGACTTTATGATATTGTACATGTCTGCATGATTCAATTGCCATGTTAGTCATATGAATGTGTTAGGTATATTTGTGCATTGAGTGGCTAAATAAATTGCGATGCATATGTTATTTGTTTACGGGGTGTTCCAAAACACTCACCCCCTCTCACCAGTTTTGCAGGAACTCGTACACGAGTTATGTTGGTCTGAAGATCTATTCTGATCGTGTCTAGTCCACTTTGTTTTTCAGGACTAGTCTTGGGGTCTCTGGTTTGTATTTTGCTCTTTGATCTAAAAGCTCCGTAGTTACACAATTCATTTTGATCTTGGGATAAATGTAAATACTAATTATCATCTTGAATTTGTAAACATGTATGATTTGTAAAGTTAAAATACGTATGAGTCTGGCTAGACTCATTATATATATTTTTAATGGATTAGGGTCTAGCGCCGGTCACCGACCACCAATTCGGGTCGTGACAATACATAACTTTGAACATAGAATCATCAAGTCCACGAACAAACCTCTTTACCTTCATCTCATCATTAGGAACCAAATGCTTTGCATACCGTGATAGATAAGTGAACCTGTCATCATATTGAGATACTGTCATCTCTCGGGTCTTCACCAATCTCTCAAATTCAAAAGCTCGGGCATCTTTCAAACTCTCTGGTAAGAACCGATCCAACAAGGCCTTAGTAAAGATCTCCCAAGTCCATGCATATGATCTCTCATTCTGGAACCAAACTCCAGCCACACCGACCAACTTAAATGATGCCAACTCCACCATTCGCTCTTTATCACACCTTAAGATTCTTCTCCTCTTCTCCATCTCATCAATGAATACCTGAGGATCATCACTTAAGCCAGAAAATGTTGGTGGATTCAACTTCAAAAACTCACCCAAAGAGTCATCTTTAGCAGCTAATGTAATATTCTGCTCTAATTGTGTTTGTTGAGTAGCGATGAATTTCTCCATTGCTTTCATAACTCTGTCTACACCATCACCACCCTGCCTCTCCATCTCAGAAGTAACAGGTGGTGGAATCTCATCTCTAGTGACCCTACCAACAGTAGTGGCCTCAACTGGTGGTGTAGTTTCAGATGCAACATCATTCCTCCGACCTTGGGAGCTTTCACCATGCTCCCTAACCGTATCCATACCACTACGTGTAACTGTCATAGCCTCCTATACAAATAACTTAGAATTAAGCAAACCAAAGGACAACACAACAAAAGAGATTCAAGAACAAGACAAATCCTATGCTCCATTATACATAACACATAATTCAAATAATAAGCTAGGTACAAACCTAATGCTCTGACCAAGCTCTGATACCAAGTCTGTCACGACCCAAATTCGTGGTCGGTGACCGGCGCTAGATCATGTCAAACTTAATATAATAAACCATAACCTAGCAAGCCTCAAATCATAATATATCATTCTTATTACCAGGATTGTCAAAATATATTTTTTTCACAACATTGTTTCTTCAAACAAACATAGTTATCGTGTCCAAAACTTGGTAGGCATTGGAGTACACATCTCCAACGTCATATCATCAAACTCATTCTTTTAAAACATAAACATAAATTTACACATACATTACCTATTCACATTAATCTAAGATCTTATGTCAAAAACCAACAAATATGTACAATGGAGCGACCAAGATCACAAAAGGCAAAGACCATCTGGAGACCTTTAAACGTAACCCGAGAAAGAAAGACAACGGGCCAAACTCGGATGGAAAAGCTTCTCCAGATGCAAACCACGGCTCAAATCTCTTCAACTGTGGATTGAAGTAAGGGATAAGTATTTTGAAACACTTAGTAAGCAAATATTATAAGTAACATGTATTTAACCAACCAGTCGTTCCCATCAAACCCAGCCAAATACTAACACACAACCAAGACAACAAAAGACCACTTCACAGATAAGTCATCAAAGAATTCACGTATCACACGTAATCAGAATTTCAGATAGACTTTCACAGAACATATAACACAATTCGGATGAACTTCAGATAGGTCTAGATAGTGTCACTCCCACGCCGACACGAGGATACCATATCTTAAAGGCGCCATCAGAAACTAACCCCGCCGGCCAAATATCATATGGTATACATATCCAATGTATCCTCCGAATATGTGCATATATGCCAACATCCCCGGTTGGTCACGGGTAGACCTCATCATCCGCCATCATACAAATCATATGCCAAACTTTTTAAAATTCACATACATACACAGACAATCCAAAAGCAACCTCAAATATCAAATAGACCAAAACCAAACCTAATACCACACTTCATATCATTCAAAAGTACGCCAAATAAAGCACATCACCCACGTCTAGTTAACTAAACACATGTTACAAAGAATATCCACTTACCAGATAATGGTTGCTCAAACTATTCAAAAAGAAGCTCCTTGCTTCGTTCTACAACTCGTGGTACTCGGATTCAAACGTTAGTTAACTAGTCAAAAGAATAATTAACCACTATCATTACCAGCCTATTTAGTATGTAATCTGTCCATCAACTTCTCATCTTGCTAAGTTCATCTTATTATATCAACCCAATACAAAAGTGCTCCAACTTAATTAACTTACCAAAGCTGGCGACAATCCTCTCGACTTTAGTAACTTCTTTTCTTTAATTTTCTTTATTGGCCTTCTATTCACTAGCACTTAATTTCTCTTTTTATTTTACTGGTTCGGTGGAAACTGAGCCATTTCTAGGCATGCCACCGATTTATAATCCTTCACCGCCTCTTACTTTTCACCTTTATCTCTTACTTTATTTGGTGATAATATTCTACTCCATCCATGTTTTACTCCCTTTTTTTAATTATTTTATTTCTAGTTTATCTTTACTTTATGAAGTTATCCACTTTCAATGACATCCCTCCTTCATTTTGTCCCTAGTTGTCCTCTAATTATTTTTAATTGTTTCCGTAGACCTTGTGAGAACCTCTTATCTAAGTAATTCTCTTTTAATTTCCACGGTCCTTATCTTATATTATTGTCACGTTTAATTTTTTTTATCCTTATTCTTTATCATACTTAATTAATTTATCTTCAACCTTAGTTTAGCAGTAAATTCTAGGTTATTTTATTTTATTGGATTGCTTTGGTTAGAATGGAATTTCGTAAAGTTCTAATTAAGCTAAATTCTCTTATATTTTTAAGAGAATTATGCTTTGGTGGTGTTTCAAGGACTTGTCAGGTTTTTACCATACTATACCTTTTTTTCCTTATCCAACTCTACAAGCTAAAATTTAACGAACTCTTAATCCATCTCAGAACTATTTACAAATCTTGTCACTGAACAGCTAAATATACTTTGCTTAATTTATCGAACATAATATGGCTAATCATCAGATTGAATAGTAAATTCAAAATTTAGGTTAACTTAAATAAAATTACATAACAAATATTTCCAATACTTACAAAATCAGACCTATATCAAAGCACCTTAAATTCTTACTTTGTTCCAGCCAGATTATTTCATAAATCACAAAACTAAAAAAATAAAGTTATAAATCCAGATGTTATGAATCCACACGAATTAGAATCACCTAATTTGGAGTCGGGATGAGGAAACTACGCCTATTTTACCACACGACGATGGACTATGCCTAAACCTTTCTAAAACCAAACTTATTATGTTGTAGCAAATTTGGTTGAAGGGTGAGGGTATCACACCCTAGCAGAGCACTGGTGATATCTTCCAACACCAGGGACTTCTTCCCCCAAGTTAGAGTTGTAACCAAATTTTCGTAGGAGCTAGGTAAAGAATTCAACAGCAACAATGCCTTGTCTTCTTCCTCGAACTTCACATCAACCTTTCTCAAGTCGCTTACAAGTTGACTGAAACCATTAATGTGTTGGCTCAAATCTGAGCCCTCCTTCATCTTGAGTCCGTACAATCTTTGCTTAAGATAAAGTTTGTTCGACAAAGACTTAGACATATACCTTGCCTCCAATTTCTTCCATACCTCAGCTGGTGACTCCTCATCTATGACGTGATACATCACATCATCCGCCAAGCACAAGCAAATTGTCGCCACCGCCTTGGCCCCCATCTCCTTCCACTCTTGCTCCTCCATCTTCTCGGGCTTCTTCTCCGAGAGTGCGATGACCATCCCTTGTTGCACGAGGAGATCCTTGACACGCCTTTGCCATAACCCAAAATTCGAAGAACATTCGAAGAACCATCGAACTTCACAAGAGAAAACTTCGCGCCGTCCGTCATCCTCCAACCCAAGCTCTTGATACCAATTGTTATGAATTCAGCAACTAGAGAACAAAACGCGCAAAGAACACGGACACAAGAGATAACGTGGTTCGGCCTAGTGCCTACGTCCACGGTGAGAAAGGAGAAATTTTATTGATGGATCCAAGTCACAAAGCAATACAAAACCTTAGGGTAACATGCCTTTATATAGAGGCAAACCCTTGGTGTACAAGTAACCTATCTAGGTCGGATTAGGAGTCCAAAACTAGTCAGAATAGGAATAGGAATAGAAAATAAGTCTTTCCTATTTCTCGCCATCCCAACATTTTTATTACTCTTCTATATGTTTGAGGTCTCAGGGTAAAAAAATTTCCAAGATAAAACGCTTAATCACTGAGAACGATATGAAGTACTATTGAATGCATTTCGAACCTTTCGAAGTTGCAAACAGTATAAAATTCAATTCTCTATTAGACAATAAAAAAAACTTATTTGTGATAATTGCTCAATTGTAATATTTAATATCGCATTTGGTGAGCAATTTATACATTAAACGTGAAATTACGTTATAAAAATATATTTCCCAATTCTCGTGCGATATAAGAATTTTTAGAACTGATTGCGATATTTAAACGTTACCGTTTATGAATATTTTAGACGCACCGCTTTTGTTTCCGGGGCTTTAACATATAAGAATTTTTTTTAGTGTAAGAAATAGACTATTATCCTAATCCACATCCAAATTCTTGTCTTATCTTTTTCATGGGTAAAACATTTTGTCTAAAGATAAAATTTTCTGGTGATATTCTTTTACCATATTATCATAAACTCTATTTTTTTATTTTCTTCAACATTTTTAACCCAATTTAAAAGTGATCATTTTATCTAATTAGTACTTGTAAAAAATTTATATAATTAGTGATTTTCGTGTCTGATATCTATTTTTTATATTTGGATTCAAATTCAGATTTTCTAGATTATATATTTTTTGGTGTGAATATATATATATATATATATATATATATATATATATATATATATTGTATAATAGTTATTTTAGATATTTGATTTAAAAATATTCGTATTTTTTAAAATGTGTGACGAAATATTCAAAACATTCACATGACATTGTATTTGCTATGAATAATTTTGGATAATATTTTATTTGAATAAAATTACACGACATATTATTTAATAAATTAGATAGTCAAATTATCTATATCCAATTTTTTTTGGATATCATATAGTTTTTTGTTCAGGTACACATACAAAAAATTACTTATTTGAATAATTCAGATAGTTAGCATTTGAATACGGGTACTGCATTTTCTTTGTAATTTCTTCGAACGGTAATTTTATCTTTAACCAAACTTTAGGTTGAACTAATACATGTACCCAAAAAAAATTGTACTAAATTTTTAATCACGTATTAGAATTACCAAACACCACAAAATAAGAGAACAAATGATTATCTTCGGTACTATTTGTCCTGTTTTTCTAGGTCTATTCAGAAGAGGTATCAAACACACCATGGTATAAAATTTATCTTTTTATTTGTGAAATTCCCACCTTTTGAACTTATAATGTTGTTGAGATGTCGCCATTCGGATATGAAAGTTATTTTTGTTAACTATATTTCGACGCTTAAGTGTCGAGAAACATTATTTTTCTTAAAATAAAATTTGCTTTTTTATCTGTATAATACAGACACATTAGCCTTTCAAAATTCTGTGTCTGTAAAGAGTACGAATGGTAGATATAGGTTGCACCTAACATTCCTTCGCTCATTGCCATGTCATGCTCCAATCCTAGAGATATAAGATGCCAAACTATTTATTGTTTTATATTCCTTCGTATAATTGTTTTTGTTTTTTTTTCGGTGCCATAGTTTTTTAGGGGAAAAAACACGTATAGTACTTTTTTAGGAGAAAAAACACATAATGTACTTAGTTAAAAAAGTGCCATAGTCTTTTATCTTTTCCTACCATAAATCTAGTCCAATCATGTCATCAAGGTGTAATAGATTAGATGAAGGAGGGTGCTTTTGAATTATGTATAGTAGTGTATTCGACGATATTTTTTTCCAATTGCATTTTTTTTACTAAATTTTATTGTGGCAGAGTTTTGATGAAGTCGACGGCGGCGGCTACAATTTTGTATTTATACGAAAAAATTTGAGATACCATTATGTAACAATGTAACTAACTGTATTATGGCGAATAAAATTTCTAAACTTATCAAAAAAAACATTTCACGAGAGGTTAGGATAAAAAGAGAAAAATGATGTATTCTAGGAGAGACAAGGAGAATTTATATTTTCACAACAAACTTAAATAATGGAAGTAGACACTACGTGTTATGATCTGCACTACTACTACTATTATATGTAATAGCTATAATAACAATAGTTTATATTTAACTTATTATGATAATTTACCAATTAAACTGTAGTTATTGATTGTGATTATTCATTCATTTTTGCATTATAATATTGTTGCATTGGAGAAAATACATGTCATATGAAAATCAGCTTGTAAGTTCTTGAGATTATGGTCGCAACCTCGTCTTGAGGGGAACTCTACATACCGATCACATGTAATTATACATTTGGCAATTAATACAATTTACCTTTCATAAAAATGTTCTTGAAACTACCAATATCGATGTGGTAGATTTATTTATAAATAATAAATTTATCGACTCATTGCACTAAGATTTTAAATTTTATGTTAATATTCTATCATGATATTATGATATATTGATCTCATCGTCATCTTTTTATATGTTAAGTTTAATTATCTATCTAAAATTACACTAAATGTGCACGAGTGCACTCGTAAGAGTACAGAGCTCTCATCAATCCTTTAAAGGTGTTTCCTGTGGTAATCAGGATGTTCACTAATTGGAAGAAATTGCAAATTTGATGAAATTATAAGATAAAATTACAAAAGGGTAAATTTATTTTATATTTAATAGAGAAAATGGAAAAATAGTATATGTTGTTTTAAATTTGAAATTCGAGTAGGGCGCTACTCCACTGTGTGTATATATCTATCCATATACACTGTTATAAACCCTTAAACATCAATCTATATATATTATGGAATCATGAAATTTTGCAGAAAAGCGTGTTATGTATATTTTTTGGTAAATTTCTGATATTTAGAGTCGAGTTCTGTTAAACTCTAGTATAAAAGTCGAATACTGTCAAACTCTAATATTATAATCAAAGATTTTCGGGACCTATTTAATATATGACTCATCTAATTGTATTTATTCAATTTGTAAAACTAACAAACAAAAACTAAATATCTTACCGTTTGCATCATAATTTCAGGAAAAACGTACGCGGAACAAAGAAGCTTCTTGAGTCGTGGATAAACTAGGGGGTGGAGGATTATTATTTATTGCATAGCACACCTTGCACGAAATATTCCGTAACATTTAATTATATAATACATGATAAGCCATATAAATCAACAAAATGAGGCCAGACTTATTATAATAACCCCTTTATATCACCACCGGACAAGCCTCAAACCAGTACACTTGTAAAATTACGAAGCTCGGGAAATCAATAGCTTCTTACAAAAGAAAACCGACCAAAATATAATTCAATTGAAAAATTAAACCAATTGGCCAGCTTATATTATAATGACAATGACGACATGACATTGTGCAAATGGCATTATAGAATATAACATGCGGAAATTAATAAAATACGGATATGTTTAATAGGTTGATCAACGAAGGTATGAAAAATGAACCCTTCTCTTGAAGTCTTCAAGTTGGAAAATGATCACCAACCAATTTGATCAAATCAAATGGTGGCTCTCTTAAGCATCATGTTCTTGAACTCTTCAAAGTCAAGAACACCATCGGAGTTAGTGTCGAAAACACAAATCATGCTTCGACAATCCTTGCCATTCTCCTCATCCCACAATCCCAATCTAAGCAACACGCTTTGGAGCTCCTCGCTGGTGATGTAGCCATCTCCATCTAAGTCAAACACTTTGAAGGCCTCAAAGAGAACAATCTCCTCATCATCGGCACCAGCACTGTTGGAAGAGTCAGCCAATCCGACTTCCTCAACCACCAGATGACCCTCCTGGTCTTCGCCATTTTGCTTGTTTTGCTTGGTTAACGACTCATAGAAGACCAAGAACTCGTCGAAACTCAGGCACGGCTTCCCAATCGATGACTCGAGATCTTCGGAGCTCAGGTGGACTCCGAAGATCGTCTGGATGAGCCAATTGAGCTCCTCCAAGCTGAGCAGGCCATCCCCATTCTTGTCGAGCTCTTGGAAAATTCGGAGCAAGTCGTTTGTGTTGAGGCACATGGTGTAGTTTGAGGGGAAGCAACTACCATAACAAACATAAATGATCCTATGTTCTTTTGGTGTCTAATATTCTAAGCTACTCTTCCTAATATGTTTTTCCTTGTAGAATATTTGTCAAAAGGTGGCCACCTTTATATAGAGCGGAAATCAACCCGGAAGATAAAAATGTCAAACTGGAAATCAACCCGGAAGATAAAAATGTTATACTGGTACAAAATGTCACTGTTTTACACCAATCATTTCCGCCTTAAAATATATATATTTTTTTTTTTTTTCTATAAAAGGAAGCTTCCAGGAAGCTTCGTTCGATTAGACCAGACAAAAATTTAATGGAGATTTAATTATTAAGTTGGTTGTCCTCACCTAGTTTGTGCATATCTTGTGGTTTCAGAATTGTGAAGGTCCACATTCTTATTTAAAGTAGAGGTCCCCATGTATTTGTAGCACCCCCAAAAAAAAACTTCCTGCATCAAAGCCACTGACAAAAACATTCAATTGGAATATGGAGGAGTAATTGGAATCGCAATATGTGGTCCCTTGTAATTTGGGTAATTCCCCAAAATCTCGGTCTGTAGATTTTGGGCTTGTTTTATACGGACAAAAGACAGCTCTATATGTTTGTAGATTGTAATTTAAAACGCATCAATCGGTGATGGAAGTTCTTCTCGATGTACAAATTACATCTTGATTTTAATGCAAAGAAAACAGCATGCGCCACTCACGCCTCCGTCTACGTGAAAGATAATACTATAGAGTAGCTACTAGATTCAGGAAAAAATAATAGTAATTAGTCTCCCTCGTTATTATCATTGAGCACTTCCCTCGCCATCTTATTTTCATGTATATTCGTATAATCTGAAGGAATTTGTTTACCAGATTGTACTCGCTTTATAGTTCTTTGCATAAGAGCTTAGGGGTCATTTTGCCCCCTAGTTAATTACAAAAAATATAAGTGGAATTTATATTTAACATTCTACTTTTTGGTAGGTCTTGATGGTTTTTTGAAGTTTCAATTTTCTACCACGATTTACACCTTTTTTTTTTGGAACGGAAGATTTGCACTAATCTGAATCTCTTGGTTTCGGTAAAATTTGCAACACATACAAACATTATTATAGTTAGACCTTTTGTCATTCATCTTACGTACCCAATCTTTACTATAGTCTTCTCCCCACATAGCTCCTTTTTAAAATACCTCGTATCCTGAGACTCGGCAACTCTCCTAATAAACGTTTTAACACTATTTTGCTATCAAGAGTTCGAATTCGAAACTTCTACCCACATCATATTATATACTTCGTGCCCAACGTGTGAATATTAATTAACATTGAAGCTTCCCACACGACTCGCATGCATTGATTCATTCAAAACTTGGGTTAATAGGTATATGCATATTTAATACACTCATCTGTAATCCGAGTTTGTGGCAAATGCTTTCAGGAGGAAATCAGAACAAAATTAGTTCTCCACAAAATTGCCACTGGAGCCACGTTGCTGGGAACTGCCACCACTTGATCTTGAAATGGCCTTTCATGGTTCTGAAGGGCCGTTTAAAGCCCACGCAACACCTCTACTGTCTAGCCAGCCAGTCCCAACTGCAAATATAACTACAATTCCTTGTTCTTATGATGAGGTTTCGATTCCTCTGATATTTAGAGTTTGAGTACTATCTGGACCCTATTGAGAGGTAACTTTTTCTTAATGATATTTTTTTCGAGTCGTAAAACGTGAATCCAAAACTTTCTTATAAAAATCTAAGTTACTTACCACTGCGACCAACTCTCGTTGTTAAAATGTGGCATTTTTGGATCACCATTTTTCATACTTCAATAATGAAACAGTTCAATTGTATTAGACTATCAAGAAATCTCCTATTTTTACCACATCATAGCTTATTTCCATGAGAAAGAGAAACTGTCAAACGTTTGTCGCAACTCTGCAGATTCACGAGTGAACTGCAGAAAATATCACTCTGCCCAGGATAAACATCGACATACACTAAATTCAAGTAGGTATCATGCAAAAGATTTTTGGAGAAACATGGCGGGCCCGATAATTTGCAGAAAGACAACAGGGAAATAACATGGTGGACCTCTAACCATATCAGCTACATCTTTCGCTTGGCAACAAAAAAAAAAGCAGTTATCTGGGACCTCCATGATCATTCAATCTTCTCCACTGTTTAAACTACCAGTCAATATCCCTTAACCAACATTCTACTCAATATTTTCAAGGAAAACCCACCAGTAGGACACACATCTTTTGAAGGTATGCCATGCTTGAACGATAAACAGGGCCTTAAAACGATCGACAACGTATCAATTAGATTATCCAGCTTTAAGATCAACGAGCAAGTTTACAAAATGGAACTGGCTAACATAAAATTCAGCATGTATAGAAAAAACATGAGATCGTATTTAACCAACAAAGAACAGGAAATATCCGGATTAGAGCATTTTGTTGTGGAAACTATCATTTTGGACATGACCAGAAAGCATGCTTTGCTCATGGGAAACCGCAATTATTAGACCTCGACAGCCCCTAGTGATCTCAATGCATCTGTTATTAACAGCTACTGATCAAGACTAAACTAGATTAGTAAGATGTGTGGTTCATTTGTTTTGGAAATGGTGTTTGATTGAATATGCAGGCAGCATAATGACTGCCTAGAAGAAGCAAATTCTGCAATTGCATCGGTACTTCTCCACGGAATGATCTTTCAAGCATTCAAGTCATACTTGCCAGGCTCCTTGAAGTGTTTCTCCAGCTGTTGGATCGTATTGATTCTGAATCCCCTGGTCCTTATTTCCTCGGGTATGGATGTATCTTTGTAGTCAATGTCTTCAAGAATCCAGCCTTTATTTTGCACTTGGCCTCCCATATTTACCTGTCACAAGTTAAAGGTATTAAAATATACTGATCAAAGAGGACACTTTGTTTGTTAGCTCATGTTTTTCAAGTGGACACATACAGTCTACCCTCATCTCGTTATGGTGAAAAGGTGCCTCAACCTATTCTCTAGCGCGTAACATATTGTGATACACCTAAGATATGATCCGAGTTTGTAAACAGCGAAACTGAGTTTTGTGGTGATTATTAGTATCAGACTAGTGATCTGACAATTGAACCATGACCCGATAACTATACCTCACCTCAAATTCAATTTCACATAACAAGGTTAATGGAAATCTACCCAAATAACTTCAAAAGGCTACCATGGGTATAAGGTTTCATTAAAAATAAGATGAACAAAGAGGCAAAAGGTGAAGAAAGCTAAATGCTATATGCTTAAAGATTTATCGTACTTCTAGGAGGTCAGTTGCGAGAAGGATTATGATAGAATCAATAACTCTCCATGCGTGAAAGAAAGACTAGCAATCTGTTTGGAGTACCTCAGCAGATTATAATTATTGGTTTGTTTACTTACCTCTGCATCATCGACAGCATCAACCACCAGAGCTCCATCCAAAACAAGGTTCTCAATAGAGATGTTACGGCCTTTGATCACCATAGTTGACCTCTGGGAAATTGACGAACTTCCACCAACTTTTGTTTTGATGTCTGAGAATGCCAGCCCCCATTTTGGCTTCCACGTGATACGAGGCCATACTTCCACCTCTTGACCATTGAACACGTGTTTGACTGGATCATCTAGTTGAACACCAGCCTAGAGAGCATATGAAGTTCTAAGCATCATAGATGAAAAGTCCACAGTATGAAAGAGTTTTATAGGTTCCCAAACAAAGTACCTTCCGAAGAATAATGCTGTTTGCACGATAGATGGCCATTTCCCCTGAGGTTGCACTGTGATATGGATTTCCCTTGGGTACCTTTCATTACCAGACACATAAAAGAAAGTCGCCTTCTTGAGTTGAAAAGGAAATGATTATATTCACCAAAAGAAAAGAAACATGTTAAAGGTGCTGGGGAAACTTCAAAGGTCAAATGTTTGTTTTTGGCTTTACTTCCCAAAGCTGGAGAATCAAGTGGTATGCCAAATCAGTACTGATTGAATAATTCATCATTAATTGAAAACGAGGAGGAAACCCAACAGTGATACTTGGCTATTTTAAGATGTGTCCAACAGCAACATCGTTGCCTCAAGTTCTGAGTGCAAAATCACCAATTTCTCATGGTCATGCTTCTCACTCGCGATTCTAAATCCACGAAATTAGGTGAATTCAATAAATTTTGGGGCCTTTGCAAAAATGAAGGACTGTATGCATCAATAATAAGAGAAGAATGCTCAACTGTATTTTCAGCCTTGAGCATTTTAGCACAATGAAGGACTCTAACACAAGTTATGTAAGACTAGGACTAGAAAAATCATCCTTTTATAGAAAAGAAAACATAACAATCTTAACTAAATTAAAAGTATTATATACATCCTGAACATATGAAGGACAACGTGATCAGCAGATATAACTGGTACCTTAGCCGCATCCTCGGGGTTGTTCTTCACCGGTGCATAAGCAAGCCATGTCTCCATAACCTGAAAAAAGCCAGAAACAGATGTTTATGAATGAGAAGGGAGCTATTAGATGGTACTGCAGAAATAATCATTACAACATTACGCCATGTTGACAGGAAACACCTAAACATATTTTTTGAGAACAAACAATAATCAAACTACAGCTGACATTCGCTGCTGAACTTGGTACCAAAGTTTTGAAGAAAAAATATTACCGTGAATCCAACCCGTGCTGATGGAGGCAATGTTTTTGGGTAATCTTGCATCATACATTCTAGTCGAGTTGATGACTTGAATGAAGTTTTACTTGCATCTTTGTATCTGCACCAGGAAGTAACAAAATGAGGTGGTCCAATTAAAGAACAGATTTTGACCAGGGAGTAGGCTGACAACGTTTAACAGTTTGGAGGAGCAACATATTCTGAAGATCAGTTTATAATAAGCATTGAGATTGCCTATTGAGGTCACTGGGATATTAACAAGAACACAAATGAAATATCAGGTGCAAAGAAACAGTACTTTGGATTCACAAACTCCTTTATTGCACCGTGCGTTTTCTTGAGCTCCTCAAGATATGGACCAACTTCCAAGATCAACTGCAAAAAGAAAAATGAAGCATTGGTCAAGACCACACCAGAAATGATATCATGACAGATTCTTAAAGAACAAGATGGACTCCTATATCATGAAAGTAAATAGTCAGGCTTTTAGATGAAAGGATGTATGTAATCTATACATCACGAACAAAATAAAAGCACGGCAACATGCTTTATTTCCATGGGATGCAGCCAGACCAAGAGGCACCATGAAGATACAAATGACACAAATGCAATAAAAATTAAGATTGTATAGTAGTTGGAAGAAGTCGAACCATTTGCCTCTGGCACTATCTGAAAGAAATTAGATAAACAGATGCGAGGCAGAGAATTCAAGAACTCGTGAAAGAAACTTCTAGTTCAAATATATGGACGAAAAAGAAGGTAAAGCATATGAGTTCAGACTTTACTTGGTTTATGTTTCCAGGAAAAGGAGAGTAGCCAGTCTCGCAATTAACATCTCCATCAGGCTGCCCAGTCGCTCTGAGCAAAGGATCTAGCTGATTATATTCCACATTAATCACCATAGACCTACCTGGAAAATCAATTCATTAGGGTGGACGTGAAAGTGACTAAGAACAACTGGATATGGATGGGACTATGAACCGACTTCCTAATCCACTGATAAAGATTCAAATGAGCAAAACCAGTACTTGGAATGCATTGCTATTAACAACTGCTCACCAACATCATGGATGCATAACCCCGCCAACAACAACATTCACTAGACTATAGGACCGAACAAAGAAGTTCAACAGAGGCAATTATCTTGGAAAACGTCCACATTAATCTCATCTTAATAAAAGTACAGACCAGACCCTCAAGCAAGCTTCTCTGTTGGGACCAACAGGAGCTTCTCTGTAACAACATTTCACAAGATAAAAGCAAATATTATTCTTCATGTATGTACTGAAGAAGGAAAAAAAAGGTAGCACAACGTTACCATCTTTATGTGTTAGCCTGGTAATTCCTCCAATAGCTTCCTTGGCTTTACGGGGAACGGCAAGGGAGTTCACTTCATATTGTTTAATGGCGCTGACACCCAACGAAGCTGGAATTGCCTATTAGCAATCAATCCCAATACTGTCAATTATATCCCTAGCAGAATGGAAGCATTTACAGACCGCTTTCACAACATTTCATCGCTGTAACAGAAACAGACCTTGAATAGAAGTCCATTGGTGTCTTGGAAAAATAAAACCCATCTTAAACCAGAATCACGCCTGAACAGAATAAAAAAAATCATCACGAAACGGAAGCGGAAAGATCATATACATACAGTTGGACAGCCTAGATCACCACAATCTAGACAAGTGCAAGCATACCACTCGCCGAGAAGGCCACTGGAATAGAGGAGAGAGTGTACATCACCATGGCCATGTGGTTTTGTCTGTTCAAGTAAAGTATCATTAAAAAAACAATTAAGTTGATTTCATAATTCATTAAAATAAATATGAAACGTTTGGCTGAAAAGACAGCATTCCGCAGCAACAGCCACCTGAATTCTGTATTTGTTCTGTGGATCCAGAGCAAGCCGAGCATCGTTGTCCTCTAAGCATGCAACTTTTTCCTAGCACCAAACGGAGAAGGATACTTAAGAAGGCACATGAGAGGAACGCAGAATGGTTCGATATATCCAACCAATCTCATTAAACATTCACATTCCAGTACCTGCTTCAGAAGCTTAACTTGTCCAGGTTTCATTCCAAAATAAGAATTTGACTCTAAAAGCTCCTTCGTGCGTGCATATGTGTCATCAGAAGTCATAATAGCAAAAGGAATCTCTTTGCAACTTCCACCTATGATTTTGAAGCCACAAAGTTACATCAAAAGATGAATAATTTCAATCAGGTATCACAGGAACCAACAATAGGCCCTCAAGAAAAGGCTTAAAGGAAAAACCTGATGTCGGACTAAAGCTGGCTTCCTGAAGAGCCAGAATGTTTTCAATGTAATGCTGCAAGAAACATGTTCTTGTAGTTGTTTCCACTGGAAGAGCAACCTGCAATGAGTGAAAGGATAACAAATTAGTCGCATCGCATCAAGACAACTAGACATGCATCTGAGAATTCAAACTAGAGTTGCTTTGACACAGAATGTACCAGCTTCATCCTTAAGTGTATCCCAGAAGGGCCTGGTGCTTATATGTAAAGCATAACAGAGGTTCATAGCTAAAGGTCACCTCTGATCTTCTGATCAATATTAGCAAAGACCGAAAATGCAAAGATAATATGTAAACTGGGCCAGACCATAAATGCAGCACCTATAACCGTCTCTTTAGGAAATTTCTTAACCTTAATTCCATTATATCCGAGACGTTCACCAAGCCCACCCGCAACAAGGACAAATGCGGCATTCTGAGCTTCTTTGATGCCAGCCTCCTCGTATTTGAGAAAGTTCTCATCACCAAAGGTCAGATTTTCTCCTGTTGGAACCTGAAGATCAGAAGTCTCAATATCATGATAGTGCGCAATAGTACAAGTTCCCACAGCTGTCCACGTAAATGCACTGAAGCAGACCAAATTATTCCACGCAATAAGAAAAGTACATAAGATAAAAATCCCACAAGGACTACTAGCATGCATCAATTCTGCTGAAAAATAAGCTCTTAATTTCATGCATCGGACAATAATCTCTGAAAACAACCACACAGTTGAATCATCAACAACAGAGTACTTTTTTTCCTCTTACCGAAGGCGTGAAGCCATCAAAAGGATTCTTCCCTGCTTTTGAGTCAGCTAGCAGTTCTCGAGCTGTTGTAATATATGTAGCCAAGCCTCCAGGATAGCTCGAATTGAGCCGAGCCACCTAAAACCAACCAGGAAAGACGCAAATGAAAGATTCAAAACAGAGCATCAAGTTAGTTGCCTGGGGACAAGAATAACAAAATGAAGAATCTACATTCATTCATTCATCATCAAACATCACCAATGGAGCAATGGAAGACGAGACACGAAACTAATCGGTTGGCGATCAAGACTCGGAGAAATCTCATTCTATAAACGATTCTCTCCTTTCTTTTTTTTTCTTTTTTTAATTGAACAGAAAATAACCGCAGAAAGAAAAAAGAATAAAGGTAAAATCCAGAGAGAGAGAGAGACCTGGTCGAAGAAAGCAATCTTCTCGTGGTCGTCGACGCCGGGGCCGGGCCAGTGCTCGAAGAGATGCCGCTGGTCCATCTCCACCAGCGTCCATGCCAGCTCAGCCTGCCACGTCACCGCATTGTATAAGAAAATCGATCCGCCAAAAAGAAAGAAAGAAAGAAAAAGGAAAGGATCTTCGCTGACATGTTTGGGAGAGAGGAGGTGGAGATTCTTCCGGAGATTTTCTGGAGCGGAAGAAGAATCCATCCGAAGCTTCGAGAGGGACTCCGATGCGGCGGCGGCGGCGGCGTCCATTGATCACAACAAGGCAGAGTCAGTGAGAGAAGACAGGTGGAGAGAGAGAGCGGTTATTCCTTTTCTCGTTATTTTAACCGGTTGTTCTATTCAACTTCTTAAAAATGCTGGTATAATTAATTACACTAATTGCGCGCGGTGGTTTTGGGGAGGTGACCGCTTACCATATTTACCAACGACGGTTGGTTTGCTTTGAATCTGATCTAGTGATTTTACGATGACAGTTCGAATACAACAGACTAATTTATATCTAAATTATTATGTAGAGCTCATATTCTAATTGTTAATAATGTATTTAATAATAAAAATTTAGAAAAAAGTTCACTTTAATACCATGTGATATCACGAATTTTTACTTGGCTACTCTGTGGTTTCAAATGCATAGAACATGTCTAACTTATTTTTATTTTTTATCAAAAAAAGTCTCGGGCAACGACGGTAGCTGCCCGCAATTTTTTTTGTTTTGCAAAACGACGTAGTTTCATTTCCTACATGGACTGCCACGTCATACGTGACTAGAGATGAGTTAGCAATGACGTGGCTAATGATAAATTACCCAAATAGTACCACATTTGATTATAATTTTTCAAAAAATCTAGGGAAAAAAACTCATAGGTCCCTGAGTATTAAGGTAATGTACTGAAATGTCATGTACTTAATAAAAAAGTTCCTGAGTTTTAAGAAATTTAACTAATTAGTCCCATGACCAATTTATTTAACAAATTCAATTAAATTATAACATAAAATTACTAAAATACCCTTAATAATAATCACAACCCAACCCCACGGTAAAAGATAACCCAAGTTAGTCCCTCGGGGTGCCAGTTGCCGGAACTGCTTCCCTCAACGAGGATATTATTAAAGGTATCCCCGACGTTCCAAGGACAAGATCCCGATGTCCTCCCCCTCTCAACTCGGGATGTAATGTAGCGTCCTCCCTCTCTCAACTCTCGTCCCTGGGCACTGTCGCCGGTGAGGAACAAGAGACGGAAAATAAGGCGAGCACCAATTCCCACCTCCCAACGTTGTCCAAACCCACCTGAAATTCGATGGTTTGCCGGCGTCGACCCAAAAATGCATCCTTGCAACCCCGCCAATGTCCATTGCTCCAGAAGCGGCATCGCACCGTCAAACAAATCTTTGGCTCGATCAAACCTAGATGCTTGGATTCCCCATGCCGCCACCGCCGCATCTATCAAACCCAACAGCTCCTTCGGCGACGAGCCCACCAAGACGCTTGTTGATTTTCTGGAAATTTCAATAAAGTCATAACTTGGATTATCTTTTTACCGTGGGTTGGGTTGGGATTATTATTAAGGGTATTTTGATAATCTTATATTGTAATTTAAATAGAATCTATTAAATAAATTAGTTTGATTTCTTAAAACTCATGGACCATTTTACTAAGTACAGGACCTTTCAATACATTATCTTAATACTCAGGGACCTATGAGTTTTTTCGCCAAAAATCTATCTCCCCATAACCTCTCTCCCTCCCTAATTCTCTCAATCTAATAACTTTTTACTCCATTATCACTGCACATAAAAATCAGTCAAGAACCAACAAATCCTAGCGCATAACAAATGCCATTTTTCTCGGAAAAAGAAACTAAAATAGGATTGGTTTTTTATATTGGGTTTTTGAAAAAACTATAAACAAATTGGGAAGTGTTTGGATAATTAGCCACATTACATGTCAGCATTAATTAATCTCACTCAGTATCCACGTCAGGTAAAAATGGCAGCTTTTGATGTCCGTTTTGTCGGGCATCTGCCCCAAATTTGCCCCAACATAATGTGTAAACCACAGCGACTAAATTATCAATTTTAAGCCAAAGGGCCTAAATTATAAAAATATAAACTATAAAGTACTAAAGTAAATTTTTCTCCAAAAATTATTTTAGTGTTGTTTGAGAAATGTGCACATATGATCATGTGTGACGAAGGTGGGAGGAGGAAGAAGGGAGTGTGAGGGAGAGGTGGGTGATCATGGATCTAAAGGAGATTTTTTGTTTTAAATTGGGATTTTGGAAAATTATAAATAAAGTATGAATTGTTTCAAAATTTGACTCTGCTACAACTCATCGCCCACGGAGTAAAGAAATCACTGAGTTGGTGTGTCACGTCCCCTGAAAATGACATTCTAGACCAGATATCCTAGTATCTTATGTTAGCATATTAGTTCCGCTTATTTGTTCATCTTCCTACCTACCCGTGCTTTCCAAGATTCTGTATTCCCGATCATTGATCACGTTCACGAATGAGCGAGAATCGAGACATATCAGTATATAGACCAAATCCGGTCCTCGAAAGAAGAGCCTAAAACTTTGAATCTCTTGCGTTGATTTTTCTTTTGGTTGCAGGTTTGAGCTGCAATCCTAGTAATACTATTTGCTACTGTGGAATGACATTGTAAACCATTGTCAATTGTGTAAACAACCAATACCTAACAATGCCACTGTAGGCGTTTGAGCTCTGTACATGAACCAAGTTGATAATTTAGCTACCAAATCTTGTTCAATGGCAACACACATTGGAACGAGTCTACAATTTTTACATATTTTTTTTGTTCTTTTCGCACGATGTTGGCTTTTCGACATCCGTACGCCTTTCGCACAGCACGAGGGACATGGATCTTCATGCATGCTTAGCGATCTTGCCAGCAGGTCGCATCTAGTTTGTCGAAGAACGAAATTACGCTTGTATTTTCATCATCTTCACTCGAGCTTCGGCACGATCTCGTTGTTCAGTTGAATGCGCGGCTTCCCCATACTGAAATTTAGAACCCTTGAATTCAAGTTGTACTTAATCAGCCCGTCGTATAACAATTTCCGTATGTAATGCTCTATGTCCGAACCGATCAATCTCAGAGTGTATTCTGTCAGTGGAGCTCCCTGATACAACAACATCAGACAACGATTAAATAGGTCCGAACAATGCACTTTAGATCAACAGGCATATGGGTTGTTTTAGCTTAACTGCATATCTCGGGTTCAATCCTACAGAAGTACAATAGTCGAAAAGCAGGATTACCTCGTAGTGATCAACCAGCTCTTGGAAGTAGGAGTAGACCATATCACAGGTCTCATCAGTCCATAAAAACTCGTTGGTCGTGTCGAGTAGAAGCGTGAGCTTATCCGTCTGAGTCTGATCGAACGCGCAGGTATCCGGATCGATATATGCAGCATAAATCCTGACGTGCCTTGTAACACTACTCAGCCACTGCCCTCCGACTTCCCTGGTCATGTTCTTGCTCTCCACATTCAGCTGTTTTTCCGCCGGCCTCGGCTCAACCCTTTGCTTCGGTTTCTCTTCTGTTGCTGCCTTCTTCTCCTCCGGAGCTTCGACCTGGTCGATCTCCGGGACGTCAGATTGCTGTTGGGCTGCAATGAAGAATGCCCTTCTGTTAGGGAGCTGTCTTTTGGTTCCGAGCCAACCCGGTACAGGGAGCTTTGCACAGGCCATGTAAGAGGAAGTTGCCATTGTGATATGCCTCTCAGCTGGCTCTAAGTTTCTGTTTCCTTTTGGTCCTTCAGTTTTTGAGGATAAGATAACTATGTCTCAGGTTGGTGGCCAAGGGATTATGATATCGTGTGGTTAGAAAATTTAGAAAAAGAAGGGCCGCCAGTTAAACTTGCATCATTGGCTGCACGAGCAAATAGATTGTAAATGTTAGCTCTATGATAACAAGAGTCCTCGAGTTCAAGCATCTAGAAATACGATATGATTGTGTTAAAATTCGATTTGGACTAAACGACGACTCCGAACCTCAAAACGACACCGTTTTGAGACTGATGTGGCGTGATAGCTCAGATTTTTTTAGCTCATCGGCATGTGAGTTGTTCTGAATCCTCATTTAAAATATCAATATCAATTTCTTATTTATTTTTAGTCTTTCAAAAATCCTTCAAACGGCATCGTTTTGAGGTTCAAAGTCGAGAGAAACTTCAAGTAGCTCCTCGAACTTCTATGTGATTGGTCAACGAAACCACGGAATACTAATTTTAGGTTTTTGAACCACGGGATAATATCTGAAAATTCACTGAACCTTAAATTTTTCCAAAAAAATTAAGACCAGGAAAGCATGCAAGAAAATACGCGGGAACGTCAAGAAAATAATTACATCTTCTGGCTGTTGCCCATAATGATTTTGCTTAGAGTTCGTTGCTCTCCTAACGAAATTGTCCTTTTGCAGAAATTGGGGTTCGATCCAAAAACGACAAGGCAACAGCAAGAGCAGGAAGAAGGACGACAACAAAAACATGCAAATAGCCATTAACATTTAACAACCACTTTCTAGGTCTCGAATTGAAATATTCGATAATGTTAAAAAAAATTTAATAATTATTATTTTAAGTTATTTTTGAAAAGTCACGTTCGATTCAATTAGTTCCAATGGACTGTGACGATGCATTTTTTTTTAATACACGCTATGATATAATTTTAAGATTAAGCAAATTTGACTCTGGTCTTGTATTTCCCAATTTACGATCATCCCACTTTCTTCAATTTTCCAAAGTACAATTCGCATGCCACCTTGCACCTGTTTTAATCAGAGGATTAAAAAAACAAAGAATCACAACTGAGGCTAAGCAAGCTGGATTACAGATCTTGAACAGCAAGATTGCCCTTCAACAGGTGTCTAAAGGTCTCTAGTTCAGGGTCATTTTCATCAACATTATAGAATTAAATTTCTAAACCCTAAAAAATATAGAATTAAATTTCTATGCTAGAGTATAAATGAGACCTTATCCCACTAAATTCATCTAAAATTAACATATAAATATTATGTTTTCCTAAATTCTTTTTTTTTTTTTTTGCATGACACTGAAAATAGTGTAACATTACTCGTTTCTCAACTTAACACTAATTATTGGAGATAAGTGTCTCTATTTCTTTTTTTATTATTTGTATTAAAATGTTAAATGATTTTGTAACTCAATGTTTCCACGGGTAAAAACTTGATCTTAGGTTCGGTCTAAAAATTTGGATCGAACTCTTATACAAAATATCTGCATGATTTAAAATACAATTTGAGTCATATTTTTAAATCGAGATCCTATATAACCTTATCACACCCATCGTCACCTCACCTATACTTATAACATTCTCCGTGTTTCCAGAGTCGAGCATATGCCACCTTCGTAATTAGCAAAACCTCTTACGTTAAACTTGTCTTTCTTGCAAGTTAACTCCAAGGAATACTATAAACAATGAGGTTGGCCGGTTCCGTCCAAACAGGTTTCCCTTATTTAATTACACCAACCGTTTTGTAAGAGTTCTTCCCTCCCTGACCCCTGTAGTACCCCACCGATCCCAAAACCCAAACAAAAAAAACTGTTCATTACTTGAGGCAAAATCAAAACCACACCTCTTGTTGGTCTCTCCCACCAACCAGTCTTCTCTTCAAGGTAAGTTCCACGTCAACTCTTGTTCAAACAGTTTCTTGAGTTGGTTACTTGGTAATCTTCTTCATTGTTTTGTTCAGTACTTGGATCAGAGGAATGAGGATTTTGCTTGCTTGTGGTTTTGGTGGGATGGAAGTGGTTCTATGATTCTTCATCCAATGAATATTTGGTGATTGGATAGAATATCCATGAATGTGAAGCATGATGCATAGGGTACTTTTTGCTCTTACTAAGCTTGAAAGCTTATTAGCTGAGCCATCCTGCTTAGAACATAGAAATTTCCGCATGCGGATTGCCATCCGTGTTCATACCAGCTGCAACTTCTGTTGAACATGTGCCTCGGGCAGTCCGTTGATGGAGCAAAACCAGGAGCGAGTTTAGTCGGATCATGAGTTGTTAGTTGTTAGAAGTCATTGTCAATGATTTAGGATGAACACTGGTTCGCTATTCCAACTTTTCAGTAAGTTGTTTGTGTGCTGCTACTTAATGGTCTTACTCGCGGATTTTGATCAATTTTTTCAGGCGTTCCTGTTGGGATTTCGTATATTTAAGCTGTCTAATATACAGATTTCTAGCGACAGATATCTTTCCTACTTCGACTCTGCAGCAACTAAAAACCCAACAAATTTTATAGACAGCGGATAAGTTAGTAACTGCAAATACTTGGATACATCTCTTCTCCTCTTTCTGCAGTAAGAAAATGGTTATACATGTTTCTAACTGTTTCAGGTATTTTTTGTTAAAGCAGTCGCTGTGAAAGCTTCCAATTCTTCGAGTTTCAACTCGCTGTCTGGCTCGAGTTATGCAGCTATATCACCATCCGTACTCCGTAGATAGTCAGAAGGTAAGGCTGGCTCTGGAGGAGAAGGGCATTGATTATACCTCACACCATGTTAATCCAGTAACAGGGAAGAACATGGATGCCTTGGTACTTTATTATGAATCCGAGCGGAAAGCTCCCCGTCTTCAAGAATGGCGCCCACATCATCTTCGATACGGTCGAAATGATTCTGTAAGTCCTCAGATTCATATGACGCAATCCCCGCCCTGAATGTTTAACCTGATAATCACATGCGTAGGTATATCGAAAGGATCGTCGCGGTCTCTCTTGGTGCTGACAAGACTTCCTTGTGTAACAGAGAAGCAGTTGAATGGATGCACAAAATACAAGCATGGAACCCCAAGTACTTCACCCTTTCCCATGTTCCTCAGAAGTATAGCCTCTTTGTTTCAAGATTCCTAAGGCGGGTGATAATAGCTCGAATGGCCGAGTTCCCTGATCTGGCAAGTGCCTACCACAGCAAGCTAAAAGACGCTTACGAGACAGAGGAGAAGCTGAAAGACCCTGAACTTCTTGAGCGAAGCAGAGAACACCTCATCAGACTTCTTGATGAAGTAGAGAAGAAACTGAGCAAGACTGCATATTTAGCTGGAACAGAGTTCTCCATGGCCGACGTCGTGCTGATCCCGGTGTTGGCTCGCTTGGTGCTCCTGAACTTGGAGGAGTACATAACGAGCAGGCCATGCACCGCGAAATACTGGGGTTCGGTGCAGCAGAGACCGAGCTACGGAGTGGTCATCGGCAACTACTTCGATGGGTGGAGAAAGCACAGAACGTTGACAAGAACATGGTGCTTTCTTCGTTTCAGAAGCATGTTCAGGAGGTACTAACACAGTAAGAGAGAATGAATCGAGTTAAATTGCCAAGATCATCAACTTTGTAGTTTCTTTTAGCAAGTCGTAACATCTCAGTCTAAATGTATGTAGCTTGTCTGGATTATCTTCTTTCGAGTAATAAAGGTTAGATACCATCTCCTCGTACTTTGAAACCGGTTCACTTAACATCCTATACAAGTTAAAATGGGACAAGTAACACTATAGTGTTGATTTTCCGATTGGAGGAAAATGGACGATCTCTAAACAACTTTCGTCAATTCTTTGCTTTTTATTTGGGAAGGAATCTCCCACACCCGCCGTTCTCACCAAGACACGGCATATATTAAAGACAAGATTGAGGACTCATCAACCTTGCAGAAACATCGAAACGCCACCCGATTTAACGGTCACGATGATCTTGGTTTGGTTATTTGGAATCTCCATGAATAAGAAAACAGAGTTCACACGAAATAAACTTTGTAGCTGAATATAGACGCTTCTCTCCCCACTACATGCATGGCTAGAAGTAGATAACTAGGAAACAAAAGAAAGTATAAGATCTTGAGAAGAAAAAAAGCATTCAAGAGCTTAGATTGCTAACATCATAAAGCGAAATAAGCGGGAATTCTATCTGGGCTGCTAAAGTAGCTAAAGCTATGATAAATCCTGTCAAGAGAAGACGGTCCTAGGTACTGCTAGTGCATTTGCATCGTTTTCATAGTGCAGATGGCCAGTTTCCTTGCCATGACTAGCTGCATGCTAGTCCGAACAGGCTCTGCACATTGCATTCACCCCGTCGCAGATAAATGCATTGAACTGAGCGATAAGCATCATGACCGAACCATAGCATAGTTTTAGCAGGTACATACTAATTACTAATTCAACTGTAAAACAACGTGTGATGGCCAGGATCCAAGTATTGGTGATAAATAAACAGAACATAAAAGTAGACTCTGAAGTTACTCACATCACATGGTGAGATGCTCGTCCATTATTCTCGCCATCGATGCTTGGCCAATAACCACGCAAGCATGTGAGGTGTTCATCCATTGTTTCTCATCATCCATGCTCAGCCAATAACCAAACAAGCATCCAACACAAACCTTCGCCACACTCCAAGCGAGCCAGAAACCAAGGTAATCAATGGCCACTTCTCAACTTTTCTTCCCTTGCAGGAAGACAACCACCAAAGTTCTCAGGACCTCAAATCTGGCGGCAAAGATGAAAAGAATAAAGCTGCAACACCGATGACAAGTTCCTTGAACAGAAACAGAAACTTGAATGCAGGAGACTCTAGAGCACCTGCATAGATGGAGATCAGACGGCAGCCACATGACAAGGGGATATCATCAAGATCTGTACATGAACCGAACTCAAAATCCAACAAATAACGTCTTCAAGTGCACTGCAACAGCCAAAACTACTTAACTTCATACCTGAGGTGAAACAATCTAGTGTTCTATCCCATTTGTTACCGGACAGCAAATTTTACAGTAACCTCAAAAATATAGGAAACTTCTGAAATATAACATGTGTAACCAAAGCAACACAACCTTTTATAACCTCATCATGAATCATTTCCCTTTTGTAAGAGTTTTGTAATGCCATGTCGGCCAAATATGAACTTAAACGAGGCAAATGACATGAATAATAGCAGCTTCCTCATGGAGGTGCAAACAATTGGATCAAAATATCAGCAGTTAAATAGTTTCTAGATAGAAGAACAACATGCCAGATGGGGAAGAAAATAATTGAATTGCAAACAGAAAAGAATTGGGTATACATAAGATGGGGAAGAAAAAAACCCCGGGAAACCTTTTGAGTATAACCTAACTATCGATGCTCATTTAGCTGTTCTGATTGCTGGTGATAGTAATTTCCAATATTTTCCGTATTAAAGCCTACATCCTGCGCAAAGCTAAAGGCTCCGTGCTCCTTTGGAAAACTTCCTACATTTCTGGGGCATATTCCACCTCCCGAATTGTTTCCAACATAGCCCCACTGAGTCCCATTCCGTATCCAAGGAGGCGGCCTATTCCACTTCTGCTGCCTAAAGTAACTCCTCCCTAAATCATGTGACAACCCTCTAGGACGTTTAGATGCATGCCGTAAGTTTGCATCTGCATTTTCCGAACCACATGGGTAAGAACCACTCGTACTTGGACTGTCTCCAGTTAAATAACAGGTAGGCTTGTGGTCGCCCTGCTGTGCTTCTGGCAAATCAATAGATAGAGAGCCAACAGAGGAAGGAGCTTCTTTGTTAGGATGGGAGACGGGGGGTAATGGTGGGAAAGGATGAAAAACCATTCCTGGAGCAATAACCCAGCTCTCCAAACTTCCAGTATGAGGTGACCCAAGCTGCTGCGCAATAGGCAATGGAATTCCATATGAGACAGGCAAGCGCGAGAGGAACTTCTTTTGTGGATGCCCAACAACTAAGCCATCGAGACTAGACTGTTCCACCGTATTGGTCTCAGTTAACAAAGAAACTGATGAGATTTGTTTGGAATGCGGGGATGAGAACCCAGGTGGAACATCATCCAGGATATTCTGCATTTTAGTATCAGCACCACCAGCTGAATGGTGCAGGGTGTCACTCTGAACACAGTGAAGATAACAACCATCCTCTCTTAAATGATCAAGCAGTTCTCCACCCAGATTGCACATTCTTTTCGATTCTGGTTGGTGCATTAACCCGGACTCAACTATCGATTCATCTTCAAGAACAGAAATCAGCACTGGCTTGTCCTGATCCCACCTAGTTTTCCGCTTGCGTATTCTTGCAGTACCGCCAACAGAGGACAACAAGCCACTCTCATGGACAGCAGCACCAGCTGAAGATGTGTGAGGCTCAGGCTTAAAAAGAGTATCTACTAACTCTGTAGGCCTTGGAGCCTGGTCAGACCAATGATGCTGAGATGCCAACATTGCACCACCAGAGAATTTTTTCCTTTCATCGACCCTATCTAGAAAGCTAATTTTTCTGACATGTCTAGGAATCCATCTATCACGGAAATTCCGTGCAATTTGATGAACCTGAAAAAAAAAATCAGTTGCATTTATTTGCCATTATCATGTGATGCAATTGATATCCATACAGAAGGAAATGAAGACAAAGAAAGGGGAAGCAAAAAAAAAGGAACAAATTTGAGATAACCACTCCAATAAACTTCTCCAGAAATTTAGCATTACAAGAAACATTAACCTCTCGTTCTCAAAAACTATTCTTTCTCTGACAAGTAATATCCTACGACAACTTTCTATGCCATGAAAAAAAATCCATGAGATCACTAATAAATAATGTTAAATACAAGCACCAGCGCTTGACATGTAACGGGAAAGTTCAGAAAGTTACCTGCTTGTCATCGTGCTCGGTCAGGGATAGCATGGACTCTATAAAGCTGCAACCAATGTACAATAATTATTTAACGATATGTTAGACTGAAAGACAACTAAAAATCTACCTAGCACACCAGATCACCAGATAAAATGCTTGAACAGATTAAATGTAAGAACACAAAGGTAAACCAACAGTTCCGTTCGTAATTGTAATTTTCATATAAACCTACAAAACAAAGTGCTCCGAAGAAAATCTTGCCAAACAACCACAAAGATTCGTGACATCACAGTAACATACAAGAAACACTTGTACTCCATTTATAACATGCATTTTGGCCCATGACATTTGATAAATTACCTCTCAACTCCAGGATGAGGAGGGCCTTTGCAGATGTGCTCCAGTGTTAATATTTCTCTGCTTGCCAAGTACTCTAAGACCTGCACACAATCAATTAGGCTTGGCTACTAAGACACAACAGCTTATGATTTTCAGCATATAGTATGATAACTGCAGAAAGCGTATGCAGACATGTACCTTAAGAACCTTACGAAGAATAGGCATCTTTTTAAAATCCCGTCTGCACTGCTTCATCATGTTGTGGAGCTTCTGCAAAACTGAAATGAACAAGATACGTACTTCAGTCATCCGGTGCGCAAAATGTAGTTTGAAGCAACAAAGCAAGAGACTTTATAGGTATGGTAATTTATAGGCATAGAATTTATAGGTATGGTAAGTTATGCAGTTGAAGGGAAAGGCCTACCGTTTTTATCGACAATGTCAGTCAACACTGTCCTTGATTTAGTCTTTAAAATTGCATCAAGCAGCATTGAAAGATCTCGATTTCTGTATTTAAAAATTTAAAGCAGATGAACAATAAATCATAAGAGTAACTGAAGAGTAGAAAGCTTCAACGAGATTATAGCAGGATCTTCCAGCATGGAATACAAATATAGGCATCACCACCGTGAAAAGAGTAGCTATTTACCTCTGAATCGTTTCACCATTTCCATTAGAGCCAGAAGCAGCTGTAAGATGCAAGAGCTGCAAATAGCCTCTAGGTGCATCCTATCACAAGGAAAAGTTTGATTAGAAATTATCACAAGAACCATCACGATCCAAACAAAAACACTTTCTGAAACATTAGTCCAAGACAATTTGAATCGAAGAAATGTGCACTACAATCAGCAGGAAAAAAACTCATCTATTTCTTGCAGAATCTAACAACAGTTTCACTTGTTGGGCAACAGGAAGAGATTGCAAAGCAAGCAAAGTTAATTGCCAGAAATTGATTAGTGGCAGAAATTGCATTCTGCAGATTTTCCAAGTATCCACAAAACTTCAATCACGGATAAACAGAATATCAGAATCGTTACTTTCTTTCTGCTGATACCACCATCCACATCCAACAGCTCATTGAGTTTCTCTTCGACTGCAAGCATTAGGAGAGGAGTTAAGGAAACACCATATAATACACATATTCAAGTCAAGATAAGAAAAAGCAACTCTAACCTGCCTCAAACCGTCCATTAGCAACAACTTCCATCAGCTTCTTGGATTTCCAAGAGAGAATTTCAGTTCTCTTGGCCACAATTTGAGCTTTACGAGTGTTGGACTGGTTAGAAAGATGCTTTCCTTTCTTCATAGAATAAGATTGATCTGAACTTTTCAAGTAAAAACGTGATTTCACAAAAACACGTTTCTCCCCAGGTGAGGCAGATTTGGACTTTTTGCTAGCAACAACGCAAGCAGATGGCAAATTGCTCTCTGTAGCAAGAGGAGCCTCTGATATGTGAATGGCACATGATGTTTTGCTTACAATTTCTTCTGTTGACATCTCAGGCCGAGCATCAAGTAAAGTCCTTGTTGATGCATCCTCATCCTGGGATAGCATTTCAGTTGGTTGAATAGAAAAAGAACTTCTCTTTGAATCGGCGACAATGGCAGATTGTTGGTTAACAACATCATCGAGTTCTGAGGCAGTCTCCGTATCTCCAATGGTATTAATGGATTTGACTATTTCCCTAGCTTTCAACATACCATCTGAGACTTGCATGTCTACTCCATCCAAGGACTTGGTTCTGGTCATATCACCTCTCAACCGTTCTCTCCTTTCAAGCATCACAGGTTCGGGAAATTCTTCATCTGAATCCACTTGGTCTATAAAGTCAGAGTTAATTGGATCACCACCAATATAACCCCTGCATTGGAGTGAACCACAATAGCATTTTTTGGCAGCAGCTCCTACAACCCTTACATAGTTATAGTCGAATGTCACCTCTTCACCCTGTCAAAGTGTATGTTAATGAAGAAAAACAATAATTAGTACATCAATAATGACTGAAAGCCTTATCCTGACTCACTAATCATAATGGTGCTGAAGAAAGAGAAGAAAATTACAAAAAAGTTGGGTTCAAGATTAATTGATTCCTGGCAATGACATTGGAACAGAAGTGCGTTACATAATCCTTTACATTACCTTCTTAATATCCCTTAAAGCAAACAGTCCTATGCATATTTCTCCATTGACTACCCACTGCACCAAGAAGAAAAAACTTTATAAGTAATTACAAAGAACGGTTTGAAATTAAGACTAGTGGAATACTGATTAGTAGTTCAACTGCACCATCAGCCAAATTTCTGAAAGCTAGTTTAAGTTTGCAATCAACATACAAACTAAATAAGCAAGCCAAAACACAATATGTTCCAAGAGATATTTAGTAGAGTAAAATACAGTTTCGTGGTGGGTGTTTAAAGAGGAGAGAAAGAGATGATGAATTTTTTCTGTTTGGTTTTGGGTGGGGAAGAAGATGGAAAGGGAGGGGTATTTTTTTTGTTGTCAAGTTAGTGACTTGGGATGACTTACCGTTGACTCATCAGAACAGAGTTAAACAGACCATCGGAAAAAAAGGGATGAAAAAGTACATTTTCCAAACTTTAGGGACAGGATCAATGCATTTGCTCAAATTAAAACAACTAAACTGTATTTTACTCTATTTAGTATCATGGTGCATTTGTCTGTCACTAAAATAATAACTGAGAGGAAGTGCAACACAATTTGAAGAGCTCATGTGACATATACCTGAGAAATACTCAAAGACCCTAACCCAATTCAGAAAGGAACAGATACAGAACATCCAATATAAAAAAATAGGTTAGCAAGGTTGTGCTATCACATTGAACTGGTGGCTGAAGCTAGCTCCCATTGAGGCATAAAATAAGTATAAATTTGATTGCCAGAATGGACTTCTAAAATGAAGCATTAGAATTTTATCATGCATAACAAAAGATTAGCCAGTATAATTACACCATCTGACTTCCATTTATTCTTTAACTTCATTTGCTTTAAAAGCAGAACAAATAATACTTGGATTTCAGTTTTAATAAAACGTCCCCTCAACCATAGCCTTTAGATAGGTTAATGGATACCTTTTCAGTACGGCAGTTGGGATCACAACTATGATTTATGAACCGTCCCAAGTTCCCTTTTGCACATGCATCTATCACCTGAAAGATAAATTCTTGAATAAGGAAAATGAAGAACTTCTGGCAGTTAACCATAAAAATCTGAAGACATATAAAGGAAAAAAGAGATCATGTGGAAACTAGAACCCCCGCATTTTTGTAGAAAATGCAGTGTAATCGAGAAATATGTACATTCTGACGCAGCAAAATATTACCCTGAGCACCATATGTGTACGTCAATATATACCTGTGTTACCTTTCTAACTGACACGGAAATTTGAGAGAACAGCTTTGTGAGAAATGAGAAGAAAAATATACACAAACCTCACTGCCATCAAGTGTCATGAAGTAGAAATGCTTATGTCCCATGGAAGCATACTCTTTCAGCCGACCCTGATAATTGCGCATATCAAGTACCTGATAAAAAATGGATCAGAATCTTTCAAAAAATGGGAAAAAAGTCTGAAGCAGTTGCCCTTGCAGTCAAGAGCTTCAGTTTCATACTCAACACAACTAGGTAGTTCAAAATGATCAATTGGTTCTACGACTATCATATACTACTTACCCACTCAAATTTGCAACTAGGAAAAAAAAAGACAATCAAAAAGTATCATCTCTATGAAAAATTGTCCACTGAACTTAGTGTGTGATATGATCAATGGGTTGATTAGGATAAATGAAGTTACCTCGCCCACATACTCAATAAGAAATTGCCCTCTTGATATATTCTCCTCCAACCTCAAACCAAAACCTTTCTTGCCACATCGATCCCACTTCATTCTGGCATAACTGCGTTTGTGGAACTGCATACATATGATGGAGGCAAGAAAATAAGTTCAGCATTTGCAAAGAGTCTAACAAGAAAACGTTTGGATCAATTTCTAGGGTCAAAATGGTACCTGTTGATTTGAACAAACGTCTCCACATGGACAGGTACCAGGTATGCACTCAATATTCAGCACTCTATTCAAGCATCCATCTCTGCAACCCAACCCGCCATCTGGTGGTGGTTTACAACCACAGACCATTATCTACGATCATCGTAAAACAAGAAGCTTAATTATATAAATATAAAAAAGGTTAAAATCCATAAAATTCTTTGGCCATTCTCACAAAGTAAGTGTCAAAATCAACAGAGGGAAAACTGCTCAAAGCTTTATTTTCTTAAAATAACTATATTTAGAAGGCAATAACACGATGCAAGGACAAGGCTGTGTACGAAGACACAACTTTACATCCCAGTCCCTTCCATCAGTTCTAGGGTTGCATTGTTTGGCCCTTGCACAAAATTATACTAACTCATCCAATTCATATATGACAAAGCTTCAATATCACACCAGGGGATTATAAATAATAGAAAGACGTTTGACTGATTACTAGCAAAGATTAACCTGGAGAAATGGCACTGTTAACAGGAAGACATATTTTCCACAGGCCACAGCAGCACTTGCATACTGCTCGCCTCCTAGATACTTGACAAGTACAATCTATGCCCCAGTCCCCTCTTTTCATCCCAGGGTTGTGTCATACACATATCATGTTATTCTAACTTATCCAATTTATATGACAACCTTCAAATCCACTAAGGACTATAACAATAGAAGTCTAAACAAGAATAACGCATCAAAACAGCAATAACTTCTGCATCAAGCTCAGACCTCATCAATAGATTGGGTCTTCCGTCTACGGTGCAGAAACTGATTGTTGGAAATGCGCATAAATTCATGCTCCTTGGAATCTGAAAGATGTATAACAACAGAGATCACATCACAGAGAATGAAAATTCTAAAGATGCCAAACTATTTGAGAAGGTATCAAAAGCTTCAAAACCATAGTACAACTCCCAGCTGGTTAAGGATCCACTACATTTCAGAAAAGTTTTTGAGCACCTGTATGACTACATTCTGATGCCAAACTATTTGAGAAGGCACCAAAAGCTTCTTCATCTGCATCAGGTATGCCTAACTCAGCATTAATTTCAGAATTTGACATCTCCTGGGGGATGGAGCAATCTGCAAAGGCTTTATCCATGTTGTCTCTACAGACCCTAAAGCGCAAAAGCAATGGAAATGACAAAACAGTTTTTTTAAATCAGCTAATGACAAGCAGTTTGACATGTCAGAAAAGAGAAAAGGAGCACAAGTTGCAGAGCAAATCACTACTTGTCACCCATGATTTACTATAACAAGAACTGAACTGAAAGCTTGAAACTCGAGTTTTTAACCATTAAACACTGGCCAGATCTGCAAAACAGTATACAATATCTTTCTCAATAATAGCTAAGCATAAGGAGCGCCAGTAAAACATACAGCAATATCGCAGCTATGTGAATGAAAGAAAACAGGAAACAGACAAGAAAATGAAGGTCAGCACGCAGGACCAAGAATGTGGAGCGGTACCATCGGCAATTTGTCAGACCAATCGAATCAGCCAATTGTTCAGAAATGCGCCGCCACTTAAGACAATCATCACATCGCACCCAAGCATTATCCAAGGGTGAAGCCTGGTCTATCACCCCACTAGATGCTGCACTAAGACCGCCAGCATTTGAAGATGTAAGACAGCCACTTCCCTTCGCTTCTACATTCTCGCTGGGTAAGCAATTACCTACACAATTGACATTCATGGATAAATGATCAGCATCAACTGGCACATATCATATTTGAAAATAGAAATACATAACAACAAGCATGTGCAATATATATTTACAACATGCGTACCTGCTTCAGAATCGTGCTCTATTTTGTCAACGTGATCACAGTCATTCTTCTCCTCCGCCTTATTTTTACCAGCTGCTTTGTGATCCTTGCCCTTCTTTGCACTACCAGTTCGCTGCCTGCTCTTCGAGCCAGGTGTTGTAGACCTCTTTTTACTCGCCCCATTTGACTTCCTCTGTCGCCTGCGGCCTTTGCACTTGGTTACAGCAACCGGAGGCTCCGGATCCTGCAATGCAGGGTCCTTCAGATCACCATCCAAGCTGGTCTGAGCTTCTGGACCTTCATCGCCGTTGCAAACGTCAATTTCACCCTCCAAAGGTAAAAGCTCCTGCGTAAGTTCCTTACTGCTAGACGAGTTAGTCGAGCCATTAGCACTGGCAGACGAAGCAACAATCTCATCAGTGCAAGCATCACCACTGCACTTCACCCTTCCCTCACGCTTCTTCGGCGGCTTGGCTTTGTTCCCGTTGCCAACAACAACACTTCTTCCTCCCCCGAGTTCCCTCTCGGGAACAAAGTTCGACACTTCGGAATCCGGAGAAGCTACTACAGGCTCCCTATCTCCATTCTCATTCACCCCCACCGATACGAACGAACCAACGGTACCCACGGAATCCTTATCATGAGCTACGGAAGCGCGAATCACTTCGGCTTCCACGAAACTCTTACCATCATCATCCTTCCCCAACTTAACCCGCAACCTAATCCGAGGCAAAGCGCAACCGTTCCCACTCACATTGTCTCTCTTCCCCTTCGCGTCCCCCAACCCTTGCCCTAGACTCTGATCTAACTGCCTGACATCCCAATTCAACCCCCACGCGCTCCTACGAACCGGTCTCGACACCAACCCTCTCTTCCTCCTCGAAACCGCCAGGAACACACCTTCTAAATCACCGGCCGGCTCCATCGTCGGCGAAGAAAACCCCCGCGGAAGAGATCCCTCGGTATCCGACGCGCCGCCCGGAAGGGGCCCACTAATAACCGCGGGAATGGCTCAGACGCGGAAAATAAGGAGATAAGTGAAAGGAAAAGACGAAAAGGGGCTTCAATTGGAAGATGAGGAGATGAGAGGGGGAAGAGAGAGGTTTTCCACCGCCGGTGCGGTTGCGAATTGGTTTTTGTGGGATTAGGGATTGGTGCTTTTGCCCCAAACGGCAGCGTTTTGGATGAAATAAGTCTTCTGGGGGACGGGTTGTTGGATAATTACGCTCTTCTCACCTGGGGGGAGTTTTCAGTTTTGTGCTCGTGTCCAATTCTGCAAGTAATTAATGATTTCCTATTTTCTAGACTACAAAATGGCAATTTAAGAGTCTATCCGGATTCAGATCCGAAGGGACCAAAACTCGTTAACTGGGTTTAGACCTTCATTCTGTTTGAATCTTTATTGTTTTTAAATAATAAGAATATGGATATGGATCTATACGATCATGCTCTCATCTTATCCTGATTTTTAGGTAATATATAAAATATATTAATTACTAAACTCATTACCAAATTCTCAATCTGAACCTACCAAGAATTGCATTCACATTCACCCGCGGGTCACTTTGATACTGTCAGATATTTTAGGACCTAAATTCTAACTGGATCCTTATTTTTAAAGAGGATAATGGTACGGACGTAGGTCCACCTAAAAAAATAAAAATATGGGTCTTATGAATCTAACCCAGATCTTGCCCATTATCGTTGCGATTTGTAGTGAATCTTCATAAAAAAAGTTGGCATGTAAAGTAATGTGAATTTATCACAATAATTTTAATTTATTTTAGAAATATTTTGAGTTTAAACTATAAACCTAACAGATCGTCATGTATAATACAGAAAGAAAAGTTTGTGTAAGAGTTGGATTTTTTAAATGAATAGATATTAAAAAATAGGAAATAACATTTTATGCTAACTAAAGGTTATAAGTTGGAATTCTTTTGTGAAATGATAGGATTTGTAGATATTAAAAAAATGTGAGGATATCAAATAGCATTTTTGTCATACTTTTTTTAAGTGCCGATATAAATCTATTACGGTGGATAATTTCGGGAGTTAGGATCATTTGAATCCATAATAGAAATAATTAAGAAATATGAAGAGATTACGTAGTGAAAAAAGAGAGCATTTTAGGTTGTGCATCAAAATATGTTAATATTGAGCTCTATTAATAAAGAAATGAAAATTATGAATTTTTTATTTAATTTTATAAAAAAATAACTTTAATTTTTATAACCACACAAATTATATCCACGAATACCATTGTGCCATTTGTCACTCGATAAGATTAAATGAAGAAAAAAAAGTTGATTAGTGGGTGGTCACGCAGGTGGTGTCACGGGGTGTCGCCCGCCCCTGGTCACCACTCGGACCCCTTTTTTTCGTTTTAGGTTTTTAAATTTTTTTCCTTTGTCTTATTCATGACCAGCGTTGCGTGGTCATGGATAAAAGTAATCTAACAATACGTGCGTGAGAGATATAGTAGCCAAAGTTATAAAGTAGCAAAAAAACTAAGGTTTTTAAAAATACGGTCTGACCAGTCAGACCATGAATCGGACCACTTACCGTGTTTAAAAAGATGGTAAGGATGGTAACCTAACAAACTAGATAATAATCGATCAGACCGGGCGGTTGGCAAGGAATTTTGACCCAAAAAATTTTGGTTCATTAAGTCCAACCTAATAAAAGGGTAAAATTAGAAATTTCCAAAATCCCCTATTCTTTTTTTAGGATCAATATGAAATTTCATTCAATAAAGCCACAGATAACGTTGTTACATCATACCATCTTCAAGCAAAGGAAGAAGAAAAGCCGGAGGGGAATGAAAATAATTATGCACTAGATCTCTTTCAGCAGACTGCTTCGTGAGGGCATGGGCCACCTTATTAGCATCACTCCTAGCAAAAACTGGCTATGGCAGAAACACTAGTTAGGCAATCCTCCAAAATAAGACCCAGGTCGCTCCGATCTTGAGTAGAACCATTGAGTGCATGCACTATCTGAAGTCTTGTTGTGTTGTTGCGCTATTCTATACCAAACTCCCATAGTCGAAGTTAAGTAGACTATCTGAATTCTTTTCAAATTGGATCGCTTACAAATTCTATTCTGATTTGAGTATCCAATTCTCTTTATTCCTTTGTTCATATGTATTTCATACAGTGCTTACTTATTCTTATCTGGAGTTAGAGAAAATTTTATGTGATTCCGTAAACAGAATAGAAATTTTATCATTGTTAGATCGATCCATAGAATTGCATTGGATGAAGACCGATTGGCAGTCTGATTCAAAGATCACCTTGGATAGACCGAGGGAGAGAGCAAGTTCCATACCAAAGAAAACTCTATGAGCCTCAAGTAAAGTGGCGTGTGTAACCTGGGGCATGGAGCGTACAGTAGCAGCCATGAAGGTACCCTCCGCGTCTTAAATAACGGCACTGACCCATCCAGCACCTCCCTCCGTAAAGCCCGAATTTGTGTTGACTTTGAACCATTGTTAAGGTGGGGGAGACCATCGTGTAGGAGTGCTATCTCACAATGCCTTGCAGCTCCGATTGGCTTGTTGGAAGTCATTCAATAACTGAACAGCTCGGTCCAACTCTCTAGGGCCATCAACCTCTTCCTCTGGGTTAAAAATAAGTTAGATCCGAATCTTCCAGATGCCCCACATAGTAGTAGCAAAGAGGCTTCGTGAGGATTCATCCGCGTCCTTCATAAAGTTGGCAAAGACTACCCTGAATCCACCATCCAAGTTAGAGGAAATGGACATACCTCTGGCCTGCCAAATATTGCGAACAACTAGACAAACAAAGAACATATGGTGAACCGATTCTGAGGCTGCTGAGCAGAAGGGACAAACATCCTCTACTTGGATCCCTCTCTGATGTAGATTAGCACGAACTGGGAGATTGTTATCCAGTATACGCCATATGAATGTTCTAATACGAGGAGGACAGTTTAAATTCTAACAAAGAGTTTTGAAGTCCACTTGTTGAGTAGCATCTGGCGGACTCCCCCGACTCAATCTACCAAGCTGCAAAATCAGCCTTGTACCCACTGCGGACAGTGTATTACCCATCAAGGGTGTGCCTCCTGTGTAATTTGTTAGGAGGAAAGCGGGGACTTATATACATGGCCTTGATTCGATGAGCATCCTCAGGAGAGAACAAATTATCCAAATGAGCTTTGTTCCACAGGGGCTGACCATCCAAAAATAACTCTAAGACCCATTGATATACATCGCTTCCCGGGCGGATATATGTGGGGTGTCCCTCAGGGGCCTGCACCAACCAGCAATCCGACCAAATACTTATGTTCTGACCATTGCCCAACCGCCAATACAATCCCTCCCTGAGTACTGAGATTCCTGATGTAATACTTCTCCTGTAACTTGGGCGGTAACCATCAGGGGCCTCAAGCAAAGAGCATCGTGGAAAGTACTTAGCCTTTACGACACGTGCGGTAAGAGAGGTGGGAGAATTAATGAGACACCATGCATGTTTGGCTAGCATCACCCTGTTAAAATTGTTCAATCTCCTGAACCCCATCCCGCCATCCTTTTTAGGGTAACACATTTGCTCTCAACTTCTCCAATGCACTTGCATTCAGCTCCCACTCCACCCCAGAAAAAGTCTCTTATTCACTTTTCAATCCTGTCACAAATATCCACTGGAATAAGAAAGCTCATAACGTAATTCAGAATGGCCTAAAGCACCGAATTGATCAGGGTCTCTCATCCCACCCGTGAGAGGAACCGCTCTTTCCATGTTCCCATCTTCCCTCTAATCTTGTCATCCAACTCAGCAAAAACTAATTTTTTGGATCTACCTATAATAGTAGGCAGCCCGAGGTATTTATCCTACTTATCGCCACGCATTTGTAGCAGACTTCGGAGTCGCTCCCTGGTCTCTGGTAAGATATTAGCACTGAAGGTGACAGTTCTCTTTTGTATGTTAAGCTTCTGACCCGAGGCCCGTTCGTAGTTGCACAGAATCTGTAAGAGAGCTTGAAGTTCTATCACATTGGCTCTTGCAAAAAGTAAGGAATCATTTGTAAAAAATAAATATGTTATCGTGGGAGCCGCACGAGCAACCTGTATTCTGTGGGTTAGTCCCGTAGCTTCAGCATTCTCGAGAGCAGCTGCCAATCCTTTAGCACAGAAAAGGAAAAGGTAGGGCGATAATGGGTCTCCCTAGCGGAGGCCACGGGTCGGGTAAAAATAAGAGCCCATCCCTCCATTCACTTGTATAGCATACTGAACTGTGCTCACACTGCGTAGGACCAACTCGACAAACTCAATAGGAAATCCTAATGCTAGCATCATCTCCTTCAAAAACGGCCACTCAATCCGGTCATAAGCCTTCGTCATATCCAATTTCAGTGCACAATATCCCTTTCGCCCTGTTTTCCTCTTCTTCAAATAATAAAAAACCTCGAAGGCAATCAAAGAGTTGTCACTAATAAGTCTACCAGGGACAAAAGCTCCCTGGTTTTTATGAATGATCTCAGGCAAGAAAGGTTGCAACCGATTAGTAGTAGTCTTCGTGATAATCTTCATTACCATATTGCATAATGAAATTGGTCTAAACTCTGAACAAAGTAGTGGCTTCTTCACCTTCGGAATGAAAGTGATGATGGTCTGATTAAGAGCAGTTGGATACATACCATCATTGAGAATAGAAAGGACAGTGCGCACTACCTCCGGACTTACCATAAGCCAAAATTATTGATAGAACAGAGGAAGCATGCCATCCGGCCTCAGAAGATCCCCGATTCTTCCCTAACCCTAAAGGGGGCGATTCTTAGGTGATAATATAGGATCGATGTTCGGGAAGCTTAAAGGCTACATGGACGTCGGATTCTCCAAGTGAAGAAGGTTACGATACAGTTTCTGTTCAATTTCTCCCCATCCCAAATCGATGTCTTCCCCATAGTTGCCATTAGAGGAGAGAGAGATGGAGCTTGGTCTGAAATAAAGGTTTATGGAAGCGTGCCTAGTGAAGTGCTTTATGGAAATGCTCTCTTCAGAGCCATAAAGACTCCCAATTTCAAGATCCCAAGCCACGCTACATTTTCTTCTTCCATGCCCATTTACTCTGGTTCCTCCTCCTTCCTGTTTTTATTAATAAAGTTTGAAGCTCTCTCTTTTCTGTTTGCATTTGACACCAACCCATCAAGTGGTTTTGCATTAGTTGGGCATTGGGTTGTTCTTTTTTTATATCAGTTTCTGGGATTGAGGGTCTAGGGTAGTTTTATTTTAGTGGTTTTGAATTTTTTTTGGTTGGAATGGAAGGGGCAAACCGCCCCTATATATAAAATTAAAGGCCAATTACATCCTACTTAGTGCAAGGCCCCCTCTCGGCCACTTGTGAGATTACAACCATCGGCCTCGTCAAAACCCTACCACGAAAAAACCCAGTGGGAGAAACCCGGGGTAGGAAAAGAGTACCTCGGGGAGACAAGTCCCCCCTTGACATTAATATCGCAAAATTTGACCTTGCACCGTCATCTATCATAATATTTCACGGGAAGGTAGCGTCCCCAATATCGCAAAGTATTAACTCAATTACATCTTGTGAGGGGCCTCACATAAGTGGCAGCCCAAATCAATCTCGAAACCTAAGTTTTCCAATTTATCAGCACATCTGTTTGCTTCCCTGTAAGTGTGATAGATATTCACATGCCAATCTCTTGCTAGCATTTCTTTGATTTGCACCACCAAAGGGTTCTGTGTTGGTCTTCCTGGGCCTTTGATTAACTCATTTGTTACTTGTGAGTTAGATTCAAGAATCACAATCCTGTATCTCATGTTCTATGCCAGGGTAAGACCATGGATAATCTCCCAAAGCTCAGCCGAGATGCTAGTGCACACTCCCAAATTACTAGAGAAACCACCATTCCACGCACCATTACTGTCCCGCAAGATGCCTCCTGCCGCGGCCTGCTCAATAGATGCCCTCATGGCTCCATTTGTGTTAAGTTGTATCCAATCGTGTGGAGGTTTCGTCCACCCAACCAGCGCCTTTTATCTGATAGGCCTATTTCTCAACGACTCTGTGAAACCCATTGTCTCTTCAATTTGATTTGCCCTTTCAATCAGAACGCGTATTGGTTCAGTTGGTCTTACTTCTCCTTCTCCCCAAATACATTGATTTCTCCATGTCCAAGTGGTATTTAGCATCACCAGGAACATGGTCAACCATTTGGGGGAAACTGATAAGTTCAAGCTCATCCAGTCAGGCAAATTAGCACTAAAGAACCTGCTAGCATTCAACTTGGCAGATCAGATTAATTTAATCTAGCAAGCCCAAGTCAAGTTATAGTCTCAAAGTACGTGTAGGATTGTTTCCTCCTCCTTTCTGCAGCAGGGGCAAGTCACATCTCCCATCATATTCTTCCGCTTCTGAACCACATTAGTCAGGAGTTTTTCGTGTGTAGCGATCCAGGCAACTCTCTTCAAACGTTGAGGTCCCTTCCACTTCCAAAGCCTCTCCCATAATTTAGGTGGTTCATCATTCTCCACTGAATGAATTAAGTCATAGGTGAATTTAGTGGTGAAAGAGCCATCACCAGTTAAGCTCCACCACACCACATCAGGTCCACGTTGTTCGAAAGGTGGCGAGGTCCCTGCAATATATAGTAGATAAGAAGGAGGTAAGCAGTTTCCAAAGAGCTCCCAGTTTTAGGAACCATCCACAAACGTGGCTTCACCAACAATCAGGTCCACGAGGTGTTCTGGGATTGGTGCAATGGTGACCTCCTCAAGTGTCTGGTCATTATTCAACCACACATCTTTCCAGAATGACGTAGTTTTGCCATCTCCTATTTTCTTGTGAATTCCTTGGAGCATGATAGGCCAAAGAGAGACAAGAGCCTTCCAAGGCGGGGAGTGGGTCTTCTTGCTCTTTACTAAGAGGGGGCCGGTTTGCTGCTTGATGTACTTGCTCTAAATAACCTGCGTCCACAAGGTCGATCTATCAGTCAGAAGTTGCCAAGCTAATTTCATAAGGAGAGCCAAATTCTGGTCTCTCAAGCGCTTTAAGCCTAAGCCCCCAATGTCCTTAAGTTGACAGATGGTCTCCCAGGGCACTAGATGCGGATGTTTTTTGGCCGAGGTGTCCCTCCACAAGAAAGTTCTTTGGGCTTTCTCAATGTCCTCACACAAATTTCTTGGGAGTTTGGTAAATTGCATGGCATAAGATGGAAGCACTGCCAAGACCGACTGGATTAGCGTAGCGCACCCTATAAAGGACAGTTGGTCCACACACTACCCTTGCAAATGTGCTTGGACTTTTTCCACGATGTATGCATAGGTCCTCTTTATTACCCGGTCGTGGAGTAGCGGCATGCCAAGGTACTTCCCAAGGTCATTAGTTAGTGTGATTTCCATAGAATATGCCATGTCCTTGGCTAGAGACCTGGACACATTCTTGGAAACAAACAGTCTAGTCATCGCCTTGCTGACTTCTTGCCCTGTTAGGGAAGAAAAATCATCAAGGTCAGCCATCACAACCTTGGCTTGGTCCATGCTAGCCTCTGCAAAAAAAATCAGGTCATTCGCAAAAAATAGATGCGAAATAGAAGGGCCATTGCGCGAAAGCTTAATAGGCCTCCATCTCTTATCATTAACTCTGTCCTGAATAATGTGACCTAATCTCTCAAAGCATAAAACAAAGAGATAAGGTGAGAGGGGGTCTCCCTGTCTTATTTTGCGCGATAGTTTGAAACTAGACGTTGCTTCTCTATTCCATATCACTTGCAAAGAGGTTTCAGAAACACACTTCAGTATCAAATTAGTGACATGAACTGAGAGGTTTAAGTTTTTAAGGGTCTCCCAGATAAACTGCCAGCTTAGCCGGTCATAAGCTTTGGCCAAGTCCACATTTAAGGCCATCAGCTTCTTTCCAGTTTGCCTATTCTTCATGGTGTGGATCGCCTCCTGGGCTATAATGATATTCCTAGTTATGCACCGGCCCGAAACAAAACTATTTTCATTTTGAGTCACCCACTGTGGCATATGAGTTTGGAGTCAGTTTGCCAAGATCTTTGTAACCACCTTGAGAGATACGTTACATAGACTGATAGGCAAAAAATTATTCGAATTCTGTGAGTTGTCCACCTTTGGTATAAGGGCAATAGCCACCTGATTGACCACCTCCGGTGATTCTTCTCAACTAAAGACATCCTGGATAAACTTCACCATAGTGCCCTTAACCGTCTGCCAATTCTTCTGGTAGAATAGTGCGTGTAGCCCATCGGGTCCCCAAGCTTTTAGAGACCCCATCCTGAACACTGTATGTTTGATCTCCTCCTCCAAAGGCCAAGCTCCCAAGTCCCTCTTTTCCTCCTCAATTATCTGGTAAAACATATTAGTACAAGGCACAAATGGCACTAGACCCGACTCAGCTATGAATAAAGTGGAGAGGTGATTGACTTGTAGATCTTTGATTTCCTAAGAGTTCGTAGCCCACTCCCCCACTTCATTCCTTAAAGCCTCAATCCAATTATGCTTCCGCCTCATAATGGTAGACGTGGAAAAATCTAGTGTTGTGATCACCATTAAGGATGTAATCCTTTCTAGATTTTTGCAACCAGATTATTTTGTCCTGCTCCAGTGTGCGCTCTAGGTCACTCTTCAAGTCCTTCTCCAACTGATACAGAAACGGGTTTGCCTTTCTTTCAATTGCTTTCTGTGTGCCCTCAATTCGACGGATCAGCTTCAGTTTCCTATGGTGAACATTGCCAAATTCCATCTTGTTCAATTCTTGGAACCGTTTGACAAACTTGTCAGAGGCCTTTGGGAGGGGTTCCTAGACATCCCAAGCCTCCTTCACAAATTTGGGAAATCTAGGGTCCATTTGTTATGCCGTTTGAAATCTGTAGAGACGTTTACTGCGATTAAGTTGTTGTTGTGATTCCAGTTGTATAAGGGGTGGGTAGTGGTCTGATTTCCACCTCGGCAGGTGGACTACCCTCGCTTTTGGGAATTGTGTGTGCCAAGATAAGTTGGCAAGTCCACGGTCCAATCTCTCATAGGCGTTCCCTCTAACCCAAGTGAAGCGCGCACCAATATACCCCAAATCAATTAGTCTGTATGTTTTGATCCATCTTTGAAACTCCGTATGCTTCCCATCAGAGGCCAGGAAGACATTAAAGTCTCTCGTTAATAGCCACGGATCTGTCATAATGCTTGAGATCACATTAAGCTTCTCCCAAAGGCTCTTCCGAATATGGTACTTGGGATGGTCGTAGACGGCTGTAAAGTACCAGTTAGGTATGCTAGACCCGCTAATCTCCATGTGAATAAAATGCCTTTCCAAAATGTGAGTCATGATCTGGAGCTCCTGTGATTTCCAAAGGATTCAAATGCCTCTAGAGTGCCCCACCATTGGTGCCTGCATTACAGAATCAAAATTTAGTGACTTTGCTAGGATCGTTGTCCTCTCACTAGAGATCCAAGTCTCATGAAGAGAAATCATGCTAGGTTTATGTTGTCTAACAAGCTCTTTAATAGTATTTTTGAATCGAGTGCTAGCCGCTCCTTGGCAGTTCCAAATAAGGATATCCATCACAAAAGCTAGGGAAGATTAACACTAAGAGATAAAGTTACTAGGAGGTAGGGTTTAGAGAAACTCCATATTCTCGACCGTCTCCTTGCTGCTAGCTTCCAGTGGGGTGGGGGGCCTCAACTATATTGGTTAGCATGTCATCGGGTGCATTAGATGTCTCTCATGAGCTCATCTTCATCATCTGACATTCTCCATCTCCCCGTGCACCGGAGTCTGGAGGATCATCATTTTCTCCCTAAAATTTCCCCTCAATCAGATTAGTCTTCATCTGCTCAACAACCATGTCTTCCAGTTGTGTCTCCGGAATAGGCTAGCTACCCAGTGTCTCCTGTGAAGAGGGGATTTGGGTAGGGTTATTTTTTGGTCTTTGGTCAATAAGGTACTTGTTAGGGAGGTTAGGGGCGGGTGTGTGTGGGGTTGTACGCTGGGAATGGATGGGTTGAGTTTTCTGATTTGGGATCATGTTGGTCTTGGGGTTAGTCTTGTGATTCTGGTTATTACTTGGTCCAAACTTGGACTAGGATGGTCTAGAATCCTTTGAGTTATAGGCCTTGGGTGTATGGGCTTTAGCTCCTTTGATGGATCTAGGGGCAACAGGTTTGGGGGAGCTCTGGGCCTTTGTGGCATTGGGTCCCTTATCATTTGAAGAGGTTGAAATATTACCGTTGGAAATCTCTTGGGCCACCTGGCCTGGACCTTGGGACTTGCCACCTGCTCCATCCTGATTATCTTCAGACAGGCCCTGTAGGACAGCAAAAGCAGAAGCCTCTTCTGGCATATTGTCAGTTTCACCTTTTTCTGGCTCGTTCCCTTGTTTTTCCATTTTCATGAAAGGAGTCCCTGTCCCAATATTGGCCCCTCTATTCCCAGTGTTTCTCTTGACCCGAGGGCATTTTTGCACCACCATCCAGTCACCGAAGTTCTCTGCCAGCTCCGGCCTCTCCTGAGCCTTATCTTCCGGGACCGGCGCCGGCGAAGTAGCAGTCAGAATGCTGAGGTAGATTTCTGCACTCAGTTGTCAAATGACCATAGCACCCACACTTGAAACAAATGAGGTGGAGTCCAGAAAGGAAGGATTGCAATAAAGAGTAAGTAAGGGATTGTCGTCCCACAATGACTAAGTTCTAAGCCACAAATACGACTCGACCACTAGTTTAGGACTACAAGTAATGAATTTGTCAATTCTAAACACGAGTTAGTTACTACAGCGACTAACTAGAAGATGATTTTAACAATAAAGGAAAGAGTGGGCTTGGTACCAATGATACCTAGATAACCAAATGGCCTATGGGGTTTATTAAGTTCGTGTTATGGTCCGGATGTTTCTAAAGTAACTAATCAATATTCTCGCCATTAATTAGTCTAAATCGATTATTAATTAAGCTTAATTAAACTAATCACACTTTCATGACTAATTAACCACCTAATCTAACTAATTACCAATTATAACCATCACCCTTTTGACAACTAACTACCTAATGAGACCCCTCATCAAAATGCAACTAATTAACTAGTTAAATGGTCCATCAATCCTAACCCCTCCCAGCAATTAGTATTAATTACGATCATAATCAAAATGATCAAGCAAGATTAAGCATTAAACTTATTAACTAGTTCACAAACCTTAGCATTTTAACCCCACTAGACCATAGGCTAAGTAGATGCCATCAAGACACCTAACCTACTAATCAACTACTCACACATATCAACTACACAACTAAACACATCCATTAAACAAAGTAAGTAAAGCATGAACATAAAAGAGAGGGTTAGAGAAAGCTCAAGATGATCTTCAAGCTTCCAAAAGTTCCCTTTAAGTTCTCTGCAAGCTCCAACAATGGTGAGCCAAGTTTCTCTTCTAAAAGAGAGAGAGAGTGGAGTTGGTGAGTATTTTTGGGAAAATATCTAAGTTGTCTAAAAATTCTAAGTTGGCTTGCAAGGAAAGCCAATGGCTATTTATACAAAAATTTTCACTCAAACTAACTAAACTATTCCTAAAGTTCTAGCCAAGTAAAGCTATGGACAATTCCGAAATGGGCCCAAAATGGTTCATGAATTCTGGCCCATCTCGGCTAGGCAAGTTCTCAGATTTGAAGCTTGATTTTGGATAAATTTTTCACCCTCTTAGACTCTAAATTTGAAGAAGATCATTAGAGATAAAGTTGTAGCCACCGATGTTTTCTTTTTAGAACCATCTCACTCGTCTCCATCAGACTTCGTATGAGAAAGTTATCTTCATTTGAGTCGCTTAAGGTCAGTCTACCTAATGTCGTCAAGGTCCCGATCGTGCACCATTCTTCACGGCTGATCCAATCGTCTTTGACACGATCCAAGGTGAACCAATATCCTCCTCGCATCTCCACAAAGTCTCCTAGCAATAAACATGAACAAAATACAATGAAAATCACAAGAACTACACTAAAATATTCAAAGCAAGAAATATGACATTACATCAATACATAACAAACAAAAATACTAGAAACAACGGAAAACTAACACTAAAACATACATAGATGATAGAGTGTTTCCACCTACAGCATCGGCGAAGTAGGTGGTTTACCCACCTCCGGGCAGTCGGAATGCTAAGGTAGATTTCTGCACTCAGTTGTCAAATGACCATAGCACCCACACTTGAAGCAAATGAGGTGGAGTCCCTCATATTGTAGTGTTTGAACCATTCGACAAGTCTGGAATTTCGAGAGCAGGGGCTTACTCAGGTCTATCTCCACACATATTCGGGCAAAGCTCCCCCTTCGACACTCCTTCGTAAAGGTATCGATGCGGATGGGCTGACCAATTCGGTAAGCCAGATTGTGGAGGAACCTCGTGTGGTAGAACTGCATGGATAATATCGGAACACAGACCCAGGCCACGATCTTCGAAGTGTTGGCTTGTTCTGGCTTGAACTTGGGGACCCATCTTTAGACCGTCACATAGTGGTCCGCAATCATCCATGGCACCTTAGTCAAGATGTTGTTATACTCCTCATCTGAAGCAGGTTTCACAAGATAGAAATCATGCCCCAAATCAATCATATTAAAGTCTGGGGGCATGTTCCACATCTGGGCAAGACGCCGCTTCAAATAAGGATATGTTATCCTACAGCCGAGGACCTTAATTATCAGTGTCTTCCACCAAGGCCTCCGCATCTCAGCCTTGTCCTCTTTCGAGAGTCGAATAGTGGGACAGAAGGGATCGTCATCCTCCTCCCCCTCTGAGTCACTCGAGACAAGTTCATCTAGGTCAAACTCAAAAAAGTGCTTGCTAGAGTTCAATACCTGGTGGGCTGGGTCTCCCAAGGTTGCATCTTTGAAGGACAGCTTCCTTCTTCGAGTTTTCTCAGCGTTATTTTCCGTTGGTCGCTCTTGCGGTTGAGGGTTGGAACTCTCTCCACTGACAGTCTTTGATTTCTTCCCTCCTCTAGGAGGCGTCGAACATGGGACTTTTGGAGGTCCTGGATCTCCAGGGGGATTGGTCTCCATGGAGGTGAAAATCGAAAGCATGGCTATACTTTCTCTCGGAAAAGCCCTAGATTTAGAGAAAAAAATCCTCACTAGTACAGATTGATTTTGTTGACGACTAGAGATGCAAACTTTTTTAGTGGTTTTGAAGTTTGACAGAGAGAAGGGGCAATGAAAGAATCGATGGTCATGAGTGGTTTTGGACTTCCCTAGTTTTCTTTTTAGAATGAACTTTCTTAGTTTTTTGGAACTTTTTTAGAAGGTAGTTTTTGAGGACTGGACTTGTAAATAGGTGGGAATCCACCTATATTGACCTTATAAAAAATTTGGTCTGACCGACAGTTCGACCGGTTGACCCAGAGAACGGGAGAAATTCTGGGTCGGCCTCCGGGTCTTTTTGAAAACCTTGCAAAAATACACTTCCTAAAATCTTTTTTTATTATAAAAAATACTTCCTAAAATCTAGAAGAGAGGATCCTGTACAACGGAGGTTAGGTTTTCTAACATTAAAAGTCTTTCTAATCCGTCCTAAGGCCCAGCCCAGGCAAAAATTTGGGTCTAAAGTGGGCCAGAGATAGGCTAAAATTGGGCTTGCTACCCCTAGGGTGCGCCGGACAACACGTACTAATGGACAGTACTAGAAATATAGGTGGACAGATTCATTTATTCTACTTGTTTAATCCAGTGTTTTTTTTTTGTTTAATCCAGTGTTTGACAACACGAATACAAGAGTGAACATTCATTAGAATTTTCTATTTGGTACATGTAACACCTAAGCCTGAATTTTGCTAAACACAAATGACAAAAGTACCCTTCATGGAAATTAATAATAGCAATGTACTATCAAATCAAATTCTTGCATAAAAATTAATATGAAAACTAAATCTTTCAAAAAAAAATCTGACAAATTTGGATTATGAATCCTAAATAAAATTATTAAGACAAAATACTCAAAGCAGAAGTCAAATTATTTTCTAGCAACCAAATGCATACACGCATACCGCAACTGGGAAAAAAATTAACGGAATAGCATCTTTACAAATTCTAACCTCCATTGACAAAATGAGAAGCTCGTTGAAACTTACTTTTGGAACAAGTTCTAATCTAATGCAAATGTAAGATGGAGACAAAAATTGAAAGTGCCACATAGAACGGACCATAAATTATGAACAACCCTAGTCTGAGATGGATCAAATTGGTTCAATATCACAGCCTTAAAAAGTTCAGAGGAGGTCAAATCATATGGATCAAATATGCATTTACAATCAGCAAGTGGATCTAGAAAAGTAATACATGCATAAGATTGCAAAATTAAATCGGTAAATAAAATTATTTGTATGATTTTTCTCTTGGAGTGAAGAACCCTAGACTTAGATGTGAGAACCCTAGACTTAGATGTGGATGGCGTAAGGGAAGGAAGAAATAAATATAAAAAGCAAGGGTAATATAATAAAAATAAAATAATTTGATTGCTAGAATTGCTTTTTTAGGCTCGTGAATTTAAGTAAGACAAGAATTTGATGTGGATTGGACAATTTTTTATTTCCGAGCAATTTGTTGTTTCAATCAAAATTTATTATCCAACCCTGTCATATACCATGTAACAAATGCGGTCATATTAATTATCGAATCTGTAATATTCATAGTCAAATTCTATTGAATCTTATTCAGAGAGCGTGTGTCCGGATAATATTTTTTTTACATTTGTAATGCTTGAAACCAAAATATTTTTAAATAAATCATTTGAATCAATCATCATTGATTTCAACGCTTTTTTTAAGGTGGTTTTAACTCTGTTTAGGGCAGGCCATTTAGAATAAAAGTTGAAGGTCTATTTCTACTAACAACTTGTGTGGAATGGCTATATTTTGGAAAATGGAATTCCATTCGCTAAATTTTTTGTTTTAAAAGGAATTTAAGTGTTTTTTTTAAGGTAAATTTTTTACAATTACTACACTTCCTAAGTTTTTTTTCTCCCAAGTTTTATTTATTTTTTTCCTAATTTTATTTAGATTAGGGTAAAACCAATGTATATGGAAGGGGTATAAGTTTATATTACAATGAGTGAACGATATAATCAGTGACCAATCAGTAATTTGCTACACATCGCCCTTTTTCTGTGTGGTTAGTCACTAAAACCCACGACTAACTCATTTTCCCGTTTATCGTAAAACTATTCCTCTTCTTCCTCTTTGTCTTTTTCACTCTCCGTTATGAAATCCCTCCATTACAGACTGTTAGAGATGTCGAGAAATTAAAAGGGAAACGATTTGTGGGCTTATTTTCTATTCTATTCGGACTAGGTTTTGAACTCCTAATTTGACCTAGATAGTTTACTTGATTTACAAGGGTTTACTTCTATATAAATGCATGTTACCCTAAGGTTTTGTATAGCTTTGTGACTCGGATCCATCAACAAAATTTCTCCTTTCTCACCGTGGACGTAGGCACTAGGCTGAACTACGTTATCTCTTGTATCCGTGTTCTTTGCGCATTTTGTTCTCTAGTTGCTGAATTCATAACAATTGGTATCAAGAGCTTGGGTTGGAGGATGACGGACGGCGCGAAGTTGGCTTTTGTGAAGTTCAATGGTTCTTCGAATTTTGGGTTATGGCAAAGGCGTATCAAGGATCTCCTCATACAACAAGGGATGGTCATCGCGCTCTCGGAAAAGAAGCCCGAGAAGTTGGAGGAGCAAGAGTGGAAGGAGATGGGGGCCAAGGCAGTGGCGACAATTCGCTTGTGCTTGACGGATGATGTGATGTATCACATCATAGATGAGGAGTTACCAGCTGAGGTATGGAAGAAATTGGAGGCAAGGTATATGTCTAAGTCTTTGTCAAACAAGTTTTATCTTAAGCAAAGATTGTACAGGCTCAAGATGAAGGAGGCCTCGGATTTGAGCCAACACATTAATAGTTTCAGTCAACTTGTGAGCGACTTGAGAAAGGTTGATGTGAAGTTCGAGGAAGAAGACAAGGCATTATTGCTGTTGAATTCTTTACCTGGCTCCTACGAAATTTTGGTTACAACTCTAACTTGGGGGAAGGAGTCCCTGGTGTTGGAAGATATCCGAAGTGCTCTGTTAGGGTTTCATCAAAGAAGGAAAATTGCCGATGAACAAACGGAAGGGCTGGTTGTAAGGGGTAGCCATGGTGATCGTAGTGGGGCAAAAGACGGGAAGGGATTCAAGTCGTGGTCAAGGAGGTTTAAGGGAAATTACTTCGAGTGCGTAGAAAAAGGGCACGTGAAGAAGGATTGTCCAAAAAGAACTCGGGATCGCGAAAAAAAAGGATCAGGTTCTGTGAATGTGGCCTCACATTCGGACGGGTCAGATAGTGATCTTCTGACACCTACAAGTTCGTTGATTCAAGTATGGTGACTATGGGTGATGGTTCTACTTGCAGAATTACTGGCATAGGTGATATCCAAATCAAGTGGGATGGTGTTGAGAGAAAATTATTTAGGAATAGGCATGTTCTGAAGTTGGAGAGGAATTTGATCTTGTTAGGAGCCTTGGATTATAGTGGGTACAACTATAATATTGTAGGCGGGCTAATAGATGTGGAGAAGGATACTGTGGTGGTGATGAAAGGTGAAAGGAATGCTAGGAACACCTAGAGGTTAGTGGGGAACACGGTTGTAGGTGGAGTCACATCGTTGGGTTCCGATAGAGGGGAGAAAAGCTCTTATGTGATGGAGTGAAAGCTTGACATAAATAGTTTGAGTGGAGTTGGGATTCGCGGAGACAAAGGTAGCAAGTTTCCGCTATGGTTGTTTAAAGAGACGTGCACGTTAAAAGTGTTGGGTAAGTTTTGCATGGAGAATGCGAAGCTGTTGGTAGCACCACGGGCGAATTGGGTATCTCACTCAAGGCCGAACAGTGGAGTTCGTGGCATGTCGAGGGTTCTACTTTGTGGAACTAAAGGTTGTCCTTTGTATGCTATGGCATATAGCATTGGTATGAGGCAAGAAGGTCCAGCGGAGAAGCAGTTCGAGGTTGGGAGCATGGGGCTGACCAAAAAATAGAGGATGTGTCTATTGGTCGCAAAGTTGCTTCAGCAGGTGGACTTGCTAGTTGGAGTTCAATGGAGATTGGAAGAAATAGGCCAAGCAAGCTTGGAAGCTCGAGCTTGAGGGGTGACTCCATATGATTGAACAGAAAAAGGTGGTGAGAAAGTTGAGATGGTATTATTGATGGCAGTGTATCTATGGTCAAGGTGTAGCTGGTAGAGTCGATTTGGTTTCTCAAGTTCTCATAGTTCTTCATGTGGTAGTATTTCATCAAGGTGGAGTTTGTTGAAGTTCGGATGGAACTTCATGGTTCGTCCACAGGATGATTTCTCGCAAAGGTGGAGATTGTTAGAGATGTCGAGAAATTAAAGAGGAAACGATTTGTGGGCTTGTTTCCTATTCTATTCAGACTAAGTTTTTGACTTCTAATTTGACCTAGATAGCTTGCTTGATGTACAAGGGTTTGCCTCTATATAAAGGCATGTTACCTTAAGGTTTTGTATAGCTTTGTGACTCGGATCCTTCAATAAAATTTTTCCTTTTTCATCGTGGATGTAGGCACTAAGCCGAACCACGTTATCTCTTGTGTCTGTGTTTTTTGCGCGTTTTGTTCTCTAGTTGCTGAGTTCATAACACAGACCTTGATAAATACGGAGAACAAGGCATGTCAAATACCATTTGACTTTTTTTTTGTAGGTATTATTTGACTTGATGGCACAAAAAATTGACGAATTAATGACGAGCAAGGTTTAATTTACCATAAATATAATCATTGTTTAAAAATTTATCTTAAAAAAAAAATAGGCACAACAAGGGCATCATCCATAAAGAGGACGAAGAGATGTAAGCTTGGTCCTCATCCAAGGAAAAAATATTAACAAAAAAACCCATCATATAAGTTGCCCGGTCTTAGAACCTTTTGTATTCACTAGCACTATCAGACTCTGTTTTATAGGTAAAATTAAATCTTCAACTATCAAACCTAAATGCTTTTAGATTAGCGACAAGATCCTATCCAGTAAATTGCAATATCTAATTAATTTTTTTTTGGTAAATAAATTTTATTGAGAGATAGAGACAGGATTTACAGGCTGCAACAAAACAAGAAACCGCAGAAGACCTACTGCGAAAAACCAAAACAAAACAAAGGGCCTACTCCCACTAGCAGCGAACACACACACTACTAACAACAGACCAAACCTAACCCGAACAAACAAAATCACCTCATCTAACTTTTAAAGAGTCCCAATAAAGATCAAGATCTTGGTTACCAATATCCCGAAGGGATCAAGACCACCAAAGCCATTTATGCGTGCGGAGATAGATATAATGTTTGAAAAACTCCCGATCATATTATTTCTCATCAAAGATCACTTGATTTCGAAACTGTATCTAATTAGTTAAAGAGACAAATATGAATATCTAGAGAGACAAATATCGTGTCACTGTATCCTTTTTGTAGATGTGGTCATAGGATCATAGCTCGTGTTGATTGTCATGTTTTTAGCCAAAAAAAAGAGATTAAAATTCTGTGAAGTTTCCTTTTTTTTTAGAACCACCTAGCTGTTAATTAACATTTTCGAGAACCACCTAGTTGGGGTTTGATTCAGTGGGGACAATACTTATCCCCACTGAAATGGATCAAGGTTTTGGACTTACGGACACGATTTTTGATGACTGTCAGATCTGTAGATACAATTTTTAATAAAATCTGATGGTTCAAATGAAATCCCCTTTGTAGGGACAACTTTTATGTTATCCCCACTCAATCCAAAACTCACCTAACTAGACAAAAGGAGTTGATTGTCATGTTTTTTTTTTTGAGAACCACCTAGCTGGACAAAAGGAGTTGATCCAACATTTTCGAGAGACGCGGCGGTTAATTAACAGACCTCGTGTTTGGCGTCCCACCACCGCATAGTAACATTTAGCTGTTGATTGTCCACTATGTTAACTAATGTTTTTTTCTCCGAAAAAAAAACTAATATTTTCAACAAGTAACTAGTAAGGGATCATTAGAGTTTAAATAGAGATCTCGAGATAGATCGAAATACAACAATGCTAAATATTGGTAAGTAGAATTTGAATACGAGCTGTCCGTAAATTATGTTGGATTATTTTCGTGGCATCACAGACGTCGGAGATTGGGCAGTAGGGGCTTGTGTTATCAAAATATCCATGTACTTGTGCGTGTCAAATCTCAGTCATAGGATCAAAAGTGATGCTCGCCCCGACCCAGAACAACGTCCCAAAATCCAAACCGGATGGTGTTGTCTACTCTATACGGACAGCACCCAATTCGTCCTTCCTGCATCCAAACTTGGGTAATCTATATCACAAAATCTTTATATTTATTAATTGTTAGATTAAAAATTGTCATATAGTAATTATACAATATTGTGATATGTTTCTGAATGGGCACCTCTTGTAAGGAGTACCACCAATAATGATAAATTTAGTTGAGACCCAAATCTTGAATGATCCAAACATAAATCTTATCTAAGACCAACACTTTTAAAACATACATAAGAAAAACACACAGAAATAGAAAACCACAAGGAACAATGCTAGAACGAAAGATGATAAAAAAAGAGAGGAAAACCAGCTTATGGAGGAAGCATGCCTGCATTTTTACAATGTTTGAATCTTGGCTCTAATGTGTAATAATTACGTGATGGTGGTGGTGGCATTACTCTAAAGACAACACTAAAAGATGTTAATTGAATCCAGATAAACGAAATAAGTGACAAACCTACTAACTAGTTCCAAATTCATCCCAGACAATATTCAAAACTAGATTAGGCTGGTTGGTTCAAGAGATGCATTGCCATTTCTCAGACATAATTAAGAGATTTTTGACTAAAATGGTGTTAAAGTACCAAGGATTTACCAAAACGGGGTCCTAGGCAAAATATTTCCGAAAATGATGTCCACGTCGGACTACCACAAAAAAAATGCATATCTTGGTGCCAAGATACGCGTTATTCTCTAGGGTAGACCAAGATACGAAAAAAAATTGTGATGCCAACATACCAATTAAAAAATATGTATCTTGGTTAGATACCAAGTAAAAATCGTGTATCTTGGTTGAAATAGGCAAAAAATTTGTGTTTCCATGATACATATGCATTAATCGTGCTCGATTGGCAAGGCCTTGTTGGTGGCTGACTTTTTGTTATATGCTCTGAAATTATAAAAGAATTGTTCATGAAGGGATTCGAACCCTGCACCACCAATTGTCACGATTAATGTATATGTATAATAAAAATGCAAATTTTTGCCTATATTCAACCAAAATATGTAATTTTTTCTTGTATCCAACTAAGATACGTGATTTTTTCTTGGTATCCAATTAAGATACACGATTTTTACTTGGTATCTAATTAAGACACGCATTTTTTTATTGGTATGTTGGCAACATAATTTTTTTCGTACCTTGGTCTACCCGAGAGAATAGCGCGTATCTTGGCACCAAGATACGCATTTTTTTGTGGTAGTCCGATGTGAACACCATTTTTGAAATTTTTTTCCCCAGGACCCCGTTTTGGTAAATTCCTGGTATAGTAACACCATTTTAGTCAAAAATCCTAATTAAGCAACTTCATCATCGGAAAATAAGACTTCAAGTATAATTGTTTCACTTAAAAAAATGTCGTCAACATGTCATATTACTCGGATGAAAATTGCAGACAATCAACATGTCATCGCTTGGAAGTAACCCCGTCCCACCCGAATTAGGAATGGAAATTTTTTTTACTAATTAGGAACCTTTATTAATAAAGAGAAGAAAATGTTACAGAAGGAGATGAGAAAAGAGAAAAATAAAAATAAAAGCTTAAAAATTCTAAGGCCTAAACGAGCAACTAAACTAGCTAACCTGCTGCCATAATTAGTATTCAACTCAAGCTAACCCACCCGGGGATAGACTAGAGTTGTATGCTACCGTATCTAGTGACTAATACCTCCGATCATAGATGCTGCGTTGAGATCCAAAGAAGGCCTGTTGTGGGACGGAGCAGCCTCTAATGAAGCAAGCTGCCCACATTGCTTGGATGCCACTGAACCAGAGGCAACTGCCATAACAGATGAGAGCATGAAGAATGTGACTGCTGTGCTTCCAACTCGTGCATCCCCTATCTCTGTCATCAAAGCCAAGAAAAGGCCCAAACCTTCCATGAATGTTACCACGGTTTCTGTGTCTCCATGGAACGACGCCTGAAAAAGGTGACTGAACCAGGAGGGTAGAGATCTGTAGATTGATGAGGGAGGAATTAATGCCAGCCTGAAGAACTCTTTGATCCGAGGTATCGATCCCCACTGGAAGAAAAAACAACATTAGCCTCGGGACTAGGTTGAAGGGATAACGGATTCAGAAACGTGTCAACCCCGATCTGAAATCCTACTCGTACATCACCAGTCTGCAACATCAAAGCCAAGATACGACAAATACCTCCACTGGACAGAACCACGCCCTCAATGTCTCCAAGATACAGCACCTGAAAAGGGTGACCGAACCTAGAGGGTAGAGATCCGTAGATGCGACATGGGAGGAAAAAGAGGTCAGCCTGAGGAGCACTTTGACCAATGACAAAATTTCTCATCAGAGAGGAGGAAGAGAATGGCGTCGACTGCATAAAAGCACTGCCAGACAACCTTGTTGGAGCTGCCTTTGGGATCACATGAGTGATTATGGAAAGGGCATTTGACAAGACCATAGCCGATGGGCTAGGTTGGAGGAGCAATGAAATCATAATCAGACTATAGCCGATCTGATTCAAGTGGCACAACTGCACAGGGAGAAGTGCCGTCCTCTCCGGAGCCTGTGGGTGCCCCGCCATGATCATCGGTGACAGAGCAGGTCGGCGGCAGCGCCGAAAAGGGGTGGGAGATTTGGTCGCCTCAAAATTGCCGTTTGGGAGAGAGAATTAGGAATGGCAAGTAGACCCTTACTCTCAGGGTCTATCCTGATCCAGACTTGAAGGGTCCAAGACGCGTTGGTTTTGATCGGGTATAGACACTGACTCTACCCGGATCCTTATATTTTAAAAGGATAAGGGCATGGATATGGATCTAAAGAATCCTACCCTAATTTTTTTAAATAATATTAAAATAATATAAATGTATACTAATTATTAAAAATAATATCAAATTCTCAATCTCAACCTACCAAACTTCATTTACTTATTTGGTTTCTTTGTATTGATTTGTTTAATGAACGAAAATATCTTATTGCTATTTGAAAACTAAATGATAGTTTAATTTTTTAATTAAATAATATTAATAAAAAATACAGACCCGCAGGCTGCCTTGATACTGCTCGATTTTTAGAACTCAGATTCTGGCTGAATCCTTATTTTTAAAGAGAAAAAGGATAAGGATCTGGTTCCACCATTAAAAAAGATGGTAAAGATTCAGGTCTTGGGGATCCTACCTGGATTCTGTCCATTTTCATTCCTAACCCGAATGCCTTACCCATCCTAACCCGAAAGGTCCCCAACCCCCCACGTGAGTGTTTACGCCCCCTGCACAATAGTGCATGGGTTGCAACTAAGGCCTCGCTAAAATTCCTTTGTCGCAAAACCCATTGAAAAAAATGACAAAGAAAAAAATAGTTGTCTCGGTAACAGTGCATTAAAGTATTAAAATACTCGATATATTCTAATAGCGAACAAGCTCTACTGCAAAGCCTTATAGATTGAAGAGTCATCTTCAACCGGAATTGCCACAGTTGCTCGTGATCCTCAAGGCTTTATGACAAAGGGCCAGACCACAATAGTTAATGCCTCATTACCAATTGAGGTTGAGTAGCTATCAATATAATGTCGTAAAGATAATCAAAGACGAGCTCGAGGGCACTTGCACTATCATAGAGACGGATTGCAAACTTGTATTAGAACTCCGACATGATTCGTATGACCCTACCTTTGTGTAAGCTCCTATATATTTCTAGGAAGCAAAATATAGTTGTTGATAGACTTTATAAACAATCTACACGGCTTTCTTCTTTTTGATTGGGTGACATATCCTCCTTTAAAACTAGATTGTCTTTTATACTCGGACTTTTCAATTTAATATTTAGTAACAACATGTTCCCTTTCAAAGAAAAACCTTGCTGCTTTTGAATGAAAAAGAAAAGTAATCTGCTATCTTAATTATATGGTGCCTTTTTTGGCTTGGCTTTTTCGTTTAAATGACATGATAAAAGTTCAACATGGGAGATTTTGGTCATTCATGCTATTACTAGACAAGTTCAAGAATGGCTTAAATAGTCAAATTCTATAGAAGATTTTGGTCCCCAATATTTACTTTTATACATGGAATCTCTACGTATTAGGGAAGATTAGTCATGTAATTAACAAGTAGCTTAAGATTTTGTATAAATATTTTGGCTATATAAAATTAATCTATTTACCAAAAAAATGACGTGATATCTAGATAAGGCCGGCGGTCGAAAGGGGGAATCTGCCGATTGTAAATATATATTTATAAAGATCCACTTATAAAAAAATATGATATACAAATATCTATTTAGCCAACTAATTTAAATTTGATTGATTTGTGTGAATCCTCAAATGATGACAAATTTTAACATTGTTACTTTTCGGAGTCCAAAGTTCATATGTCCAACTAAGTTGAAATAATCGTGTTAGTTAATCGAAGTGATTTGGTATTAATTGGTTTGCTTCGTTGAGTAGCTCTATCTGCGTCACTTTCTTAACCGTTAGTCACCCTTCATGTCTAGCAAATATGGAACTCTCTTGCTTGTAAATAATGTGCTGACCATACTAATTTAGTAAACTCCGAGACTTGATAATAACTTAACAAGTAGTATCTAATGGCTAGGAAATCTAGGGTGTGCTTGAGACGTATATGTGTCACATTGAAAGTTGTTTTTTGTTTAGTGATACGGGTCACGTCTAGGGCTAAGATATTTGATGGCATCAAAACCTTAAAACCATCGTTTCGGAAACAAAACCATTAGTACTTTCACGTGTGCCCATGCAGAATTAGGCAAAAGGTTGAACTATGATGTCTTTTTTATTTCTAAAAATTAAACCTAAAACTCGTTAAAAAAAAGAAAGTCATTTATTTATCACTCGAAAGAACACTCCTCACATATATATATATAAAAGATTTCTTTAGCTACTTACTGTACATGATTTTCAGAGTCAAAACCGTCAAGGTCAGAGAGTAGGGAGGCCAGGGTTCGGCCTAAACTCTAGGAATAAACAGTGAAATCCATGGGAACTCCACCCTTGATGTGATGCGGGTGTCCCACCTCTTTAATATATATTATTTTCTCTTTGATTTTTATTGGAGACCGGATTTCAATGTTTGAATTAAGACAAAACAAAAAATATATATATTGGACTTGAAGTTAATGAGTGCCTCGGTGTTTTTTTTTAATCTTGGACTTCAAGTCCAATATATAGTAACACAATAATGGCACCACGAAAATTGGTCCAAGAGACTTGATTTTTTTTAATAATATGACTTAAAAAACGGATGGAAAAGATACCAACATTGATTAAGTTGCAGATAGCAAGAAACTAATTAAGCATAATCCGGCTTTTAATTCAAGAAACAAACCACACAAGCAATATTCAACATAAAAAACGACATACACGGTCCCAGGACGACAGACGACAGAAACTACAAAAGTTCAGTAGTTGACGTAGTAGCAAATAAGGAAGCAGCTGATAGATATGAATATGATCATCACATCCTTTCTTGGAGATTAGGTTGGAGTGGGACCAATCGGAACTCGAAAGGCATGCTTGGATTGTAATCCCTCTCCCTCTCCTGCTGCTGCTGCTGATTGTAGCAGCAGCTGCTTCCAACTCCTCCTCCATTCCCTTCCATGCTCATCTCCTGTTGTTGCTGTTCACATTTGTACAATCAACCAGTATCCGAAACGATTAATCGATTTCGAGCCGGATAGAGATCACATACAGTGACAAAGTTCTTCCTAACAAGTTCTAACATTGCTACATACTCGAAGCTTTTTATTAAGCTTGAACTATCCGCTAGTTGTTCTAAGTGCTTAAAGTTTGTTATACAAATAAATGTTTAAACCATTCAACTTCCAATCATGTTGTCTCATTCCAAAATGAACTATATATTATGCAGTTTCTAGCTATAAAGGAATGAAACCTAATGCTACGGCTCTCCCATGTGGCCTGCGAGAAATAGTAATTACCCTAATGTGGGTAGCCATAGATTTGTATATTTTGTATACCTATATAAATAATTAAGTCCCTATTGACATGGTGACTCGTGGATGGTACAGAAAAAACAATACCTTCTCCCTCCAAGTATTCTATGCTTGAATTATCTTGAAACCCTAGAGCATGCAGTGTTTCTTTTCCCCATTTTTTCCAAGAAAAATTACAAACATTGCTCACTTGTTAGAAGATTTTAAAAGTATGGAAGTTTTGCGTTGAAAAGTAAATGATTATTAAGTTAAGCGTGTATGTGCTTGCTAAATGACAATTATCCGGATGATACAAGACGTATATGAATATATATAAAAAAATAAGTGTGTACCAAGTAGAGATGGAGTTGTTCATTCTGGTCCTCCAAAATCTTGCCCTGGATGATAGAATAAAAAGATAGAACAAAATTATGTCCAAAAACCCAAATCTTAAATCCTTATCTCATTCTAAGCCACTTGTGCTAGCTAGGTCTCAAGGCAAACTTGTCATCTATACTTACATTTCTCTTGATCATCTTCACGTACTCCGACTGTCAAAAACACAACATGGTCAGTTGAAATTTCAAGAATATTTCCATCAGCTAAAGAAGCGAATTATTTTTTGTTTTGATGAATAAAAAGAAGTTAACTCTTAAGTACAAATTACTTAATTAGCTCCTATATAGCAAGTGATAAACATAATAATTGACCTTTAATGGAGAGACTCCAACTTAATTACCTTCCTATCACGAAGACTGGCAAGTCCATTATCCAATGCTTCCTCTAAAGCCATGAGATCTCTATAGTTCAAAGATGTTATGTCCTCCCCCTTTAGGTGCCTGCAACATGAGAAGTTCTTGAATCATACACAAGAAAAACATGAACTTGTTGTGGATAATTAGTAATTAGGAGGAAAGAGACTACAACAAAACTAGAGGAAAATAAGTTTATATTTTCATGCATTAAAAATCATGAACTAGTAAGGGTTGATACAAGTGGTAAGAGACTTGAAATTTTAATGAGGTCTTGGATTGAAGCCTGAAAAAAATACGAGCCACCCTTAATAGGATAGATGCTCGACTCTGAATAGCAGAGATTTAAACAAAAAAATCATGAACTTGTGTAGAGATCTATGAGTGTACCTGAGCTCGATCTGCATGTTGTCATTCTCCTTCTTGATTCTGTCAATTTCATTGCTGAGGTTCTGGTTTCATGCATTGAAAAAAGTTAGGCAAATTGAAGCATAACCGCTAATTACCTTGCATATAATTAGCTGGTATTCTAAATTAAAATACTGGAAAAGTTATTGTCAGAAAGATTGTTAAGAGAGCAGATCTGATTGCTTGTTTTAAATTAAAATTCTGAATAATAGCCAGTCTTTAATTAAGAGTAAAAACCCTAAGCCAAGGTAAACTTCAAAGCTCAAATATTTAAGTACTCCTGAAAACAAAACATAATTATCTCTTAAAAAAAGAAAAGAGGAAACATATAATTATTAGAGTGGTAGATCCAGCTAAAGATCAGAAGGAAGCAAAAAAGGAAGCAATATGACCTAATTCCAATTGTAGATCTGCTCATAAAATTCATGGTTTTGGTTCCTTATCACACTTTTAGCAAAAACAAGGAAACCCCAATTCTAGTATCCCTTGGAGAAAACAGTGGAAAATTAAGAAAATGATCAGGATCTATATATATATATATATATATATATATATATATATATATTAGAGAGAGAGAGAGAGGAAAAACCCACCTCATGTTTAGCATCCCACAGCCTCTTACCTGACTTCTGATGATACATATCCAGTATATCAACCAAGCTTCAGTACCATTAGCCCCCAAAAAGAAGACCAGAAATTATGCAAGAAAGTATTTAATTAGGGAATTATATTATATAGCCAAAACATATGGTCAAGAAGAGAAAATTAAAATTGAGGGAAAAAAGGAGCTTATATTGCTATTTACTTGGAAGAAGGGCTACAGTACTCATGCATCTTCCCAGAGCTAGCAAAGATGACAAGTGAAACCTTAGCATCACAAAGAACAGAGATCTCCTTGGCTTTCTTTATGAGCCCATTTCTCCTCTTGGAGTAGGTCACCTGCCTGTTGTTTGTGTTCTCTATCCTCTTGATCTCTATCTTTCCTCTCCCCATCTCTCTCTCTCTCTCAAGTTTCACCAAGAAATGCTATGGTGTCTTGTGAGATAAGGATGAACTTATTGCAAGACGGTAGAAAAAGATGGGGAGGGTGGAGGAAAGTTATAGAGGAAGGGAGCTTAAGCTTGCTATAATGGGTTTGGAGTTGCAAGACTTTCTTACAAGGACAAAAGAGAAGTGTTTTTTTAAGATTGTTGATTATGACATGGCCATACAAGCCCCTAACTTTTTAATTTTTGGTTTATACCAATTACTACGTACGCAGTGGCCCGATTAATTCAAATTAAAACTGGGTCAGACATTTAAAAGATGATGACAATTTCAAATAATAGAGACCTCTCAATAAAACTATAATAAGCTTCTCTTTTATCCACCGTGTTTCCATTAGGTTTTGTTACTTCTCTCTTTACCACCTCTTGACCCAATGACCTTTACTGGGAATATTATAATGTCCAACTAAGGATTTAGGAAATGGGTTTTTTTAGGGAGGAAGGGCTAGAGATAGGGAGTGTTTGGCACGCAAAATAGTGGGTAGGGTTGAATTATAGGAGCCGTAGTGGACATGATTTAGGGTCTTTGAGATTTGTGATGGTTTGGGATTTGATATACTAAATCTGGTATTGCGATTAACCTTAAAACCATCGTGTCGACAAGCCGAGGTTTCCTTCTTGGCAGGAACAAGATGTAACAGCTGGTCTAATAATGAAAACCATCGGTCAAAAGAGAGGGAGAATCCGGTAAGAGGAAGTGAAGGAGGAACAGCTTCTAATTCGGAGAACACAACATTGATGCACTTGAAGGACAGAAGGAGTGTCACATTTTCATGGTCAAAACTTATAATCATGAATGTAAAAAAAATAATATCGGCAAAACTATTCTTAGAATAAGATTTATAAAAAAACGGTATTTTTTAAAATATGAACATTTTATTTTTGCGGGGACCAGATTTTCTCCATATACTGGCACAATCGATTGAACTACTGGTCAGACTAGTAATTTTTATAATTAGTATTAAAATATAAAATAATTCTAAATATTATAATCATATTAACACTCAGAGGAAGGTGTTGGAACACCCTCTCATGTTGCAGATCAGAGAATTGCTCAAGGGGGACAGGAAAGTGCGCATCAAACACATATATCGGGAGATCAACAGTTTTGTTGATCGACTTGCGAACCTGGGCTTTACAAACCAATTTGGCCCCAGTTATATGATAGCCACTCCTATTGAAGTCAGCCAACTCATGCTCCTGGACTTAATCGATGTATCTTTCTTTTTCACGTTCCAATGGAATAGACCAGAGATACCTTAATAAATAAACCAGGGTCAGATACTCATTGGGACTCGAGTTGGCATGAAACTGTGGTTATCGACAGATACTGATCGAGGTCGATTCTTTTTTAACTCTTCTCTGTATCGATGTTAGTCGAGAACAACCATAGGCTAACATGATCAGTCGTGCACGAGCACTTTTGGGCCGAGACTGAACGACACAACTACAACATACTTTTAGAGAGTGTAATTGGGTGACGAATGTCCTCTTTAAGCATGTATTGACTATAAGATTTAATTATGTCCGTTCTGATTCACTGATTATGTTTTGTACCAATGTCTAGTTTGATGACATGAGGGAGGTCAATCTTTTCCGTTGTACTCGTATTATGATTTCAGCACGCGGTTAATAAAAATTAGTGGACATCCTAATCCCTCAATTTCTACTAAAAAAAACCAGGGTCATTACCCTCTTAACAGAACTAAAAAACTCGAAAAATAATTGTTTTCACAAAAATAATAAATTTTGGACCATTTAGTATAGACCGACTGATGTGATTAGTTGAATCCAAGGTCAATTTTTGCATAAAAATACTCGATATTATAGTCGAGTTACAATTTGACCAGTTAGTTAGACTATGAGTTTTAAACAACGATCTGGTTCATGAAAAGGAGAGGGCCACAGCTCGCCTAGGTAAGACATACCAGGACTCAGGTCCGTCTACTAGGCGTGTTTTGGGTTGGAATTTTCGGATTATCAATTGAACGCAGTTACAAGAATATTGAAAGACCCCCTAAAAAAAAGAATATTGAAAGGCGGAGCTAAAAAAAAAGAATATTGAAAGGCCTTGGGTTTTTCTGAAAAGGTAAATGTTTTATTAGGTAAGAGTGTTACAGCCTGTAATTAGTGTTGAATTTTCTCGTATTGTGAATATGAAATTGCAACCACATTAAAAACCCTCCTAATGTAAAATTATGTAAGAAAAAACCACGACACAGAAAAGAATTGCCCATGATTGTTACGAAAAGTGTTATTCAACCTACTAGTGCTCTGAGCCTATTCTATCCGGTAAAAGGACTTGCGGGTAGGAATCAGACCGTATATTTAGAACGTATATTTAGAAGTAAGATTCAGACCTACCTAAATTAAACAGTAAGTATTCAAATTGATATCCGCAGATTTATTGACTTATTCAAGATTCATGTCTTATCCATAGATTTATTGACTTACAAATTTTTAACATTTCAGTGTATACTATTTAAAAAATAAATTCACATTTACGTCTATTTTGATGCTCAACCTTGTAAAATACTAATACCTAATTTTATGTTTTTTTAGAATGGTGACGCGAAGCCTAATTTTAAGTGAATAATCTTAAATTGAGAAGAGAATAACTTTTTTTATAACGAATGTAACATAAAGTTTCAAAAGTTTATAAAAAAATAATATTTATATGTTGACAAAAATTGTCAAAGAAAAATTTATGTTAGTAAGCAGCGAATGCCATAATCCTTTTCGAATTAAGTGAAAAAATAATCAAATTTCTCATAAAGGCAACAACCTACAATTCCCGATCAAAATAAATGATAAAAAGATAGCGGTAAAATCGAGCCAACAAATAATTAGAGTCTGTCAAAATGGTAACGAACTTAAATTTATTTAAATAACTCTTGAATTCTAACTTTTCGATGAAGAATCAGGGATGACAAAAAATATTTATACTCGTGGGTGAGACACTATCCCTATATTACAAATCTAGTATGGATCTTACCATACCTTATCCTTCATCCTACTTTGACTATTCCATAATTTGATCATATTTAAACATTGTTAGATCTGTTTATTCATAATATGTACATTGACTACAAAATTGGAGATATATACAATGTCTATTTTTTTAATTGATAATACCAAATATTTCATAACTTTCACATATTCACTATATTGTTACAAAATTAGTTCATAAAACATCTTAAAGGATGACACAACAGAAGCTTATTTTTCTCTCTTTTATTTGAATTCTAAATGTACGAAAAAAATCTTTTATAATTTAACTTAAATTATAAAATTTGATAAAATTTAAATGTTATATCAAATGTTAACGTGTAACGTACCATATTAAAGTTAAAAGGTAAAAATTTATGAGAAACTCGTTTAAAGATGGGACCTTGTAAATCATGTTGATAAGAGGATGAATTACGAGTCTAGGGTTAAGAGTAACTTGCGAGTCCCCAACTCCAAATCTAAGACACGGGTAGGTTCGTTACGACGGAATTCGATTCGACGCCGCGCCGACCCGACCCGCCCTTCTCCGGCTTTGGCTCCCGAGGCCACATTTTCCTAGGGGGGAGAAAAACAATATAAAAATAAATAAATAAAAACTCAAAACATTAATTTTTTTTAACTCTTTCCTAATTAACCCCCAAAACCAAACCGTTAGACGGATCCCGCCCGTCTCCCTTCCCCCCAAAAACCCCAAATCCCCTCCCCTCCCCTCCCCCACTAATCGCTAGGGTTTCCAAGAAACCGCCTCGAACGTCTCAATTCGGGCCGTTGATGGAGGAACGCAGCGCCGGCGGGGAGTCCTCGTCGTCGGCGTCGAGGGTGAAGCCGTCGTTCGTCAAGCTTGGTGACCGGCAGATATTCACGGTGGAGCTCCGGCCCGGCGAGACCACCTTCGTCTCCTGGAAGAAGCTTGTTAAGGACGCCAACAAGACCAACGCGGCCGCCGCCGTTGGTGTCCCTGCCGGGTCCACCGCCACCGCGCCGACCGCTCACCCTAACCCTCCCCCCGCTTCCGTCCACCCGGGGCTCGAGTCCCGCATCGCCCCCGTGAGCTTCCTCTTCTCTCTGTTGCTCTCATTGTGATACGAATGATTTGTTTCACTTGTTCGAGAATTGGAGTTAGTTCGTCGTAGCGGCCGAGCGGTTTTGGGTTCTGAGATTTTCTTGGTGTTCCTGCAGGGCCAGCCGGCGGAGGCCGAGGCTGCAGAAGCGCCCGCTCCTCACCGTTTTAGTGCTGTTATTGAGAAGATTGAACGGCTGTACATGGTACGCTGTGGTTTTTGAATGATGGATTTATGCGTCTGCGGCTAGAGTTTGATAGATAATCATATATTTTGCAGGGAAAGGATAGCAGTGACGAGGAAGACTTGAAGGATGTTCCTGACGACGATCAGTATGATACAGAAGACTCGTTTATTGATGATGCCGAGCTGGTTTGTCTTACTATGTGCATTCTCCATATTGATCAATGCTCTTTGGGTGGCCATGCTGTTACGGAATTTTGGAGATGAATTAAATGTGATATGCTGCATGATGCCCCAATATTTTTTTCAGGATGAATACTTTGAGGTTGATAATTCAGCAATAAAGCACGATGGATTCTTTGTTAACAGGGGAAAGCTTGAACGCAAGTAAGTTTCCTTTTACCTTTGAACCCTGGGACTTGAAATGGCAGATATGATTTCCTTATCACAGTTGGAGTCTCTGTTAAATTTCTGAATAGGCATCCAGAACAGCCCTTAATGTTGGAGCTCACTCTGGATCTGTTTCTCTGGTTTCGCGGTTGAATTTTGTTTGTTCGATGTTGGATTACTATTGGGAAAGCCTTCCCGTTCTGCATATATTTTATATCCAATCTTGTAGCATATGACAGTTATAGATACTGTCAAGTATGGTCCTTGTTTTCTTTTCAGGTATTACATGTAGATGACACTTTATCTGCTTTTTTTCTTTAAAGATATACGGAAGCAAATGATTATCTTTAAGCTGTTGCTTTCTAGACATATATTTTTTGTGACATTTTGTTAACTCAGTTAAGATCTCATTGGTACAACTACTTCAATATTACCGTTACAAAGAGAAAATAATCTTTAAACACGAGCAAGATAAACAAATAAATAATACTATGCAAACATGAGCTTCTTTTTGAACTGCTTGTCCTGTGGGTCAAGTCTGTTTAGAGCTATCATTAAGTCTTCCTCATTCTGCCGTATATAGATGTGTGTCTTATTATTTTGTAGTTCATGCCTGCATTCTGATTGTTTGGTTTTGTGCCACCTGGCATGTCTTGTTACTGATTTTTGCATTTCCTTTTTCAAGAAATGAACCCACTGTTGTCCCTAACCAGCAACCAAAGAAACGGCGAAGAAAAGACGTGACAAGATCGTCTAGTGAGGGTGGTGATGCATTAGTTTTGAATAAAAATGTTAGGCAGGTTAAGTTACCAACTGTGAAGACGGCTCCTGGAACTTCTGGTTCCTCTCAGATTGTGGTAGTTACTGGTGAACATTACAATGACGTGAAACCTCGGGATCCTTCCACTGCCACTGGTGGTTATTTGAAAAGGAAATCTGTTGAAACTAAAATGAATCCGGATACACATTCACGTGTTAAGAATGGCAGTGATCATATATCTTTGGCAGAAACAAGAGATATTGATAAGCCAAAGGCCGTTAACCTCTCAGCAAAAAACCCAACTTGCAGACATAAAGATGCCAGCGGACCCTCTGATGCACAGCCCCAAAAATATCAAGATAAAAGCATACATGCACAGTCTCAATTGCAGTTTACAAAACCAATAAACAGCAACAATGAAGTGGATGGGTCACTTCGATCAAAAGAAAAGAATGGTGTTCGCGAATTGCCAGACCTTAACAGCTATCCTGACAGCAAAGTTTCTGTTCCAGTGACAGTAAGTATTCAATTCTTGACTGATAGGAAACATATCCTTGTTTCTCTATGCTCTCTGTATTACATGTTTTGTCTTGGGCCATACTTCATGACGTTGACTTGTTATCGTTGGCTAGACATGGACAAGAGTAGTTATGATGCATCAGATCCGCTTTTTGTGACTTTTATTCTTATCGTTAAGTTCTGTGTCAATTCCAGTATGAGCCAGTGATGACAATGCGAATCTGGAAACCATCATGTCTTTATCAATCATAGCCATGAAGAACCTGTACTTTTTCAGCGTGAACTTAGTTTGAAGTATGAATGCTTTGCATTGTTTTTTGATGTTGTATAACCATACCAATATTGTGCAGAAAGCAACAACTGCCCAAAGAAGAGATGGTTCTGGTGTTAAGCCTAAAAGTTCAACGCTGGAAAAATCAATCAGAGAGCTAGAGAAGATGGTTGCAGAATGTAAGCTGAGGCTCTCAATTACTAATAGAACCTTTGAATTCTTATGTTCGGCCAATCTGGGACTTTTTCTAACGTGAAAATGTAACCTTTTCCAGCGAGACCACCTACTATGGGGAATCCAGAGACAGATGCTTCATCACAGGCTGGAAAAAGGAGATTGCCCCCAGAAATAAAGCTGAAGCTTGCTAAAGTTGCCAGATTAGCGGTACTCAATTTCTTCATATTTTTTTTATCTGTTAAGTACATGTATATCCTAGACCTAAATGATATTCCTGTACGTTGTGCCTGCTCGTACTTCTGTTGACCTACTTAAAATTGTTCGGTTCTGGTTTGGCAGGGAAGGGAGGGGAGAATAACAAAGGAGTTACTTAATCGTCTTATGAGTATACTTGGTCACTTAATACAACTCAGAACTTTGAAGGTACCACTTTCTGAACTTCTATTCCTTTTTAATTTACTGAGTCTTTTTGTTTCTTTAATTTGTCTCTTATTGTGTTATTTTTCATATGTGCCGCGTTTGGCCCCCTATATGCTTGCATGTTTTGCATGCTAGAAATAAGAATTTGCTTTGCAAAAGCCGGTAGTTCCGTAACTTTGATGCTAAAACTTCTCGAGCTGTATAACTTCTGCTCCTTGAATCGTTTGACCTTGTAAGTAAGCTAGTTGGTGTCTTGGCAGACCTAGCTTCTTTATGGAAAACTAAAACTGGGCGTTCTTATTTTTTATTCATTAAACAAATTCTTTGATATTGCACATTCATTGGTTATTTCTGTTTTGTTATTATATTTTGTGAGTGGCTATTTGTCATGAGCGGTCACAAGACACTCACCATGAAACAATGTGTTCTTCCCTTCATCAGAGAAACATGAAAGACATGATTAGCATGGGCATGAGAGCAAAGGAAGAGAAAGATGATAGGTTTCAACAGATAAAGAAGGAGGTGACAGACATGATTAAGACACGTGTACACTCTATGGAATCAAAGGTATGACCATTAAAAATGAACTCTCCTTCATAGTTTGATGCTTGTGTCATGGGAACTCTCCCTCAGAAATCTGAGTTCAAGAAAAGGATATAACTTGTGATCTCTCCTCTTATTTGACTTCGTATGTGGGTAATTTCTCTTGCCATGCCTCTCTGGTTCAGTAATTAATTCTTGCTGATTACTACTTATTGCTGTCATATTTTTTTTCAATGTGATGTGGCCTCAATCTGGTTGATATTTGTATTGATCAGCTAGTTCTGTTGAAATAGTAGTTTGGCTCATGCCAAATTTTGATTTTTTTCATACTCAATTTATCTCATGAGCAGTTGATTGTTTTAGCTGTGCAAATGAAGTTATTAGTTTATTATTAATCCATTAATATGCTGCTGATATTAAGACCTAAGGTGAAATTTTATCTCTTTGCTGCAGGCATTTAATCAAGCAGGTGAATCTGATGACTTCCAAGAACTTGGTTCAGAAGAAAAAAGATCTCTGAAACAGAAACTCAGCATGGATGCTGTTTTGGAAGACAAAATTTGTGATTTATACGATCTTTTTGTTGATGTACTGATATTAGTCCATTTCCTCATAGAACTTCTCTGTGACGAAATTTCTGTTATACGTTATCTCATTCTTTGTTTTCACTTCTGAACGATCACAGGGCTTAGATGAAGATGCTGGTCCCCAAGTCAGAAAGCTATATGTGGAGGTGATAACTTATCCATGCATGTCAATTGCTAGATACAACTTGATTTGTTTTTACTCTCAAAATGAGATGGTGCTAGTGATTCGTGCAGCCTGTACTTATGTCTCCCCTGGAATCGTGTTGGTTATCCGTCATATATTTTTGTATTTTCTTTTGCTCATCTTTTCTTTTCTCCACTTATCCTGTGAGCTTACAGTATGATGATATACATGAGACCTAGTTCGCATTGTAGTGGGGCTTGGTTCAAAATGCTTTTGTTGTGGCTGTTGTAGTTTGCTTATCTGTTTGACCATATTGTGATTCTCTTAATGGTGGTTCTTCTTTGTTAACTTGAGTTCTATGTATTAATCAGCTTGCGGGACTCTGGCCAACTGGCTTCATGGATAATCATGGGATCAAACGTGCAATATGCCGTGCTAAAGAGAGACGAAAGGCAATGTACACAAGATTGAAGGTCTAGGCCCTATCAGCATTTTTTTTCTCAGAGGCCATCTTTCTTATCTCCTTCCAAGTGTGGTCAATTTATTGAGAGATCTTTTTCAGTAGATGTTCCATAGATTTGCGTGCTGGCCACTGCTACTTCTGCATTCTTTACCGAACTCCAATATTTCTCTCTTTCTTGATCTTTTTGGGTTTGCTTCTGATGTCCATCTTTTTCATGTTAACTGTTTATCTCAGGATGACGACAAGCTGAAGAGGAAAACAACAGTGTCACCTCGAGTTGAGGAGACTGTTCGAGTTGATGCAGGGTCTGTTTCTCAGCCTCTCTTTATGCAGGATATGCTGGCTCCTGATCCGGGAGGTGCTGTTCTAGCTTTAGCCAGCAAATCAGTTTCCAGTGCAACAGCAACCGCTTCTCGGTTATCTAGTCCTTCAACAAACGCCCCAGTGTCAGATAGGCAAAAGCCGGAGAAGCAAAGAGCGGTTTCAAACAACCGCGCTGAGGAGGTAAAGATGGGAGCAGAGGTTACCTTGGCTAAGAAAAAGTTGAAAAGGAAGCCGGAACAGGAGTTAGACAAATCTCGTACAGTTAAGTTGCATTCACAATCTAGTGAAGAAAGACACAAGTCCCTGAAACACGCTCCGGGTCCTTACTAGAAGTCGAACCCTCAGTCGACGACGACTCTTCCAAGTTTCCAGCAACCTTAGCTGACGTAATTTAGTGCTGATGATAGGAAGTTAACATGAATACTTGAGTTAGCTTCTTTCTTCATTTCGTCCGACCGGTCGTCTCTGCTATTTTTTTGTAACTCGCATTGCCTGTATGCATGTGTTATTCTTGTAGCAGTATCAATGCGCTTTTGTTTCTAATCAGAGGTTTTCCTTGCCCTGTGGAAATGAAATTTTGGTTCTATTGGATAAGAAAATAGAAAGTAAGGTAAATTAATACTCTGATTACACAGAGCAAGGTAAAATAGAAATTTTGGTTATACTTTCTTATCCATGTCTCAAAAAAGGATAATAAAATAGAAAGTAAGGTGAGATTATATAGATGGAACTGAGAAGAAGAGAGTAAAGTTTTGCTTTTGAGGGTAGAAGAAGAGAGTAAGGTAAATTACAGAATTTACATTAAAATTTTACTAAACTATTACTCTCTATGAACAAGCCCAGACGAACCAAGACAGGACCATTCTGAAGATTCATTTGTCTGTAGCAAAGAATTTTTTCTCTAATTAATAAATTCGTAGGACAAGACTAAATATTTATGTTTATAAATAAAGTTGTTTTGGAGAAATTTTTTGAAATAGAAAATGATTGATAGTGTAATTTTTGATCATAATTTTCCGTATGAATATTCTGATAAATTGTTATCTTCTTTAAAATAGAACACCACCGATTTGATAATTCCCCAACCTTGCACTAGCACCAGGTCTGTCAAAGCATAGAACTACGTGATAGTAAAAAAAAGACGTGTTAACTGTTGTTTAATTTAAAATAACAAAGACCCCGTCCCTTATCTTTTTTGCAAGAGGACAATCCCTTCCGTTAGAGTAAAAAAAAACCAGTTATACACATAATAATTTTATTTTTTCTGGAATTAGAGCAATTTATTTTTTGCAATTTATTCAAATTCAGTATTTTAGTCTTAGTTTGTAGAAATTTTTTCACTCACTTTGTAAATAAATCTATACTGGGTTTATCTATTATGGTCCATAAAAACACCATCATCACTCTTAACACAACAAAACAAAACCAAGAAGCTCACAATTACTAACAATATTATTAATAAAAAAATAAAAACTTCTGCATCTTAGAAAGAGAGCCACGTGTCACTCTTCCACATGAGCAATGTGTCTCCCGTCACCTTTCCTTCTTCCTTCCTCTGCTCTTGCTCCAACGGCAGCGCCGCCGCCAAACTGGTCTGGTTGGACCGGTTCAGGAGGAGGAAGAAGCTTCGGTCCGTCGTGGCGGCGGAGCTTCTCAAGTCTTTTTCTTCCTCTCTCGGTTTTGACTTGGACTCTCAGGTTTTCTCCTTTTCTCTTTAAACTGTGTACTTCTCGAGTTCAGTTATTTTTGAAATATTTGTTTGTATTAAAGTTTAGATTTTTAATGGTTCCATTTTAGTAGAGGGGGCTAAAGTCTTGAGCTTTAAAGAGTTTTTCCCAAAGGTTTCTAGCAAGTTGGTTATTTTTGGAATATTTCTTTTTAAGTAAAGTTTGAATTTTTAATAGTGCCATTTTAGTGGAGGCGACAAAAGTCTTGAGCTTTAAAGAGTTTTCTCTAAAAGGGTTTCTAGCAAGTTGGTTATTTTTGTGCTTGATGGACTAGGAAAAATATCTAATTTTGACTAACTTTTTGTGAGGATTTTAGGCAGCTTAGTGGTTGCAGTTTGAACAATTGTAAGGGATACTGAAATGAGTACTCTTTTTCATATTTCGGTGTCGGAAGGAGGTTCGGTCGTATGAACTGTCGCAGTTGGTGTGGATTGGCCCGATTCCGGGGGATATTGCTAAAGTAGAGGCATATTGTTGGATTTTTAGCACAGCTGAGCGGCTCCATGCTGCATTGATGGATGCGTTGTGTAGCCCCTTGACAGGGGAATGTACCGTCTCATCTCGTATGAGATGAACATAGAGAAAAAGTCGGTGTTGAAAGATAATATTGTGTCTGTGCTCAGTTGTATGCTTATTCTTTTGAATAAGGGGAAGGAAAATGTTCTCTCTGAGAGATCTTCCATTGCGAGCTCATTTCGTAGCGCGAAACTTGGTTTGCTGGATGACAACCTTCCACCGCTTGTAGCTTTCAGGGGTGAGATGAAGAGGTGTTGTGAGGGTTTTGCATGTTGCGCTAGAGAATTTTTTGACTCTTGAGGATAGCCGGAGCGTAGATGTGTGGAGGAAACTGCAGAGGTTGAAGAATGTTTGTTATGATTCTAATTTTTCCAGATATGACGACTGGCCAGGCCATACTGTTTTTACGAACTGGAGCCCCGTTTATTTGTCTACTTCTAAAGGAAGAAATCGCGTCAAAAGATTCTGAGGTGGCTTTTTGGAAGGTTGGTCAGATAACTGCAGAGGGTTTAAGTTAGTTGGTGGAGAAAGAATTTAAGACGATTGTTCATCTTAGAGCAGAATCTGTTAATGATCGATTCTATCAAGCTGCAGTTGATGACGCTATTTTATCCAAAAAGATTAAAATTATCAAAATTCTCGACACCTTCAATGGATCTGGTTGAGAAGTTTGCTTCTTTGGTTTCGAATTCCAGCAAATACCCCATCTATCTCCATAGTAAGGAAGGAGTATTGAGAACTTCATCCATGATCTCCCAGTGGAGGCAATACATGACTCGATCTGCATCTCTGACTGCTATTGCTGGTCCAAAAGATTCAAAGGAAATGAGAGAACAACAAGCAACTTCTGCGGTTGAAGAGATCTTGAATTTGGAAAAAGAAAATAGTTCTCTGCAAAGAGAGTTTGATAAATCGCCTCCTGACAATAGAGTGCAAGAAGTAGTTTTTCAATTGAAGAACAAGAATGGGAATATCAACGGAGCCTACAACGCTCACATGCCTATTCAGAATACATCCTCTGAACCAATTGATGATGGAACGGGATCTGTCTCAAACATTTGTGCTGAAATTGACCCAATGAAGGTGCAAATTCCTCCCTGCAATGTCTTCTCCAAATCAGAGATATCTAGGTTCTTCAGAACAAAGAAAATCGCTCCTCCCTTATACAGTAAGTACAAGAAAAGAGTCTCTTACTCTTTTGAGAGTCAACTTCCTAGCATGGTATGTTCAGCTGAGTTTGCTGGTAGTAAACCGGTGTATGTCTTTGCTTATTTAAATCAATCACTTATCATCAGGAACCTGCCTTCAAGTTCTCAAGGCTCTCTTTCTCAAGATGGGGTCTCTCTCAGTGGGAACAGTCCTGTCTATACCGCCTCAGATATGAAATCTTTAGCTCAACAGAAGGGATTATCCATCCCAAAAACCGTTATTCCTACCTCTGGAAACATCAGCTCAAGTAGCCGTCTGACTTCTAAACCACTCACGGATGGCAAGAACTTCGGTGCTGACTCTGTATCCTTCAATGATGACGAACTCAGATCAATTGAAGGAGATATGTGTGCTTCAACAACTAGAGTAGTAAGGGTGCAGTCACGAAGGAAAGCAGAAATGTTCCTTGTACGGACTGATGGGTTCTCGTGTATAAGAAAAAAAGTCACTAAACCTTCCTTGGATTTTACACATCCTAGTACTCAGCAACAGATGCTGATGTGGAAATCACTACCAAAGACTGACTTATTACTGAAGAAGCTGGGTCAAGAACTCATGAAAGAAGCTCAAGAGGTAGCATCTGAAAATCATTTATGAACATGATCATTTCTTATTGTAAAATTTGAAGTACTTTTTATTCATACATCACTCCATTAACAACCACTTGTGAATCTTTGCCTGTGTCTTTGAATCTTGGGAACTGAACGATATGAGTGGATGGGTGCTTTCACGACAGATGTTTATTGTGAATCATTGCATGTATCAGATACACCAAAGGCTAGTGATAACTTGGGATAAGGCCCTGAAACAGCTTATCCATGGAAACAACACATTGGACAGTGTATATAAAACTCTCAGGATGCGCCTTAGGTGCGAAATCTTCCAAAATGGCAAGGCAGTGCCAGGCAAAGTTTTTGATGTCCTCAATGAGGTTGTTGTTGACCGGGGTTCAAATCCATATCTATCCAAAATTGAATATTACAAACATGATCGGCTTATAACTAAGGTGGTTTCTGGTCTTACTTAGCCCTATGCCCTCTGATTTTTCCCACTGCTTAGACAGTTTGAGGAAAATGGTTCAAGATTTCTTGATGCTATTTTTAACCAAATGTCTTATAGGTGCAAGGAGATGAAGTCATAGTGGCCACACCGACTGGGAGTACTATATATTCTACTGCTGTAGGAGGTTCAATGGTGAGCTACTTTCCTTTCCTCCCTTACATATCTCTGTAATTTCTATTGCTGATCAAAAGATTTGCAGGTGCATCCAAATGTTCCATGCATACTATTTACCCCGATTTGCCCATACTCTCTCTCGTTTAGGCCTGTCATACTTCCAGATTCTGCCCATCTAGAAATGAAGGTAAACGATACTTGCAACACAGTTTTTGGCAAGAAAACCTTTTACTATCAAGTCATTTGGCTGAAAGATCTGTTCGTTCTTGTTGAAAATAGATCCCAGATGATGCCCGCAGCAACGCGTGGGCTTCGTTCGATGGGAAGAGGAGGCAGCAACTCTCAAGAGGGGATTCTGTCAGAATATCAATGAGCCAGCACCCTCTTCCGACAGTCAACAAATATGACCACACACACGATTGGTTTTGAAGCTTGACTCGCTGCCTAAATTGGAATGAAAGACTAGATCAGAAGGCCCTTTGAAGCTTCTGATGCAAAAGATGAACGCACATTCATAACCGAGGTTTGTGTAAATCTTTCTACAGAAAGCTAAGCTAGAATGACTACCAAAAAATTCCAGGTACATACATTCAATTTTATACGGATTAAACAATAGCATTGCTGTTAGAAATTCAGCAACCAAGAGAACAAAATGCGCAAAGAACACGGACACAAGATATAACGTGGTTCGGCCTAATGCCTATGTCAATTGAGAGAAATGAGAACTTTTATTGATGGATCCAAGTCACAAAGCTATACAGAACTCTTGGGTAACATGCCTTTATATAGAGACAAACTATTGTACATCAAGTAATCTATTTAGGTCAAATTAGGAGTCTGAAACAAAATAGAAAATAATTTCTCTTTTACTTATTCCTTGTCAAACTCAACAATCTCCACCTTGGCAAGAAATCATCCCGTGGACAAACCATAAAGCTCCATCCGAACTTCAACAAAATGCCATATTGACGAAACACCACCCCATGAAGAGATGAGATCTTGCAAGACTAATCTGACTCCACCGATTCTACCTCGGACCATATATACACTGCCATCAATAAGACCATCTCAATTTTTTCACCACCTTTGTTCAATCACTTGGAGCCAGCCCCCAAGCTCGAGCTTCCGAGCTTACTTGGCATCTTCCCTCCAACCTCAATTGAATTCCAACTAGCAAGTCCACATGCCAAAGCAACCTTGAAACCAATAGATGCACCCTCTATTTTCTGGTCAACCTCATGCTCCGCAATCTCGAACTGCTTTTTTGCTGGACCTTCTTGCCTCAAACCAATACTACTTGCCATAGCATACAACGGGCAACATTTTGTTTTACCAAGTAAAACCCCCGACATGCCCCAAACTCTACCGTTTGACCTTGTGCGAGATACCCGATTTGCCCGTGGTGCTACTAACGGCTTTGCATTTCTCACACAAAACTTACCCAACACTTTTGATGTGCACGTGCCTTTAGACAACCATAGCGAGAACTTGCTAACTTCATCTTCGCGAATTCCAACTCCACTCAAACCATTCATGTCAAGCCTTTGCTCTATCACAGAAGAGCTTTTCTCCCCTCCATTGAAATCCAACGAGGTGAATCCACCTTGAACAGTGTTCCTCACTAACATGTAGGTGTTCCTAGCTTCCCTTTCACCCTTCATCACCACCACAACATCATTCTCCACCTCAATTAGTCCGCATACAACCTTATAGTAGAACCCACTATAATCCAAGGTGCCTAATGAGATCAAATTTCTCTCCAAATTTGGAACATGCCTGACCCCACACAACTTTCTCTCAACACCATCCTACATCTTGATTCAGATATCTCATATGCTAGCAATTCTATAAGTAGAACCATCACCCATAGTCACCATACATGAATCAACGAACTTGTAGGTGTTGAACCACCCTTTCTTGGGCGTCATGTGAAAGGAACAAGCACTGTCAAAAATCCAAGAATCATAATACTTTGGACTTGACAAAACAGAAAGAAGATCACTATCCGACCTGTCTGAATATGAGGCCACATTCACGAAACCCGATCCTTTTTCCTCGAGATCCTGAGTTCTTCTCGGACAATCCTTCTTTACGTACTCTTTTTCTGCGCACTCGAAGTAATTTTCTTTAAACCTCCTTGACCTCGACCTGAATCCTTTTCTATCTTTACTATGACCACCATGGCTACCCCTCACAACTAGCACTTCTGCTTGTTCATCGCCAATTTTCTTCCTTTGATGAAATCTTAGCAGAGTACTTGTGATATCTTCCAACACCAGGGACTCCTTCCCCCAAGTTAGAATTATAACCAAATTTTCGCAAGAGTCCGGTAAGAAATTTAGGAGCAACAATTTCTTGTCTTCTTCCTCGAACTTTACATCAACCTTTCTCAAGTCGCTCACAAGTTGACTGAAAATATTAATGTATTGGCTCAAATCTAAGCCCTCCTCCATCTTGAGCCTGTACAATCTTTGTTTAAGATAAAGCTTATTCGACAAAGACTTAGACATATACCTTGCCTCCAATTTCTTCCATACCTCAGCTGGTGACTCCTCATCCATGAGTAATACATCACATCATCCGCCAAGCACAAGCAAATTGTCGCCACCGCTTTGGCCTCCATCTCCTTCCACTCTTGCTCCTCCATCTTCTCGGGCTTCTTCTCTAAGAGCGCGATGACCATCCCTTATTGCACAAGGAGATTCTTGACACGCCTTTGCCATAATCCAAAATTCGATGAACCATCAAACTTCACAAGGGCAAACTTCGCGCCGTGATCTGATATCCTCCAACCTTAGCTCTTGATACCACTTGTTAGAAATTCAGCAACCAAGAGAACAAAATGCGCAAAGAACACGGACACAAGATATAACGTAGTTCGGCCTAATGCCTACGTCCACGTAGAGAAATGAGAACTTTTATTGATGGATCCAAGTCATAAAGCCATAAAAAACTCTTGGGTAACATGCTTTTATATAGAGACAAATACTTGTACATCAAGTAATCTATTTAGGTCGAATTAAGAGTCCGAAACAAAATAAAAAAATAATTTCTCTTTTACTTATTCCTCGCCGAACTCAACAATTACTAACATTGGCTGCCAAATGAAGAGTTCAGCCAGTCCTCTCCTCGTATTCTTTAGTATAACAAGTTGCAACAATGTACAACGTGATTTTCGCGGGACGATATAATGAAGCAACATGTCTTTTCTAATTTGAACTCTCAGTTATGGATGCCTAAATTCTTGTACAGTGCCTTTCTTTCTTGCTATCTGGTAATGCCAATGTTCGAGAAACCGAATTCGTGTCGAGAAAATAGATCACCGGAGAGTAAACCCGGGTGCTTCTGGACCTATGCACTTGTCTTTGAGATGAATTCATGATGGAGCACCCCATCTAAGGTCTTCATTCACTCTTCAATGGCTGTTTTTGACAGCCTTGTAACTTCTGGTTGTCAACCATCCCGACCAACAAGCACTTAGATATCGATTTGTTCTTGCTAGGACACCCCATCTTGTGACAGTCTCTTACTGAGGCTACTCGTTTTTCCAACATCATGTGATTTTGGTGATCTGTCAAATGTTGTTTGTGATGCTTCATCACTCCCATGCTAAAATTGATTCAATTGGAACTCTATATTCAGTTCCACTTAGTAGCAAGCAACCTATATGTTGATGTCAAATATTGTTCTTGGTAAGTGCTGTTTGGTAACAATTCTCAAATGTATATGTCTTGGCAAATTCCCAAACGATTAGACATATATTAGAAGAATTGGTAGTAAGATCCGACAATACTCGATTCTGAATACTAGAGATTTACCAAAAAATGAGACTTTATTTTTTTAAGAACATCTCGTGTTCAAGACTTACGGCAACGTTATATAATATTCAGCAACGCTCGACTATGGATACGAGAGGTTCATCGAAAAGAAAAATTAGTTGCTACAATCAAGATTACATTCCACATGACACAGTTGTTGTCTAAGACAAATGACACAAACTAGTTGCCAACTAGAAACAGTAGACACCAACCAGCTGCTGCATAATTTTACACCCAGCTTACTTTTCTCTCCTATATCAACTTATATATAGTTAAGAGAAAGAAGCTGATCAATTAATTACCACAAAAAACACCAACCGAACTACAACGGTAAGAGATTGACCAAAACCACCCAACATATAACACAACAACAACAAAACACAAAAGAAGTGGCGAGGAATATTAATGTCTAAATGGTCATCAAGATCACACCGAGGCCCTTACAGCCTGGAACCTGGGTTCCTTGGGGAGGAACTTCTGCTGCGAGTAAACCGACATGTAATCACCAAACATGAACTTGGGGTAGTTAGCTTGATGACAATGCCGATCGGTAGCAGCCTCCCCGACGAGCTCCGGGGCCGGGGCTATGGTGGCCTTGAGAGAAGGGTTGTAGAAGGAGGCAATGGACCTTCTGTTCCCCTCGCGCGAGGCCAGAACCCGGTGCCAGGTGCTCTTGTACCTCCCATTGCTCAGGACCTCGATCTGGTCCCCGGTGTTGATGACGATGGTGTTCCTGAGAGGCTGCACGTCGATCCACTGCCCGTCCTTGAGGATCTGGAGGCCGCCAACCTCGTCGTCCTGGAAGAGCAGGATCACCCCGCCCGCGTCGGTGTGGGCCCTCAGGCCGTTGACGAGCTCCGGGCGGGGGCATGGCGGGTAGTGACTGACCTTGGTCCCGAAGAAGGCGTCGTCGCCGGAGTCACCGTTGAAGGCCTTCTTGATGGAGCCTGTTGGTATCCCCAGGTTGTGGTCCATTACTTCCATTAGCTTCTCGGCTAGCTTCTTCAGCTCTGCTCGGTACTCGGCCATGGTCTCCCTGTTCATGCATTGCATGCATTATGATACCAAATTAGAGAGCTTTCCGAATGCCAAAATAGATGATATGATATGATATATTCGACGGTGTATAATCATAATTTTTTTGTTTGAAAATTCTAAAATAGTATTAGAGTAGATTAATCTCGTGATACATGTGTTTATCCACTGATCAATCTACTCATTGACTTAAAGTTTCGGATTTCTTCCTCTTTGTATTAAGTTTTTATACCATCTAATATTTGGACACTTACTGCGGCAACTAATCTAGTTTTAAGCCAAGTAGGACATTTGAAAGGTGGCAAAGTTGTCAAGTCTATAACACTAATACATTTTCAATAACTCAACTTCGGGATTTCTTGGTTAAACTAAAATAACTCATTCACCGACTAATCTAAGTGCTGTTTGATTCACACAACATATTAAGTTTACAATGGGATTACCTACCATATTAACTGCAAATCCACACACTCAAGTTGCAGTATATTTCCAAATTTGCTTACTTAATTTGATGTGGGTATTATAGTATAATTAGAATATATAGAGATGGAGTAATAATTACTTGAAGCCAGGAGTATTGATGGCGGGCCACTCATTATCGGCGAGGAGAGTGAAGACGTCTTCCCAGTCAGCATCCTCCACCTTGCCGCCATTGTTTTGTTGCCCTTTCTCCACCAAGTCATTGAAAGACTTAACGAGAGCTGAATTATTGAACATGTCTTCTCTCTCCTGCTTGAAGCATTCTGAGGCCACCTTCTTCACCCTCTCCATTAGCTCTTCTGGAATCCCATGGTTCTCCAGCTGTAAGGATACCAAAGTGTTACCTTAAAGGAAGCTCATCGATCCGAAATTTACACAAATTTTGACATGTATGACACAAGAGTTATCCGAGGACAATGAACCACGGAATCATATCCGAATATTCACTAATCAACTTATTTAAGTTTGACTTTTGTAGACCACAAAGGTGACAAAATTCTCATACCTAGTATAAAATAAATTGCCACAAAAGAAGTTTTATAACGAAATTGTGTTTAAAGGACTCAAATATGTCTGATTCTTAAAACTTCAGTTAAATTAGAAAATTTTCTTGTAAATTGATCTATGGTTATTTTATCTAACTTCAAATCAGTGAAAAGAGGTACAAAGCGACTCAGTTTGAGGAATTGTTTTTGGATTGTTCTAAATAAGATCTTATTAGAGGCTTATGAATTAGATAGAGTTGAGAGAGTTATTATTTTTACTCAATTACTCTTTATTTACAAATATAATAATACCAATAAAGTCAAACAAAGAAATCTGAAAAGCGAAAGGCTAAGATGGAATTACCTGAAAAAATCCCCATTCCTCGCAGCCATTAGCGATCTGGGCCAACGTCTTGGCCCTCTCCTCAGCACTTCCATTGATCTTGGAGAAATCAATCACAGGAATCGCCATTGAAATTTGAAGTTATATAACTATATAAAGTTATAGAACAGGAAATTAAATGTAGACGCTCTATAAATATATTTTTACTAAGCAATGTGGGTTAAGGAAGAGTACTAAGAGGGTCTATTTATAGCGGAATTTCCCGCCACCTTAAAATGTCAACTCTATTTTTTATTGCCCTAATTTCTTCCCAGGGGATGAGGTCTGTTGGCCGGTGATTTTTATATTTATATTTTAGGGTGATGGAAGAAATTGAAAAGTCAACGCTTATTTCCTTGCTTGTGGCGAGGTGCTACTCTGCGTTGCCTACACCAAAGAAGACACGAGCAATACCGATGGATACCACCTGCCACTTAAATATTTTTTTTTAATGTAATAACAGAAAATGTAAAGATAAAGCAACAAACATAAGTGTGTAATTCTCTACAATAGTATCATGCAACGAGATAATGAGACTGATTTTCATGGCCACAATATCAACTTCAATAATTGACAGCTCCTCCAAATCAGAAGTCGGTAGGCCTATAGGTTTAGTCTAGTATAGGAGGCAACTCCACTTTAACTATAGATTTGTAGTTTAAGTTCTTAAAATTAATAGTGTTATGATTTTTTTTTTTGAGAACCAATAGTGTTATGATTTGGTAGCGATGATTTTGTCACTTGTCACTATTTGAGATCTTTCTCAACTCAAATTTTAATTAGATATTAATAGTTTTGGAGAAAAATATAGATGGGTTAGTTAGGGTCAAATTTTTCAGTTGGGTTATCAAAAAAAATCTTTCAGTTGGGTTATCAAAAAAAATCTTTCAGGTGATGCATTACCTCATTCATTCTTATGATTTGATTATTTTAAGTACCATCGGGATGTGCATTTTCATTATTTTTAGTTCTATCGGTTGTTGTCAACCTTTGGAGTTCCTTTTTCAATCTCTTTTTTATTAATGATTTGCACAGCCATACTTCTATCTAACACAAGCTCAGCTATCCCTATTGAACCAATAACACAAACAATACACGACAAATTTTTTGGGTAAATAGATTAACTTTATTCTATATACCCCAAATATTTATACCAAGTAGTACAAAAACTTATTCTACTTATTAATTACACGCAAATTCTTTACGATCTCGTAAAGACTCTATGTACAAAAGTAGGTCCTGTGAGCCAAACTCCTTCGATGAGTTCGATCATCTAAGCCATTCATAGACATGGCGCAAAATAGCATGAATGAGAAGCTCTCGGTTGCAACGTTCTCTTTAAAAGATAGCCTTGTTCCTTGTTAGCCAAATTCTCCAAAGAATGGCTCCATATAACGCAAACCAGACATTCTTAATCATCCTACCCCAAACAAGACCCATCCATTCCACCAAAGAAATAGACGAGTTGCAACACCAAAACACACCAATCCGACGCACAAAGTAATTCCAGATACCAACAGAGAAAGGGCAGGTGAGAAAAAGATGATCGATGCATTCATCTTCGTCGCTACAGATTGGGCATAAGCAATCCCAATGATCCAATCTTCTTCTCCTAATTAGCGCATCTCTGGTAAGGAGTTTTCTTTTCATGACCACCCATATAAAACATTCTATCTATAGAGGAATCTTACCAGTCCAAATAAGAGGGTCAAGTTGACATAATTCATTTCCCGCCAAAAACTTCCTCTGTAAGGCTGAATTGGAAAAAACTTCATCTCCCATGTAATTCCAGCGAATCAAATCTGGATGGGAGTCTTTAGGACTGACATTCCGCAGCCAATACACGACAAATTCATTTGTAAATGTAAAAAATTAGTGTATCTATAGGTCTAAAGTTTTGGATGATATAAATATTTTAATTGTTGTGTATTGTTAGGTTAAGTATGTTTACATGAGGCATACATGAGTACATTTAATAGCGCTAAATACTTTTACATGCACCTCTAATTAAGATTTAACCAGACATATAATATTACTAAAGAATACTTGCTCTTCTTAGGTTAGGGCACTTGTAAATAGCGAATTTGTTCGCCATTAGTTTTCTGGATGGACGACTATGTATCGCAATAGATACAAGACAGTTCTTTTTCCAATTTTGCTTTTTTCCACTAGATTTTACGATTTTAGATTTTTTGTGAAATCCTCAGCTACAACACTTTTACAATGTGGTCGTCCTTCGAAGGGGAGCACGGGTCTTATGGGTAGGGGTTTATGGGCATGGGTGGGAGTAGAATCTTCGATAGGTTTGGGTAGTATGCAGTAGGTTTTCTTGCAGTTTTTCTTAGTATAGGTTTTTCTTATAATTTCCTCGCTTATTTCTTTTTAATAACGCACTTTTACCTTAAAAAAAGTAGGAAATTTTTTTTTCCATAAAATCTAAATTAATATTATTGTTATTCTACTACACTCATTGATAATTAACGAATCTAACCTTGTAAAATGGCCATAGCTTCTATATTTGTTGCGAGAATTGCAGTGAGTATCTGAATATCTATTGTTATAAAAAAACATAGCACTCAATGGTACTTGTCATACCATGACACTTTTTCAAACTTTTTTTTGAAAGTTAAAATCTTAGATCTATTCAACGTTGACTTTTGTGTGTATTGGAGGTGAAATTACGTCTAACAACAGCGACTGAGATTACTCTCGTAGGGTTTACTGAACTCGTAACTTGATTAGAACACACAACATTAGAAAAAGAAGTGCAACATAAAAAGCGCACAATAAATTATTATTAACTAATTATAGGTTTTATAGATGACCGACAAGGTTTTCCTACAATCTCAGAGGCTGTTTAGACTTGTAAAAATTTCGAAATAGGCTAAATTGTAAATTTGTGTTTTTTTCAATGTATATTTTAAACATCGAATTAATTTGCCGAGCGAAGTCAAATTAAAAAAATAGATGTTTTTTTTTCCGAAGAATAACAATGTTTATGAACGACACCTCGCTTGAAGCATTGCGGTCCAAATTAGTTATTGAATGAAGTTCAATTAAACTTACAAAAAGTCACCGGAGATTTTGAATGCCATAACAAAATAGTGACGATGAAATTCAAATCAACATTATATTCATATTCAATAAAGATCTTAGTGAATTTTTCTAAAAATGTTATTTGATTATATCGACGAGAATACAAATTTCTATATGCATTTTCCTAAAAATATCATCTTATTAGTTTTATCAAGTCTACGGTCAGGTCAGCCCATGAACTGGACGATCCTCTCCATACCAGTTGGCTTAAATTCTTTAATGTGTCATCAAAATTCGTACTATCATTCGACGCCAAGTGTCCCTAGAACCAGGTAGATATCCCGAAGCTGACTATTCATTCATAAAAAAAATGCATTTTTGCATATTTTTTAGAGTGTCATGGCGGCATGGCCGAGTAGTAAGGCAGTAGACTGTAAATTTTTTTTCCGTAGTTCATCTAATTCATATTAGAGCCAAATAAAATTTTAGAATTCTATAAAAAAAATTTAATAAATATTTAACACTAATAAATTTTAAAAACTTTGAAGCCGATTAATTCAGCTAAACAATGCGAGTTCCAACTTCAACACATAATATAATTAGTGTTTTATATTGTACTCCTCCTTTCGGCATTGATTTTTCCTTGCAACTGAAATCTCTACCGACTAAGCCCATCGTCGAGTTGACCATCCCTCCTATTATCTTGTATTTGTTTTTCCACCCTTAAAGAATATTTTAATTAACCTCCCCTTTGACTTCTACACATGGACGTGCCCCTTGTGTGTCAAGTGATCGCAGTTCCAAATATATTTTAATGAGCAACACTTATTTGTAGGCACAGTTTAGGGGCTAAGGAAGGCAAATATGGCGACGACTTCCACCAACAAATATAATTGTTTATCAAATAATTAACCTGAGTTCCTAGCTAGTCAAATACAACACACGTCATTAATCCTAATGCACGCTACAACTAATTCTCTTTTTTTTTTCTTTTCAAAACTATCAGATTCGAGCAGCGACCAAGATTAAATTGCAGCAAAATATTTTTACAAATTTTGTAAAAATTAATTATATAGACATAAGTAGAAGCGTACCATAATTCTTGTTAATTTCTCTCTTTCATTACTGATTCTTAGCCTTAGTATCTTTATAATATATAGGTAAAAGATCAAGTTATATACCTAGAATCAATAGAGGCGTTTATCAAATTCTCGATGCACACGGTTAAGATCAAACTAATAATCTTGCACCTAAGGCTCCTATACCTAATAGGATACAGTAATAGAATCAAGAGTCACTTAATAAGAATAAATAAATAAATTCTTGCAATTTAAATATTATTGAAGTTCAAATGTTCTCTAAGTTAAAACAATCATCCACCGGTCAATTTAAGTGTTACTAGTTTCCAGTGTCTTTTTACTCCGATTATGATCTGGAACTCAACCAGCTATGTTTGCTTAATCATGCCATTAGATCATAGCTGGCCTGGTCGTGATTTTATTTTGATTTTGTGTGTCCAAATTTAAGGGTACATTTCTGATCATTTCGTGGACGGTCCTGATCACCCATCCACGGAGAGTTGAAACCGATGTCGGATCTCATCGCTGTACATGTTTAAGACATATCTTAGGAAGCAAATCTAATTTATGTGCTGTACTTTGGGGTACTTGAGAGGACATAATCTTTACCGTATGATCATTTTATGTTAACATCGACATGTTATTGAATTTTGTATTATTGAGACAGTGACCTCTTGAGCTACAAATTATCTTGATACACGTTTGATTGGATTTTCTTGCTCTATTACAAACAATCCCTCTACAAATATGAACTGATTAATCAATGCATATGATTTTGTTGAATAAAAATTTTGTGATTTATCTTACATGATTTACTTTCTTTTTTTTCTCTGTTTTATTGTCAATAGCTCAAATCCTGTCAATTGATATGGATAGTTCACCATAACATTACTCAACAATATATGCATCCCCAGTGCAAATATTTATCGGATCTACCGGAATCTGGTTTGGGTTCCAAATTTGATCAATTGGACCGCAAGATATTTCCACTGGAATCACAAGGATCTTGGGCATCCGGTGAGAATGGAAGATCCGTTGCCGTTCAATAAGATGTGAATTACGATTCAACATGGGCCGCTCGGAAAATTATCTTCGCACGAATTGGTAAGACTTCTTAGGACAAAAAGAAATAATATCATAAAAGATGTCCAAAAATTAATCTCAAAATAATGTTTATCTAATTAGCTATTTTTTTATAGACCCTTATTATTTGCTTGTTTACTTATGGTATGTGCTTTTGAGCATAATTGGATGTAACAATAACAAATTTAAATATTTACTAGACGATTATTTCAAAAGAAAATATTAATTACGATTTTTGTACTAAGTAGAGAACTTTCTTCAAGTAATTTCTTCAGAATTGGTTCCCCTTTATTATGCGGATCCTAGTAAATAGGTATGGGGATAGGAATTTAATGTCCTCGAACTATTCTCAAATTTTAAATAGATAGGACAGCGTAACTATTCTATTGAGCCACGTCACAAAACCAAGAATTCCAAGTGGGCTCATGTCACAGGTTTTGTAGCGACCGTGGCGCTCTCCTATTCATCAGGGCCTAGCTCTTAGTTCGCGCGCTTTAACATCATTTATTTTCGGGGCTAATTGATTCGGCAGTTTGACACCATCTGAATTTCTGCTTTGCATAAAATTTTCCCATGTGGTGTGGGAAACCCATTGGTGGGCGGTGATGATTAGTTGTCTCTTCAAATTCAATTGTATTTTTTAAGGATACGTAGCATTAGTTAGGACAGCCCAACTAATCCTCGAAATTATTGAGGGTACCGAATTAGTAATAAGGAGAACATGGGGTTTTAAACGGTCAGAGGTCAACCAACTTGCCCGTTTGTATTAACTAGAAAAAAAGAGAGCCTATAATGTTAAATAATCCCTCCCGCGTTTTCCATCCCAACCCAGCCAGCCTTGCTCCTCTCTCTCCGTGACTCCTAAATAACCGGCAAAAACAGTAGGCGTAGGGTACCCTGTGCACTACGTAAAAAAGCTCCGAATACATGCCGAACCGATTAATTTTGATTCGTCAAAGTAAAATTACAGATATTACAGTAAATATCTCCTACCAAATCATTATGCAATTGCATTTCTATGGTTCAATCTCATATCTCTCTCTGATTTAGCTAGAAGAGATCATTAACCGTGATCTACGTATTTTTTAAATAAATAAAATTTTGTCGTGACTAGGATTTGAACTCTGTTCGTTCTCCATCCCATCTTTTCCCTTATACCATTAGAGCAAGTGCTCTACCTGTTACGTAGTTTACCTAACTTGATTGCAAGAACGGGTCTCGAAGACTTGTCAAGGTTAACATACCTATACTTGCAGAGAGTCATAGTTTGAAACGCAAACCATTGGCTAGCAGCCTTTAAGTTTTTTTTGGGGGTGGAATAACAGCCTTTAAGTTAGCTGCCACTTAGACGACTGTGCATCTGCAACGTGAAAACTACAGCTCCTTCCAAATGACGTGAAGGAGAGTAATATGGCCTAGCATAATTTTTTTTGTTTTAACCAATTGATATCTGGCTCATTGGATCGACTAGTTAAATTTCGATCCGGATAGGACATTTGAAAGGTGGCAAAGCTCTCCCAACAAATATTTAATACTGCTGCGTACCCAAGGACTCCAACCCGAGACCTGGTTAAATTAGAACAACTCATTTATCAGTTGATCTAAATATCTATTTTTAGTGGCCCAACATAAAATATTTACCGGCATATAACTATTTTTTGGTGCGAGTCTAAATTCAAAATTGTTCATCATAGAAAGGACTCTCCCTACAGTATTTGTCCCATTTATAATATTTGTTCCATTATTTAAGAGAATTCAAAGTATCTCAACACTTGGACTGAATAATATTGACGTGGAGACATATGATTTGAGACCAGTTAGGTACGATGGCCAATTGGTGGAAGGCGAGGCTCCCAAAGTTGAGTTTTATCAACCAAAGTTCTAAAGAACTTATACAATCTCAACTTGGTATTATAGAAATTTTCATATCCTATCCAAAACCTTAAGATAATGGGTATGTAGATCTTTCATATTTATTAACGAGTCCAACTCATTTGCAACTTCCGATGTTAGATTCTCTCCAACACGCCTCCTCAAATGAAGTCCATCGGGCTGAAGTTTGTACTGACCTGACATACCTCTCGTGCTTTTAAAGGTCGCATACGAGCACAATGAACCATGGGTCTCGTTAGAGCAATTGACTCTGATACTATATAAAAATTTATATATGCTACCCAAAATCTTAAGACAATAGATAGGTGGATCTGCCACACTTATGAACCATCACAACTCACTTGCAACTTCTGATGTAGAATTCTCTCCACCGCAACATACAAGAGTTATCGATTCTATCTAGAAGAGGCTGGTCTACGACACCCAGATGAATGTGGGTTGCAAGCATGAACATGGATACTTGCATAGCTAATTACCCCTCAAGTTAGGGTTTGAGTTGTCGGTGGCGATTTTCAATTCACTAATTGAATATTAAAAATAAAAATAGAAGAGCCGCTCGATAAAATATGGTTGGACAATACTTAATCTTGATAACAAAAATCATTAACAACAAGTTAGGGTTTGGCAATGCACGTCGTCGTAACCCACTTAAGTTTATAATTAAAGATTCAATGATTGGATCTCCCAACTAAAAGTAGTTAATTAGCAAAATTTATGTACGTTTTCTCACGTTGAATGGTACGCGTGTAACCATAGGAGATGGCTACCATCAAGTTCTTCAAATAAATTTACCCATGGACCAACTCAGCTCCTCTTTAATAATGTTTATTTGACTGTCAATGGTAATTACTACCATTATTTTAATTTGTTACGAAGCCACTTTTCCTACCATATGCATCCCCTAAGACAGTTGGATGCAGGAATGGGAATATATATATATCAAGAGAGGCTACCTTGGAAGAAGCGAAAATGTGGGATATTCATGCATGCACCTTAATTGCGATTCCCTACTCTTAATTTTTGAGTTCTAAATAATAAGAAATTTGGATTATTGTAAATAAATTTTAGTTTAAATTTTACGAATATATAAGATATTGTTTGGAGAATCACTCTCTTAAATACAGTCAAACAGTGTTTTCAAAACCAAATGTTCACCCAAAAAATTATCTACAACACTCGTCTCTCACTACTAAGCAATAATTAGTTTCGAAATTGAGCATTGTCGTATTCTTTAAAACAAGTTTTCTACCACTCGGGACAAACACATGCTTTCTCTCTCCCCTCTATTGCTCACATGGTGCTGAGTAATGGTGTCTCTATCAAGGCATGCAACCCTAGCTAGGTGCAGCCAGAAACGGTCTAGGTTGCCTGTATTTGGATTTGCTTCTGACATGTTTCGCTTCCAAAAGAGCTGTTTTTTTCTTAAAATAAATTTTTCATCACCATTGTTACTAACTATTTTCATAATAAATATTGTGTTTACCATTGTTTTCAAAAACGACTCGGAGAACGACCTGAATTTTGGTCTGACCTTTGGGTCAATCGGTCGGACCGACAGTCAGACCAGAGGTTTATATATATATTTAGTAAATAATATGTTTAAAAATTAATATTTTCGATATGTTGATCAATTTATTTCATATTTAGTATAATTATCTTTGTTGATTTAGTTTATTTTGTGTTGATTTGGAAAAATCGAGTATATAATCTGATTTTTTTATTTTTTTGGATTAGGTTAGGTGAATTCCGAATTTTGGGGTTAAATTTTCAGTCAAACCTAACGAATCAGATTTTTTGGGTCAAAAATCTGAGCCAACTATCAGGCCTGACCAAAAATTATCCGGTTCGTTAGGTAAGCATACGTACATAATTTTTTGACCCGCCAAAGACTCTGATTCGTGGTCCGACTAGTCGTCTTCGAAAACAATGGTGTTTACTCTCCCTGATGTGACTGTTTCTATTTAGTCAACTAATAATGGAAGTAGGGCAAATTACTATAACACCCCTCTTGTTTGACTTAATCGATAATTTAGTCCCTCTAATTTTGAAAAATATTCTGACATCCCTCGTCTTTGATTTTATTATACTTTGGGGTCCCTGGTTGACGTCAGCAACTCTCTTTTTTCATTTTTGTCATTAAAATGACAAAAATACCCTCAAAACACAAAAATGTTCATCCCCTTCCTCTCAGTCCTCGCCGGCGGGAACTCGACGTCATTGATTGGGTCGGTTCTTGTTCCTGTTCGCCGACCTCAGGTGCACCTAGTTGACATCAGTAACTCTTTTTTTCATTTTTTTTATTAAAATGACAAAAATACCCTCAAAACACAAAAATGTTCATCCCCTTCCTCTCAGTCCTCGCCGGCGGGAACTCGACGTCATTGATTGGGTTGGTTCTTGTTCCTGTTTTGGTGTATTGGAAGAACAACCCTAACTCATGCGGCAACCGGACACGTGTCAGCAGATCTGAACCTGCGGGCCCACCCAGAACACGGCGGTGCACCCGAGGTCGACGAACAGGGACTCGTCCTCCTCCCTCATCGGGAAAAACACCGACATGTCAGCCTCCGAGGTAGCGCCCGTCCTCCTCGCCGTAGTCTCCGAGTAAATAGCGCTCTCCAGCATAGCACACGGCGCCATTTCCATGGCCAAGGCGATGTTCTCTGACTCAAATCGCTTGCAGAGGCGAAGGAGGATGAGCTCGGTGGTGGAGCAGCTGTTGGATATTCGAAGAGCATGGCCAAGGCGATGTTTCCTTCCCGACACCATGACGCCGTCACTGCCAGGTGCGAGAATGGGGACGACAATCAATCAATCATGTAGCTTACTAGGAAACTCTTGGTCGGGGATGACAACCGACGGACGACGTCGACTCAAATCGCTTGCAGGTTCCAATCTTGATATTGGGTTTGGATGGTGTAAGTTAATTGAGTGGGGCGAGAGAGGAAGGGACAAAAAAATTGGAATGAATTTGGTTGACCAGTGAACGGAAGCTTGGCCGGAATGAATTTGGTTGGCTGGCGGCGAGAAGGATCTGATCCATGGAAGGGGATGTTTTATTTTTATTTTTTAAGAGTATTTTAGTCATTTCAATAACAAAAATAAAAAAAGAGTTGCTAACATGAGCCAGGGACCCGAACGTATAATAAAATCAAAGACGAGAAATGTTAGAATATTTTTCGAAACTAGAGGGACTAAATCGTCGATTAAGTCAAACAAGAGGAGTACTACAGTAATTTTCCCATGGTAGTAATAAGGTGATCGAAACAATATGAGTTGGTCCAAGTGGTAAAAAATTTGGATTCATTTAACGAGCTCTTGGAATCAAGTTTCACGAATACAAAAATATTATTGGTAGAACTACTTCCTAAAATAAAACATGACAATGCTCGACTCTTAGTCTCGGAATTAGAGAAAAAAAATTGATCATGGAGTAACAAAGTAAGTGCCTCGGCCGGCAATACTTGGTCCACGTACTAATTCCGTTGGTCAACCAACTTGTTAACTTGGTGTCCATCATTAATTAAAGAATGCGAGTATTTTTCACTAGATTTTTTATTAATGAAACTCTCATTTAGACCCTAAAAAAAACTCTCATTTAGTGTGTATCCGAAGCGAAGATACAAGGTTGACAGCCAACTTTGTTTTTCTTAATTAATAAATTCTGAGTTTGAATCAACAATATTAAAATATTTGTTAAGAGACTTTTGTCACTATTCAAACTCGACTTGAACTTAGATTTGTTAACTCAATGAATATCCGAACATCAGATGGTATCAACCGAATAAAAAATTTATTAGGTTGACGAATAATATACAACTACTGACATAACTGAATTAGGTTCCTTGGTGTTCTGGGAATCGAAGTGCCGAGTTTAGTTTCTCAACCAAGCGACATATTTAATAAATTTGTTTTGGTATACATCAGAGTGTTGTCAGACCGAGACCAAGTCCATCCTTAACACTCATAAATGAAGATCAATCAAACACCTTGATGAACCAAGTCCATTACCAACTGATTAGTTTAAATGTATACTAAAATTTATTTCGGGTATAACTAATTCATTTAAATGTATTTCGGGTACAACTAATTAGTCTAATCTAGAAATTTTAAGACGACGAGTTTTGTCAGTTGGCTGGAAGTGTTGGCCGGGTCTGATTAGAGCACTTTTGTGATTGCTACGGTGGAGCGTATTGTGGTCGTTGATCCCCTAACGGCTACTGATTTGCGGATTAGTTGATTGTCTCTGTTCGTGTTGTACCGTTTGGATTTAATTTCGTTTTCTGTAGCATGTGTATTCAAAATCGAGCATCATTAAATCTTATTTATAAAGCGATTCTCTCAATAGTATTTTTCATACTCGAAAGAGGCATGGCCATGACTGAATGAATGGTCGTATGCTCTATGCACTGATCTGTGGAGTAAGCTTAGCAGTATAATAAAGAATATTATCAGTCAGATTTTACTGACCATTGGAAAATTTTATCATGCCTCTCATGGTGTAATATTTGTTTATACAACTTTGTTTATATGGGAAAAAATGTTATTTCTCTATGCAAATGTTAATAGTAATTAAGAGTATTATTTTCTTGCTATGTCACTCTCCCTAATCCCATATTTTAGGACATGGTGAAACATTTCTATTTAACAAGTTCTGGTTAAGTTACTCCCTATAAGAAACTCTCCCTTACTCTACTTTACTCCCTTAATTATATTACCCAAACAAAGAGTGAATGTTCCAAGAATCTCACTGTAAGAAGCCGGTGGATTCCAAGGGTTTTTTTTTGCTGAGAGCCACACCGATCCAATCGGAAACATGACAGTTGTGCAGGAGCTTTTCCAGGAATCTTCGTCCCGAGCCCAACGATCCCGAAGAGGGCAAGTATTAGCACACCAAGTTGGCTTCCAGCAAACAGGCATTTGCCATGCCACCTTACCAAACCAAAACCATCTCCAACCATCAGGTAACGCCACATTCATCGATCCAAATGTAGGAAGCAAGTTACAATAGAATGACTCACCAGCAAGAGGAAGCTGTGATTGGTAATATTCCGGAGCTTGCTGATACTTCCCATTTTAGACATGAATCAAATGAGAAGCTCTTGGAACTTCCCCGATGACCAATATTTTAGCAGAGCTTCTACGGTAAGTCTGCGGGTAGCACTCAACATTGAAATGAAAAATCGACAGCCATCAATTTTGTATTCTTCGAGAGGATTCCTGTGACCAAAACTTCTCATATTTACCTGGAAGGATGCCCATTTCAGGTTTTGCTTCAAGGAACAATATAAGGAAGCAAATAATTTTCCAAGTTCACTAATAGTACCGCTGAATAAAGCCTGTTCATATTGACGAGATGATCCATCCAGAAACAATCTAGAGTCTTCAAAAGAACTGCTCTCTGCATTCAATGGAAGGAAAAAAAGAGAGCAAAAGACTGGCTGGTTAAATTATGGGTCTCAGGAAATCATCGAACAATCGCATGACATGCGCTTTCCATCAGTCTAGCTCTCTGTCAACCTTTCCCCCCAGTGTCTTCAGGAGCTTAAATCTTATTATATATGCCTAAAGATTACACCATAAGAGATGAACAGATTGTCTTTTCTTTTTTTGAGAAAAACAGATTGTCTTTTCTTGAGCCGGAGAAATTAGCATAATGATCAGACCGGAAGTCATGGGACTGTCTCCCAAATGCATAAACCCTTTATTACAACCTAGGATTTCCAATGCATGTCGTTTGTCTTACGTCAACTCCTTGATTATGTTTTTATGCAACATCTGGCAAGTGCAAATGGATTCCAAGCTTTAGGAACCAAATTTTTTTTTAAATTAATAAATAGAGTTAAGCATACCCCAGATTCACCATTTTACTAACAGAAACTATCAACCAAAACTAGCATGTCATCACAAAGCCCGATTTTACTTGGGGGTGTCAATTACCCGTATCCTCTTGTGCAGTACATTCATGAAATGATACCATTTTTGTCAACAAAATTCCACAGGAAAACGAGGTGCATCCCTGATGAAATGAATAAAGAAGAGATCTCACCTCAATTTCTTTGACATATGTATCATCATAGCCAGATTCTTCAACAGCAACCAAATACGAAGCAATTAATAAATCTCCAAGATACTTCCGCAGAAGATTAACAGTTGTTCTGTACCTCCCAGCCCTACATAGAAAAAAGTTTATTGGTAAAACACATTATAGCTGCAATTTACTAGCATTTGAATCAACCAAATTTCACTGACTTGGTCGAATCGTCAAAGCTAATGGCAAGCCAACGCTTGAGAGAGGAATTCTTTCTACGGATTCCTCTAAAAGCATTTGGAGGTTTAGGCAAGTTTGGAAGGTAAATGTTGTTGATGTCAATCACACTTGATCCTTCTAATTCTAGAAGGGATTGCAACAAATCTTCTTTAGTAATCCCTGAAAACAAGTCTGGAGAAATTCCACAGGGTTGGTCTTCATTGTGGAATAAGATGAACTGCCAATCTAACTAATACAGATTACAGGAAACTGACAACACTGAACCTCGGATAAGACCACCTACCAGTCAATAGCTCTCCCCCAACAGCATTGAACTCCTTCAACAGCTTGTGTAGGCTCCAATTTCTAGGATGCTGTCAATGAGAAGCAATAAAGTTAGTCCAAAGACTGTAACTAAAGCGTGTAGAAAGACAGACGTTTAATACCTTTGAGGGACAAACATTGGAAATTACAATTTCATCTGCTACAGCTTGCATGTACCTGATAAGAAAAGTATCAGTCAGCAATAACTAGTTTCAGAAGACTAGTGTCGGCCCATAACACTATCTCTTTTGACTAGAATATGACATCGTGTTAATCCAAAATATGCAATTATATCACTTTAAAAGCTAATATATTTAACGACAATTTAAGCCCATGTGCAACTATGACTTGATAAATGATCTCAGATGCAGGAAAGAAAATCAGTTATATCTTGAAATGTACTCGTCTAGATTCTACAGAGAATGCCCCTCAGACAATGCAAGTCTTATGCCAGTTCCCCGTGAGATAACTTGGAGTAACCACAAACTGTCCAATGGCTCGAGCATCGTCATGAAACACAGTAGTATCACATGAATTATACGATCAGTTGTGGGAAAATGGTTCAGTAAGTCAACAACAAAAGATACTAGTGTATTTTGCATTAAAGTTAGTGGGACACAGCAGATAAAATAGCAAAAAGCAGGAGATTAAGCAGAAATATCGAACTTTCTGAACAAAGAAACAGACTCACTGAAGTATGTGCTGTGAGCAACTCTCGTTATCTCCTGTCAAAATCATTTGCCTCAGCTCGTATACATGTTTTCTTTGAGCCTGAAGAACAAATTTAAGATAGTGATTGTCCTGCGAAGTATACCTATGCAAGAAAATTCATTCTGAATCTTGTGACCAAGTATGAATCAATAAGAACACTTGGTTGGCCATTATTCTTAGAGACATACCTCCAGTACTTCATCGAACTCAACTAGGGACTTTCTAATGCCAAAGTAAAATTTCTCACAATTGATTTGCAGGGCCAAGAGCTAGTTATGAAAGAAGATAGAAACAAATATTATTACTCAGAAAGCAAAAGGGTCAAGAACTTGATGAATCACCATTCCCATAGACCAGCATTCACCTGATTCAGAATGGCTCCACCTTCAATTGGCATAACTTCGCCTTGATTAATCCTCGAGATAAGTTTTACGGCCCACTCAGTGTCCATATCAAACTTCTGAAACATTTCATCCTGCAGGCTGTTCAATAAACGAAAAGAAAGAAGAGTTAGCCAAAGCATATCGCACCAGATCGTATCTGATGCTTTCTTCAGAGAGAAAATTGTCTACATGCTCAAACCCATAATCAAACAGTAATAGTACAGTCATTTCTTGCTGCTGATTTTAACATAAATCAGCACTGGCCAATGGTTCAACACAACTCCAAACATTATCTTTCCAAGTGAAATACCCACAACAATGCTAGTCAGGCAAAGAAATTGAAAATCGCTACTTTTATGACCAATTCTTAGATCTAAGCGTTTGGTGGTGATATAAAAGAAAACACCAACTCTTACGCCTTCGAAAGAACCCTTTCCTTATCAAAACGCTTCGATAGAATTTGCAAACATCAGGTATAATTTGGTCTTAGATGAAAAACTGATATCTGTGCAACTATTTGTCAACAAAGTTAATGCTTCATATTACAGATTACGTTCTGGTGTCTCATCAAAATTTTCCACAACAACAGTATGTGGCATGCATGTTACCTAATATACCAAAAACCAAGATACCGAGTGAACATCCTTCACATTGTTGGCTTGCTGCTATAGAATAAAGAATTAAATGTTTACACAAAAAGTCACTTGCCAGTTCAACCCGAGATTAAGCAGGCAAACACCGTGAGAAGAAAAAATAAAAAATAAATGACATACAAGCAAGGAAAATACAAATTTAAATCCATATCCATGCTTAATCAAAAGAAATACTGTCAACCAAAAAGGAGGCGTCTTTCTCACGTACAGAATAATCTTGAGCACATATAACAATCAAGAAAGAAGAAGGTCAACTGCAAATGCATATATCATGTGGTTATATGCATCATCAAATAGGGAAATAATTTTCCTGATAATATTATCAAATTCTAAAAGGGTAACAAGTACAGATTATTCTGGTCCGAAAACTGTGTGAAAATTTCAAGGAATTAAAAAATTCAACCATAAAAGTCAAACATAAAACTTATCAATTACAGATCTTACATGCCTCCATGCACATTTGCACACCAGTCCAGAAACCCTATTTGATTACAGGTAAAACTGCGCAAGCCTACTTGCAAGTCTTAAAAGACAACATCTTATTCCCTTTCTGATGAAACTAGAGGATAGGGTTTCGATGCTAACTAAACAACGAAAAAGAGTCCACAAATCAATGCTGAAATCGATTTTGAATAAGAAGATGATGAGTATGTTTGAGCAACATAAATGCAATACCTCACCATAAACCGGGTAGATCCAGGATCTCCTTGCCTTCCAGATCTTCCACGCAGCTAATTTAAAGAAAAGAGAAATCATTATTTCTAAACAGAGAGCATATGAAGAGCTAAAGTCAGAGAAAAAGCAAAATCAGTATAAATTCAAAGCAACTCAAGAAGTTGCATTACACTAAAACAACGGCCACATAATCAAGCTATTGACCCACCCTTCCACACAAAAAAAAAGCTATTGACCCACCCTGTAGCAACGTAAAGATCGCGTAGAAACAGATACATCATCTAGAAAAAATATGAGATCTTAACTAGTCAATTCCAGAGTAAGTAACAACTGATCAACTCACTTGATTATCTATTCTCTAGACTCGTGCAGCGATGTTCCAATTACATGAAGCCCTCCAAGTAAGCAACAAATATGAAATAATCAATTCCACAGTAAGTAACAACTGAGCAACTCACTTGATTATCTATTCTTCTAGACTCATGCAATGATGTTCCAATTACATGAAGCCCTCCAAGTTGTTTCACTTCTGAACCTTCCTTGAAGCAATGTACTTCACAGTCCTTGAGGACTGATGAATAAGCCTGTGCTATGCTTGGACCCAGCGGGTACATCTCAGACTGCTCGCTAACTAGCTTTCGCAGTTCTTCTGCATCCATTGTTTGACTCATTTCCACAGACTTTGAAATCATCAATTTAGCTTTCTTGGAGGTCCAGCCTTTACCCTCACTTTTTCCAACGTACTTGGCTGTAAATTTCATAGTCAAAATGAAGGAATTAAATCAAAATGGATGAAACCCCTCAACCGGAAAGCATATAGCATGGAAAGAAAAAAATTGTGTTGCAGCTTTATTAGCAGAGTTGCAAACCCATAAGAGCTGTCTTTGCCAAAAGCGCCAGTGATGTTGGTCCAACCTTTATCTTTGGTAAAACCTACGACACTGCAACCAATCAGAACCTTCAACAGATGGTACATCCATAGTGATATTCGAAAGAAAATACCTTTTCAGAAACTGTTACACCATCAAACTCAAGCTCACGAACTTCATGGGTCAGGAAAGGAAGCAAGTTGTCCTCTATAATTTTTTTTGCAATCATCTGAGCATTTCTAACAGAGAATCAATGAGAAGAAAGGAACACTCTATCTTAAAAGAGCCGAACAAGTGAGCTGGTTGTCTAGCAGAAGCCAACTAATGAATTAGAATTACTAGAGTAGAGTCTCGCATAAAAAGCAGACTGATATACTCCATCATTCCAACAGAACCCTTACTTTGGCATTTCCTCCAAGGATTATGTCAGTGCCTCTGCCAGCCATGTTTGTAGATATAGTAATTGCATATTTTCGCCCAGCCTGGGCAATGACTTCAGCTTCTCTTGCAGCATACTAGTAAACATAAAAGGAAAGCAAGTGATGAAACAGTATACTGCAGATAAATGATACTGAATGGACACAGCTTATATCAACCATTTCACAATAATGTTGACAATACCTTCGGTCGAGCATTAAGAACATTATGAGGAACATTATGTTCCTTGAGCAGATCCGAGAGGTACTCTGAGTTCTCAACGCTGCAAAACAAAATAACTTCAGGTAGTAGAACCCAACCTTCAACAAAAAGGTAACAGAACCACACCAGTACAAATTTATGAATAAAATGCAGCACAAAAGAGAGAATAATAGTGTCATCGGGGTGCTCTTTCCCTGCCATGGTTTTTTTTCCACTGGGTTTTACCACTGTAGGGTTTTAGGGAAGCCACGGCTACAATCGGGTGCACCATGTACCGGGGGATTCAATCACTCTTTTTTTTTCTTTTTTAGTGTAGAATGTATTAGGGTCAAGTGATTTTGTATAACCAATACTGATTGGTTATACATTTTCACTTTTTGTTTTTTTAATAAAACATCTACCTTTTCAAAAAAAAGGAGAGAATAATAATGTACAGTAAAAATTCCAAATGATTATCAGCAAGACTCCAGAGTGTTTCAAGCCCCTCACGTTACAACCTATATCATTTATAGATTATTATAGGACACTGAACAAAAGGCCACCTAAGAATGTGCATCATACATGTAAGATGATGCATTCAAACATCTCAAAGGCCTGTGTTCAGTAACTACGGATCAAGAAAATAAATTACATAAGAAATATCTACAGATTTCATTGGCTACTAAATTACTACAAGTTCTGAATGAATTATTTATTTTTTAAGATATGTTTTTGCTTGTAGGCTATAGAATTCAATTGCAAATTCCAACAATTCCATAAATTGCAGTCCTAAAGAAATACAAAGAATATAAAGAAGTTCAAAAATGAATTATTTGCTTTAGCTGACTATGAAATATAGTTGACTTGGAATTGAGTCCCATATTTGTCATCTGCCAAACACGAAAGTACAAATTTACTAAGTAGAGGGGTGGTGAGGACTCTCCTTAAAAGGGACTAGGGAGAGATCGATCAGGGGTTCAAATCCCCCACCCCTTTCTAATTAGAAAAAACCTGAGAGTAAATGCAGAAATGAATTCTACAAAATAAATCAATTCCGTGATCAAACAAGAATATGTCCCAGATTACATGCTAGGAGTATAAGATCATCAATTTATGTATAATACAAATGTAAGAAGTATGATGAGATTATGGAATGGGTATTAACTAGGTCACAACTTAATAATTTTGCTTTTCTTTGCGCAATAAGGCTCAGTTTTTAACTATCAAGCACCAGTTTCTCTCGAATTACAAGATCAATGACAGCAAGTGCCCAGAGTGAAAATTGATTTCCTATCCACCAAAAGTAATATTAAAAAAGAGAAAGAAGAACAAGAAAACAAAATTTTGAACATGTACCTAGTGGTTCCCACTAAAACAGGACGACCTTGTTGGAACATATACTCAACTTCACGACGGACATACTCCCATTTTCCTCGGGCAGTCTAACAGAAACAATGGTGTGATCATGTTCAAAACTAGCTTCGTACAGCATCAAGAAAACACAGAATTACAGTGGCTTACTGCAAAAGCTTGTAACGGCAAATCTATCCTGATGTTGGGTAAGTTTGTTGGTGCCACAATAACTGGCGTTTGGAACATCTTCAAAAATTCTCTCTCCTGTAATATGATCAACAGAAAGTTTATAGAAGGACTGATTTCAAAACACCGAGTCTCCAAAAATAAATTGCACACGTCATACTACTGTTCTTACTTCCGTTTTTGCGGTCCCAGTCATTCCAGACAGCTTAGGGTATAGCTTAAATAGTGACTGGTACGTTATCTGTGCCACAGTTACTGTATCGGCCTATAATAGGTGGAAGTCCATTACTTGAAAATTTTCAATGTAGAATAGATATGCTAACGAATTATTGAAGCATTGATCAATACCTGAACCTCGATGCCCTCCTTAGCCTCTACAGCCTGGTGAATCCCATCATTCCATCTCTTCTTCTCTTCCACTCTTCCTGTTAACTGCATACATCTTAAATCATCGGGCAAGTGGCATCTAGTTTCTGAAGACAACCAAACATTAAACATTCCAAGAAATTGATTTGGATAGACACTGGTACCTCATTAATCAGTAGTGCCTTCCTGTTCCTAACAATATATTGTACATCCCGTTTATAGAACTCTTTAGCTTTCAGAGCATTAATCACAAATCTGCAGCATTTTATTGGGGGTTAAGCTAAAACAACCAAGAATGGTGTTGCACCTGATATTCTATCTTCCATCCAAAAGTGTAAGCACTGGGAAACCACACAAAGGCAGAAGCAACCCACCTCGCCCATTGATCATTTTCATCCCACAAATCATTCGTTTCAAGAGCCATTTCAGCAAGTGCAATCCCCTTTTCTGTAAGTTCCACGGTATTATCTTTCATCTTCGTGTTGTAGTGCTGTGAAACAATTTACGGGAAGGCAGTGAAGTCAATGAAAGTGAATTAGCCAGATCAAGAATCACAAAAGGTCAGGAAAGCAAGCAAACTACACATACAAGGCCCCGAATGAGCAGCTCAGCTACTTTAACTGCAACTGGATATCGAGCAGCATCTTTGTTAACCTGGTGAATAGTAAAAAACATGAGAATTACTTAAAAGCACAAATCTACCACTATGAAAGGTTTGAAAAATAAAACTAGGTCATTAATATGCTAAAACAAAATAGGTGGCATAAAGTTACCTCCCCACTTATTAACAGGGGATTTCTCCCCTCATCTATGAGAACTGAATCAACTTCGTCCACGATTGCAAAGTGGAATGGCTTCGGCCTATTTACCCACAGAAAAAAAATCCAGTCCATAAGTAAATAAGTTAATCTTATAAATACTTAGCTGATCAAACACAGAGGCCTGACTCCAAAAAGGCAATAAATACCATCTCATCACAAGTTGTTTGCTCTTCCCAGCAATGTTGTCTCGTAAATAATCAAATCCAAGTTCCTGATGGCATTCAATGAGAATATTGTCAACATAAAGAGAGGCTTAGTAAACTGCGGAACTGAACAACAAGTTCACATAAATCATATAAAAATCGTGGCATGTGCACACAATGGCAACACTATAAGCATGATGGAAAACAATGTGGTCTCTTACTGAGTTGTTGGTATATGTTATGTCACATTCGTAACTGGCTCTTCTCTCCTGAAATTCCATTCCTTGCTGTATCAGCAGGAAGAACAAAAAATCAGTCGGTTGATTAGTTTATGCATCTATCAAGAATAGTCTGATCAAGTCTCTGACCCAACAATTGTAATATTCTCAGGTCAGACTATGGTTCTACTGGAGATAATGAAAAAGGCAGGCTCTTGCTTGGGCTGTTGATCACCACCTGAATGAGACCAACTGAAAGACCTAAGAAGCGATGAACACGGCCCATCCACTCGGCATCACGTTGAGCCAGGTAATCATTCACAGTCACAACTGCCAGGGAGAAGAAGCACGTCAATGTGAAAAGGTATAAAGAGATTGAAGCACAAAGGCAGACTACACTCGTTCTCTGGAAACATCTCTGAGAATTAGATGGCAAGTTTCAAATCAATGAGTCTGCAATACTGCATCATAAATGTTGGAGGGAGCTGTCTTTCTCATAAAATAGGTCCTAGAACATTACATTCTCTTTTTTTTTCTTCTTAAGAATACAATCATCGTGATAAAATATTAGCATTCACTCTGTACAACTGCTTAGAACTTTAATGGTCCCCTCTAACATTACCCCATCACTGGTTTTAGCTCTAGATGCACAATGTGCAATTTGAAACAAAAGATCATCTTTTGACTATCTTTACGATCATAGTAACTCGGGATTGGATCATTACCATGCACTCCTTCACCAGTCAGGGCATTAAGATATGCAGCTAGCGTCGAAACCAATGTCTTTCCCTCACCAGTCTTCATCTCAGCAATTGCCCCATCATGAAGCACCGCTCCACCAATAATCTAGTAGTAAAATTCTCAGACATTAAACAGAGCAATCAAAGCCTCGGTAAATGCCACATCTGATTTCATGGGAACAAACAGGAAACCTGGACATCGAAATGTCGCATCCCGAGCTTCCTCCTTGCAGCTTCACGAACAACAGCAAACGCCTCTACAAAGCAAAAGAAACAAGCATAAAGAAGGTAGCAACAACTTCGACAAGCACAGCATTCAAAATATCCAATTATCCAAACCACCTGCTTGAATGTGAGCTAGCGTCTCCCCGTGTTTCAGCCTCGTCCGAAACTCCACGGTTTTTGCACGCAACTGAATTAACATAACCATAACACAAAATAACGAATTAAACCAAGGGCACAGGCCAACCAATAACCGTAGAAAACAAAAGACGCAGAACCTGCTCATCAGGCAGCGCCCGAATCCGCGGCTCAAGGGCGTTAACCATATCCACCAAACGACAATAGTCCCTCACAACCCAGCTGTTCAAGCTCATAAAACCGCCAACCCTCTCCCTCAAACTAACCGCTTCGTTACCCTGAACAAAACAACAAAAGCACAGCACGCTTCAACTAACCAACTCACACGAGCATATCATCAAACAGTTTGTGGGCAAACGAAGAAAGGGAAAAAAAAGACAACCTTTGAAGCCGAGGCAACGGCAACGTTGCAGTTAAACCGAGGCCGCGTGAGCCGTAGAAAAAAAGGGGTGGGTCGGAAAAGTGGGGGACGGAGGAGATGGCGGGTGCTGTATCTGTTGGTGTTGTTGAGGGGTTTAAGGGATGTAGCGGAAGGGTTTAAGAGAGGGGCGGAAGTGGCCATTGAAGGAAGTTTTGCGCCTCTTCGTCTCTTCGAATTAGTTGCTCTGCTTGTACTTGCTGCGCGTTTCTTTTACAAGTCAACCGTGTTATTGAAGACGATTAAATTTATGGCAAATTATTCTCGGATCTTTAGGATTTCGTGATATTTCCGCTAGCGTCCCTCAATTTAAAAAAAATGATTTGTCAGTTTTTTGTGTTTGATTTTATTATACTATCGGGTCTCTTGCTAACATCATTAGTTATTTTATTATTATTTTATCATTAAAATGACTTTTATATCTTTGTCCGGCCTACGCAAACCCCCGATCATCTTTTCCAACGGACCCCAACTTACGGTCATCTTCTCCAGCGAACACTAGAAAAAAAATACCAAGAAATTCCAACAACCTGGGATGAGTTCCATGAATTGATGAGTGTGTAAACGCTCATGTTTTGTTATGTGTTTTGTCTGTGTTTAGTCGTATTTTCGTTCGTTTTCATCTTGTTCCATTGAGTCTTTTATCGTTTTCTATGTGTTTGAGTCTTGGAGTAGACTTCTACCCTTTGTCGTGTTTTGTGATAGGAAGTGAAGCTCATTGAAGGCTGTTAAAGGGGTGATTTCAAGAGACCATATTGCAAGAGCCACAACTTTCCACTCGAGCATTGAATTACAATAAATGAGATACCGTTGGAAAGCTTAAAGAGAGATCTACATTTGACTTTTATAGCCGAGGTTAAATTAGGAGCAGAAGAGGGTCAAAAATAGAAAATACGAAGATACGACGAGGCTGACCAGACCCGGCAGGCGCCAGGTATCCAGCGGCCGCCGGAAGAAGAAACCCATGCGAACCCGGCTGGCGCCAGGCACTCGGCGGCCGTCGGGTCTCTGATTCCAAATTTTGTAACTTCCTATTCTGTCGAGTATTCGACCCGATAGTATAATAAAACCAAACACGGGACAGAAAAATTATTTTCTAAAAGTGAGGGACACGAGCGGAGATATCACCTGACCCAGGGGCCTGGAAGTAGTTTGCCCTAAAATTTACTTTTTATTCTTTTAGTTTGTATAGATGTGGAAACAGGACTGACAGAAATACCCAGGTCCGACTCTACTTTCACCCCATAGATTTATGGTATGTTCATTTGACCGAGTCTAGAATAGAATATGGATATTGTCTACTTTTAGTGGTAGGGTCTAAAGTATGGATATTGTCTACTTTTAATGATATACTTTTAATGGTAGATGTATTAGTATCATTTTAACTTCTATTACATATTTTGATCTTACTTATATTTTTGGGAAAAGTCTACTTTAGTACCCTGTGGTATCGACCAAAATTACTTTAGCACCCTGTGGTAAAAAACTGATCAATCGAGTCATACTTATTCCAATTAACATCAAAAAGGGCCTCGGGCAGCTGCACGGAGCTGTCCGAACCTACCCGAACGCTGCCCGGGCCACGTGGTCAGCCACATCACCAATTTTTGATGACGTGGCGCCACGTGGAGAGGAGGAGGAGGAGGAGGAGACAGGGAGGAGGAGGAAGAGGACGCGCGAAGGAGGGGGAGGAGGAGGAGGAGGAGGAGGAGGAGGAGGAGGAGGAGGGGAGGAGGAGGAGGAGGAGGACGCGGAGGAGAAGGATGAGGAGAGGAGGAGGAGGAGGAGGACGCGGAGAGGATGAGGAGGAGGAGGACGCGGAGGATGCGGAGGAGGAGGAGGAGGAGGAGGAGGACGCGGAGGAGGAGGAGGCGGAGGAGGAGGAGGACGCGGAGGAGGAGGAGGCGGAGGAGGAGGAGGACGCGGAGGAGGAGGAGGACGCGGAGGAGGAGGAGGAGGAGGACGCGGAGGACGCAGAGGAGGAGGAGGAGGAGGAGGGGAGTAGGAGGAGGAGGACGCGGAGGAGGAGGAGGACGCGGAGGAGGAGGAGGCGGAGGAGGAGGAGGAGGAGGCGGAGGAGGAGGAGGAGGAGGAGGAGGAGGAGGCGGAGGAGGACGCGGAGGAGGAGGAGGGGGGAAGGAGATGGATGTCCACGTGGCGCCACGTCATCAAAAAGCTGGCCACGTGGCTGGCCACGTGGCTCGGGCAGCGTTCGGGTAGGTTCGGGCAGCTCCGGGCAGCTGCCCGAGGCCCTTTTTGATGTTAATTGGAATAAGTATGACTCGATTGATCAGTTTTTTACCACAGGGTACTAAAGTGATTTTGGTCGATACCACAGGGTACTAAAGTGGACTTTTCCCTATATTTTTTATTAAATATTGAAGTGATACGTATAAAATATATGAAATTTATTTGGCTAAAATGTATGTGTATTTCTTTTTCCTTTTTATACATAATTCAATAATGAATAATTCGATGAATTGACGAATTTAGATATATGAATTTAGATTTGATTTGTCCAAAGACGAATTCGAATCGAGTTCATATTTAGTTCATGGTCACCCTTAGTTTGGAGTTTTTAACTTTAATGGGAACCCATCTCTCTTCTTCTCTAACCGAGGGCACAGACAAGCTCGCGGGTGTCGTCCGGGGCAGGGCGGAAGGATGTGGGTGTCATCCGGGGACGTCGTGTGTGGGTGTTGTTCGGGGCAGGGCGAGGCAAAGATGGAGTTGGGCCAAGGAACGAGATGAACTTTTTTTTATTTTTAAGAATACAAAGGTTATTTCACGTGAAAAAAAAGACTGATAACATCAGCCAGAGACACGAGACCAACATTTTACCAGAGAGCAAGGATGCCAAAATAATTTTTGAAATAGCAAGGAATCTAATTTGCCCTTTATTATTTAGGATAAATTATATCTGGAACCTTGGCATTTGGTAAAATAGATACTACAGACCCTGTAGTTTGCCTTTCGATCTTGTAGCTCCTCTAGTTTGGGTTTATTATACTCCGGGGTCCCTGGCTGACGTCATTGGGACCTGGAGTATCTATTTTATCAAATACCAGGGTTCTAGATGTAATTTACCCTACCACCATTTCCAAGTCCCGGACAAGAACAGCCGAACAAGTAGCGCAAGCGAAGAAGAGTAGTGGCACAAGGCACAACGGCTCCTGTCTCTCTCTCTCGACCAGAACTAAGCATGTCTCCTTGTGCTACCAGAGCACCACGAGCAACCTTAAACCCTCCAAAAGCCCCAACAAACAACACCCTCTTCTCTGTTCCCACCAACCACTCCTCTTTCATTAATCTCAAGAATCCCAACAAACACCCAGCACTCTCCATGTCGGTTCTACCTAAGCAATCACCGTTTCACTCCCGTACCCACAAAGAGGAGGAGCTCGTCCTGGCCATTAAAAGCTCCTTGCCCAATTGCCTCTCCGAGACCAGCCTCCACCTCACGGTTCCTGGGCTAGCCTCCAAAACCCGGGGGAAGGTAACTGGATGGAAAAGACCGGAGCTTTTTTTGGTTTAGTTGGTTAAAAGGAAGCTACTTTGTGACACCCTTTTTGAAGTTTTGCAGGTGCGAGATGTTTATGATGGTGGGGATTACCTTGTGCTGGTTACCACGGACAGGCAGAGCGCGTTTGATAGAGTTCTCGCTTCTATTCCGTTCAAAGGACAGGTCTTTGGATTGATGTCATTCGGTTTGCCCTTTTACAATGCGTTTGTTTTGCCGGGTGATTGTGTGACTAGTATACTTTTGTCAGGTTTTGAATGAGACGAGCTTGTGGTGGTTCGACCGGACCAAGCACATAACTGAGAATGCAGTTGTTTCTGCTCCTGATAAGAATGTCACCATCGCCAAGAAATGTTCTGTCTTCCCTGTTGAATTTGTTGGTAAGTATTTTGGATTCGCGAGTCTTACTTTGGCACGCTCGAATTGTTCAAACCTAGCATCTCCTGGTGTAATCTGTGGGCTCCGAGGCATGTATGGACATAGTGGAGACCTTTGCGACGTAAAGAAGGCATTCAACGTTCTTCCTAGTTGGTTTATGATGCTTATTTCTTTTAAGAGGGTAGTTTGTCTTTTGGGCAGACTATACAATATTAGAGTCACTGCTGATTTTTGTGCCAGATTTGATGAGGTTGGTTTCATAATTTGTAGTCAGGGGATATGTGACTGGGAGTACAGATACATCGCTGTGGACTGTCTACGAAAATGGCATTAGAAATTACTGTGGCAATTCTCTCCCTGATGGTGCGTTTTACCATGTCATCTTTCTGGTTTCTGTTGACTAGAAATACTTTAGCGTCAGAGGCTTGATTCTGCCATCTTATAGGCCTGGTGAAAAACCAGAAACTGGGTGCAAATATACTGACTCCAACAACGAAGGCTGCAGATCATGATGTTCCTGTAACACCAGACGAGGTTTGCACATTGTCCAAGTCTGCATTCTGAATGTTTTGGACAAAATGGATTACAAATCCCCATTTTCCTCTTCTTTTTTTATATCTAAGTCTATTCAAACCTTCTGACTAGTCTCATCCGGTTCATTGATAAATTTGATATTTGCAATTCCTATGTGATACTCAGGAAGGGATCAGTTTAATTATGTAGTCACATTTCCCGGAAATTGAAACGTCGTCAGCAATTTTAGTATTTTGCAGATAATTGAAACAGGGCTGATGACTCAAGCGGAATTTGATGAAGTTAGTAAAAAAGCAATGAGGTTGTTTGAATTTGGTCAGGTAATCTTTCAGTTTATTTATGCTATGAAGATTCAATCTCTCCTGTACCATAAGGTGCCTTATCATTTCTTTGATTGCAGAAAGTGGCGTTAGATCATGGCTTGATCTTAGTAGACACAAAATATGAATTTGGAAAGGGATCCGATGGTTCAGTTCTACTGATCGATGAGGTTTGGATGACTTCAGTCATACAAACTCGCACATTCTTAGTTTTTGTTGCATGCTGATGTGTATGACTTCTTATGCTATTTGCTCCAACGCCAGGTTCATACCCCCGACTCCAGTAGGTATTGGATTGCAAATTCTTATGAAGATCGGTTTAAAAATGGTCTTGAACCAGAAAATGTTGATAAGGTGGTGCACAAGTCTTATTTTTCAGTGTCCGTTTTAAACCTTTTTTCTCTCTAATCTGACGAAAAAAATTGAATATTCAGGAGTTCCTGAGGCTGTGGTTCAAGGATCACTGTGATCCATATAAAGATGAGGCAAGCCCTTGAAGACTTGCAAGTTTCCTAGTTTAATGTCTTTGTATTCCTTTGATTATACCCTCTTACTTGCCGGTATTCGCTTATAGGTGCTCCCAGAGGCTCCTGAAGAACTTGTGTGTGAGCTATCAAGGAGGTAAGTGTAAATCCTGGTCGATCGTGGGCATTCATGCTTTTGATATAGAGATTCTTGCCGAAGGCTATGAAAATATTGTGATCTATTAGAATACTGCAGTAGGATTAGTTCTCTGCAATCGAAAATATTGTGATCTATTAGAATACTGCAGTCTCTTAAACGTTGCACCATTGTGCAGCTGAACGTTGTAACTTCTGTTTACTGCAGATACATATTCTTGTATGAGACGATTACCAACTCCAAGTTCGAGATTCCGGCTACAGAGGTATCTTGTTACGAGTACAAACCTCGGAAAGCAATATTATGCATAACGATTCAGTTCTTTAGTACCCGTCTCACTCGATTCGGTTCTTACTGTTGTAATGCAGGAAGCTATACATGATCGAATATCAAGGAATGTCCAGGGAGCATTATCTTCTCTCAGGTGATGCCGAAAGCAGCAAGCTTATGAACTTTCCTGCCTTCATTAAGCTGCAGCAGAAATGATACAAATTCTCCAGCTCTGGAGTCGGAAGGAATTTTCTAACCATTCAACTTGTAGCGAACATGTCCGATTGATACCGGGAAAAAAATTAATCCAGAGTCGATTAGGATCTTTTCAGTCTTTAGTTTAAACCCATTCATGTTGGATGTTGTATGTGCGTTAGTCGCATTGTGCTTTATTTTTTTTCATACTATCCGATATTCGAATATCCGGTGAGCTGAGTAATTTAGGTTTGAATTCCAGCAAGTATTTAAGCACTCCCAAGAGCAAATTCTCAAGTCTTGAGCTAGAATAAAACTTTTATGGATGATTTAAATACTTGTTGATGTTGCATTATGCTATATTGAATAATCTGAAAAATACATTTGGTATGATAATTCATATTTTTTTATTTAATACTCTCTAACTATGAAAATAATAGCGAGTAGTTCCGTTCTATTTTGGCATTCGAAATTATAATTTTGAATTTCCCTTTCCAAATAATAATATTCAGAAACTGAGAGTTGCTTCTATTTATTTCAATTGAAATGTGTTTAGTCCAAATTGATGACTCAAATACTTTCTGATACTTTTCAAAAAATTTACCCGGTTCAAATTTAATTTAGTTTAGTTTTATTGAGTAGCAATCTTCTGCAGAGTCAAAATCCTGAAACAGTTGGGGTAAAAAGGGTAAGATGTGGAAACTTATGTACCTTTTCAGATAAAACGAAGCCGGACACCAAAACGGCGTCGTTTGCGTGGTCCACCCCAACGACGGGTCTCCCCAGGTAATAAACTCACTTCACTGGGTGTGGATTGGGATCGAAGCTTATTTCGTTAGGGTTTTGCTCTCCAGATCGATCCAATCCAAGAGAGAGATTAGATTAGGGATTAAGAAGAAGAAGAAGAAGAAGAATGGGAGTTGGGGCTCGGAGTTCGATGGGGTACTCGCTGCTGCTGTTCGTGGTGATCCTGTCCGTACAGGAGGTGTACCGCTCCAAGCTGGCCTCCACCGAGCTCTTCACCATCCTCGGCGGCTTCTCCAGCTCGCTCCTGTTCCTCATTCTCCTCACGGTCGGCCCCCCTCTCTTCTCGCTCTCTCGGTTAATCTTGTTTTAGTGATGGAACGTCGTCGTTCGAGATGAGCGTGATTCTGATCTCTTTATTGGCGTTGAATCCTGAATAATCTCCGTGTTTTTCGTGCTATTCGTTCGGTTTTGCAGTTCATTGGGAATTTCCAGGAAGTTTCTGGCATGAAGACTGGCTGGGGTGCTGGTGAGTGTCGTCTCGTTTCTTAATACGATTGGGAGGATAGGTTTAAGTTTCGTGTTTTTGGTCCAGGAATTTGTTGATTGAGGGGAGGGAATTATTATACACTAACCACCTTTCCCGACATGGTGCATTTTGTTTGATTTGATGTGATTCTACATGCATAATGGTATTCCTGGTTCCCAGGCACTCTCTGACTGGTGTCGGGGCAAGGGCAGGCTGCGTGCGTTAATACGCAACCTTACCTTTGCATTTCAGCAAAGAGGCACCGCTTATTGTTGTGCCAAGGCTCGCCCTGCGTGCATCTTTTTTCTGAAACAATGTATCATTAGACTCTCATGTGATCATAATTCATTTGCATGATTCAGCATGTTCTTGGAGAGTAAATGAGCATTGTTTTTTCGAAGAGCATAAAGTTGTGTTCCTTACATTTTTTTCCTTTCTGTTGCAGTTGTGATTGCAGAAATTGTTGCTTTGGTTGCTGCTAGCACAGTTCACCGGGTTTGCATCACTACATGGTAATTCTATTATACACATGCTAATGAATGATTGCACAACAGCTGAGTGATTTCCGAATCAGGATCTTTGGCTTTAAGATTGTTGAAGAGTAGTCTTGTACTTTGATCTCCTACAAAATTGTTATCGTTGGATAGTTCATAGAAAAATTCAACAACAATTTGAACCCTCATTTCATCTACAATAGCATTGGGTTGGACAGTGAGATGCATTTGTCGAGGACCATCATAATTTAAACATGCCTGAATGCTGAAAGTTCATATACACGATGGTCTAAGGTGCATTTTATGGGTATACCAGTTCTGCATGCTGTATCTTTCTGAATGGTGAACTCCATGATTTACTGGTTGAATGTTCTTTTCTACTTCTTGCAGCTTCTTGTTCTCAATCGGATTATTGTACGAGGTGAACAAGCTTTCTGGAGTGGTATTTTCTGAAACAGACACCAAGACAAGAAGACACTGATAGATATCTGGCATGTTATTATTGATCCATCAATCTGAAGCCTAAAACGATTAACGCGGTGAGATGTTGGTTCGATAATTAGCCTGCCTAGAGAATACAGTCTAGGGGAGACATGTTAATTAGGTCCATATATACTGGCATTTCGACGCTTCTAGGGATTTCTGATGAAGAGTTTGTAAACCAGATTTTCAGGAGTCGCCTGGACTCTATTACATGCTATCGTCCAAACCTTTTTACTCAATTTTGTGAAAGAACGATTTACCTTGAGGCGAATTAAAATATGTCGGACTTGCTTTCTTTACTGTACTGTTCTTACAGTGAAGTTCAGTTTATGGACATTTTTTAGGATGAAGTTCAGTTTATGGACATTGCTAAAGATTATATGTAGGCGTAGCATATAATCCTCGTATTCATAGTTCCTGAACGGCGGCCGTAACTATAACGATACCTTAGTAAGGATCCTAAGGTAGCGACTTTTTTTGTCAGATAAGTTTGACTTGCACGAAAGGCCTAACAATGGGTTGATCTTTACGTCGTTTTAATTACTATATCATCTCAAGCAATTCTCTAACTAGAATAAATGAGTTCCAAAAAAAAAACTAGAATAAATGAGTGGAGATTGGAAAGATTTTTTTGAGTTCTGGTTTAGTTATGAGTCTCTCGGTCGCGTAATTTAGTAATGAGTCTAATGACATGCTCCTGTGTAAAAAAAATTAAAAACCATAACATCCATCTCAAACATATAAAACAAGTAGCAACGCAAGGTGGGCCGAATGATAACGAGTTTTGCCTCGTTTTTCAGGAGTCGGTGGATCAATTCCCACCGCTTTAGAAATGACAAAACTTTACTTGGGAGAGAAACAAAACCCAATGCCATCTAGAACCCCAAAATTTAGACCAACCCGCCTAAATTTTAAACAGGAAAAGTTGTGTTAAGAGGATATTCAAAGTACAGGAAATTATTTTATTATACATCTGTTATCTGGACAGGATCGAATTCGGTAGTACTGACGACTAACAATGATAGTGCTGAGACTAATACACAATGCGGCTAACAATACATCATGCGGTTAATGATAGTGCAACACATGACATAGGGCATTTTTGTATCTTTGTATGTAAAATTGTTAGTCTCACTTGTACCATTGCTAATCGCATATTGTACTATTGTCTGACGCAAAATAAGAATGTATGTCGTGTGTTACTCTATTGTGTAACACATTTGTACCATTGTTAACTATATCTGTACCATTATCAATCATATGTTGTACCTTTATCAGAGACCCAGCAACACTCAACCCAGGCTCTAACTGAACACCTATATCAAAACCTGTTAATTAAGATTCTTCTCGGGTCGGTGATTTAGCGACTTTAAGGAGCGGATGAAGCTATCGGGATTACCTAGTGGAAGGCTACAAGTATAGGAAGTCTTGGGTCCAAGTACTAGGACCTAAATATGGCAAGTGTGAAAAAGTTTTGGGTCCAAGTGCTAAGACTTAGCTATGGTAGGCGCGAAAGGTTTCAGGTCCAAGTAGTGAGACTCAACGACTTTCAGTACCCTTGAAAGTCTCTGCATGAAGTGAAGGGAATACATGAGGGAAGACATTAAAAGAGACCGGATGTACTCGGAGTCTCGTGAGATAACGATAGCTCTCAGGAGACGGGGATGGACTCCGCAAAGGATGGGAGTGCGAGGAAATCGGATAAGCTCTGGGAGAAGGATCCGAGTCAGATAGGGATAAGGCTTGGCTGGAGATAGGCTTCGAGAACTTTGAGTCAGACTACAATGCAACTTAGGAGGAGCTGGGTCGGTTTACCTCGGCTATATAAGCAAGGCTCGGGGTCAAGGCAGAGGACATCACACACAAATCATACAAATTACTCTCAAACTTCGGCTCTTATCTTAGTTTAGGTTAGTTGACAGTATCAGCTTCGGTCACCGCCTGTAACCCGTAGCATTAGACCGACCTTGGGATGAGCACTCCGAACCGTCACGAGATCGATCAACGTTCTCTCCATTTTTCATCCCAACAGTTAGACATGCATTGTTAGCCACTAGTAAGATGATTGTCATGTAATCAAGTGCGTGAAACAAGATACGAATAGTTGTGAACCTTCTAGTGTATTTAATCCGGAGTATTGTGTGTCCATTTTTTCCAAAGTCACTCTTTTTTCCAAGAACAGAAGGGATGCTTTCAAGATAGCACTGGAACGTAGTAAATGTTCACTCTTTTTACATTTTTTTTCGTGATATGAATCAATACTTTGTAGATTTACGTTTTTTTCTCTGAAAATATCAAAATTGAGTTTTGGAATAATAATTACGTAAATACCAAAAAATTATTTTGTCTATATTCAAGTCACATAAAAATATCGGCTTATAGTGTTATTCAAATGCTATACTCGATTGAAATTTTTTTAATAACAAAACGATGATCACAAAGGCCATTTGAAGACAATCTAGAAGATGAATGATAATGTAAAATTTATCAAACAAACAAGTCTAGAATAAACTAATATCTTAAAATATTTTTAGCATTCTTAAAGTATGTAAAAATATGTGTATTTATGCAACAATATCACTTTATGCAAAAATTGAGACCGAGATTTAACACTAAAAATTTCTGAAAAGGTATTAGGTATTAAGATAGAGGAGTTATTAAATTTTAACACTGGTCCCGACTCGGGATCAAATTTTTTTATCAATTTAGAGAGGTTATCACTTTACAGAGGTTTTACTGTAGTGGTGGAAGAGTTTTATTGTCATTTTACATCAAACTATTATTTGTTTGCCAACCTTTTGAAAGATTTTTGTCACGTCCGATTTTCGGAGGACCGCACGAGACATTAAAAGAAAAGACTGACTTAGATTAGCGAGAGTTATTGATGAGTGTGAAAATATTCTATCATCTATGTATATTTTAGTGTTGATTTTCCGTTGTTTCTAGTATTTTTGTTCGTTATGTAGTGATGTAGTGTCATATTTCATGCTTTGAATATTTTAGTGTAGTTCTTGTGATTTTCATTGCGTTTCGTTCATATTTATTACTAGGAGACTTTGTAGTGATGCGAGGAGGATATTGGCGCACTTTGGAGCGTGTCAAAGGCGATTGGATCAGCCGTGAAAAATGGTGCACGATCGGGACTGCGACAACACTGGCAGACTAACCCCGAGTGAATCAAATAAAGATAACTTTTGCATACGAAGTCTGATGGACACGGATGAGGCAGTTCTGGAAAGAAGACATCCATGGCTACAACTTTGTATCTAATGGTCTTCTTCAAATTTGAAGTCTAAGACCACCCACATCAGTGGGTTTGGCCGATCGATCGGCCATTTTTTTATTATAAAAAAAACCAAATGAAAATGGGGAGCGAGCGGCCGATCGGTTTGCTTGCCCGATCGCCGCTCGCTAGCAGAAAATGGCCACTTGGCCTTTTTTTCTTTACTTATTTATCTATTTAGTTCTACTTTGGCATAATATTATTCGTTAAAAATAGATATTTTGGGATAATATTTTCGTGGTTATCTAAACAGACCTTATCTTTAGCAAAACTAAAAAAAATGAAAATTATTATTTTTCAAATCTCTATAAATAGAGTTCAATGTTAACATATTTTCATACACCATCTAAAATTCTCTCTTCTTTCACTACATAATCTTTTTTTTTAAATTTCTTCGGTTATATTATTTCTACTATGGATCCAAATGATCCTAATTTCCCAAATTTTTAATCATTTGAATCTTATAATCTTTCAGGCTATCTAAATTCTGGAGATTATCCAAACTCTCAACCTTTTTATACCTCTCAATTATCGCCAAATCTTTCCCAAATTCTATTTTTCCAATACCAACCCCCACAAAATATGCCACAACATTTGTCCTTCGATGGGGCTAGGGAGAAAAAAACTAAAAAGTTTGCACCAAGTAATTGGAGTGTCAAAGAAGACATTGCCCTAATGTCAGCTTTCTCCTACTGTAGCCAAGACAGCACTATTGGAAAAAATCAGAAGAGTACTTCGCTATGGTCCCAAGTAAGTACTTTGTACCATAATGCTCAAGCAGAAAATCTGGGAGAGATCCATGAAAGAAACGTGCCTGCAATTAAAAGTCGGTATACACGACTTAATGCCAATGGAGCAAAGTGGGTTACTGCATACCGAGAAGCACTCAAACAGAAATGGAGCAGCATGAGCGATGCCGATGTTGAGACCGAAGCTCAAACACTTTATGAAGGGAATGGTGGCAAAAAAATTATTGACCTTGTTACTTTTAATGAAGTTATGTGTAAATGTCCCAAGTGGAAAATTGAAGAAGGAAATCACGGTTCAACATATTTGGCTCCTGATATCGAGGAGGAGGATGTAGAAAGTGGTGGAAGCTCGAAGAGATCAAAGACTACCGAAGAAGGGGATTATTCAATCCCATCTAACTCAGAAGATCCAATCACCATATCTTCAAGAATCTCCCGTCCTATGGGTAGAGATGCTGCCAAAAAAAGGAAAGGAAAAAGAAAGGCCTCTGAAGATGTTGCAGCAGAAATTCGTGCATTGAGAATAACGAGAGATAATGAAAATAAAATTTTGAAGAAGAGAATGGAGCTGGAGCAACAAAGGGAGCAATAAAGAATCAAGCGAGATGAAAAAAAGGAGGCCATGAAGAATATGGAGTTGGATAAAATCATGTTAACTGCTTTGATTTCGAAACAATACTTATCCCCAGAAGATGAACAGATGAAGCGTTGTCTAATGTCTCGAGTATTTAAAAACTAATTAGTAATTTGTCATTTCATGTAATTTATTCTTCCATTCATGTAATTTGTCTTTCATTTCATGTAATTTGTCATTCATTTCATGTAATTTATCTTTCATTTTATGTAATTTATCTCGTACCTATTGTGTTGTCACTTCATCTTTGGCATCCAACCCACGCCTGTAATTATGGTAATTTATCTCGTACCTATTGTCTTGTCACTTCACATTTGGCATCCAACCCACGCCTATAATTCTATATATATTTGTGACCATAACAAACTTAATTATATCGAAAAACCTTTCAATATTATTCAATAGAATCAAATCTCATCACAAATGTCTCTCACTGAAAATACATCAGATTCATATTCAAGTTCTAATGCTTCATTCACCAGGGAATTTGATGAATGGGAAGCACGAAGGAGTGAACAAAATTGACAAATTGATCACTTACTCGAGGATACCTTCGTAGTCAATCCTAGTCTAACCCAGGGAGTCCCACCACCATCAAGGCGAAGGCAATATGTCAACAGGGAACGAAGAGTTGGTGAGGAGCGCTTGCTGAATGACTATTTTGTTGAGAGGCCAACGTATTCACCTGAGGTCTTTCGGAGAAGGTTTCGCATACAAATATCGTTATTCCTTCGCATCGTGGAGGCGGTTAGTGCCAATGACCAATATTTTCAACAAAGAATAAATGCTGTAGGTACCCTTGGTCTGACAGCCTTGCAGAAATGTACTGGAGCTATAAGGGTGTTAGCTTATGGGACATCAACTGATGTCGTTGATGAATACTTGAGAATGGGTGCATCTACAACACAGGAAGCTCTCATGAAGTTCGTAGAAGGTGTAATTTTCTCTTTCGGGAACGAGTATCTGAGAAGGCCCAATGCACAGGATTTGTCAAGACTTCTGTACGTCGGAGAACAACGTAGATTCCCGGGCATGATAGGCACTATTGACTGTATGCACTGGGAATAGAAAAATTATCCTAATGCATGGGCTGGGCAATATGCAGGAAGGAGCAGAAAGCCTACAATTATTCTGGAAGCAGTTGCATCATATGGCTTATGGATATGACATGCATTCTTTGGAACACCCGGTACTCTCAATGATATTAATGTACTGCACCGATCTCCTGTTTTTAGTGATGTCTTGGAAGGTCGAGCACCAAAAGTGAGTTACGTTGTTAACGGTCGATAAAATGATATGGCATATTATCTCACCGATGGGATATATTCTACATGGGCTGCATTTGTCAAGTCAATTACATCTCCGATAATCCTAAAATATAAGTTATTCGCTCAATATCAAGAGACTGCTAGAAAAGATGTGGAGCGAGCTTTTGGAGTTCTACAGGCTCGTTTTGCATTCATTCGACGTCCATGTCTTCTTTAGGACAATGAGTTAATGGGAAGAATTATGAAGGCTTGCATCATATTGCACAATATGATAGTGGAGGACGAACGAGGCACATATCTCCGTTATCATGATTCGGTCGAATTCTGTAATGAAAAGGACAATGAAGAACCTTTTCAGTTCTTTACTGACGCATCGGAAATCTATCCACCTACATGACTGCTAGGGAACAACTTCGCAATAGAGAAGCTCATAACGCTTTGAAAAGTGATTTAATTGAGCATATTTGGCAAAAGTTCGTGAACGATAATTAATTATGTAATTTAAATTTTATGTATTTGTAATTTAAATTTTTCGTATTCGTAATTTATCATTTCTGACTTCCATTTGTACCTCGAGTATTTTTATCTAATTTAGTATTCTAAAAAATGATAGTAGATAATATGTGGATGAGAGAGAAATTAATTATTTATTCTGTGAACTGGTTTGCTGCTGTGGGTAAAAAAATATGTAATTGGATTGGATTGGGTTAGATTGGGTATGGATGAGAGAGAAATTAATTATTTATTCCGTGAACTGGTTTGGATGGTTTGCTGTTGTGGGTAGTCTAAGAGGGTGAAAAACGCGTACAAAGTCAAGCTTTAAATCTGAGAACTTGCCTAACCGAAATTGGTCGAAATTGATGAACCATTTTGGGCTTATTTCGGGTTTGTCTATGACTTTACATGGCTGGCATTCCACCACCTCCCTCTTCTACTCCACTACCTCATCTCTTTCACTCCACTACCTCATCTCACCCACTCCACTATCTCTCTTTTATAAAGAGAAAAAAAAGTTGGCTCATCATAGTAGGGAAGCTTGTAGAGAAAACTTGGAGAAAGATGGTAGAGAAGCTTGGGAAGAACTTGAAGAAGGAGCTAAGAGGGAGCTCTTGAAGATTCATTGAGCTTTCTTAAACTCTATCTTTACGTTCATGTTTAATTTGCATTATTCAATGGATAATTTGTGTTATTTTATGAATATGTGTGAGTAGTTGATTTGTGGGTTAGGTGCCTTGATGGCATCTACTTAGCCTATGGTTTAGTGGGGTTAAAATGTTAAGGTTTGTGAACTAGTTAATGAGTTTAATGCTTAATCTTGATTGATCACCTTGATTATGAACTTGATTAATACTAATTGCCAATAGAGGTTAAGATTAATAGACTATTTAACTAGTTAATTAATTACTTTTTGAAGAGCGATCTCATTAGGTGGTTAGTTGTCCAAAGGATGATGGTTAAAATTGGTAATTAATTAGATTAGGTAGCTAATTAGTCGTAGAAGTACGATTAGTTTAACTAAGTTTAATTAATAATTAATTTAGACTCATTAATGGCAGGAGCGTTAGTTAGTTGCTTTAGAAACACCCGGACCATAACACGAATTTAATAAACCCCATATGCCATTTGGTTATCTAGGTGTCATTGGTACCAAGCCCACTCTTTTCTATATTGTTTAAATCATCTTCTAGTTTAGTCGTTGTAGTAACCAACTCGTGTTTAGAATTGACAAATCTATTACTTGTAGTACTAAACTAGTTATCGAGTCGTATTTGTGACCTAACACTTAATCCTTGTGGGACGACAATTCCTTACTTACTCTTTATTGCAAAAGGAGTGTAAAAATCCTTCCTTTCAGTTATAAACCTAGCTTCATTAGGGGGAAATGGTATGAAGTGTCCGATGATATTATTAGATAGGATTTTTCATGCCCCATTGATGATTATACTTCTATACTCTAATTCTATCAAAATATTAATGAATTTTATATAAGAATGTCCCTCCATCATATTGTTGTTGCACTCTCGAGTAAAAGTCCATTTGAATTAATAATCAATGTTATTTTTTGTATTTGAAAAATTCACACTTGGATATTCGAATTAAGATTTATGTATTTTAATTCCTTTTAAAAAATTCAAATTTTGTGATTAGATAAGATTTCTTGCACATTAATACTCCTACTTTTATATTCAATTAGCCTATAAGTGGATATATGTGTGTGTCAACAAATTGAATGTACATTCACATTAATTAACCAACCAGTTTAGGGATGTCAATTTGACCCTTATCCTGAGGGTCTACTCGTATTTAGACTCGAAGGATCTAAGACCTGTTGACTTTGATCGGGTCTAGACTCGAATCCTACCCTAAATCCTTATTTTTAAAAGGATAATGGCACGGGTATGGACCTATAGGATCCTACCCGGATCCTACCCGACTTTAAAAAAAAATATAAATATATTAATTACTAAAGTTAGTACCAAATTCTCATCACAACATACCTAATTTGAGATTTTTTCATAAGTAAATTTTATTCATCCAAGTTTGTATGAATACCAGAGTACCAAAGTTACATCTTAATTGGTAGCGATACCAAAGTATCAAGATATTACAACTGGTATAGAACTTGAACACCTATTCAACAAAAAAAACACATGTTAAGTAGATTCCGACTGATGCCCTTGACGTTTTAGATATCCGAGAGAAACTAACAAATTGTCAAAAGAGGAATGATGAAGAAGCTTTAACCTACATATTGTCAATTCAACTTTCTAATATATTCTACCCTTCAATTATCATATTAATTTGTAGTTTTTTTAATTTTTTTATATTGACTTATTTTAATGAAAGAATAAATTGCATTCATATTTTTCAAGTGCTTCGCTATTACGAACAAGTATGGATTAATTTTTAAAAAATTATTTAGTTTTTAAATAATACGGATCTGCTGATCCTGCCCGATTTTTTAGGACCTGAATCTTACCCAAATCCTGCCCATTGCTATTCCTAAACTAGTTACCTATTACAAAAAATGAACCTACCATTTCTTAATTATAATTTGAAGAAGTTTGAGAACTACCTACCATAAAAGGGTACATGATGAAGATTTTCATAACAAAGTGATCAAACTTGGAGTTTTATATTTTATATTTTAAATTTTGCATTTATTATTTTTCACAATGGAAAAGAAAAAGATTTTAATTTGTCGTGATATGAATTTTTTTTCACGCAACATGTAATATGCTTTTCCGTATTGTCATGCTCTGCGATCTGATCGACTTGTCATCACACATCAATACAAGCCTTTTCCAGTATATTTTGTTCTCACTAACATGCACCCTCGAAAACTTACCACCAAGTCATCCATCCTAAAATTACTCAACGTCAAGCTCGTTTAATCTTAAAATTCTCCTCAGAATGTTTGCGAGAAAAAAAGGTACATATTTTTAATATAAATAGTACAATCAAATCACTTAAACATTTCTTAACATATCAAGTCTTTCTTTATATATTTGGGGTATCTCAATATGTTAACAAATTGGATTCATATTCACATTAATTAACCTACCATTTAGTTAACAAAAGAAAACAAACCTTCCAAATATAATTTGAGTTTGAGAACTAAATACCATGAAAAAGTCTCGGATGAAAGTTTTCACAACAAAATGACCAGACTTGGATTTTTTATTTAAATTTCATTTTTTTAAATGAAAAAACTATGGAAAATTATTTTCATGTACCTGGTCTATGTCATAATTACTAATTTGATTCATGCTAATTAAAAAATTATTTTGTCGTCCTCGTTCTTTGTTTAAATGTTGGGTAAATCATGAAAAATTACCATTTTCGACGTTAGCCAGGGACCTGAGACCAACACTAAAAAATGACAGATGACGTCAACTAGGGACCTGAGACAACCATTTCAATAAAGAGCAAGGACGAAAAAATTAATTTTTAAATAGTTGGGACCCTACTAGTAATTATGACATAGACATGGACTTGAGGATAATTTAATCAAAAAATATTAATTTTTCGTGATTTGCTATACGTTTCTTTTCATGTAGCATATATTGTTCCATTTATTATCTCTTAATTATTTTTTAGCATAAAATAAAAAATAAATTAAATGTTGTGTAACAAAATTATTTATCAAAGTTGTTGTACTTGTCTTTTCATAAATATAATTATATTAGGATTAAATTTGTTCTCGGTATTTGGAAATGTCCTTGTATTTGCACCTACAAATATGTCACCATCATTAATGTCGACAAATTTGCCATCTCCAATTATGAATTCTGCCGTTCATTTAGTCATCAAAAAGACCTAGCACAAAAGTAGGGTTTTTTGTATCAATTATACTACCATCTGCCGCAACTAGACCTGGCCATGAATTGAATCCGATTTGTGATTCGATTCGATTCGTAAAAAATTCGATTCGATTCGACAATAATTCGATTCGAATTCGTCATGATAAGAATTGAATACGGTTCAATTTTTTGTAATTCGTCAAACCGGCGAATTCAATTCGAATTCATTTTGAGAATTTGATTCGTATCGAATTCGATTCGAATTCATAAAAATTCAAAAAGGGGGGTAATTTGAATTTCGTTGATGTCAGCGCTTGCGTCAGCATCAGGGGAAAATTACCATTTTTTACCATTTTTTTGTTACCGTTTTAATCCCCAAGTTACCATTTTTTTACTATTGGTACTTTTTAAATTTTTTCAGAATTTCTTCCCAACTCTATAAATACCACCTCTTATTCTTCAAATTTTACACATTCCAATCTCAATTCTCTACTTCTCTTATTGAAAATTTGAGCTATATAAATTCTCCCTCAAATTTGCAAATTAAACAACATGAAACCAAAACATTTTCCACAAGATGTTCAACATCGTTGGAATTCGACTTATGAATTGTTAAAAGAAGCTCTTCCATACAAAGAACTTCTATGTAATTTTTTTGCATCTAATGATCAAACTAATAATATTATGTTACAACCTTACCATTGGGACCTTGTAGAAAAACTAAATGAGCTTTTAGAATATTTTAATTATGCTACACATCTTTTATCGGGTGTTTATTATCCTACATCTCATTTACTATTTTTTGAATGTTGTAATATATCGGAGGCAATATGTAGCGCTTATCAAGATTTTGCATTGTCATCATGCGTTCCGGAAATGGCTAACAAATGGTTAAAATATTTCAAGGAGATTCCCCAACTTAATTTAATTGCAACCATTTTTATGCCGAACATTAAAATTGATGGTTTACAAAATTTATTATATGCGTATTACACAAATTTGGAATTTTTTTTGCAAGTTCCTAATCTAGAAGATCATGTTGTAAAAATTACAAACAATGTAAAAAAAGATATTTTGGATTTAATGAGTGAATATAGTATTAGGAATAATGCTTCTACATCAAAGTTTTTAAATTTTTCAAAAAATATCATAACTTTTTAAACTTTTTCGAAAATATTACAAAAATATTCAAAATATCAAAAAAATTTAGAGGTTTTAGAATTTTTTAATTAAGTATTAAAATTATAGAATTAATTCAAATTTGAATTCGATTATAATTCGATTCTAATTCGATTCTAATTCGAAAATTCATAATTCGTATTCGATTCGTCTTGTGAAGAATTGAATACGGTTTAGTGTTTTGATGAATTCGAATTCGAATAAATTCTATTCAAATTCGTCCAAATTCGAACTGTGGTCAGGTCTAGCCGCAACACTCTTTTTAGCTAATTCACCAATTCGACATCTCCATTATAAATAGTGTTGTTCATTTGGTCATCAAAAAGACCTAGCAAAATATTAGGATTTCTTGAATCAATTATACAACTATCCTTAGCCAATTCACCAAATCCTTAGTGTTGTTCTTTTGAGAACATCTACGAAGAAGGTTAAAGTTATGTTCATAATGAATATTGAACTCTAGAAGGAGTTTAAATAAAAGAACAAGTGACTATTAAAAAAAGTGAAAGAGTACTCCATCATATGCGGTATTGATATATTTTGCATAATTTTCAGCCCTCATAACAACGGCCTAATGATCCAACTTTCAATTCTTATGTGCACCGATTTTGAATTATTTTTGGCTTCATTAACTATTTGTAACTTCTAGCATTTGAAAGATTTAATTATGTCATCAAAATCAATATAAACGGGAATTGAATAGTTGAAGGTCGGGTCATTATGCAAAATAGGAAGAATGTTAATGTTATGTTCATAATGAATATGAACTCTAGCAATAGTTTAAATAAAAGAAGAGTAGAGTGCTTAAAAAAGTGAAAGATTAGGGGATGCATTTAAGTTATTCATATTCCCGAACTGCGAGTACAACTCATTCTTTTTGTTGCATCCCCACCCAAGGAGTATTCCTCCAAAGTAGAGTGGGTAAAGAGCATAAACGAGTTAAGGGGGAGTGGGAGTGGTATGAAGGAGAGTAGAGGTGGTTTGGACTTGTGGACCCATATCCTGGAGACCTTGATTCTGTTGTACTACCTATAGTGGTTCGAATATCGAAAGCCGTATGAGTACCTCCTACTTTAAGGAAGTAGGGACTAGAATAGTAGTTTTGAATAGTTGTAGTGACTATTAGGTAAATATACATAGTATAAATAGTTGATTAGTAGTGACTAGAAGGACATTATTGTCATTTCATATCAAACTATTGAATTATATTCTTTGTCCCTGATTCTCTAGATCGTTCTCCTTTCTATCTCTTTTATCTTTCCAATTTTTTCTCAATTCTTTCCCCAATTTCTATCATCTTGAACCCTAAATCCTAATTGGGTTCTTAACAACTACTATTTGTTTGCCAACCTCTTGAAAGTTTTTGTCACGTCTTGGTTTCTCAGAGGCTCTAGAATGCCACTAGAGACGAAAAGACTGTACGAGACACTAAGAAGAAAGACTTACTTGGGAGGAACCAGAGGGCGGTGGTGCGGGAGGCTGGTGTGTGGATGAATGATGAGTGGGCATGGAGTATTGATTGGAGAAGAAGGAGATTTGCTTGGGAAGAGGAGGCTGAATCTGATTTGTACATGCTGCTAGGATCCCTTAGGCCACGTTTCGATGTGGATGATGCATTTTGCTGGATTCCGGATCCTATCAGCGGGTACTCGGTTAGTGGCCTCTATAATAAAATGTTTGAAGGTTTCTCCTTTTCCTCTCCCAAGGTGCTCGAGGCCAAATTCTCTAAACTTATTCCCTACAGAATTAGCTGCTTTTTATGGATGGCGTTACAATGGAGGATCAAAACAAGGGATAATTTGGCGCGTATTGGCATCGTGGGGAATAGCCAGGCGGGATGTGCTATGTGTGGGGCTGAGTTAGAAAGTGCGGATCACATTTTCATGCAGTGCCAGGTTGCTATAAATGTCTGGAATGTGTTCCTGCATAAGGTTGGAGCTTGCTGGTGCTCTAGGGCTTCTATCCGAGGCTCCTTGGAGGATTGGTTATATTTGCTTCCTAAGGGAGGTTCCAAATAGGTGTGGTACATGGTCTTTGCGGCTGGCTGTTGGGGCATATGGCGAGCAAGGAACAGCTGCATCTTCGAAGGGAAGCCTATTGACTTTGGTGGCCTTGTCAAGTTTGTTTTCAGATCTGTAGAAGATTGATGCTACTGGGCGGGGCTTCATAGGGTTCTTAGGGGTCAAAATCTGAGTGTTGTAATTGATTCCTGGAGGCCTGATTAGTTTGGTGGTGATGCTATTGTCTGGACCCTGCCTCGGCTTTCGACTGTTAGCTGCTGATCTGGTGCGTCTACAGCTCCGGTGCGCTCCCTGCTACGGATGCTATATGGTGTATTTTAACATTCCTTCATGGTGATTAATAAATTTACTGTTCAAAAAAAAAGAAGAAAGACTTACTTAGATTAGCGAGAGCCTTGGATAATTTTAAATGTAGCTTTATTAGGGGAAAATGGTATGAAGTGTTCGATGATGTTAATAGATAGTACTTTTCTTGCCCCATTGATGGTTATACTTCTATACTCTAATTCGACAAAAATAGTAATGAATTAATGTCACTAAATTGAATGATTTTTCCAAGTAACAAATCAATAATTTTTTAATTTATTTTTTGGGTAAATTACCCCTAGGTCATTCATAAAAATTAGGGATTCCTCGGCCACCCTAAGCATAATAGTCAATCCCTCCGCATAAAATATGAAGAGGTAAGGAGATAATGGATCTCCTTGTAAGAGACATCGACTAGGTGTAAGTACTCTCCCACTTGACTATTCACCTACACTGCATAGCAGATAGAAAACACACACCGTATAGTCAAATTCACAAAAGAGCTATGAAAATCGAGTGCCGCCATAATCTTACAGAGAAAAGGCAGTTCGATTCTATCATAGGCTTTCATCATATCCAACTTAATTGCATAGTATCCTCGCCCACCTGTGTTCTTCTTTTTAAAATAGTGGAACGCCTCAAAAGCAATGCTAGAATTATCAAAGATAAGCCTACCCAAGGTTGACGTATTAATGGCTTCAGGGTGGCGAGCCAAGCCTTGTCTATTACTCATTTGCTATTAGTTGATGACTTCTTTTTATTTATACGGGTGACAGAGGTGGAGGCCTAGCACATCCAAGATATCTTAGCCTCATACGAGCAGGCCTCAGGACAGAAAGTAAACTTGTAAAAGAGCTGTGTATTTTTTAGTAAGAATCTATCAGATGCTCGTAGGGACAGAATCTGTACTTTATTGGGAATGGGTTTGGCCACGGACCAGGACCAGGACCAATATGTAGGCCTTCCCACTATCTTGGGCAGATCTAAGAAGATCGTATTCTCGGGACTTGAAGATTGTATTCGATGTAAGGTTGGCACCTGGAAGGTAAGTTTCTCTCTAAAGCTGGTAGAGAAACCCTTATAAAATTAGTCTTACATGCGATCCCTACATATGTTATGATTTATTTTCTGTTTATGTTAAAGACGTGCCATCGTATTAAACATCTGTGTGACTTCTTTTGGGGTGGCTCGGAGGGAGGAAAAAAATTACACTTGAGATCATGGGGCCGGCCTTAGTCGCTCTAAACGTGCATGAGGAATGATTTTTAGAAGACTTTACAATTTCAACCGCGTAATGCTCGCTAAACAAGTATGGCAGCTATTGTGTTCTCCTGATTCTTTATCGGCAAGGGTGCTTAAAGCACACCACTTTCCTCACTGCAACTGTTTTAAGGCTCCGGTTGGTCATAGGTCTTGTTATATCTGGCAGAGTATCAAGTAAGGATTGGACTTGTTAACCTCCAGCTTGGAATGGTGAGTTGGGGACAGGCATATCATTGAAGTATGGAATGATAATTGGCTACCTGGAGAAGGCTTGGGACACCCTCAATATGTCTTTCCGGGATCTGACGCCCTCTATTATGTAGCTGATCTCTAACTTGAGGATGCTGCAGGTTGGAACGAACCATTAATTGATTCAATGTTCACTGCACCTGACGCGCAGCAGATTAAGTCCATCTCTTGAGTTCCCGACACCATCCTGATATTATCAGTTTGGAACATTCCAAAGATGGTATTTATTCAGTCTGCAGTGGCTATCATATGGACCATGAAAGTTGGCTACTGTCCCACTCCCTTGCGATCCATAATACAAGTGTCTTTTTATCTCACTACTGCTGGAATATTGTTTGCCCTCTGCATCTAAAAAATTTCTTATGACGCATATTGGATAATTGCCATCTGATTGGGAGAATCTTATGAAGAGAGGTATTCTGGTTGAGGCACGGTGCCCCTCTTTGTCCTGCTTATTTTCATTATTTTTTTACAATGGAAAAGAAAAGGATTTTAAATTTTGGTGATGTTATATTTTTTTGGGTAAATTACCCTCACATCCTTGTACTATGGTCAGCCTTCCCCTAGGGTCCCTGGATTTTGGAAAATAATTGTCCCGTCCCTAAGTTTTGATGATAATAGACTCTCGGGTCCCTGGAGCCGGAATATTTCATATTCTCCGACGAAATCCCACTTGAAATGACCAAAATACCCCTTACACTTAAAAAATAAAATAAAAATCTCTTTCCATCCCTTTACCTTTCCCTCCCACTTCATCTTCTACCTCCCACTTCTCTTTCCATCCAATAATTTGCCCAATAAAAAACCCTAATTTCCTAGAAAACTAAATTAAACCCAAAAAACCATCCAAACACCAACGAAGGATATCTTCCCCACCCATCCTTCCCAATTTCCCCCAAATTTCACCCTTCCAACCCTAATTCCTTCAAATTGTGACATTGGTCATCTTCCTCACCCCATCGATTGTGATGGATTTCTAGCAAATTTAAGAAACCAACCGACGATGGCAACGGCTAAAGGGTTCTCACCAACCGACGACGGCGAGCGGACATGTGGAACTCATGCTCGAGTCCATCTCCTCCCAATTCCCCTCCGACTTTGATTTAGGGATCTCCAAGAGGAAGCTACGGTCGAGGGAGTGGGTGGGGTCGTCCAAGAGGAGCTCGAAGTTGTTGAAGATCTCGACGGTGCGGCCGTGCTGGAAACCAATCACGACGGTAGGTGTCAGAGCCACCGAGATGACCAAGCTTGAAGGAGGTTAAAATAGATGAGGTTGTTGTTGGGAGATTTGAAGATTGAAGCAGATGAAATTGTTGTTTGAGATTTGAAGGTTGATGAAGTTGTTGTTTGGAAATTTAAAGGTCCAAGGAAACAAGGTTGAAGTTGTTGATTTGGGGATTTTTTTATTTCCTGGGATTAGTGGGTGGTTGGTTTTTGTTGTTATTCTGGTTGATTAGTAAGATTTAGTTGGATGGTTTTCTGGGTTAGGTTAGAGTGTTCTTTTTTATTTTCAAAGGTTGAAGATGAAGTTTCAAAAAAAGGTTGTAGATGAAGTTTTGTTTTTTATTTTTTAAGTGCAAGGGACATTTTAGTCTTTTTAAGTGGGGAATCGCCGGAGAATATGGAATATTCCGATACCAGGGACCCGAGAGTCTATTATCATCAAAACTTAGGGACGGGACAATCATTTTCCAAAATTCAGGGACCCTAGGGGGAGGCTGACCAAAGTACAGGGATGTGAGGGTAATTTGCCCTATTTTTTTCATGCAAGATGTAATATTACTTTTCCATATTAATGCGCAGTGATCTGATCGACTTGTCACCACAGATCAACATAAGTCTTTTCCTGTGTGCTTTCTTCTCAGTGACACGCAACCTCAGAAACTTTCCATGAGGTCGTCTACTTGAAATTACTTCACGCCAAACTCACTTAACCTTGAAGTTCTCTCGGGATGTTTGCGAGAAAAGAAGGTACACGTTGTTAAAATAATAAGTACTATCAAATCACTAAAATATTTCTTAACATATCAATTCCTTCTTTACATATTTGAGTTATTACAATATGTCAACAAATTAGATTCATATTCACATTAGTTAACCTACCATTTAGTTAACAAAAAAAAAACCTACCAATTATAATTTGAGGTTGAGAACTAAGTACCATAAAAAAGTACCTGATGAAAGTTTTCACAACAAAATGATCAGACTTGGATTTTTTATTTTTATTTAAATTTCATTTTTTTCAATGAAAAAATTATTAATTTTTCGTGATTTGCTATACGTCTCTTTTCATGTAACATACATTGTTCCATTTATTATTTTTTAATTATTTTGTAGCATAAAATAAAAAATAATTTAAAATATTGTGTAACAAAATTATTAATCAAAGTTGTTGTACTTGTCTTTTCATAAATATAATTAAATTAGGATTAAATTTGTTATCGGTATTATGAAATCTCCTTTTATTTGCACCTGCAAATATGTCACCGTTATTAATGTCAGCAACTTTGCCATCTCCATTATGAATAGTGGTATTCATTTAGTCTTAAAATGACCTAGCTCAAAAGTAGGGTTTCTCGAATCAATTATACCACCATCCGCCGCAACATTCTCATTAGCTAATTCACTAACTTCGCCATCTCCATTATAAATAGTGCTTTCCCTAAAAAAAAGAGAAGACCTAGCACAAAAGTAGGATTTCTTCCAATCAATTATACCACCGTCCGTCGCAACACTCTCATTAGCTAAGTTTCTTTGAGAACAACCGGAAAGAAGGTTAAAGTCATGTTCATAATGAATATGAACTCTAGAAGGAGTTTAAATAAAAGAAGAGCCGACTACTGAAAAAAGTGAAAGAGTTCTATATCTATACGATTTTGATATATTTTGCATAATTTTTATGCCTTCATGACAACGACCTAATGATCCAGCTTTCAATTCTTGTATTCACCGATTTTGATTTATTTTGGGATTCATTTATTTTTTGTAACATCTAGCATTTGAAAGATTTAGTTATGTCATCAAAATCAATACACACGAGAATTAAAGAATTGAAGGTCGAATCGTTAGGTCTTTGTCATCAAGGCTGGAATTGATGTGAAATAAATCAACACCGCATATGATGGTGAACTCGTTTACTTTTTTCAATAGTCCGACTCTTCTTTTATTTAAACTAACTTTTCAAGCGTTCTGAAGCCCAACTTTCCACAACCAGGAAGAAGGTTTAAGTTGTATTCATGATGAATATGAACTCTAGAAAGAGTTTAAATAAAAGACGAGTTAACTGCTTAAAAAAGTAAAAGAGTTCACTATTGAATGTGATGTTGATTTATTTTGCATAATTTTTAGCCTTCAAAATCAAATTATTGAATGTGATGTTGATTTAGTTCACTATTGAATGTGATTTTGATTTATTTTGGGCTTTATTGACTTTTTGTAACATCTAGAATTCGATAAATTTAATTATGTCATCAAAATCATTTCCACGAGAATTGAAGGCCGGATCGTTAGGTCGTTGTCATCAAGGCTGGAAATTATACAAAATAAATCAACTCCGCATATGATGATGAACTCGTTCACTTTTTCTAGTAATCAAACTCTTATTTTATTTAAACTAACTTTTCAAGCGTTTAAAGCCCGTTTGATTAGGAGTGAGCATTTGGATAATCCGAATCCGAACTATTTGAATTTAGCATTATTCGAACTATCCGAATTAATAATTTCACTATCCGAATCCGAATCCAAACAGTGAATTATCCGATATCCGAATTTTTTTCGGATACGAATTCAGATAATCCGAATTATCCGATTCGCTAGCATAAAAATCTAATTTTTCCGTTCTCTATTAAAAAAAGATACAGCAGAAAACAACTAAAACCCACATCATGAACGCAACAAAATATAAGCAGACTCACCCACCTTTTTAAATAGATAATAGTTCAAGAAGAAAACAAGATAAATAGAGAGCAAAAACACCTAAAAAAAACCAGAAAAGGGTGAGAATAATACACAGCTGGAGCGGAAGTCACCGAGGCGCCTGTTTTAGGGTTTGGCGGAGATTTTTAATTTTTGACGAAGGAGGAGCAAGAGGGGTCAATCTTTGCAGATCGAGGTATCAGCTTAAATGAAGGATATAATAAGGCCTGAAGTTATATCTAGAGATGGAGGTATGTCTTAATTTAAAAAAATTTGACAGAGAAGTAAAAGGAAGATGAAGTGGAACGGTCCAGAGAAATGGTGGTGGAAAAAAATATCTTGTTCTATTCTATTTTCACATCCATTACATATATACATAAAAGTGGTAAACTTGGCCCATAGGCCCAAGTCACTTATTTCCTTTAAATGTCTAACAAACACAAGGGAAGGGTGAATTCTCAGCCCAAGCCCACTTGAAGTTCGGATATCCGAATTCAAATTATTTTTATCCGAATTCGAATCCGAACTAAAAGGTTCTGATAATCTGAATCCGAATCTAAATAGCAAATTATCCGAATCTGAAATTTTTTTCGGATTCGGACATCGGACATTGAATTAAATGCTCACTCTTATCTCTGACTGTCCGACCTGTGGAATCAGCAGAGATATATTATAGGGTGGTCGAGCTCTCTATTGGTTTGTTGATCATGAGACCCCCACCTTTACGACTGCCCAAGTTGTGGGATCAGGAGAGGTAGGTCGTTAAGAAATCTTGTATTCGCTTTTTTCTTCTATTTATAAAGTTCCTTTTTCTGCAAAAAAAAAAATGAAAGATGAAAAATTAAAATAGTAGCTTATTAAAATACTTGAAGGCCACCCTATATAAATGTTTGACATATATAATTAAAAAATTTAGTCTGATCTGTATTTCGACTGGTCAGATTTGTCGACCTGCGACCCGGAGAGCATAGTAGATCTCCGGATTATTTTTTAAAACCTTGGTAAATAGTACTATTATATCTCTTGTTCTAGCACAAATTCCAAACATTATAAATAAAAGGAAATACGTATTAACAAATATTTAGATTAACTTATGAGTATTTTTTTTAGCTTAACTAAAATTTGGATTCGAACTTTTAAAAATACAACAATGTTAAATATTTGTTGAGATAATTTTTTCATGTTTTAAAAATTCTACAGAATCTAGATTTGGATTATTCGATGTAATAGATCCCGATAATAAATGATATAAACAAAATGAAAAGTCGTGTCGAGAGGGGGCCCTACCTCAACTTGGAAGACAGGCGATCCGCCTCCCGTCTCCACCACCGCCAAATCTCTCTCTCTCCTCTCCTCTCCTCTCCCAAATTTCCGAGAGAGAGAGAGAGAGAGAGAGAGAGAGAGAGGTCTCTCCCAAATCAGCCCGATTTCTCCGGCCGATCCACCCAATTCCCGCCATTTCCTTCACGCCATCATCTACTCTCTTCCTCCTTTTCCAATTTCCCTGTCCCAAAAAAAAAATTCAATCTTTCTTATTAGATCCACCCACCCACCTAACCGCCCGTCCTCCCTTCTCCCTCAATGGACGAGTTCGGTGTCCTAACGGAGCGGTTCGGGCTGAAGCCGCAAGGGAAATCCGCCCCCATGTCCGCCTCCAGACAAGCGCCAGCTCCCTCCCCCGCCGCCGCATACGATTTCAACGCTTTCGCCGGCGGCGGCGGCCGATCGCCCCCTTCCTCCTCGTTCGACTACTTCGACCCCGTCTTCTCCGCTGCGAAGCCCTCCCCCTCGGACGATGACGTGTTCGGATCCTTCGTTTCGAAGCCCGTCCCCGTGGTGGACGACCTGCTGGGCGGCGGTTTCGGGGCTCCCTCCAGGTTGAAGCCCCCTCCCGTGGGTCGAGGCGGGTCAACGGTCGGGTTCGATGATTTGATGCCTGGTTTTGAGTCTCCTAGTAATGGGTATGCTCCGAAACGAACTTCTGTTGCATGTTGAAGTTTTTTCTTTTTAGTTTTCGAGTAATGCATTTGGGGGTGTTTATATGATTTAGGGTTTCTTGATGATGCTGAATTGAATTGTGTTATAATTTTGCTAATTAGGAAATAATGCCACGGGGGGAGATTTAACACTTTCCCGTAGAAGCTTGGTGTTGCTCGTAGAGCTAATGGGGTTAGTTGATGTCAATTCCTACGGCGAATGAGGGTGAATGAGAATCTTCTAGGGTAGAAATTAGTGGGGGTTTGGTCGTTTATCTCGTTTGCTTTTATGGTTACTTTATATCACTTGAATAAATGATAAGAAGAACCAGAGTTTCTTCTGCACTCTCGGCGTGTTTTTATGTGTGGTGTGGCATGGCGTGGATGTTTCTAGTTCCTCAGCTTGTTTTGATGGTACAACAGAATTGGAGCTTGGTTTCCAGTACTACTACTACTACTACGGGACAAATTGGCCAACTCAATGGCGTCATTGCACATGTAGTCAATCTGAGTCTTGCCAATCAGTGGACAGATTGATAAAGCTCTTATTCTCAATGCCAGAAAATTTCTGAAGTTTCCTTGCTTCATTCATTTAAATATTGACATCAGCCGTAAATGATTGAAGCGTGGGACAAAGGGTCAAATATATTTTGTAGTGGAATTTAGAATACCCTCATCACCATGTGTAAATGTTAGTGTTGAAATTCTAGTACCATATGGTCTAGTAAAGTTCTATTGCAATCATGGGGGAGAGCAACAGGGTTCAAGTTTTGTGAGAAGTTTGTTCCTTGCAGATAAAAATCTTATGGCTTGTTTTGTTAACATTGGTTCTTCTCCCATGGTGGGATCATGACTGATTGTTTGCAAGTTGTTCTTGCCTTTTTTTTTCTCTACAGTATTCCGAAAAACCTGCACTATTTCACATGGAGTGATAGGATTGCCAGTTCATTACTCTTTAAAGGGAGCTTTTTCATCTCAGTAATACTGTGATAGTTGTGTTTGTTTGGCAATCTTGACTTTCCTGTTATATTTTGCCCAAGTTGCGCGTTGTCAGCTTGAGGATTTATGAAAGCAATTTTCTGGTAGCCTTTCGCTGGAATGTCCAGTTGGAACTTCTAAATCTGTGTCTTTTTTCTGCTCTGTTATTTAGCTGTTTTCATGCTAACGTGTCATGTGTTTACCAAGAACCAGGTGTGCTGCAGTTTCATGTATGATAGTTTCTAGGATTTCCTCTCTCTTTCACTCTCGTGTCATCTGTATTAGTTGAGGTGGATCTTCCAGGGGATGGGGATGAGGATGAGGGGAGGGTAACAGGATTTGAAAAGCATGTGATAGATGTTGGTAATTGGTCAGTTTTGAATCAATATACTGTCCCTGTAGAAACTTTAGCCACTTTTTATTCTTTTATTCGTGTTCTTCCAGGAAAATTGAAGAAAGTTAGAGCGAATACTTCTTCTAAAAGAATTTTATCCTGCAGTTAATCTGTTATTACTACTTATATTATTTTGTTTGGTGTCAATTTTTCCTGATGCATGATACTCATCTTATTGTTTTATCTTTAATTCAGAAGCAATAGTGCAACAGGAAAATCATCTTCTGTGTCATCAGATGACCCATTCGGCATACTGGAATCAACATCAACAACCATCGAGCACAAGATAGCTGGAGATCCTCTGGATGAATTTGATATATTCAATCAATCTGGTATCCAGAAGCCTTCAAAGACATCAAATGCTACCCCATCAATAAAACCCCCTCCCAAACCAGGGCAGGTTTTGAAGGCAGATAAAGGTTTACCTTCTTACTTATAGGTAGAATCACCTACCAATGCTAATGCTTGGGCCTTAGTTATAATCTTATTGTGTTACGGTGCAGTTAAAACTTCCGGAGTAACTATAATAGATGAGCTTGAGATATTTTCCATGGGTGGGGCAAGAAACAGTAGTGGAAAAGAACCAAGGGAGAGACAAAACGGGAAAACTAGCAAATATAGAGAAGCACGGCAGAACAATGCTGATGATCTATTATCTTCTTCTGTTAGTTCCCGATCCAGCAGTGTTCCCAAGTCTCGAGCTCCAACGTCGGTAAGGACTGTTAATGCATAAAGTATCTTCACATATCCAGCAGGCTCTGCAATTTTTAACCAGCTAAATATTTTAGGACATTCTCTTCGACTTCGATTTGGACATAAATGGCAGCGCTGAAACAGTTCAGAAGAAGTCTTTAGGCATCTCATCTGGCATAAACAGGGTCTCTTCTGCTGGAAATGTGGCTGATGACCTTTACTCAATGCTGGGTGGTAAGTCTTGTACCAATTCACTTTCAGACGAAAACCTTTTTTTAGTGTCTGTTTTCGCTAACTTTTTCCTTTTTGTATGCTTAAGATGCATCTCTCTTTGGAAATTTTGAGGAAGTTCAAGGTGAAAGTGAGGAAAGGAGAAATGCCAGATTGTGGCGTCAGCAGAGGACGCAAGACCGCATGGTGGGTGTTTCGCTAATAGATTCTCTTTTTTCATAAGTTTTAACAGGATTTATCTCTAGGTTTTTTTCCTGGGTCAATGAGACTGGTGAAATTCCATTATTTACTCGGCATAACTTCTCTTTTTAATTTTTGATATTTTAAGGTAAGAAATGCAGGCTAAACATTTTTTCTCGCCTGTTAATTTGTATGAATTCTGGCATTGCGAAATGCAGGAGAAACCTTTTTCCTCACCTATTAACTAGTATGAATTCCGGCATTAACATCACTCGTGAATCTTATAGTCTAAATTTTGCACTGCTGCTGTTTGTGTACATTATCTAATCGCTGGCTGAACACACATGGTACTTCATCTCCCGTGAGCTGGAGTAACCCTTTATCCTGGAGCTTTCTTTTCACTTGTGCACATGAATGTACCCCATTTGACTCTTTGTTAGGAAGTTCTCTTAATGTTCAGAAAAATAAAGAGCGATGCTTCTTTTTTTTCTTCCTAATCAACTAACGGCTAGATTTCAAGAAAGGGTCATGCGTTGTAGGCTTAGAATTTATTTGTGAACATTTTTGTTCGTGAAGAAATAGTATTTATAATCATATGCATTGAGTTTCTGTATACAGTAGTCTGTCATCAATTTTTTACTGCATCTTTTTGCAACAGGCAAAAGCTGTTGCTGATATGAACCAGCGAGATCGTCAGACTCAACAAGAGCAGGAAGAGAGACGTGTAAGCAATGATGCCTCACTCTTGTCTCTGAGAAAATGAATGGGTTTATACGCCGTGCGTGCACGCACATAGGATTCAACTTCGGCATAGATCTTGAATTGATTTCATTTTGATTGCAGATAATTGCAGAACAAATGGATGCTGTGATAAAACGTTGGGCTTCAGGAAAACAGGGCAATCTGCGCGCACTATTGTCATCATTGCAGCAAGTATGTATTTAAGCCTCCATTTCCCTCATATTTTTTCCACCAGTTTGAAAGAGATTTACATTTTCTCTGAATGGACTCTTGAAATTTAGAATAGCTTGGCCTATTAAATTTTTTGGTTTCTCAGAATAAGCTTACTTTGCGGGATTCAATGAAAAATATGACATTAATGGCTGGAATCTAACATTGTACCCGATGTACGAGAGGTAGATTTTTAAATAAGAAATGGTGGACTAGTTCTCAGGAGTGAAAACTTAGCAAGAATGATGCAAATGATCTGTGAAAATACACTCATTAGTAACTTAACATGGTTGGTGTACATTGTTAGAAGAGCCTATTACCTTGCTGGACAATGTTCAACTACTCTGGATTATTGCTTCTTCTATATTAACATGCAGTAGTTTTAGAGTATCTTATACGTGCTGGATAAATTGACAGGTTCTTTGGCCGGAATGTGGCTGGGAACCACTTTCTTTGACGGATTTAGTTACTTCCGCGTCAGTTAAAAAAGCTTATAGAAAAGCAACACTTAGCGTGCATCCAGATAAGGTACAGCAGAAAGGTTCTACTCTCCATGAAAAGTACATTGCCGAGAAGGTCTTTGATATTCTCAAGGTACAGTCTCATTCTTCGTCTCTGACAATTGTAGAACTACTTTCCGAAGTACTTTTGAACAAAACTCGAGGACAAACGGTTAAGAATGCCATGTGGGCCAAGGTTGGTTGCTTTTACTGTCAGAAATTAGTGGCCCTGGAAAATGGTCGAATCTGGATACCGCTGATCTTTCCAGCTTATGAATTTTTATAGGCGACCTCTCAGAAGTTTGAGACAAATGTGCTTTGTTAGCATGACTATTTTATTCATTGATGCAGGAAGCATGGAACAAGTTCAACAGGGATGAACGTTGACGATCCATTTGGATATTTCGCTTGCACCATTTGGAAGTAATAATGAATAGGTTGAGCTGATCGAAATCTTTGTGCAGTAATGTCCCCGGAAGTTCTCGCCTCGATAATTTCAGAGTGCAGCAATGCTCTATACGTCTGTGTTGTAAATTAGCACTTCCTGTAAAAAATGTATGATCAGCAGCAGCTTTCCCACTTTAGGTACCGTCTGTGTTGCCAGTTGCAGCTTTCTGGCTTGTTACCTGTTTATATGACATGATGAAGCTTTCCTGGAGTTCCATTCGGGCTTTCTCAAGTTGTAGAAGTCATCCTATTCAAATATTTTGCAGCCTTTCATGCATGAAAAGTTAAAGTTTTTTACTATTCTTTTCGGGGTTGGATTGGGTCCGAAATGTCGAAGCTTTTGGATTGAAGGACAAGTGGGATTTTTTTTGCAAAAAAGTTAAAACCCGGGGACCAAAATGAAGAAAGCCTCCGCGCCGGCAGGAGATCACCAACATGTCGTTATCGATAATTGGGTATACCATTGTCGTAATCTTGATATGTCAGTGTCGTAACCGTGGCATGCCATTATCGATTCGGCAGGGGATCACCAACATGTTGTTATCGCTAATTGGACATGCCATTGTCGTAAAACGTGGGTTATTATTAATAATTGGGTTTGTCAGTATTGTAACCGTAACATGTCAGTATCGTAATTGTGGCATGCCATTGTCAGTTCTTTCAGTCCAAATAGTCTGGAATGATTTTTTCACTGTGGACCCAATCTACCGCCATTCTTTTCTTGTCCATTGATTTTAAATATAAAAAATGTTCTTTCTTATCCATGTTAAAGTCTAGATTAGCATTGTTTTCGTTGAAGATTACGTCACTCCACATCAGTGTGGTGGAGTGGAAGAACTTGAACAAAAAAAAATGATATTACAAACGTGTTTATGATGGAAAACTCTGGGCTGCATATTTCAAGAGATCTTCAGTTATTGGTGCTTAGATCAGGAGACATTTTAGTATAGGACTTTTTGACGTTTAGGGATAGTTTGGAAGATATCTTAGATAGTATTTATCATAGTTTTTCTGTGATAGATGTCTATCTAATTACTTGGGTGTTGTACTCGACGTACAGTTTGGTATATTCATTTTTGGCGTTCTCTTTGAAAAGAATACAATCTACTTATCAGAAAAATTATTGGTGCTTAGTTGCTTCCACCTCTCAAAATGAACAATTTGGCAAATGCTTTTCAGATAGAATAATTTATCATAAACTGATGTACCCGTAAATTTATCCAGAACGAGAGATTATCTTATAAAAAAAGAAATAGATTACAAAATCTGAAATCTATTATCATTCTTTAACAAAGATTATCTTTCAAATCACTCATGATTACTTATGTGAAAAAGATCATCTTAAAAGGGGTAAAAGCGCTAGATTTTGTGAATCCAACTGGCATCATGCAATATTTTATTCGTTCGAAAGGGATTTGCCGTTTGTGGAACAACCATGTTCTTTTCCATTTTTATAAAAACTGTATACTCTTCTACGGAAATCGATTATAATATTTATAATTCAAGATCTCAGTGTTATTCTGTCTACTAACCGATCAGCACGTTATTTAAATCTGAAATAGCGAGATCATTTCAGGGTCAAAGACTCATTTCAAGTGCTTTTGTGAAATAACCAGCCAAAAGTGACCACTTTTATGAATAATAAACCATATCAATATAGCACGAACCAAGTGCGATAATTTTTGGAGTTTGATTTGCTCGGATGAATAGCAAAAGCCATCTAAAGTGGAAGTAATCTTGTGATCATATGATCTCAATCTTTTTGCATCCTCACTACTACCAGGTTGGATTGGGTGTTGCTGAACCCCAGCAATACCAATTTGCTTACTAATATTATTAAGGCGGCTAGCGCGTCCTTGTACTAAAAAAGTGTGTTTGGTTCGGTGATGACATTCTCACCCTTCTTCTCTTCAAGCAAAATTTCAACGAAAAAAAAGACACGTGGCGGATGCTCACGGGCCTGCAGCGAGTGCTGTGGGATCCGCGTTATCAGCACCCAGTCGGGCCCCCACTACTACTACTACAATACACGACTTTATTTTAGGACGATTCAAATTCAAATTTTTTTTAATTAAGTTAAAATTATTTGTTACCGGTTGATATACATATTTTGGTTATCATTCATTGTACTATTTGAGCATAGATAGTGAAAAATGATCCCACTCCATGTACACATGACTTGTTAATGAGTGGTAACTGCTTAGATTATCTTAATGAAATATTATGTTAAGTCTTATAAATAAAAAATACATCATTATAAAGAGATTAATTTCTCAATAAAGTTTGATACTCGACTTTGAATTTAAAAGTAAGAAAAAGTGATAGTGCTTTAGAGAGAGGATAACCAACCTAGTAAACTAATATACATATATAGTAACATCAACTTATATTTACAGAATAAAAGCATCCCACCAAACCCACTATAGCTTATAAGAATTCGAGTTTAGACCATTATATAGGTGAAAGAAGGTATAAGTGGTGTATCAGGGAAAGTAAATTCTTTAGCAGGTCCGATGATAACGATGGAACATGGAAGCAGCGCCAACATTGGTGGATGGTGGTAGTGCCCCAATGTCTAGACATGGAGCCAGGCGGCCACGGTCACACCACCGCCCAATCATGAAAAGCTATTATTTTTGTATGAAACGAGATTCGTGCGAGGAAAATAATAGACTCTTAACTAATTTGTTCTTAATGCTATGTTAGTATTTTCATATTCAACTAAAAATTATAAGGCAATGATAGTTTTTAATACATATAAACAAACTCATCAACTTGCAACTAACGACGTACCAATCAGATCACCAATTAAAAATATGGTACTAATGGTAGGTACCCCTGGTTGATATTCTCTGTTATTAGAGGTTTAAGAGTAGTGATCAATATTCAAGATATAATTATCATTGGATAAAGAATAGTCTGTGGTGTTGAAATTGAATTAGGGCTTATGTGATTACCCAATTCTAAAATAGATTTAGGATATAACTCATACTTTTATATATGCTTTAGTTGGCCACTAGGAAGTCCGGATCCATGAACTAAAAAGGTAAATAAAGTGAAAAATTAGAAGTCTCAATATCAAATATTTGCACTAGACAAAAATAACAGCAATCACATTTTTTTTGATATTAATTGGTACCTGAATACTTTTTGGATCAATTAATCTAACTCGTGTATGATTTTTGAATATTGGCAAAACTCTCGGAATAAATATTTAATATAGTTACATTTTCAATTACTCAAAAATGAGATATATTAATTAAGTTAGAAGTTGTCGGTAATAACAACATTCACATGTTGCACGATACATCCCCTGTTTAGTCATATGCAGTGTATACCTTATTATGAGTCATTTTTACTGTTTTAAGACATACCAAACAAAATTGAAAGTGTCGCCTCTGTTCATCGTCACTGCCACCATCACATCCAATAATGCCCGTAGCACAACAGCAGTACTCACGAAGATATTTGGACCATCGTTTCACGTCTTAGTGATCAAGTACTTCTATGGCTTTTGGCCTTTCATTGGTTGGAAAAGACCAATTTAATTCTGGTTATGATTTGCTAGATGTTTTTGTTTATACCACCCGGACATTTTAATTCTGGTTATGAGCTGAGTAAAATTTTTAAAATAACAAAATTTTGTCAACAATTATTTAACAGTATTACATTCTCAAAATTTCAAACTCTAAACTTATTAGTTAAATTAGAAAATATTAGTGGGTTGTTATGTACTTAAGTCTTCTAGGAGCCATCCTTTGTAATGAGCTGATAAAATAGTGGAGGAATCAATATTGGATGGTTACCCTTTCACAATGGCCGAATCCGTCACTGTGGTATCTTTGGAAACTAAACAACTAACGTCTGAAAATGTGCTGGTCCCTACTCTATAAAGGAAGTAGCTATTCCTAGTAAGAGATGCCCCATTTAGAAAAAAACAAGTTAAAGATGCCAAGTTGATATTTTTCTCATGTTCTAAATTGTCGCACCACGAATCGACAGAAGTTCAGGTATTCGAACATTTGTAGGTATAATTATGGTGTAAGATTTATTTTTAAAAAGAGCTGTGCAAGTACTTATTTCATATCAGAATAAGAAAAAAAATTATGTGTGAGACTAATGAATTAGAATCCAACTAACCGCTTTGATTGAATATGAAAAATTTTAATATAGATCATATATGATTCCAATTTTATGACATGTGAGAAAAAGCGATTAAATATATGCATTTTTCTGGTCGAATTGATAAATAGATGTTGTTTGTAAATGAATAAAACTCCACAGAATCATTATTTTGGGTTTGGTAAAGAGATTCGTTTAAAAAATTATTACTAACAACACAAATGACATTTGTTTTAGTGGTAAACACCATAAACGCCTTTTGAGTATGATTTGTTCTAGTTTCATTTTAGCAACTATAATGAACTATTGGATAATAGTACTGAAATGTGTTATATCATTGTTGCAACATTATTTTAGACCAAAAAAAAGTTTCCATACGACGACAACCGAACGCCACCAATATAGCCAAAGTTTCCATTTTGGCTATATATAAATTTACCTTTCAAAAAAAATATAGCCAAAATGACTTAAACCCATGGTTGGTTTGAATTAAAGTTTTCTGGCAAATCAGATGCTATACAACGATCTATTTATTAAAAAAAAGAGAAAATATTGGACATGATGGGCTGTGTGGTTCAACTGCAGGCAATAAATGGACATGTTTGTTGAAATATTTTTCTCAGTATAATTGTTGACCAGCAGTTCTGGTTTGAAAACTGTTACGTGTGGTTATGGTTCTGATTTTTTAATTCTGACCGTAATTATGGATTATGTGACGGTTTAGTGTTTTTCTAAACCATAATTAACGATTTTTCTAATCATAACCGGCAGTTTTTTAACCGAGGTCTGCTTTACTTGTGATTTTGGGTGTCGTGGTTGCACCTTTAATGGTGCTAAGGTAGATGCTTCGGTATCAAACCAGGACCAGTGAAAATGAGACCATACTGCTTTAGAAAGAAAAGAAAATTAAGAAACTGCCAAATGTTGAATTTCCCTGCTTTTTCTAAAGGTTATTGCCATCTGCTTGAGGTTAGAGGTTAGGCTGACGTCTTTCTGACCCACTGGTTGGGGAGAGCCTCTTTTGACCAACCGGTTCGTGGGATAGTTAGAGATTTCTGTGTATTCCTTGCCTATTGGCTTGAATGCTCGCTCTTGATTATCCGAATTGCGAGTTAACTAGAGGTTAGGTCTAGGTGGTACACCGCTTGCAATTTCGTTCCCAGTTTGACAGGCGGTTGGGTCTGAATGCCTTTCAACTCGATTTTTTCTTTTTCAGTAATACTAATAATACAACCTCACTTATTGAAAAAACGGTTATTGCCCTTCTGAGACACACAACATCCGTAGGAAACTGCCAATAACTCAGTTGCAGGAGCTATGTAGCTGCAGTGGTTGAACTTAGTAGACCGCAATCCCAAAGGAAAGCATTTATGAAAGGTAATTGAAAGAGATTAGATAATTAAAGGATGTGGGCTCCAACCAAAGTTGACATTACATTAGACCAATTTTGGAATAAAAATTCTCATTGTGAAGTTGGAGGACAATGAGCTATGGAGTCATTTTTTTTCAATTTCCAATTATACATTACTACATACATGGCCTTTCTGCACTTTTTTTTGCAATTGAAGAGAACTAAGGAAACTATAGAACATGAGCATCAACCAGAAATGGTATGGAGATATTTGGCCAACAACAAAATTAAGTGAAAAACAAGGAAAACTCCCTCTAGCTAGTCTTGGACTTCGTTCTCTTGCTTGATGAGCTTCAGGAGCTTCATTGATCTCCAAATTGTCACTTCTTGGCTAGCAGCTGTCCAAATACTTGGAAGTTAATCTAGTAGATGAAGTGGAAGGGCTTGGCGCCCTTGGCATCGGTAAGAATCGCAGCTATAGAGCCAGCAGCGGCGGCTATTGTTATTACAAGGCAGGCCATGCTTAGGATTTGGAGGCAGAGCCATTTGGTGCTCCACTTGGGTATCTTCTTTTGGGAAATGTACATCTCCACAGGAAAATAGACAGTCAGAGGCCAGAACCCAAGCGCCCCGAGTAGGCCTACAATGTCGTTGAAGAATGGAAGGAGCATGGAGATCACGGTGGTGATGACAACAAATATTGTCCGCCAGACCAGTCTGAAAAAGTTGAGCCTGAAAGGGCGACATCCCGGGATAGGGATGTTGATGTCCCTGGTGATGAATTGGCTATCGGGGAACCTCTCCACGGTTGCTTTTTCAACGAAGGCGAATAAGGGTTGGCAATAGACCTGGTATGCACCAACAAGGTGGACTACAATAGCAACATTGGCGATGTCAAGCAGCCAATACGGCTTGTAAAATCCAAACCCGGTGAGGAGGTTGCCAGGGGCTTGGTCTCCAAAAGCAGCATAGCCAAAGCAGCCACACATCATGTAGAAAAGGGTCGTCACACATACACTAACCATCGTTGCTTTCTTCATCGTCTTAGACTCTGTAGGTGGAGATCTAACTGTGTCCTGCATCCAATTACGAACATGTTAGATCATTGCTTTTGAAAGATTACTGAGCGCGAACTAAAGAGCATTTGCACACAAAGACAGTTAAGAATTACATAGTACCTGGATTTCAATTAGGATCATGGAGTAAGAATAGGCAAAAGCAATGTCTCCTAGAGCTTGGAGGCTCCTCCAAATCTTTTGCATCTCTGTCACCCCTGGTCCAACGCTAACCCCGGTTAGGCTCCCTTGAACAGACTTGTTCTCCACAACTTGAGCAATTCCAAGGCCGAGGCCGATGGTTGAGTAAGTGAAGGACATCACGGCGGCTACAAGGGACAACCACCATAGCTGATCAAAGTCAGGGATTTGGGAGAAGATTATTTCTATAACCCCAAACCCTATCATGTAAGGATTGGCGCTCATACGACACCTGTTCTTCCCACCGCTCGAGTGAATGCAATTAGACCTCTTTACAGCCCTGTGGCAACAACAATTAGCTCAATCAACAATTAGCTTCAAAATATTAGTCGGTCTAGTGTGTGTGCATATACATCAGGTACTTTCGACAAACAAAAACTTAAAGTTAATAAGCATCTGAATTATAGGAAACTTACATCATGCTGATAGAGGAGGCTATGGTATAGCTAATAGCAACACCAAAAAGGTTCACGTACTGGACATATCCACAGATTTTGACATATGCACCACCTAAAAGTAACACCACCAAGAAGGATCGATTTAGTTCGGACCCAAATCATGAAAGAACCAAACTCAAATCTTATCTACGACCAAAACCGAAAGAGGACATGTCGGGTATTGTTGGTCTTACCGAGGCTGCTTCTCACAGCGTCCATGTAGGTGTAGTTCCTCTTGCCATTGACAGGATCGCCGACACGGTAGCAAGCGGAGAGAAGAGTGGAGGTGTAGTAAGTGACAAAGGAGAATAGGAACATCACCGCCGGCCCGGCAATCCATCCGAGCTGAGCTATTGCCCATGCCAGAGATAGCACCCCGGAGCCAATCACAGCAGTTATAATATGAGCACTCGCCGTCCATACAGTCCCTAAAAAATACACATACAAAACACGCATATAACAGCATTAGCCAAAAAAAAAACAACTTCGGTAATCAAAATATTTTCCGGCGAATCAAACGGAGTTTTATCCGATCACCAAAAATACACGTAGCTAGCTGATTCTTACCAGTTCTTTTGGGGCGGCCATCGTCGTCGAACCACTTGGAGCCACTGCCATCTTGAGAAGCCATCTCCATGTTGACATTGAACACTTGGCCTTTCGCCGATGTACTGTTCTCTAACATCTTTTAGTAGTTTCGGGGTCCAAAACCAAACAAACGAAGCAACTCTCTCTTAGTATACTCTTGAAACTTTCGAAACAATTATATAAATATGTAAAGCTCCCTTCCTCTATAGCTATAAATATGGTATCAGTTTTGAGCTACTTGAGAGAAGGTGAGGAAGAGAGAAATGAATTATTGTGAGATGCGAGGGAAGTAACGAAGCAAGGGGCGTATATATAAGAGGCGTGAGGTGGTGAAGCACCGGAAAAGAGAGAAATGGTAGAAAAGTTATACGCGGGATAGTCAACTAGTAAAGGCCTTTCCCTCGGTTACCCTACTTAGGCTACTGCCCCTCCATTTCCTTTGTTTTTATCCGTGCCCACCATACCCTCCCCTCCCCATATCATATCCCCCACTAAATGAGAGTTTCAAAAAATTCATATCCGATTTAAATATAAACTAATCGAGCAAGTAGATAATTAAATTTTGGGTCCACTCCGGCTCGTTTTGTCTCAGAAAATTAACCTTTCGGTAAGACTACCCACTTGAGCAATTGTTCCCTCGCTCCTTTTCCATAACTAGGGGAATCAAAAGTACATGTATCTTTTTAAAGGGAATAAGTACATGTATATTTCTAGGGGAACCATGGAAGATCCACATACTACAATTTTTTATACCATTCGATATCTGAACACCTGATTAATTTATGTTCGAGATTTTGAAAGGTAATAAAATTATCTTGTTGTTCGTCGACATAATATAGTATGTTCAACATATTTATATCATTTATTTAAAATCACTATTACTACATGGCATTTGCTCCCGCATTAAATCTTCCGAGAGTCGAATTCAATTTACTACCTCCATAATTTTTTAATGACACAAGTGTCTTTAATTTAATTTTGACGAATGAAAAAAAAATAAGGTTCCAATGAATAACAAAGACAAGAAAATATAATTTTCTTGTGATCATGTACAGTTGTATGTTGGAGGGGCTAATAATTCAAGAATCCGGCGAGCAATAATGTTGGTCGAACAACTACAAAATTTTGGATATATCCACAAAAGTGTAATAATAAGAGGACAGATCTATACGATAATTATGCTTTTGGCTAGGAAAACTCTTCTAAACACTATCAATTTCGGTATATGAAATGTCCTTTTACGTGTTCTCTTGTGTTCTTTTGTTTCCATTCTTCACAAGTTTGTATGTAAAGATGAACCTTCGTCGCTACATATATACTATTCCTCTACATGTCGACAGAATTTCTTTTCGGTAGGTAATAGTTGGTAACTCATGGTCTTTCTACATATTAAGCAACTACACATTTTCGGAAACCATAGGCCAACTAATCAATTTTTAGCTGGTATGACATTTGAACGATAACAAAATTTTCTTAACAAGTATTTAACACTCATTCATTTTCAATAACTCGAATTCGAGATTTTTATTTATGATTGGAAAACTGCATCATGTTTATTGAAGACGGTTTACATCTAATTGTGAAAATCAAGCTTAAACTTTAAACTTTTAGTCTAACATGTAGGATCAAGAAGGTTCTTTAAGACTTTTGTGATTAACAAGTGTGCTCCCCTCGATTCTCCTGATTGGATATGGGAATATATCAATCTCATACGACTAATAACAAAAATTGAGCTTCCCAAGACCAATTTTTCGTCAGAAACCGTCAAATTAATTTATTATCAAATATGCATAGCGTCATGCAACGGTTTCGTTATTTTGGTAGGGTCAGCATATAAATATATGCTGTTATGTCATCTTAATAATTTTTTAATTCGAAATATAACAACATGAAGTTTTTTACCTAAAATATTTTGTAGTCCCTTCTGAAATATTGCTCGAAACACAAAGAAAATAATACAAAGATATTAATATAAAAGGAGAATGATAACGAGGTTCGGTAATGTGCCTACGTTCATGGACGACAAGAACACGAATTCTACCAATTTCAATAATAGGTAGGGATAATATTTTACCTTCATATCAACCCCCATTCTTGATTGCCTGCCTCCTTATATTTCTGATTTCGACTAGCAAAGTAACTAGTGAAAGAGGATCTCAAGAATAAGGAACTTATCAATTGGAAGAGAAGAGTGTTGGTTATTTAGTGACTCCAACTCGATGCACCTTGCTTCATTGGACGCATAGGTATATATAGGAGCAAGAGAGAGGCCAATTCACTAAATATCTCCTCCATTAGTAATTACAAATAAATAAATTTTTCCAGGGCAGTTCTCTTTTTTATAAGTAGATACATTTTATTAGTCATGTATTTGTCCGAATAATTTTTCTAGGCCGTCTCTTTAGAGCACTATCTCTCAGCTGATGAGATTCACTTGTGTTAATTCTCATCCATCGTTGTTGTTCGAGAGCATAAGTTCCATTGCCATCAATTCATTCCATTAGCTGAGGAAAGTGTGCATAGGCAAATGGAAAACTAATATTTTTATAAGTCAGTCTAATGTTTCTAGTAAAATAGGGAAACCCAAGAATCCATTTTGTCATTTTCCTGGTTATATATAAAGAATAATTAACAAATTAAAGTGCAACAATTGATAGGTGGGCAATTAGCATCTGGTTCTCTCCTTTAAGTCCCCGATGAATGAGGAACGACAGGTTTATGTTGTTGTACTTGTTTTAAGTGCCTGGTCGTTTCGGCTAAATGGTAGTCAGCAGCAGGACCTATTCACCTCCAACGAGAACTTTGAGGCTGTTTGGTAAAGATGTTTCGATAGGCGACTGCGATTACCATATCAGTATTTGTGAATGTAGTCGACTTAGTTATAAGTGAGAAATTTTATATATCTATCGTGTTAAAATTTTGAGTTGAATACGAAGATTCTAAGATGATATAGAGTGAGTTGATCACGTGACTCGTCGTTGTTCGCATGACTCCATATCATAGCATGCATGTAAAATTAAAAGTCCGTACAAACTTCAACCAAATAGATATAACGTTAAAAATCTACCAATTAATGACCTAAAGATTTTGGGTTGTACATAAAAATTTTAACAAATTTGCATATATATAAAAAATTTGATCGGACGTTATATGAACATACCTTCTGAAACACAATTCAATGGTTATTATTACACAAAACTTAACAAGGCAAAAATAAAAAACCTCATTCACGAGCATTAGCTCCTAATAGAACTGAACAATAAATTTAATTAATTCTTGTAGGGATGAAATTTATTTTGTTCAACCACGTGGCAACACCTAGAACACCCGCGTCGATTAATTTCTTTTTTTTACTTGCTTTATACTCCCGATGAATGTGTAACACCAGTTTCTTCTTTTTCAAATCTTGAAGATAACTTATTTATCCTTAAGAAGTTTAAGTGTGTTTATTATGTAACGATGGTTTTGAAGCACTAATAAAGCAACACTATCTCCTTGTCTTTATTGTAATGATTATTAGATGCTACACCACAAAAGAATATATATTCTTTGATTAATAAATATATAGATTACATCTAATTCGGACTAATTAGCAAACGATAATCAGAAAATTATACGTAATTCGACAAAAAAAAATTTTTGAAAGGTAAAAGTTGTATTACTTCTTTAAAAAAATTAAAGTATTATACCAAACTGTGTCGAAATACAGCTCCTTAGGTATTAGATAAATGGCTATAAGGGCTAAGCGATAATAGACGCTATCTAGTGCATACCAAAAAATTCCATAGTTTATAAGGTAACTGTGGTTGTCCTAAAATAACACGAGGCTTTTGACCACAAACGAGAATATATATCTACCAACAACTAATTAGATTCATTGAGGAGAGAGTTTCTAATTTAACCAGATTTTAAGTTCAAATTCTTGTGTTAGATTTTATCAGAAGAATTTTGTTATTTTTAAAAAATTATACACAAATCAATCTGGATCAGTATATTTAATCAACCGAATACTCTATCATATAAAAAATATGAATATATATTTGAGGCTTTTGACCGCCTCATGAACTTGTGCTAAAATAATCACTGGAAACATATTGGTATTATTTGGAGATATTTCAGTGACAGACATTGAGGCCAACCCAAAATGGGATTGCTTCCATATAAATTATAAATTATGTTAGTCTGTGGCACCAATAATCGAAACCAATCAACAAAATAAATTTATCATGAAGGAATTTTTCGAAGAAAAATAATCAAGAAGGACAAGATTCGATTTCCGTAAGTAACATACACCCAAAGATTGGCTTATTTGAGTTACAAAAATTCCTGCTCCCTTGTAGTGTATCTGATTTTTTTCGAATTAGAATTCAGATAAGTAGGAGATAAAAAGTAACAAACATATATAAAGGATACGTATAAAATATATATATATATATATATATATATATATATATATATATATATATATATATAAACCAGAAAAAAATATTCTGTCCGAAATTTCCTATTGTCGATAACTGAAAGTAACTTTTTTTTTGTGATAATAACTGAAAGTAACTGCGAATAACACAAAACGAAAATAAACAAGACATCGCAAGAAAATATTCTTGCGCAATAAGTAGAGACCCCACAAAAACATGCAGGTAAGTTGCATTTCTGCACACACATTGCATATGCACGATATTTAGCTTAATCAGAAGATTTTGTTGGGAAAGTTTTGTCTATTTTTAAATATCATACCTGATCAAACTTAGATTAATTAGTAAAATGGATCGGATACTAAATAGTATAAATAAATAAAAATGCACGGTACAGTAAAGACAGACTCCTTTCTTCCACAGTACCACCTGTCGAGCCTAGTACCAATGCGTTATCACCGGTCGGGCCTCGTATCGACGCATTCTACTACTTGATGCTGGGATCATATTGCATGACGCGTCAGTGCAAGACCTGACTAGTGGCTTGGCACTCGTGGTGCCGCGGGGCTCAATACTCCTTCCCCGAGAGAGAGGAGAAGGAAAGGGGACAAGAAAAAAAAAATCGAGATTTTTACAATATAATGTTCGAGAAATTTTCAGCCAAAATTCGCTAAAATGATCATATAATGATAATTTAATATAGATTAATAGCCACAAGGATGCGAAATTTTTTTGGCATCTTCGTCAAAGTCTCACCTATGAGCTGGTGTCATAAAATGTAATTAATTTAAAATAAAATCTATACTCTCGTTTCATCGAACACATCAACAAGTATCTAATTATATTTATTATTAATAAATCAATAATTTGAACCTATTAGTGCAACTTAATTTTTGGGAAAATTTTGCTCAGGTCCCTACGGTAAAGTTAAATAGACTATATGGTCCCTACTTTCCGGAAATGCATTGTAGCCGCCCTCGTAGTATGGTTTTATTATACTCTTAAGTCCTTCGCTGATGTCATTGATCTGTTTTTTCTTATTTTATCTTTGAAATGACTTTTATCCCCTTGCTCCGATCGACACAAACCTCCGGTCATCTTCTCCAGCAAATACCAACTCCGGCCATCTTTGAAATGACTGGAGAAGATGACCGGAGTTAGTATCATCGGAAAAATGACCAGAGGAGATGACCTGAGGTTCGTATCGACCGGAGCAAAAGTATAAAAGTCATTTCAAAGATTAAAAAAATTGATCGATGCCGTTAGTGAGGGACATGAGAGTATACTAAGATCAAACTACGAGGACAACTACATACATTTTTTAAAAGAAGGGACCGCATTGTCTACTAAACTATACCCGAGAGACCTTAGCGTAATTTATCCTCTCTTTTTTGGGAAACACAAAAAGGACCTAAGACCACTTATATTGGTGAGCGCGAAAATGGGTTGATTTCTCGCGATCCGCTCGGCCAGCCGAGCAAGGATCGCGAGCATTTTTTTCCTTTTATTTTAATCTAATCCTATTGACACGTGGCACAATATAATTCGTTAAAATAGATATTATTAGATATTATTTGTTTGGTTATCATAATTAATATTATCTTTGGATTAAAATAAAAAATAAAATATGAAAATTAATATTTTTTAATTCTCTATAAATAGAGCACAATATTGACATATTTTGATACACAATCTAAACCTCTCTACTTTCTCATTACATAAGCTCTTTGTATTGTTTGGTTATATTATTTCTATTATGGATCCGAATAATCCTAACTCTCTAAATTATCCACCATTTCAATCTTATTTTAGTTCTCAAACTTTTCCCAATTCTAAGTATTATCAAAACTCCCAATTCTCGTCAAATCTCTCTCAAATTTCGATCTATGAATATCAACCCTCACAAAACATCTCTCGAAATTTGTTCGAAGATGTTCATCCAGCAAACCCAAATTCTGAAAAGGGGGCAAAAAATCAAAGCTGGTCTGTGAAAGAAGATATGGCCCTAATGTCATCCTGGTGTTTTGTTAGTTAAGATAACATACGTGAAAAAAATTAAAAGGTTGCCTCGTTGTGGGAACGAGTGAAAATTTTGTGCAATGAAGCTCGAGCAAAGAATCCGAAAGAGATTGGCGAAAGAAATGTCCCTGCAATCAAAGGTCGTCATAAACGATTTAGTAAAAATACAAGCAAGTGGGTTGCTACTTACCGGGAAGCATATGGTTGGAAAAGGAGTGGAGTGAGCATGAAAGATGTTGAAGAAGAAGCTCACACAATTTATGAAGCGGGTGGCAGTAAGTTTAATGACTTGTTTGTATTTAATAAAGTTATGAGTAAATATCAGAAATGAGAGTTAAAAGCAAATCATGATTCAACATGTTTCCAATCCGAGAATGAAGAGGATAATGAAGAAAGTGGTGGCAGCTCAAAAAGATCAAGGACGGACTACTGAAGATGGGGATTATGCAATCCCCTCCTACCTAGAAACTCCAGTGAGCAGATCTTCAACAATGTCTCATCCCATAGGTAGAGATGCTGCAAAGAAAAAGAAAGGAAAAGGTAAGGCATCACAATCTTCATCTACTTCTGATTTTGCTGCAGAAATCCGTGCATTAAGACTCACTAGAGACAATGAAGTTGAAGTAATGAGCAAATTGGGAAGAGATTGAATCGAGCTGGAGCACAAAAAGGAACAAAATAAACTCGAACTAGAGCAAAAAAGGGCTGAAAGAAAGACTATGCAAATGAATCAACTCATGTTGAATACATTGTTGGAAAAAGATCACTTATCACCAGAAGATGAAGAGATGAAATGCTATCTAATGTCAGTTGTGTTTGAAAAGTGATGAGTTTATTTTCGTGTAATTTTAATTTATGTCATTTTAGTTATTTTCTTGTGAGACTTTTAATTGATGTAATCTGTTCCAATTTGTAATTTTAATTATGTAATCGAATTATCAATTCAACTTTGGCTTTCAAAAGAACGTACCGTTTTCACTTTCCTTCACATGCTACTTGTCCCGTAGTCAAAAGAGTTGTCATTTCTAATGAGATACGATATGATTCTCTTCCCTTAACTGTCAACCCGGATTCCATGCCACCAGACTTGATCCCATACCATAACAACTCCGGATCCTGTGCATCCTGGCAATCACTCTTCCACAGATTACGTCAATCACCAGCTGTAGAATATCCTCTGTATAGCAATTACCATAACTGATTAGATCTCTATTCTGTATAAATTGTAACCTACAGCTTGAAGGAAAATCAATCAACACAGTTATCCTTTTATGGTATCAGAGCCATAGCTCTCACGAGGTCTTTTTTTTCTGATCCTATTATCGAGACCAACATGTCTCAAACACCCAGCAACCTCACACCACCAACCCTCGGTCCATTCACTCACCGCCTCAACTCGTCAAATTACATCAGTTGGAAAGCCCAAATGGAGGCTATGTTGTATGGTCAAGAGCTCTTCCACCATGTTGATGGAAGCAAACCTCTGCCGTCGCCAACCATCGCGAGCGGCTCAGCCGACGAACCACCGGTTCCCAACCCAGATTACCTGAAGTGGTTCTCTGAAGACAAACGTGTACTGTCCTGGATCATCTGGTCGGTGACGGACTCTGTGCTACCCCAAGTCGTCGCCTGTACCACGGCCAAAGAGGCGTGGCAACGCCTAGCTCGTGTCTATACAAGTGGGTCTCGTGCTCAGATCCAGCACTTCAAGCGTGCTCTTGATGCCTTGTCAAAAGGCTCCGACTCCGTTGATGATTACCTCCAGAAGGTCAGGTCAGTTGTGGATCAACTGGCCTCACTTGGCCATCACGTCTCTGACGATGATGTCATTGACAAGGTGCTCGCTAGTCTCGACGAGCAATTCTGACCTTTTGCTCGGTCGATTATGTCACGTGTGGAACCTGTTACCTTTGAAGAACTTCACTCATATCTGCTGACTGAAGAGCTCTCTCTTCGTCGATTTGCCCCTTCAGCCTCTCTGGTCCCATCTGTTAATTACAGCAACAAGCAAGGAGGAAGAGGCAACCGTGGGTCCAGGGGAGGAAGAGGTGGACGCTCCTCATGGCAAGGAAATAGGGGCTATGGTTCTGGGCCTTCTCAAAATGGAGGTTACAGGCCCAACAACAACAATACTCATAATGGACAGAATTTCCAAATGAGCCGTAAGGGACAGAACTTTGGCTTTTTCACTTTTCTTCACAAGCTACTTGTCCCATAGTCAAAAGAGTTGTCATTTCAACTTTGGATTATCATTTTCCTTCACATGCTACTTGTCCCGTAGTCAAAAGAGTTGTCATTTCAACTTTGGCCTTTTCACTTTCCTTCACATGTTATATATTATTGGATTTGTATCAAACTTAACATATCCAATATCCCTCACATCCTTCACATCTCTTTACTATCTTTTTTTCTCTCAATATTATTCCTACCCAATATAGTTTACCGACCTCACTTTTCAAATGTCTCTCAGTGAAGACACATCAGTTGATTCAGATTCAAGTTCTGGTACTTCCAATTTCATCAAATTTGATGAATGGGAAGCACGAGTCAGTCAACATAATCAACAAATTAATCGCATAATCGAGGATGTGATCACAAACAATCCTAATCAGGTCGTGGAAGATCAAACTCCTAGAGGGCGAAGATGATATATTTATAGAGAACGCGAAGTTGGCCAGGAGCACTTGATGGCTGACTATTTTGTCAACAGGCCAACATATACACCTGAGATCTTTTGGCATAGATTCCGCATGCAAAGATCATTATTCCTTCGTATAGTAGAGGCCGTTAGTACCACTGGCGAATATTTTTAACAAAGATCGGATGCCACAGGTAGACAAGGTCTTTCAGCATTGCAGAAATGTACTGGAGCTATAAGGGTGTTAGCTTATGGGTCATCAACCGATGCCGTTGATGAATACTTGTGAATGAGTCAAACTGTGACACGAAAATCTCTCATGAATTTTGTAGAAGGTGTCATCTCTTGCTTTGGTGACCAATACCTGAGAAGGCCCAATGAACAAGATTTGGCAAGGCTACTCCATGTTGGGGAAGAACGTGGATTCCCGACATGATTGGTAGTATCGACTGTATGTACTGGGAATGGAAAAATTGTCCTACTGCATGGGCTGGACAATATGCAGGAAGAAGTGGAAAGCCAACAATCATTTTAGAAGCTGTTGCATCATATGACTTATGAATATGGCATGCTTTCTTTGGAACACCAGATACATGCAATGATATTAATGTACTCCACCGGTCTCCAGTTTTTAGTGATATTTTGGAAGGCCGAGTACCAAAGGTGAGTTACATCGTGAACGGTCGCGAAAATGATAGAGCATATTATCTCACTAATGGTATATATCCTTCATGGGCTGTATTTGTCAAGTTGATATAATCTCCACAATTCCGAAAGCATAAGTTGTTCGCTGAACATCAAGAGGCTGTTAGAAAGGATGTCGAGCGAGCATTTGGAGTTCTGCAAGCTCGTTTTGCATTTCTTCGACGCCCATGTCTAATTTGGGACAATGTCTTAATGGGAAGAATTATGATGGCTTGTATCATCATGCACAATATGATAATAGAGGATGAGTGAGACACATATCCCCACTATTATGATCTGACAAAATTTTTTAATGATAGACCTACAAGAAGAAGAGATAGAGAACAAGAAGAAGACGACGTAGAAACTTTTCAGTTCTCTACTGAACGTATTGGAGACCTATCCATTATATGACTAATAGAGAACAACTCTAGAATAGAGAAGCACATAACGCTCTTAAAAATGATTTGATTGAGCATACATGGCAAAAATTCGGTACTAGTAATTAAATATGTAATTTATATTTTCTTTCTAATTTTGTATTCTAACTTTTGTAATCTTAATTTTGTTATTTTATTTTAATTTTTTGCTTGTTATAATTATGGATACATAATTTTATACATTTATTGTAATTTATATGTAAATATAAATTAAGTTTTAGATAATATGTGGACGAAAGAAAAATTAATTATTTATTTGGTGAACGAATTGGATGAGATCACTAATAAAGATGATAAAAGATTGGGTTGGATTAGGTTGGATTGAATAATAATTTGATTAAGCGAGAAATTATTTATTTATTTAGTGAGCGAATTAGTCTAACTAAGAAAGACGCGTGGCAAAGATATTTACGCAGAGGATGTCGAAATCACCGGAGATTAATTCCAGTTAATATATTCGTCCAATAATTGAAAATCTAAGGGTCAAGCCAACCTGACACTGGTCAAAAAGGCTCAGTTGAATTGTTTGACTAGTCAATAAATATCTTTTGAAACTTAAAAGAATGAACGTGCAAGTTAAATAAAGAATATATAAATTATTCTCACGCCCACTTCGAACTTTAAAAGTGTTTTATATTCGAATAGCATATTAGTTGTTCAATTTTGTTTTAATACGCCAATCCAGATTGAGCTTATATCGAATCTTGTTTTATTTTGTAGGTTTATGCTAAAGTTTGTAAATGACATGTTATGCGTAGTACATAATTGGGAACATTTTATTATGGTTTTTATGTAAATATGACTTAGTATATTCAATGAAAAGAAATATTGATTTTACATATATATTCAATGAAAATAAATATTGATTTTACATGTTTAGTTACTTTGTCTTTAAACCAAACATATTTAACCTAGCGACACAAAAAAAATATTAATTTCAAGAATTTCAGGGTTCAAATTTTATAACGGTATAAAAAATTACCTTAAAAAACTGTCTTTAAGTTTTATTAAAAATTAATAATCTAGTTATGCGTAGCACATAATTGGGAACATTTTATTATGATTTTTATGTAACTATGACTTAGTATATTCAATGAAAAAAAATATTGATTCTACTTTGTCTTTAAATCAAACATGTTTAATTTAGCAGCACAAAAAATGTATTAATTTGAGAAATTTCAGGGTTCAAATTCTGTAACGGTATAAAAAAGTTACCTTAAAAAAACTGTCTTTAAGTTTTATTAAAAATTAATAATCTAAATATTGTTAGTTATTACAGAATTTTTAAGGTGAGAGGTGAACTTTCACAAGATTCTAATAATTAGCAACTAACTCCGAGGAAAAACTAGCTGTGAAACACCCAAAGCCGAATGCCTAGGTTTCGTCAGCCAACGTCCTTGGCACCTTCAGCCGCCACCAAAACACCATGGCCGATTCCCAACTCTTCGACACTACCGTCGACACCCAGTGACCTATATATTCGGTTTTTTATAAGTAAATTTATTTAATAAGAAAAAATATTTAACAAAATAACAAGTCATACACTTTCTTTTAATTACTTACTGTTTGTTGCCACATGCCGTCTAAAAGGTAAAATCGTGCTAATACATTCTAATTCTAATAAGTATGATACGACTTTTTCTCTTTCGACCTGCGGATATTCTAGTTCTCCCTGGCCTTCATTGAAGGTTTGCTTGAGTCAATTATCGGAAATATTTCTCAAGGAATTCATAATAGATAAACACGGTGGATAGCATGGTGAATAATACAATTATAAATCAGGTAGTTTTTTAAATCTTCGCTCAGATGCCCTTCCATTGGGTGGCATTTTCTTTTCTATGTGCCACGTGGCTGCCGGGGAAAAGTAAAAAAAGTGAATGCGGCTGATCAACGAAGGCACAGTTGTTTCCCATCGCACCATGCGTCAGTGACCCATCAAAATGAATACTATTATAATATGTTCTGACTAATTATTTTTTTTTGGCGCCACATCAGGCTATGGAACGAATGGTCCGATTATTTATAAGTTATTGAATATTTATCAATTCACTAGGATATAAAAAATCTAACACGATATAATAACGGGTTGATTCGTATCTATTATTGTACTTACACGAAATATTGACAAAGTCAAACCCCGTATGAATTTCGACCGATAAATTTTATTTGAAAAACGTGTTAAAATTATTACATCTTTAGACACCCGTGTAATATACTTGTAACTTGTTTTGCTTCATCATCCTCGGCTCCCTTTGTATTTGTCTCAACACGCTGGCAAATGAAAAGGAATCAAGTGCGAAGGGGATGCCAATACCTTTATCGTCGGGATGCATAAAAAAATACATTTTTTTAAGAAGTGAAAAATAAATTGTTATCTATCAAAAAGTTATGTCAAAAATAAAATTAATAGATACTTTGCATGCAGTTATCTGGATATTTAAAATTTCTTTTAGGAAAGTAAAATTAGGCCCACCTTTTCAAATTTAATATTAGGTCCTTTTTCAGTTGTAACGTACGTAAAGGGAAAACAAGTAACATCAATGCGAGTTTGTAAGATATATGGAATAATTGTTGGAGGTTTAAGTACAATCTATTGCAGGTATAATTATTAATGTAAAATTTATTTAGAATAAGATTTTAATTTATTTAAGAAGATCTTAAGTTCAAAGATGCAAAAGACACGTTCGCCAAAAATTGTTCTAAATTTTTTAAATAATGTTCCACTCTTTAAATGTCCATCGATCTACTATTTTTTAAGTCATGACAAATGATTCTGAGAAATCTGTTGCAGCCCCACCGGAGTTACAAGTTGCCAACTTGTGTTGCGGCATTTAATCTAGTGCTGGCATTTGCTCGTTTTAGGAGACAATCACAAAAACAATGCTTAAATTTATTTGATTATATATTTATATAGATTTAATTTATATAACAGAAATACACACACTAGGCTTTGTTCATTAAGAGGCTCTTCTTATCCTTGGCGGCTATGAACACAATGTTCCGCATAAAACTTATTGCATCAATGCCAACTTAAATCTTTTTGAAATTACAGACAAGTTATTTTTTTGGGTAAGGATAAATTTTTTATATCCGATTCAAAAATTGCCCGCACGTGTTAGTTCATTCACTTATACATTGGTCCAAAACTCACTACTTTGTATTCTTCAACAGATTGCTCGAAATTATATTTGGTAGAAATTTGCTTTGACTTGAGTTGACATCCTGTAACATCAAACGTGGGATCATGAGTTATCTTTTTATAAACGATATCATTAACTTTTTAGAAAGATAGCATTTCCTCAATATACCATCTTATTTTAAATCAAAATAAAAAAGATCATCAACCTTCTTAACTGCTGGCCGCCCGCACGAAAAAAATGCGAGCAATCCGAATAATTAAGGAGTTATGGATTGTTATAGGTAAGCGTAAAAGTTCATGAATATCTTATCTTATATTTCGAGATTCATGCACGTTTCTGATCCCACCACTCCACAACTAACTTGATAACTATCAACAAAGTACTCATACCAAATAATAATAGAATTGGAAACCTGATTGGGTGCTGACAATGCGGGTGGTCTTACAGGACTGACGCGCGTGTCGAAGGTTAAAAAAAATTAAAACTTCGATGGATCATAACTTTTGACTCGTTTTGAATTTTTGCTATTATAATATATTTTCGGAAAAGAAATTTAACGATCTACACAAAATATGGCTTTGATTTTTAAAAATCGATGTGCCGTTGAGATTTTTGTACTGTTGGGATATTTGTGCCGTTGGGATGATGTGACGTTAAAAATTTTGTGATGTTTGGATGATGTGCCGTTAGGATGATTTGTCGTTGGGATGGTATGCCGTTGGGATTATTTGCCTTTGGAATGATGCGATGTTGGGATGATGTGTCGTTGGGATATTTCGTCGGTGGGAATAATGTGCCGTTGGATGAGCGAGTTGTGAGATTCATGTTGCTAGGCCCTCAGCAGCACTGAATTTAACCTGATAGAATTGTTCAAAATTAATCAAGAATTATCGAATTCGAATCTTTAAAAATACATTAGTATTAAATATTTGTTAGCCGAGTTTTGTAACTTCTCAAAAATTCTACCCTATTCATATTGGGATTAATCATAGAATCCTCAATTAAAATTAAAAAAAAATCTAACTTGATAACTCATCGGCCGTAGTGCGTCTCTCTCTCTCGCAGAAATAAATGGAATAATAATTGCAACTATGTAATCAACTTGTTGCCTTTATAATTAGCTTTTCCACGAGGGAAAGGCAGATAAAATTTACACATGGATCAAACTATTGCACGTGCCTACGTTTCCCAGTTATTGTAACATATTGCTTACCACTAAATATAGAGATCAGCATACTTTTCGATTTTGACTTCTGAACTTTCAGAAAGTTGGAAATTTAGTATAGAGTGGTTTTAACTCTTATGATTTGTCCCAACTCAAAAATAAATAAATAAATAGGTTCGGTAATTATCCGGATTCTAGTTGGATTCGCCCCCAAATAAATGATCGTATAGCACATAATACATATTAAGGTAGATAATTTGGCAGATTAAATTCTATAGAAAATTAATTAATTTGTTACTAGGGCTATTGATCAATGTGTTGATTAAATTCAATCCAGCAGATAAAATTAGACTAAATGGAGAAATAGCAAATGAAAATTTTAGGTAGTGACACTTTAGAAGCAAATTAGGTGCACCTCATTGTCCGGGCACTATCTCAACGGTGATTACTCTCCGTCCTCTAGGCCCCAGACCAACACGAGTTTTTTTAACCGTACTTTGTTCTCACTCTCATGTATCCTGAAAAACTTTCGTCACTCATCCTGAAATTACTCCAGGCCTAACACGTTTAGCCCCGAGTTCTCTCAAGAGTTTGCCCGCAAAGAGGTGAATTTTTTCTTAATATATTCAATCACATGTGACACATTGTCAATTATTTGAAGATTTCATGGTAATATTAAATCATCAATTGGCCATATAATACTCAATCTTGTGGCCTAAATGGACTAATGACTAGAGAATAAAGATTTCATGGTAATATTAAATCATCAATTGGCCATATAATACTCGATCTTGTGGCCTAAATGGACTAATGACTAGAGAATAAATCTAGGTGGTAGATATATATATATTTTTTGGGTAGAAAGGTTGTAGATATATTAATAACGGATATCAACAATATTCGTTCAGACCAAAGTCCAAGTTGGAGAAAACCGACGCCGAAATGCTCGTACCGACACGCAATTCACGTATAATGATGTTGATGTTAGCATATTAATAAATTGCCTAACATTAAATGTCAGAAATAACAACGGGATCGATGGTGTGTGGGGGAATAATTAATGCCAGGGTTCAATGGTTAATTTTTTTGTTCGGGTTAGGGAAAAAAAGGAACCACATTATTTTGGAATTGGATTAAATGTTTTTTATACCTTCTACAAAATTCTCAAATTAAATATTAACAGTCGTACTTATACATTTCTAATAAATTGTACAGAAGTCTAGCGTTTAGTTCTTATCAACGTGTAATATGATATAAAATTTATTTCTGAAAGGAATAACTCGAATTCAAATATTTTTAATTAAGTTTAAAAAATTCCTAATTTGTCAAATGCTCGTTGGTTGAAGTAAAATTAGATAACCAAACCGCTTTGTACCATAAGGAACCCGGTGTCCGAAATTCTGGAATTTTGTTGACTTTTAGTGAAAAAAGTGCATTTGCTTGCATCATCTTGACTGTGTCAGTTTTAGACTTTTAAGTACAACTGACACTAAATTCCATATATTGATCAAGTACTTCTTTAGATTTATTTAAAGTCCTACTTAGTATGTTATCAAATTTGTGATTGGAGTTTACCAATGTATGGTGAGTCGATTTTTTAGCCCTGCGAAAATGAAAAAAATATTGTTTGAAAGAAAAATAAGTTTAATGTTCCTTAAAGTTTCAAAATTTTTGAATTTTTACGCCAACCTCTAAATTTAAATTAAAAAAAGTCGTGATTGGAGTTTGGTCACGGAGGGGGGGCCGTTGAATCTTTTCGTATCTTTGCATGTTCACATGTTGCATTCAGCGAGGGGGAAGCTGCCTCTTCGAGCGAAGCAAAATGCTTTTCATTGATTAAGGTATTATTATACGATTGGATTAACCGTTTCTTGATTGGCCGTATTACTATCTTTTATAAAAAGTTTAATTAGTTTTAGGAATTAATGTTTTAGACCAAGATGTTCAATGCTTCCAATCAGCAGCTCGGTTTTGAAGTAGTAAATTTTGTGATATTATCTATCGTCTTAGTCGTAATTTGTACTACAATTTTCCTAATTAACGAAAAGCTTCTGGTTCACTTATTTCAAAAACAAACATGTTACATCGTCCTGGTCTTCGGATTTGTTGGAATCTTAATCGGCTTTTTGCTAAATGGAATATATTGAGTACGAGTTCTTGGTCCCATTGTTAAGGACAATTTCAAATCACCAATAATTTACCAATGAAGGCAAATAATGCACGTCAAAGTACAGACGTGATTGAGAGGGAATTGGAATTAATTTCAATATCTTGATTAACTAATATCCTAGGTTCAACCCTAGGTTTTAATCATCTACTAATTAATTGTTGCCTTCGGGCCTATGAAATTTGTATTTTCTTTGTAGAAAATAGAGAACGGTCAACAAAACATATAACCTTTAAGATGGTCAAAGAGCTGTTTTTTCACTTTTTAAATTTATGGCTAGACTACGGGTTGAAAAATCTTGTCGTTGACAAGTTATGGATCAACAAAGATAATATATTTGGTGTTGAAATTTTTGCGACAAATGAGAATTGTCTCCTCGGCCAACAGAATCATATATAAAAAATTAATGATGACTGATCACGCTTACATATACATTTTTTATAGAATCTAGATTTTTTAATAATAATAAAGCATACGACATTTGCTATGGTCGATTCAATATTAAATGAATGAAAATTCTAATAAGAATATCTTCCTCTTTTTTAGGTTAAATATCTGATAATTTTATTAATTAGCGTAAAACAATTACATAGCGTGGTACATTCCTTCTATGCTACCGAACGTCCTCACCTATTATCTACACTCTAATACGTAGAATTTCGGTGCACATGATTACATCGTTGCAGTCGCTGGTTTTGGTAAAAAATTATTTTAGAAAAAATCAATGGGACAAAACCCGGAATAAAAAAAAGAGGACGCTAGCGATATGACGCTGTTTAGACATAATCCTAACATATTGCCCATGATATACCCTGTCCCCATAGCCTATCTACCCAACCCAACCACCCCTTGCAACAAATCACATGTCCCAAAACCCCAAGCAACTTCCTTCGCAACAACCATGCTCGAAGCTCTATGTCAAGAGGGCACAGGCCCCTCCGATTATCTTGCTCCAGCACCTGACAAATATCAATTGGAGGGGATGAGAGAATATATGTAGTGCCTCCATTGGTGATATTCCATTTAGCCAATAAATGTGCCACCATATTGCCCTCACGTTAGACAAACTGAAAACTTTCATTCACGAAGCTAGCTACGAGTTGACAACGATCTTTTATTAGTACAGCTAGATCACTACGATCGATAACGGATCGGTACAATGCCGAGAACATTGGTAGACAGTCTGTTTCCTTTTTATATAATTCATTTTTATTTCTTACATTGTTAACCCAATAAACTAACGATCATATTTTTATCCTCCAAGTGAACTGTTAAATTAACGAGCATATTTTTATCCTCCAAGTGAATTATATTTTATATAATTCATTTTTATTTCTTACATTGTTAACCCAATAAACTAACGAGCATATTTTTATTTCTTACATTGTTAACCCAATAAACTAACGAGCATATTATTTTCTTAATCAAACGTGTATTTAGCTTAATCTAAAATTTAACACTCGTGAACTGTTAAATTACTTACGTATAAAAAAACTGTTAAACTACATGCATTGATGAATGAAAAAACGCTTATGTTACACTTTAAACAACCTTTACAAATTGGGTTTGACTGAGGAGGGATGAAATTACCGAAATGAACTATTTTAGGTCCAATCTTAGATTTTCTGATGCGTGCGAACCCAAATTTCCGACCAACTTTTTTCTGGAAAAAATGAAATATGAGTTATAAAATAATAAACACTCTAAGGCCTCTTTGAAAATCAACGTCGGACACTTGAAAACCTTAAGATACCCCAATGGTTGCCAAACCTTTATTTCCCCGTTAAAGTATTTATAATGAAAAAAATATTATTGGATGCTCACATGTTTATGCTCACATATTATTGGATGAAAAAAATATTTATGCCAGTGCTGCTAATTTCCATAGGAAAAATTCGTCCCAATGTCCATCCTGTCAAGTATATCTTGAAGCTGATGAAATTGTAGTGCGCATGTTTTTGGACGCTCACATGCTGGAGCTATATGACATTGTATCCCTCTGACTTATTTTTTGACCCTGATGTACATAATACTTTTGCAGCTTGGTCAATCTTTGTCTTTTATACTTTGAATTCTGCATATTATTATGCTCTTATGTCGTTTGCTAAGCAAATGTGTTTGGAGTGTATGGTTATCTGGGAACAAATTTATATATGAAAGTGTCGATATTGATTCAATCATCATAGCATTCATTACAAGCTTCTCATTTCTACAAAGGAAATAGTGTTGTGGAGAGAAAACTTCTCTCTATCTGGAATCGATGCAATTGTAAAAAATTACGAAAGCCTTGCTATTGCAGGTCAGCATAAACTCATCTTAGTCTGCTCGTCTCTGGAAGTAGAGCTTCAAGCCATTGCACAAACTCTAAATTTGATACAGAAGGAATTTTTGACCTAGTAGACATGCATTGCATCTGATTGTAGCCTATAAATTACCTTCTTGCAAGATTTTAACTCAAAAGTTGTCTAGAATATTGAATTATTGGTTAGATACATACGCCAATCACTCGAGCTATTACCTAGATGCAGGCTTAGTCTTATTTTCTTATTTTTGTTTGCAAAATCATACGGCCGATTGAGTTTGTAAACAAGCTATATTAGACCTTCTTCCTTGTAATTGACTTCTTCATCATCCACTTAATATATATTAGACCTTCTTCCTTGTAATTGACTTCTTCATCATCCACTTAATATATATCAATGTATATTTCCTATTAAAAAAATTAATGGAAGAGCTACCTCTAAATAGAGCTGCTAAAAGTGTTTGACTTCTAAATAATTAAAATGTACCAAAAGTTATAGCTCAAGAAAAAATGTTGAATATAGTTACAAAAGCATGTACCATGTACTTAGATCAACTAGTTAAAAAATTATTCTTATTTTTTTATAAATAAATTATTATAACTTAACTAATAGAGTTCGAATTTAAACTTTTAAAAATAGTAATATTAAATATTTGTTAACAGATTTTATCATTTTTTAAAATTTCTACTCGATTTAAAAATAAATTAGTGAAGTATGTTAGGATACTATATGGTTTAAAAAAATTACATAAGCACGTACGTAAGAACAAACGAGAAAGCAATATGAACCTCCCATAGGTAACGGGTCCACATAGAAAGGTGAGGAGACAGTCAACTTGCAAGAGAGAGAGAGAGTGAAGAGTGGGCCCCGCAGTTAGGACTATACCATCCATTTATGATTCGCCGGTCAACTATGGTTGCCTCAAATTATATGCTTCCTTCTAATTATTATTCCTCACACAACACATTTCCCTACATCTCTCGTGTCTCATTGACTTCCGGTGCTGGACTTAGACCATGAACATCAGTGGTTTGGCCGAACGGATCGGCTAATATTTTATTATTTAAAAAAAAAAAAGCAAATGAAAGTAACGAGCGAGCGGCCGATCGGATTGGTTGGCCGATCGCCGCTCGCAAACTAAAGTGGCCCCCTTTTTTTTTTCTTATTTATCTACTTAGTTCCACTTGGCATAATATTATTCGTTAAAAATAGATATTTTGGGATAATATTTTCGTGGTTATCTAAACAGACATTATCTTTAGCAAAACTAAAAAAATATATAAAAAATTATTATTTTTCAAATCTCTATAAATAGAGTTCAATGTTACATATTTTCATACACCATCTAAAATTCTCTCTTCTTTCACTACATAATATTTTCTTTTTAAATTTCCTCTGTTATATTTTCGTATTCGTAATTTATTATTTCTGACTTCCATTTGTACCTCGAATATTTTTATCTAATTTAGTATTCCAAAAAATGATAGTAGATAATATGTGGATGAGAGAGAAATTAATTGTTTATTCTGTGAACTGGTTTGCTGCTGTGGGTAGAAAAATATGTAATTGGATTGAATTGGGTTAGATTGGGTGTAGATGAGAGAGAAATTAATTGTTTATTCCGTGAACTCGTTTGGATGGTTTGCTGATGTGGGTGGTCTTAGAGAGGAAGAGAACAATCCAAATCTTCTTGATAATCATTTTTATTTTCTTTAGATGCTAATATGAAATAAATTTATTCTTTTTAAAAACTAACATTTTGTGTACACTTTTATGAAAAATAATAATTTTATCGAGTATATATATATATATCTGTTGAGATTAATACATTACTAGTTGTTAATGTGGTGTGTTTATTTATAAAAGTGGAATACTCACCTAAAAATTAATTACGTTGAACTTTGAATGGGCATAATAATTGATGGGTCGATCGAGTTCAATTCAACGAGCTGTTTTTCTCAACCTTAACCACTCGAGTTGAAAAAAGGGATATGGGCAGGAGAAAAAAAAGGAATATATGTTTTTTCAACAAAGAATATTAATTAATGTGATCACTGTTGGTCGACGAATATATCCGTCGCTCGAGTTGACTCGTCCGTTATCGCGGCGATTCGGCCTCGGTAGTGGTGGAAGAGGAAGAGGCCTCTCCCTCTCTTTCTGGCATGTAATTCTCAGGTGCGAAGCTGTTTTATGTCACGACTCGACTCGTTAACCTTGGCCGCCGTATTTTTCATGTTTCTTTTTCTTCGCTCGTGCGATTTCAACTTCATGGGTTTATTTCATTTTCCAGTAGCTAATACATGACCGGGAATCCATGTGGACGGACTACGTGGCAAATCTCATATAATGTTTGAAGCAATGTTTTAAAAACGAGAGTAGATAAAAATAAGAGATTTGGAATAATTTAAAGACATCTTGGATATAAGTATCACGAATATAAAAAATACATTTGAGAGAATCACTCCTAAAATAGGGTCATCGCTTGACTATGAACATCAAAGCTTAGACAGAAAAAATGTTTTAAAATTGCGATCTAATCAATCGGCTGATCAGACGGTAGCCAATATTAATACTAAGTTGATTATACAAAAACTCAGATAATGATTCGATCGGTGGTCAACATCATTGACCAAAAAATATTTTATTTTTTTAGTTTTGTTAGATTAAGAGTTATTAAATTAGGATTTGGTGCTTCTAAATTATATATTTTAAAATAAAATAAGAATTATTTTATTTTTTAATTCAAAATATAATTTTTTTTATAAGAACCTCAAAACGGACTGATCTGACCAAATAAATACGGGCCACCTCCGGTTCCGTTTTTCATAATACTCGTAATAATATTCCTTTAAATGATGACATTTACTCATAAAAATTATATACAATTATTGTTTGATCTACTCGATATTCTAAGCCTAGATCTTAGCCAACTTTCGTACTTCCAATAAAATCTATATAAAAAAAAAATAGAAGACATTTAGAGGGGGAAGTGTCCACGTTTACTTTTTGAAATGCTAAAAACAAAAAAGTCCCATTCGGACCATCCGTTATAAGGTCCACACGAACACATGGAAATGAGACAACAAGACACGGAGTATGCGCGGGCGTTTTGTTTTACAGATAAAGTTAGGGTGATTTATGGCGAAATTTCTTGGAATGATACAAGAGTTAATTTTTTTACCCAACGGTAAACACAAAAGTGTGTCTAAGACAAACGTAAACTGAATCGCTAACAATTTTGCTTCTCGAGCAACCATGGAGATCCGAGCTTGAGATGTAAAATTTCCTTCTCTTATCACAATTTTTATTCGGTTTTACAGAATTGTGGTCTATAAAATTTTAAAAAAGATATGTTGATATCAAAAAGACTCAAAAAAGTCGTTTAAATTTAACCAGAGAAAATTTTTCACAACTTGGAAATAACCCTCTCCGTAACGTGTTAAGACACATTGGCACTACCGTACTATGTATCAGATGTCTTAATAGACAATGAACTTCCCAAACTAGTTGACCACTGATAGACTCTTGAGTCTTGACAGCCGAAGAGAAGAACCATAAGGATACTTTTGTTGGAAAAATTTCAACTTGAAATTGATCTCGCTATAATGGATATTTGTTATTATATCACAGATAATAACTCTATCATTATCAATAATGATGGACCCACATGCTCTTAGAATCATATAAAAATAGTTTGATATCGACACAATTTATTTAAAAGAATCTTCCGCAACTACAAACATCTTCTAATTGGAGTTGTAGGAAAAAAAAACGGGAAAAGTCTACTTTAGTACTCTGTAGTATCGCCCAAAATCACTTTAGTACGCTGTGGTAAAAAACTGACCAATCGAGTCATACTTATTCTAATTAACATCAAAAAGGGCCTCGGGCAGCTGCCCGGAGCTGTCTGGACCCGCCCGAACCCTGCCCGGGCTACGTGGCCAGCCACATCACCAAAACTTGATGACGTGGCGCCACGTCACCTCTTCTTCTTCTTCTTCTTCTTCTTCTTCTTCTTCTTCTTCTTCTTCTTCTTCTTCTTCTTCTCCTCCTCCCCCGCCTCCACCGGCCGCACCTCTGCTTGCTCCTCCTCCGTGGCCTGCCCCTTCTTCGCCACCATACCCATGGTCCTTCTTCTCCTAGGACGATGGCTTAACGACAACGACGGCGTCGAGCTAGTCGATCTCCTGAATACGGCGTCAACGGCGTACGACCAACACGGCATCGTCTCCGCCGGCGACCAACACGACTTTGTCCCGCCGGCGACCAACACGACTTTGTCCCGCCGACGACCAACACGACTTTGTCCCGCCAGCGACCAACCCGACAACGGCAACCTCCAATCCGGCGAAAGGAGTAGCAGGCGCAAAGTGGACGAGGCAGTGGCTCTACGGGTGCAGGTGGTTCCGGGTATGGGGGAGGTGAAGGAGGCGGTTCCGGTGGAGGCTACGGAGGAGCGTCAGGAGGCGGAGGCGGTGGTGGAAGTGGCAGGGGTGCTGGCGGTGGAGGCGGGGCCAGTGGAGGTGGGTATGGTGGCGGAGAAGGGGCAGGCCACGGAGGAGGAGCAAGCGGAGGTGCGGCCGTCAAGTTTTGGTGATGTGGCTGGCCACATAGCCTGGGCAGGGTTCGGGCGGGTCCGGGCAGCTCCGGGCAGCTGCCCGAGGCCCTTTTTGATGTTAATTGGAATAAGTATGACTCGATTGGTCAGTTTTTTTACCACAGGGTACTAAAGTAATTTTGGGCGATACTACAAGGTACTAAAGTGGACTTTTCCCAAAAAAAATCTTCAAATTGGTTTAAACGAAGATGTGACAGTGGGCCCAATTCCAGAGGACATGGGCTTTTCATTTTCGGTTGGGCCACGCTTAGATAGTCCAATTTTGAGTACCGTCCAAGTACCTATTTGCCTCTCTCTTTTTTCTTTTATGCTCTGTAATTAGAATTTCTTCGTCCAATTTTAGGATACGTTTTTATATTCGTAAAATTTAAATCTAATATATTTTTTCTATTGTGTTTAGGTTGACAATTGCCGTCTCATAAAAGGTGGTGCAAATTGTTCTCGAAACGCCTCTATCTTTGAAACTTTATACGTTTGATTTTTATCACCGGGCTTGTATATTGCCAAGATTTCTCCTAAATGGAGGTCCTTGTCTAAAGTGAAACTTTTTTCTTTTGAACTAACCACCAATATCAAGTGACCGTTTTTGCAAGACAATAATACAAAACGTCGAAAAATATCATGATGGATTCTCTTTGGATAATTGTTGGCCAAAAGTGTTAGAGACCTGGGTGCTGCAATTACATATTTGCGTGTTTTGGTTTCTCCATTATGGAATGACCACTTTCAATAAGTTCATTGTTTCGACTCAGAATATGATTAAGTATGAAGTACATGAGATCCATTAGTTTGTCAAATAAATTGATGTCAAAAATAGAAGGATATCGAATCCATATACAGTTTTACAACGAACAAATTGTATTCATTGATCAAATATGAGTTTCATCAAAATTTGATTCTCCATATTTCTAAAAGCAAGTATGACATCATCGTGAGCATAAAATTTCCAAGCGTGAAATCCTAGAAAGAAATCGGCCAGTAAAAAATATTGTTGCTTTAAAATTTGAAACTAAATTAGTTAGAAAGATGAATCCAAATATCAGGTGATTTCTATTAGGAAATTTCAGTTTTCTTTATTTATATTACTTTAGTGTGGATTATGATGACTGAATGTAACTGTAAGTTGCTAACTAAATCATTTTCCATCCAACCCATATTGTGCTCCAACCATAGCTTTTTACCAAAAATTGATGGGCCGGTAGACTTGTTCAGAGATATGGAGATAGGTTGCCGATAGATACATAAAGAAACTTCAGTGGCTTTCTTCTTCTAGGGGCCAGAACAAAGTAGAAAGCCCCACCTTTATTGGTTTTCACTTTGTGTGACGTCCTCGTTGACGTTTACCAGCTCCATATGTACAAAGACATCAACAGCCAACTTTTGGGCGATATTTGTCACCTCGTGCATAACGTGTTAAGAAGTTCCAACTTTATTTGGGTGGGAAAGAAGGTTTTTTATAATGGTAAAATATAGTAACTTAGCATTATAATGGAAAATCGGTTTACAAGAGACTGAAGTTTTAAGGAATGGTTGCAGCGGATCAGAATTTATCGACATCGATTAGAACTTAGAAGGTATCAGAGGCTTGTTTATTAGTTTATATAGGCATGGTCTATGATAGATATATAGGGTAGATTGATTGTTGTTATTCAGAATCTCGAAGGTTTATGCATGTTTGTCTTTTGTTATGTATTTTTTCAATCTCTCTTTCTTTATCGAGTAGTGACGTGTTCAAAGTTGTTATTCTAGGTAACCATAGATTGATAAATATTATATCGGACTCCTTTCGGCATAAGAAAATTATTCAGGCAATTCTAATTTAAAATTTTCATATCCACCGCTATTTTTGCTTCCAATATGCTACGTTAGATGAAATACTCAATTCTAGATATAATCGTAGAATGTAAATATTATATTCACGCGCAAAATGGCATTTATTCGACACAATTCATATATGAATTGACGAGAGTTCAAAGTTAATTTTCTGCGAGATGTAACATTAGCATAAAAATTTACATCTCAACAAAAACATTCGTAGGAGATTGCTGCCAAGAGGCATTTTTAGGCGATGTAACAAATACTAAATATAATTACTTGCTATCTTTTGTGGAAATTTTTTTCTAAGTAAATAAAATTATACTTATAAAAAAATAACGTAAAACAAAACCAACTCAAGTTATATTCTTAATTTTTCAAAGATCTTTTGCGCCAAACTTATTGAGATGACATCACTAGATAAAAAAAAGAGGAAAACTTGTGATCCGTCAAAATTGAGCCACTCTTCTTGCCAATTGGCTTATCAATTACTCAAGTGCCATGTACCTAATCAACTTATATTCCTTATCTAATTCCGGCTGCTTTTGAAATCAAGTCAATATAAATTTAAAATTGTATTGGTTAGAATTGAGAATTTGATATTTGGTTAGACCCGAATTTCACTCAAACTGAAATATTTATGATATCAATGTTAATATTTATACCAATCGGTTACTTGCAAAGCAAAAAAAAAAAATCATATGTCATAGTTATTATTTTCTTTTTGACCTAATATTATATATATATATATATATGGGTAACCAGTTTATGCATAATATAAGATGTTTTTTTATTATAATACGCGGTTAGCTTTGTTTTCCAATAGTGTATCGAATTCGGCCCTCTATGTCTCCTCCCTTTTGTAGGCCTGCAACTATGCACGCAATGCGAATAATGGTGCCAGCCCAGGATGAGAACTTCTAGAATTCTAACCCGCCTGCCGTCCCATGGGCCTGGTTGTGCTTCCTGTTGGGCTCAATTTTAAGATTTGTTAGGAATCTAAGGAAACAATAACACAAACAACGACACAACCTATAACGTGGTTCCACTAACCGACTATGTCCACGGAGAGAATGATATCTTTTATTGATGAGTTACTGAGTTACAAGGTCATACAAACTAGGATAACATGCCCTCATATATATAGACAAACCCTTGCACACCACTGGACATATTTAGGTCATCTAGGAGTCCAAAACAAGAATCCGAACTATACAGTAAACTTTCTGCCGCACGACGAAGCTGGCGCCAGACCCCTGGCTATTATAAGCCTATTGGCTGCAGCCAATAAGCTAGCGTGCGCCAGCCAATACTGGCTATTATAACCTCAACAATCTCCAACTTGACGAGAAATCATCTCTTATAAGAACCATGAGGCTCCACCTGAATTTCAACAATCTTCACCTTGATGAGAGATCACCCCTTGAAGAAACACAAAATCCTACGAAATCAGATCGATTCTACCAACTCCACCCTGAACCTTAGATCCTTTCGTCCTCATCAAGACCGTCGTCACTTCTCTCCACCTTTGTTCAATCACTTGGAGACATCCCCATAACTCGAGCATATCCAGAGCTTGCCTGATGCATTCCTTTCAACCTTCATTGAACCCCAACATGCTAGTTCCTCTGCTGAAATAACCTTATGACCAATAGACACTCCTCTGTTTTCCCGGTCATGCGAAGTACCGGTCACCCTCATACTTCGCAGCCTCGAATTACTTCCTTGTTGGACCTTGCTCCCTTTGTCCCAAACCAATGCCACAAGTCATAGGATGCACTAGGCAACCTTTTATTCTACATAGTAGAACCCTTGACATGTCACAAACTCCATCGCTCACCCTTAAGTGAGATAAAATCTGATTCATCCGTGGTGTTACCAATGGTTTCGCATTCCTAATGCCAGACCTACCCAACATCTTTGGTTTGCACATACCTTTGGACAACTATAACGCCTTGCTAACCTTGTCCACGCGAATCCTAATTACAATAGCCCTCTTAGATGCACTCAAACCATTCATGTCAAGACCTCGCTCCTTCATATGATCCAACCACATACGACAAGAGCTTTTTCTTACACTATCGGAGTCCATTGAGGTGACTCCACCTACAATAGTATTCTCCACTAACATGTAGGTATTCCTAGTATCCCTTCCACTATTCATCACCACCATAGTATCTTTCTCCACCTCCATTAGAGCACCTTCAATCTTATAGCCATACTCACTATAATCCAAAGCTCCTAATGAGATTAAATTTCTTTGTACCTTTGGAATATGTCTAATCCCACACAAGTTTCTCACGACACTATCCCACATCTAAATTCGTATATCCCCTATGCCAGTAATTCTATAAGTAGATCTATTGCTCGTATTCACCAAATCTGAATTAACGAACTTGTAGGTATCAAACTAATCCCTATTGGGCGTCATGTGAAAAGAACATGAGCTATAAAAAATAAAGAAATTGCCAAGATGCTTTAGAATTGGTAAGACAGAAAGACAGTCACCATTCGACCCTTCTGAATATGTAGTTGTATTCATGGATGCTGATCATTTCCCTACGTGGTCCTTAGCTCTTCTTGGACAATCCTTCTTCATGTGCCCTTTTTTTCTGCATTTGAAGCACTTTTTACTGAACCTCCATGACCCCGACTTGGATCATCTTCCATCTCTACGATTATGGTTTTTCCTCACAACTAGCCCTTCCCCTTATTAATAGCTAGCCTTCTTTCTTTGATGAAATGCTAATAGAGCATATGTGATATCTTCCAACATCAAGGACTCTTTGTCCCAAGTCAGAGTTGAAACCAAACTCTCGTAGGAACTTGGCAAGGAATCCATCAGCAACAATGCTTTGTCCTCATCCTCGACACTGAACTTCACATCGACCCTATTCTAAACAATCACTCAAAAGCTGATTGAAACCAATGATGTATTGGCTCAAATCTGAGCCTTGGATCATCCTAAGTCGTATAACATTTGCTTATAAGATAAAGCTTGTTCGATAACGACTTCGACATATACATGTGCTCCAATTTCTTCCAAACCCCAGATGTTGACTCCTCATTCATGACATCCTACATCACATCATCCGTCAAGCACAAGTGAATCTTCGCCACCGCTTTGGCCTCTTAACTCTTTTCATTCTTGCTCCTCCATTTTCTTAGACTTCTTTTCTAAGAGTGCGTGACCATTCTTTATTGTACTAGCAAATCCTTGACACGCCTTTGCCATAATGTGAAATTCAAAAATCTATCGAACTTCACCAAGTCAAACTTTCTGTCGCAGAACTAAGCTGTTGCAACCCTTGGCTACTGTAAACCTATTGGATGCAGCCTAACTGGCGTACGCGAGCCTCTTCTTGACTTCTTGCCATAACCTCAATATTGATAAGATTGTAATTGTGTACTTCAAGTGTCACGCCCCAAAAAGTAGGCATGCCAACCGCCACGGGATAAATATCCCCGTAAGGCATCCTTTATTTCATAAATCTCAAATTAGGTCATAAAATCCTAATTGAAACTGTCTCAGCATAATAAAAAGAGTCTTAAAACATGAATGATCAGTCTTCAATGCATGTCCTTGCCTCTAGCTCTCACCCTCGATCCGTCCCCGTCATGTCTGAAACAAAATAGCGTATTTTGCTGAGATTACGCAACTCAGTAAGCCAAACTCACAAAGCACATACCTCAGAGCAAATCACATACTCAGCGTTCATAGAAAACACCAATTATCATACACATTCTCGCAGTATCATACACAGTCTCACAGAAAACACACTACAGACGCAACTCCGGAGTACGACTATCGGGAACCTGTGGGGCACAGAAGACAAATCCTTCATGCTAAAGGCACAGAAACGGAAGGACAGTCTCACCACAGGGCACAGATATCACCGGTGCTCACATAGAGTACGAAATCATCCAGAGTACTCTACGGGCACAGAAGCACCGGGATAATCCCGACCAGAACAGACAGAACAGAGTCCTAAAAAGGACAGATCAATACATGCCAACGAACAGTGCACAAAGCGATACATACGGATCAGAATTTTACAACGGACCATTCCATAAACAGATCGAATACATGGCACGAACGAAACAACAAGTCTTACATATAGATAAAATTCAATCCGCACAACAACTTCAATATTTTAATCCACCTAACTCATGTCTCACACACCACATCACCAAGATCATATCATCATCATTTTCACAGAACCCTAAACTCACTTGTATAGAATAAATAATCAATGAGTATAATATATTGACATGGTGGAATGCACATCATAGAATCGTTAATGCTCAAGCACAAACAGGCGAACACAGAGTTAAGATCATATACTCAATTCACGATGATGCGATTAGACATATTATAGGCGGACAATCGTAAGCGGAATAAACCCAGAACATGATACTTTTGATGCAGGCACCAAGAACGTACATAGTACAGAGTACAAACAGAGATTCAAACTCACCCAAATAGAGGAACATCATCGATTAGTTTCCTAGGCCAAAAGATTGATTCATTATATCCAGTATAGCAAGACAATAACTTCGATAAGATAGACAATTGACACATCCGGATGAAAATCACTTCGCATGAGACCTTGCTGTGCACTAACATATAAATGTAGGTATTATAATAATAAAGTATAAATCCATATATCATACCGTATGTAGCCACGGAAATTCATTTGCACATTAAGTTAATACAATAGTATAATAGAACGCATGACATACTACACCGTAGCCATTATCGTAGACGGTAATTTAATCGCATATTTTTACGAAATCAAAACAGAACAGATCACACATAGATTCCCGAACAATCATACGGTAAGACGAGATTCGAACTTACCTTGTCTCCCGTGGTGTTCTAACTTCGTTAACTTACATACCCACTAATTCTCAACGTTCCCCTTGAGTTCTCTAACGTCTCGAGATGCGATATCGTCTTCTCCTCCGTCCCTCGGTTCGTCCGGATTGCTTCTTCCACCTTAGCACAAGGCAATCAGAATTCCCCCCCCCCCCCCCCCCCAAAGAGCCTAGGGTTTTATCTAACCTTCTTTATATAGGCAGAGCCTTAGGGTCCCCGGAATTAGGGTTTGCCAAATTACGTAATAAAGCTTGGTAAATTTTAGTTCACTCCCCCATGATTTTCACAAATTCTATTTCAGTTATCTGGTCTTTACATCATTCCCTCCTTAATTGAAGTTTGTCCTCAAACTTAAACACAAGGAATTGGCTTGTTTGTTCAAAAAGGAAGGCATACTTGTCCTTCATTTGCATCTCTAGCTCCTTGGTTGCTTCCCTTTTTTTTGTATGGTTGCTTCATTGTACTTTAACATATCAAATCATCCTCATGCATAACCGTTGAGTCTTTGCATCACTATCCTGAGCGGCACTTCCTCGTAGCTGATGTCAGACCATAGTGTAGTTAGAATTTCTTGCCCCACTTGTCCTTCCCTGGGAATATGTGTAACGCATTATAGATCTCGGTCAAACTGGGAGGTAAAGTTAGACGGTACACCAATTTTCCAAACCCATTCTATTATATCATATGATCTAATATACTGCGGATAGAGCTTTCCCTTAAATCTAGATCTTTTGACACCCCTGATGAGTGACACCTTTAGGAACATGTGATCTACTACTTCAAATTCTAGCTCTCTTCTGTAGCGATCAGTGATATGTTTTTTTATATCTTATGTCGCTTGAATTCTCCCACGGGTTACTGGTATCTTGTTAGTCAATTCCTCAAATATTTCTGGTTCAAGTATCCTTTTCTCACCCACTTTGTTCCAGTTAATTAAAGACCGACATTTCCTTCCACATAGAGCGTATAAAGGCCATCCTTATACTTGCCTGAAAACTGTCGTATGCAAACTCTATCAAGAGAAGATGACTCTCCCAATTTCCCCTAAAATCTAATACGTAGGCCCATAGCTCGGACTGTTCGTCTGACTGTGGGTGAAATGCCGTACTGAATTGTAACTTTATTCCCATTGATTCTTGAAGGCTCCTTCAGAACTTCGACATAAATCTGATGTCTCGATTGGGGGTAATACTCACCGGAACTCCAGGCAACCGTATCGCTTATCTTATGTAGAGTCCTACCATTTGTTCTATGCACATGCATGTCCTGTATGCCAAAAAAATGGGCTCTTTTAGTTAGTCGATCCACAACAACCACACAACATCTTTTCGATGTACATTTCTCGGAGCTTGATCACGAAATCCATTGTAATTTTCTCTTATTGTTATTTTGGAATATCTATTGGTTGTAGAGGTTCGACCGGCCGTTGATATTATGCTTTGACCAGCTGAAGTACCGTAATTAGTAACATAATCTACAATTTCTTTCTTCATTCATGGCCACCGATAATCCTGTTTGAGAGCCTGTACATTTTAGTTTTCCCCTAGATGGCAAGTATAACGGGTGGTACGAGCCACTTAAAGTAACTTATTCTTTAACTCCTGTACAGCTGGCACATTTTGTCTACTCTGGAAGCATAGGTAAGTATGTGCCCCAATATAAAAATCATCGATAACTCTCTTCCTCCCACCTGACGGAGGGCGGATAGGGTAATATCCTTTAGCTGTCCTTCTCTCAATAATTTCTGCGAGTAGGCTCCACTACCAAGCTTGCCATTAGCCCCATGGAAAGCCCACTATCTTTATTCTCAATTTCTTAAGTTCCTTGAGTAGCTTCTCTTGTTTTGTCGCCTCATATATAGCTATATAGGAACCATTTGTACTCAAAGCATCCGCTACCATATTAGCCTTAGCTGGATGGTAATGGATCTCAATGTCATTATCCTTGATCGGCTCCAGCCAACGTCGTTGCCTCATGTTCAGTTCCTTCTGTGTGAATATATACTTAAGGCTCTTATAATCAGTGTATATTTCACATTGTACATCGTGCAAATAGTGCCTCCATGAACTATTAATAGTACCCTGTTATTCCAAGGAAGCTATGTACCTCTGACATGTTCACAGGTTATTTCCAGTTCATCATTGCTTCGATCTTACTGGGGTCTACTGATATCCCATCTTTGGATATTACGTGCCCCAGGAAGACAACGCTTTTCAAGCCAAAGTTCACACTTCTTGAACTTGGCATATAATTTTTTCGTCCTTAGCGTTCGCAGCACTATCCTCAGATGTTCCTCGTCTATATCTCTAGCATTGATCTAAGTTGTTGGCCAAGTTACCCCGCCGCGCCGGATTGTATGACTCCTTTGAGGCCTCAGCGATGTGACTTCTAGCATACAATCTCATCTTCCTCTTGCCGCTCACCTTATCGACTTTTTTTTTATCGCAAGTTCTGTTTACCAATGCTCTTTGCAGTACTTTCGAGTATGTCGGCAAGAGTGACGGCACAATGTATTCCCCATATCAAATAAACCACAATTACAACCCCCTTCATGCCATTATTATAAATAGATATTGATATGCCATTATATCACAGAAGCTAAAGCACATGGACCAACTAATAGTGCTCACGTAAAGCACAAGTACTTGGTGCTCATAGGAATGAAAACGATCAGCACAAGTACTTTTTTTTTAGACCAATAATTATATCTTGTTAGAGTTTGAACTATAAATCTTCATTAAATTCTTATACTTATTAGATCAATGAAATTTTTTTTTCACGTGCATGTTACATGTCAACATATTCAGAGTCTTTTCCTCAAACGCATAAGTATAATAACGATTACTCACACAATTAAAGCAGATCACTACGATCCTACAATCTATAGCAAGCAACATATAGTTATATTAACCTCGATTCGATCCTAACAAGCTTATATAATTAGTCAATCAGACGAATCCAACACAATCCACCAAGAAGCAATTCCATCAAATTGGAACCAAAAATATCGAAAGAGTGTTAACTACACGACCACTAATTGTCAGGAACTGACTTACTCTAACCAATTTTTATGATAAGTATTTTCATGCTATTCAAAGGTTGAACGAAACAATATAACATAGTCTTGCGCAAACAATTAATATATAAGAATGAATCCTACTATTAGTAATTTCAATCCAAGTTACAACTGTGTTTGTACCCAGCCCGTTAATTCTTGCCGTTCATGCCTTCATGCATATAGATCAATTTCTTTTGCCAATAAGTTCATCCCCAAAGATCACAAAACCATGCGGCCATGCCATATAATCCAAAGTCCATGACATGCGATTCATGTGATTTTTTTTTTGGTAAATTTTATTAATCATTAAGAAAGGGATAACTTCAGGCAATAACCATCAATTCCAAACAGTGTCAAGACAAGCAAAATTGCACCATACCAATAGAACAATCCAGCAATATTCCTTCCACAGCTTACAAAATAGAATGCCTAGACTCAATGCCTAGACATGCGATTCATGTATTTAATTGTACATGCTACGGCCAAATTCACGGAGACAAAAACCAACTATATAAACTGTAGTAATACTCCGACTTTACTATATTCATGCGCCTATTCAATATATAATCCATATAATCAGCCTATGTCCGCAAAATTAGTTCATGCACACCAATTTAATTAGGTTACAATATGTCTTCATGCGCACGCAATACCAAGTCTCCTTAAACAATAATTCACATACATAATATACCAGCAAGTATCCAATAGCTAATCAAGCATTTTTTTAATAAAAAAAATCCACATATTTTCTAAATCTTTGATAAACAGGTTAATTCATCTTCAACCCAGCCCACTCTCTCTATGCAATGCATGAATGTAGTTTTCAAAAACTTGTTTAAATGCTCTGATACCATTTAAGTTGTCACGCCCCAAAAAGTAGGCATGCCAACCGCCACGGGATAAATATCCCGTAAGGCATCCTTTATTTCATAAATCTCAAATTAGGTCATAAAATCCTAATTGAAACCGTCTCAGCATAATAAAAAGAGTCTTAAAACATGAGTGATCAGTCTTCAATGCATGTCCTTGCCTCTAGCTCTCACCCTCGATCCGTCCCCGTCATGTCTGAAACAAAATAGCATATTTTGCAGAGATTACGCAACTCAGTAAGCCGAACTCACAAAGCACATACCTCAGAGCAAATCACATACTCAGTGTTCATAGAAAATACCAATTATCATACACATTCTCGCAGTATCATACACAGTCTCACAGAAAACACACTACAGACGCAACTCCGGAGTACGACTATCGGGAACCTGTGGGGCACAGAAGACAAATCCTTCACGCTAAAGGCACAGAAACGGAAGGACAGTCTCACCACAGGGCACAGATATCACCGGTGCTCACATAGAGTACGAAATCATCCAGAGTACTCTACGGGCACAGAAGCACCGGGATAATCCCGACCAGAATAGACAGAACAGAGTCCTAAAAAGGACAGATTAATACATGCCAACGAACAGTGCACAAAGCGATACATACGGATCAGAATTTTAATATTTTAATCCACCTAACTCATGTCTCACACACCACATCACCAAGATCATATCATCATCATTTTCACAGAACCCTAAACTCACTTGTATAGAATAAATAATCAATGAATATAATATATTGACATGGTGGAATGCACATCATAGAATCGTTAATGCTCAAGCACAAACAGGCGAACACAGAGTTAAGATCACATACTCAATTCACGATGATGCGATTAGACATATTATAGGCGGACAATCGTAAGCGGAATAACCCAGAATATGATACTTTTAATGATGCAGGCACCAAGAACGTACATAGTACAGAGTACAAACAGAGATTCAAACTCACCCAAATAGAGGAACATCATCGATTAGTTTCCTAGGCCAAAAGATTGATTCATTTTATCTAACCTTCTTTATATAGGCAGAGCCTTAGGGTCCCCGGAATTAGGGTTTGCCAAATTACGTAATAAAACTTGGTAAATTTTAGTTCACTCCCCCATGATTTTCACAAATTCTATTTCAGTTATCTGGTCTTTACATCAAGAGCAGTGGAAAAATCTAATTTTGATTTGAAACCCAAAACATAACTAATTTGACAAATTGGGTTTCGTATTTTACTAAGGATTGCAACCGGATCATCATACTATTTCACAGCTCGCCAAACTGTTATCTATTCACAAAAAAGGAATAAACGATCGAATCTCTCCACACCGGCTCACCATCCACGTGTACAAAACAAAACCTCTTCTCCACCCGTGGGACCCACCTTATCTTCAACCTCCAATACACACGTCACTCACACTAGACTCGAAGGGACGCTTCAATCCACACTCCCGGAATGGCAACAACCAAGGGCACGACGCTAGGCCTCCTCCACCTCCACCTCCTCCTCCTCCTCCTCTTCGTGTTATTATCCCCTGCATCGGCGGACCACGGTGAGCCCGCGTCTATCGTCTTCAAGACCCTGGGCAGAGACGACTACGCCTTCGACATCTACACCCTCCCCGTTAACGGGACGGACGAGGTCCGCCTCACCGACGGCCTCTCCGTCAACTTCAACGGCCACTTCCCCTCCACCCCAACACCCGCCGACCTCGCCCTCGTCTACGTCACCGAGCGCAACGGAACCCACAGCGTCTTCTACGACGCCGTCTACTTGGGATCCCGTGCGAGGTCCGCCCTCGAGGTGCCGACACGTGTCCAGCTCCCCCTCGTAAAGGGGGAAGGGGTTATTTCTATGAAGGACAAGCCCAGCCTGGTGGGGGACAGACTCGTCTACGTGTCGACCCACCAGGACCCGGGCCAGCCCAGGGCCAGCTGGGCCGCGGTCTACTCGACCGATCTCTCCACCGGTTCGACCCTTAGGCTCACCCCTCCCGGCGTTGCCGACTTCAGCCCCGCGGTCTCCCCCTCCGGGACCCTCACGGCCGTCGCGTCCTACGATTCCCGGGGCTGGGATGGGGAGGTGGAGGACCTCTCCACCGACATCTACGTGTTCCTGACCCGGGACGGGTCGAACCGGGTCAAGGCCGTCGAGCGGGGCGGCTGGCCGAGCTGGGTCGACGACTCGGCCTTCTTCTTCCACCGGAGGAGCAAGGACGGCTGGATCAGCGTCTACAAGGCCACCCTCCCGGTTCGTGGCCCGGTCGTGGTCCGCCGGGTCACCCCACCGGGTCTCCACGCGTTCACTCCGGCGGCTTCTCCGGGTAACTACAGGTTCATAGCCTTGGCCACGAGGCGGCCCGGGTCGGATTATCGTCATATAGAGTTGTTTGACCTTGTTACTGGTGAGTTCTCCGAGTTGACCCGGTTGGTTTCCCCGGAAACCCACCATTTCAACCCGTTCATGTCTCCTGACTCGAGCCGGGTCGGGTACCACCGTTGCCGGGGCGGTAATAAGGGGAGCAGCAGCAGCGCCCACTTGATGTTGGAGACTGTTGAGAGCCCGGTACCTGGAATGTCTCTGTTCCGAATTGACGGGTCGTTCCCGTCTTTCTCGCCGGGTGGAGACCGCATTGCCTCTGCAGATATGCCGGGTATCTATGTGGTGGACCGCGACGGTTCGAACAGGAGGCAGGTGTACGGTGGAATGGCATTCTCGACGGTGTGGGACCCTGTTCGGAAAGGGGTGGTGTATACCAGCACCGGCCCTACTTTTGCTAGTGAGAGCACCATGGTTGATGTGATTGCTATCAATGTGGATGGTGAGGAAGCCGGCAGGGTCAGGAAGCTGACCACCAATGGGAGGAACAATGCGTTTCCATGTGTTTCGCCAGACGGGAAATGGATTGTGTTTCGGTCTGGTCAGTCGGGCCACAAGAACTTGTATATGATGGATATCGAGGAAGGTGAGAGCGGCGGGCTGCGGAAGGTGACAGAAGGTCCATGGAGTGACACAATGTGTAATTGGTCGCCGGATGGGGAGTGGATCGCATTTTCCTCAGATAGGGAGAGCCCTGGGTCGGGGAGTTTCGAGCTGTATCTGATTCACCCGAATGGCACCGGCTTGAGAAAGTTGTTTAAGAGTGGGACAGGCGGGCGGGCTAACCACCCGTCTTTTAGTCCTGATGGGAAGTCTATAGTGTTCGCTTCGGATTATGCAGGTATATCTGCTGAACCGATCTCAAATCCACATCATTACCAACCATATGGTGAGATCTTTACAATAAACGTGGATGGTTCTAATTTAAAGAGGTTGACACACAACTCGTATGAAGATGGAACCCCGGCTTGGAGTCCCAAGTACATGAGACCAGTTAATATCGAGTTTCCTAACTATGGACATCAATGTTCGTTCGAGGATTGCCATTGGCTGAACGAGATGCCGCCGAATGTCGTTGCTGGAGGTATGGATGCATCATCTGTGTACGGCAAGAAGTGTCAATGTTGTGGTGCGTGAAATCGCCGATTTTATGCAGCAGTTGCATTGCATTACTTCCAAGCTTCATCCTCTTTGTAAGTAGTGTGTATATGTAACATGATAAGAATCGTTATTATGTCGGGGATTCTGGTAATCTGGTTGGTTGTGTAAAACATTTATACAGCAATAACACCCAACTCTGTTCTGTCTTCGCTTGTTCTTGTCGCCTGGGGATGACACTGGTGAGCAAGTCCGTTCACAAACAAGTATATCCACAGCAATTTGGAGACTTTGCATACGAACTTAACTCGTGATTTGCAGCTGCGAAGGAGGTGTAGGCTCAGTGATCGGCTCGAATACTGACACACACTTGGTCCGTTCGCGCTGCAATCGACTTGTGGTTATTCGATCGGATTTGCTTTTCATTCCTGCTGATGTTCTTCGGTTCTACGTATCTGGTGTAATGTTACTGTGATGTCTGTGTGCACTGTTGTGGTTAAAGCAGGTGGCCAGAGAAACCAGCAGAATGAAATTGACCTGGTAGTTGCAGCTTAAAACACAACTTAGTTTCTGTCATGAGATTGTCTAATTCTGCAGCTTATATAGTGATAATATCGTTACGATAATTCAGCAGCCTGTGCACGATGGAGTTAGTTTAATCGTTCTCGAGTTCGAGTTAAAGTGCGGTGTTAAATATTTGTCGAGAGAGTTCGACACTATTCAAAAGTTTTACTTTGCTCGAATGTGGACTAGTCAACCAAGTAAAAAGTGTAATATTATTACTCAATTTTCATATTTAACTCAAAATTTTATGATAATATATTAGTAAATTTTTAACCTTTATAAGCAAATTCACTATACTTATAACTAACCAATATACTAATCAGGACATACTCGGATACCTCAAACAATTATTTTCATGTATTAATATCCCGTTTCGTTGACATCGGACCAGCCAGAAAAGCAAAATTCTTTTACAATCTGAGAGTAGAAAAAGAAGGGATTCAAGATTTTGGATATTAAGAAGTCCAAAATCAATTTCTCGTATAGGCTCAATAAAAAAAATAAGAGAAAAGTACACTTAAGTACTCTATAATTTCACCGATTATCACTTGGGTACTCTGTGGTTTTTGAACCGTAAAACATGTCCAATTTATTTGAATTTTTATCACGGACCGGTCCCGAGGTCCGGTTCACAATTTTTTGGAAAAACATCATCGTTTTGATGCCTACGTGAAATGCCACATGGTGATGAATGGGATTACCCAATGATGATGTGGCATGGGTAAATTACAAAATAGTACATAATTTCTTTACTCTCAAATATTCTCTCTCCTCCCTCTCGCCATCTCTCCCGTGAAAACTTCTAGGGCAAATTACTGTAGCACCTTTCTTATTTGACTTAATCGACAATTTAGTCCCTCTAGTTTCGAAAAATATTCTGACATCCTCCGTCTTTGATTTTATTATACGTTCGAGTCCCTGGCTCACGTTAGCAACTCTCTTTTTTTTTAATTTTTTATTGAAATGACTAAAATACCCTTAGATTTCATCTCCTTCCTCTCGACGTCCACCTCCGGCAACGCCAGACCCACAACCATATAAAAAAATACCCTTAAAATCAGCCCCCACCATCCTACCCTCAAGATAGGGAACCAACCTTCTCTCCGCCAGCAACCAAGACGAGATCTTTCTCAAAATCCCTCGAATAAGCCACAGCGTCCTCCCTCTCCAGCCACTCCTCGCTTCTCCGATCAATTCCCAATTCCTCGCCAGTCTTCCCCGCGTACTCCAACAACGCCCCCTCCAATAACCCGCCACGACCCCAGCCCGAGTCAACGCCCGAGGAGGAGTCAACGGAGGGAGGCGACTCATAGAACAACGAATCCACCCAGGAATCCACCAACAAAGCTGCGTCCTTGGCCATATCCAAATGACCTAGGAAGGCGATCTCCGTTGTGACGATCAATACGACGAAGATGGGGAGAAAGGTCGTCCATTTCTTCTTGGGAGATGAGACCGAGACCGACCCATTTGACGGTCGTCCTGGTCACTTGGGTTGAATCTCTAAACCTCTCAGATTCGATAGAACACCCATCAAATTTCGAAACTTCTCCTTAATTATCTATCCTCCTTTGTATCGCGATTTCTTCTCTTTCTCGGCTGGGGGAAAGAGAAGTGAAAGCGAAACAAGGAGACTCGGTAGCTACAACAAGGTTGGTCTATCTCGTGATCTGGTTGGAGTTGGTTGGCGGAGAGATGGAGAGGGTCTGTGAGAAGTGGAGGCCGTACCGGTTTGTCGGGGCTTGGTTTCCTGTGGGTTTTGATGTTGTTTTCATAATTGGTAATTTGGATATTTGATTGTGATTCTACCCTTTGCAACAATGAGAATCTACGGTGGTGACTTTGGTTTATTTCTTTGGGTTAATTTTATTTTTTGTTTTTGTTTTTTGTTTGACGGTTGGAAGTTAATGAAAACTTGTCGGAGAAGATGACCGGAGGTTTGTGGTTGTCGGACAAGGGTATTTTGGTCATTTCAATGATAAAAATGAAAAAAGAGCGGATGACGTCAGCGAGGGACCCCAAAGTACAATAAAATCAAAGACGGGAGATGTCAGAATATTTTTCGCAACTAGAGGGACTAAATCATCGATTAAGTCAAACAAAAAAGGTGCTAGAGTAATTTGCCCAAACTTCTACTCTCCTTTTTATGCCTGGGTCATCTTCGACCTCCTGAGAAACCCATTGAAGCTTGCTCCTTCCCTTCAAAAAATCCAAACCGAAGAATACCCAAAATCTCCTCTTTCACACAGCAAAGAGTAAAGCAATCAATTAAAGGAAAATGCATCAAGTACATAAAACTCACTAAACCCCTCTTAAATCAAGTCCCGCCCTCAGAAGCCGACCTCGACAGCGAGAAGCTCTGGTTGAGCTTGTTCCACTCATTCAACTCCGTTGACGAACTCGACGAAGATGACGTCGTTGACCCCCCGCCGTCGGATAGCTCCCCTGACAAGTCCGCCGCCGTTCTTCCCCTTCTTCTTCCCGAGCGGCTTGGGCTTGAGCGCTATCTTGATGCTCTCTCCCATCAGGTCGCGGTACTCGACGATGGAGGAACCATTCATAAGGTCGGATCCGGCTCTTTCTCCGGCGGTGGTGCCGATGTTGAGCACGCCGTAGAACCTCCCACCGGGGCAGAGGTCGCTGATGAGGAACCGCAACGATCTGCGTCCTGAGCTCATCGTCTTCTTGTTAGTGCCTTAGTGGCTCTGTGGTCTTCTTGTCCTGCTTTATAGCAGTGATGGGTTGGTCTCCTAATAAAGTAATTATATTTTTGGGCAAATTACTGTAGCACCCCTCTTGTTTGACTTAATCGATGATTTATTCTCTCTAGTTTCGAAAAATATTCGGACATCCTCCTTCTTTGATTTTATTATACTTTGGGGTCCCTCGCTGACGTCATTCGCTCTTTTTTTCATTTTTATCACTGAAATGACCAAAATACCCTTGCCCGGCCAACACATCCCTTCCCTCCTGATTTTTTGTGCTTGCCAATGGCGACCCAACAATCAAAAAAACCCAAATCGAATTCATCAACCATCTAACGGCGACGGCAAGATCTAGTTTGAATGCGTCAATCTCCTCGAGTCCAGCGACGATATTGACAAGGACGATGTCCATGACAAGGACCTCGGGCTGCATAACCTCTAACGAAAACATATGTCATCGTCGGGCCTGGGATTTTGTTGAGCTGAAGGCCACCGTCGTCGGACCTGGGAGCTTTGAATGCAGACACTGTCGTTTCAATCTCTGGTGCTGTGAGCTTCAAAAATAGACGTCGTTGTCGTCGGGCCTAGGATTTTGTCGAGCTATTCCCGGTGCCGGACGGGAACGTGATGACCGGGTAAAGACCCAAATTGATGACTGGCACTGGTCGAGAATATGTTCACCTTTGCCTCGACCACCGCGCCAAGCAAGAAGTACCTCCGAGCTCTGTCGTCGACCCATCGTTGCCTGGGTTTTGCAGGGAATGTGAGGGTGAAGTCGTGGGGAGGTGCGATTGGGTGTGGTGGGGGTAAAGATCCAGAAGGGTGGAGCAGAAGTTGACTGAAGTTTTCTGGAGAAGATGACCGGAAGTTTTTGTTCGCCGGAAAGTTGACCGAAGAAGATGAACGGAGACATAGGTTGATCGGAGAAGGGTATTTTAGTCATTTCAATAATAAAAATGAAAAAAAGAGTTGCTAACGTGAGCCAGGGACCCTAACGTATAATAAAATCAAACACGAGGGATGTCAGAATAATTTTTGAAACTAGAGGGACTAAATTATTGATTAAGTCAAACCAGATGGGTGCTACAGTAATTTGCCCTATTTTTTTATGTTGCATATGATCAACACTTCGGTGTAGTCTAGTTGGCACCTCTCACCCATAAGACTCGGGTTCAGGCCATGGCAGCGGAATTTTATTTTGTTGTTTGTGCGCGATTGCAATTTTTTTGTAATTTGGTGTTACTTTGGTAATTTATCCATTGTCACGTGGCCCATGTCAGCAACGACTAATCTTATTCACCACCACGTGGCGTTCCATGTAGGCATCAAAACGACAACATTTTTTCCAAAAAATCATGAACCGGACCTCGAGACCGGTCTGTGATAAAAATTGAAATAAGTTTGACCTATTTTAGGGTTTAAAAATCATAGAGTACTCAAATAATAATCGGTAAAATTAAAGTGTATTTTTCCCAACAAATAAATTAAAGTGTATTTTTCCCAACAAATAAAGGTACTTGAGAATACCTCTTTTCTTAGTGAAGAAAGAGATCGAAAGAAACACACAACGACGCTTTGAACCCTCGCTTGTCCCAAGGTGGTAGTACAAGAGCACTAACCACCAAGGATACAATAGGCAAGCGATTGAAACCGGTGAAGAGTTATTACTTATTTCGTTCAATTTGGTGAAATCCGGCGACACTCACCTAGTAAATTCTTCAAAACAAACAAATATTTTAATCAACCGATAAAAAAGTTATTCAGATCTCGAGCAAAATCGAGTTATTGAGAATATAATAATATTAAATATTTTGTTGAAAGTACTTTGTCATAATTCAAATATCCTAATAGCTCGAATTTGGATTAGTTAGTTTAGTGATTATCCGAATACGAAAAATCAATGGAACAATGCAATTACTTTCCTACTTGACTAGTTTGACAACAGCCGACAAAAGAGTAGACCTCGTGGTAGATAAATTATCCTGGAGGAACATGCTTCTCAATTAATAAATACCCGCAATCTGTCCCAATTCTGGTGTTGGTTTGAATTTTCATCCCAAAGTGTATTCGTTGGCATCTCCCATTGGACTGGACAATTTGAAAAATGAAGTGGACTTACGTAGAGGTTTTGGGGTATGGGCCCCCCCATCATCCTCTCTTCGCGCCTTTAATCTCGCTGGAAATGTGGTCTACACGTAGACAAATAAAATAAAACATCAGTAATAACTGATAAGTAGCTTCTCCAAAAATTTAGTTAAGTCAAAATAATTCTTTAACATTGCCATAGCATCCCATATTTTACAAAATAAGAGAATCAACACTCGACGACAGAGTTTCTATTGATTTAAGAAATATCATTATCCAAATAACATTCACTCGCCAGTAGGAATATGCCACGTTAATATGTTGACTTTGATATTGCCTACCATGCTACGAGTTCAATGCCATTTGTCATGTTATAATCTTTAAATCTAACTTAAAATTTTAAAATAATTAATCAGAAAATTTCCCACCATATTTTTTTCCAATATAGGCTCAGCTGTAGGTTATAATCAGGACGAGTGCCAACGACGTCGTTATGTGGTTGCTAAGGTTTGCCGGTTATTTTCTCAAAACTCTTTTATTATTTGAACCGAAAAATATTTCTCCGCCATATTTTGATTCCTACCGATCTAAGTTTTTTAAAAACAAATTACTCAAATCTACTATTTAACATAACTTCTCCGTAACATACTAAGCTATTTTTTCGACATTTACAAAAATAGAATTTTACCCTTTTTGTTGTTAGTGCCAATCATGAACTATATATTACTGATGGCGTAATGCCTTCGAAGTCCACGGTTTTAAAATAGTCTTCCATCCCATTAATAAGCAGAAAAGCGTGAATTACTGCATAAATATAGATCACAATTGGAGTGAGTAGCTCCATGCCAAAAGTACCCGCATTATCAAAATAGTCGGTTCTAATTTAATCAAGAGTAATGCGTCGATTTAAATATTTGTTGGAGAGTTTTGTCATCTTTCACGTGTCTCGTCCGGTTCAAATTTAAATTAGACTACAAAGTAGTATCGGAATAACGGATAGTCTAAAAAAATGAATAGTACTAAGTGTGTCCCACCGTGCGCTTATATATGTACTTACCCAATACACACTCTTGAAGCACACCAAAAGAAAAAGAAAGCAACAATGGTGGCGCTAATAGACGACTCCTTTAAGAAACCCGGAGCCATCCCATTCAAGTGGGAGATCCGACCCGGCGTGCCCCGGATCCAGCCCGATCCCCAGCTCCAGCCCTTATCCCCACCCCCGCTCCCGCCTCCGTCCACCCCGTTCCGCCCCCAGACGACCGCCCGCCCGCTCTCTCGCTCCCCGTCCCCGACTAAGCGCGCGATCAAGCCCCCGCCTCTTCTGGGTCCCACCGCGGCATCCCCACGTGCGGGGTCGCAGCGGCGACTGCGACAGGCCGCGTGCGTGTCGTCCCGCGGGTGCTTCCCTTCCGCACACTCGCTCCTGAGGAGGAAGGCGGGCGACTGGCCGTCCGACGCGGGGACGTGGTCAGGACGGTGGTCTGTCTCGAGCAGGAGGTCGGTCGTCTACTCTCCACCGCCGTCATCCGAGTCCCTGGGGTCGTCCTCCTTCTCGTCATGCCAGTCGACACCGCGGTCGTTCCGGCCGGTTAGCGACGATGATCCTGAGTGGGGCGGGTATGGGCTGTTCTAATGGCGACTTGTCGCCGTTGAAGATGGAGGACGTGGAGGGGTTTATCGCTGGAGGTTTTGCTTTTGCTTGGATTTTTTTTTTTAATTTCTATTTCCATTTTGTACTTTGAGTATTCAGCGGCATGTTTCTGTACCTTGTATGCCACATGCGTCGTCGCTCCCATGTCCAGAAGTGCGAGACGACCGGTGGTTCGGTCCGAGTTGGAACATGCTTAAGATAAAGATGTGGTTGGTGAACAAGGTTTACATAATAGTTTTTTCTTTTTAGATAAGTGGTTTACAACTTCACATAATACCTGTAGCACACAAACCAACGACAACTTAAATAAAGTAATTATTCTACTTTAATTAAGTAGTATCAAATTCAAGCTCTTAAATACAAATATAAAAACCAGGTTTAGCAGAGGAAGTGGCGTGTTGCTTGACTCGGGCATGAGATTACTTCGAGCGGGACCAGATTTGGGATGAAATAAAGAATTCAGGATTAATCTGTTGTTTGTCGGAGGTGGTGTACTTATTAGGATCTTTAATAGTCGAGGCAAGAGTTGGACTCTTTCTCCCTAAGACGAGATTGCCGTGCATTTAGTGTTTACAGGCTGCGGCAATCGTCCCCAAGATACAACGACTAGGCTGCTTCCTAGTTCGTAGCACAACGACCCCCGAAGCTTTAGGTGAATCTTGGATATTCTGAGAGAGAGAGAGAGAGAGAGAACTACAATGCTAATGAATGCTTATGCACTTGTAGTTGGGATGATTTGCAAATGAGGGGGAGGGGCCTATTTATAGGCGCTGGATGGAGTGGAGGCAGGCATTTCCAAAGAGGCACGAAGCAATTCTGAGGAAACGCATCAGTTCGGCCAACAGGAAGGCTGCCCTTGAGGTGCCTCTTCAGCCAATTCGTTCGTGGCTCTTCAGAGGTCGTTGGCACTCCTTCGGCAGGCAGGCAGCTCACTCGCGTACCTTCGGTGTTTTGGGAGCTTCTGGATTCGCCTGTGCGCCCTTCAGGTTGGCTCGTAACCCTTCGACCTTCTGGAAGTCTCCAGGACATTCCAGCCCTTCTGCCTCTTCGTCCGAGCTTCAGAAAAATTTTAAGGCTCCTCCAGCTCCTACAGCTCCTCGCGACGATGTGCACGTGCGAAGTGCCAAGTGTGCTACAAAGCGTCCATTGTGACCTGCGTCCAATGTGCCATGCGCACACACACACGTACAGCGTGCTCGTGCTCGTGCTCGTGCTTCGCACCATCCTCGCAGGCAGCCTTGGTCAACTCTTCAGGTGGAACATTTAATGTTATACCAGCTTAGAACTTCTCCTTATAAACATGGAAAATTCCCTTGCAATTTTCGATGTGGTAATGGTTCTCCCATCCTCAGCTTGGGCTTTTTAGCTTGGGCTTTTCAGCTCAGACCTTTCAGCTCAGGCCAAATGCATTAATTATGTATTCAAAACTCAAATGCATTCAAAACCCAACAATCTCCCACATGAATGATGATTAATGCATACTGACACTTTTAAGAAAAGTTTCAACAAAATATCATTGCATCGAGATAGGTAGCTTACGGCTTTGAACCTTCTCTAGTAAGATTTTATCAGATTTATCTGCTGCTCAGTGAACGTGGTGTCTTGAACTGGTCAGCTTTTTTATGTAAACCAAGACAATAATATTTACACAATGATATCTCTAATATCCTTTGGTTCTCACGTTGTGTCCGTTTCGGCCATGGACCTTATCTTGGATTCATAATTTTTTTTTCCTTTTGAAGCGGCCTCACTTCATACTTATATAGGTGATCTCCCATCAGGAGTATCCTGCCATACTCCACCTTTTTCTGGTATAGGAATCATTAAAAGCGTAGACGCTTAACCTTACCACACCTCTGCAGATTTGTACTTGAGCAGCTTCTGAGAATGGGATGGGTTCCAAGTAATCATCTGAACCATCCATAACTTAGTTGTCTCATTGAACCAAGTTTGTGAGATCTCCACTCATCATGGTTGAGTTACCGCTATGAACGTTCTTTAATGTGTAAATTTTAACCCCATTCCCCTTACTGCGTTATACATCTGATCTCTGTTGATTCCTTTCGTCAAAGGATCAGCTATGTTGTTCTTGGACTTCACATAATCAATGGTTATTACTCCACTTGAGATCAATTGTCTAACGGTATTATATCTCCTACGGATGTGTCGAGATTTTTCGTTGTACATAGTACTTTGTGCTCTCCTGATTGCTGACATGCTATCACAATGTATCAATACAGGAGGCACACGCTTGTTCCAACACAGAATATTCTCTAGGAAGTTTCTGAGCCACTCAGCTTCTGCCCCAGCTTTGTCTAGTGCTATAAACTCTGACTCCATGGTGGATCGAGCTATGCACATTTGTTTAGAAGATTTCTAGGATACAGCTCCTCCACCTATGGTGAACACATAACTACTAGTGGATTTGGAGTCTTTAGTGTCCGATATCCAATTCGCATCACTGTATCCTTCCAATACAGCTGGATACCTAGTATAAAGTATGCCATAGTTTATGGTATATTTTAGATACTTTAGAACCCTTTCCAGAGCTAGCCAGTAGTCTGATCCTGGATTGCTCGTGAATCTATGAAGCTTACTAACTAAATACGCAATATCAGGGCGTGTACAATTTGTTAAGTACATCAGGCTCCCAATGATCCTTGCATATTTCAGTTGAGATACTGGGTCTCCTCTATTTTTAGCTAAGTGTAGACTCAAGTATACCGGAGTCTTAGCCAGAGGTTTGTCAAAGGCATCGAATTTCTTGAGTACATTCTCAACGTAGTGAGATTATGACAAGATAATTCCTTCAGTCTTCCTAGAGATTTTAATCCCTAGTATGATGTCAGGTAGACCCATATCTTTCATGTCAAAGTTGTTCTTTAACATATTCTTAGTTTTTACGATAAGATCATTACTGCGTCCCGTGATTAGCCTGTTGTCTACATACAGACATACAATCACGTAAGCATCAGATGTGCCTTTAATATATACACATTTATCGCACTCATTGATTTTAAAGCCATTTGACATCATTATTTTGTCAAATTTTTCATGCCACTGTTTCGGCTACTGTTTCAGCCCGTACAGTGACTTGACCAGCTTGCACACTTTATGTTCTTCTCCGGAGGCAACAAACTTTTCAGGTTATTCCATATATATTTTCTCTTGCAGTTCTCTATTTAGAAAATCTATTTTTACATCCATCTGATGTATCTCGAGGTTATAGAGTGCTGCGACAGCTATGAGCACTCTAATAGATGTGATTCTTGTGACCGGCAAATACGTGTCAAAGAAATCATATCATTCCGTCTGCTTAAATCCTTTAGCTACCAACCGAGCTTTGTACTTGTCGATTGATCCATCAGCTTTGTATTTCCTTTTAATGATCCACTTGCAACCTAAAGGTTTGCAACTTGGTGGGAGATCCACGATTTTTCATGTGTGGTTTTGCATGATAGATTCTATCTCACTGTTGATAGCTGCTTTCCAGAGAGGAGCATCCTAACTAGATAATGCCTCTTGGACTGTCTCAGATTCATTTTCTAACATGTAGTTTAGAAAATCTGGACTACACGACTTGGCTACTTTGGTATTTTTACTCCGTCTAGGTTTCTCGGTACCTTGATCAGAGCCTTGTGTAACTTCATAACTTCTTTTGTTTGAGCTTACTTCTTTCATTTCCTTTTTAGGAAAGATATTCTTTAAGAATGTTGCATTCCTTGATTCCATGACTATTCCCTCATTGATTTTAGAGTTTTCAGACTTGTGCACTAGAAATCGGTATGCGCTACTATTGTGGGCATATCCGATAAAGATGCAGTCAACAGTCTTGGGTCCTATTCTCACCCTTTTAGGTGGAGGTATTTCTACCTTGGCTAGGCACCCCCACACTTTAAGGTAACCGTAGGAAGGCTTTCTCCCTTTCTATAATTCATATGGGGTTTTGTCCCTTTTCTTGTGTGGCAATTTATTTAGAATGTGATTAGCTGAGAGCACAGCTTCCCCCCACAAGTTTTGTGGTAAGCCCGAGCTAGTCAACATAGCGTTCATCATCTCCTTAAGAGTTTGATTCTTGCGTTCAGCTACGCCATTTGATTTAGGTGAGTATAGAGCTGTTGTCTGATGAATAATGTCATTTTGATGGCAGAATTCTTCAAACGGAGCTACATATTCTCCCCCTCTATCACTTTGAATCATTTTAATTTTAGTGCTGAGTTGATTTTTAACCTCATTCTTATAACTCTTGAAAGCTTCTAGAGCATCGTCTTTTCCTTTCAAGAGGTGTACATAACAGTACGTCGTGCAATTGTCAATAAATGTGATGAAATACTTTTTTTCACCTCTAGTTTGCACGTGTTTCATATCACATATGTCGGTATGAATTAATTCTAAAGGTGTAGTACTTCTTTCCACTGAATGAAAAAGTACTTTGGTCATTTTTGCCTCTATACATACTTCACATTTATTGTTCGGGTCAAACTTTATTTTTGGCAATAAATTTAAAACTTACTAACTTCCTTAGTGAGCTCAAATTTACGTGTCCTAATCTATCATGCCATAAGTTAGAACACTCAGCCAAGTGAGAAGAATTAACAAATTTATTAGGGCCATTGAAGAGTCCTCTCTCGAGGTAACCCTTTCCTACAAAGGTACCAGCCTTAGTCGATACAAATCTATCGGCCTCGAATACTAGTTTTATCCCAGCTTTGTTCAACAGTGAGCCAGATACTAAATTCTTACGAATGTCTGGGACATGCAGCACATCCTTGAGGGTCAGCTCTTTTCCGGAGGTCAGCTTCAACACTACCTGGCCTAGTCCAACTACGGAAGAAGTTACAGAGTTACCCATGAACAACTTCCGCCCAATGATGGCTATGTAGGTCGAGAACATCTCCTTGTCTGAGCAGATGTGTCGGGTTTCCCCTGTGTCTATGAATCACTCTCTTGGGTTATACACCAGATTAGCTTCAAACACCACGGTAGATAGGTGTAGCTCAGACAAATCCTCAGCCAGGTTAGCCTTCTCACGATCGTCTTTCTTCGGCAGGCAACAATCTTTGGCCATGTGACCGGGCTTGTCGCAGTTGTAGCAATTGCCCTTGATCTTCTTAGCCTTCTTTTGCTTTGGCTCTTGCTTCTCCTGCTTATTTCTGGGCTTCTTCCTCTTCTTACCGGTACCTCCCTCAGCGAGGTGTACCTTAGCCTCAGAGTTGGTCCTGCCGGTCTTGACTTCGGACTTTCGGTTGTCTTCCTCGATTCTTAGTCTCACGATCAGGTCTTCCAGTCCCATGTCCTTCCTCTTATGCTTGAGGTAGTTCTTGAAGTCCTTCCACAGAGGGGATAGCTTCTCGATTAGAGTAGCCACATGGAAGGAGGATTCGCTGAGTTGCATGCCTTCGGCGTGAATCTCGTGTAGAATCAGCTGCAGCTCTTAGATTTGGTCTATGACCTTCTTGGAGTCCACCATCTGGAAGTCGAGGAACCTTCTGACAATGAATTTCTTCATCCCGGCATCCACCATTTTGTACTTCTTCTCCAGGGAGTCCCACAATTCTTTCGCAGTATTGGTACATGCATAGATATTGTACAGGGTATTGTTTAAGCCATTCAGAACATAGTTACAAAATAGGAAGTCGATGTGACTCCATACATCGAGAGCGTTGATCTTCTGTGGATTAGCCTCATTTTCTGCCACTTTCAGAGCCTCTTCCTTCAAGAATCGGACCAAGTTCATCGTCGTCAGGTAGAACAACATGTTTTGTTGTCACCTCTTGAACTCGGTACCATTGAACTTGGCCGGCCTTTCGGCGTGGACAGTTCCTGGGACCGTTGGCACTGGTGTAGGTGCGGAGCTTGATGATGCCATCTTCAAGTACACAAATCTCGTCTTACGATTGTTGTTTGTCCGATGTGGTGTACTTGATTAGAATCTTTAATAGTCGAGGCAAGAGTTGAACTATTTTTCCGTAAGATGAGATTGCCCTGTATTTAGTGCTTACGGACTGCGGCAATCGTCCTCAAGATACAATGACTATGCTACTTCCGAGTTCGTAACACAATGACCCTCGAAGCTTCAGGCGAACCTTGGATATTCAGACTTTTCTGAGAGAGAGAAAGAGAGAACTACAATGCTAATGAATATTTATGCACTTGTAGTTGGGTGATTTGCAAATGAGAGAGAGGGACCTATTAATAGGCACTGGATGGAGTGGAGGCAGGCATTTCCGAAGAGGCACGAAGCAATTTTGAGAAAACGTGTTTGTTCGGCCAACAGGTAGGCTGCCCTTCAGGTGCCTCTTCAGCCAATTCGTTCGTGGCTCTTCGAAGGTCGTTGGCACCCCTTCGGCAGGCAGGCAGCACACTCGCATCCCTTCGGTATTCTGGGAGCTTCTGGATTTGCCTGTGCGCCCTTCAGGTTGGCTCGTAACCCTTCGACCTTCTGGAAGTCTCCGGGACGTTCCAGCCCTTCTGCCTCTTCGTCCGAGCTTCGGCAAAATTTTAAGGCTCCTCCAGCTCCTCGCGAAGTGCCAAGTGCGCCACAAAGCACCCATTGCGACCTGCGTCCAATGTACCATGCACACACACGCGCACACACACACACATACGCACGTGCGCGTGCGCGTGCTCGTACTCGGATGGTGCTAGCCTCAGTCAGCTCTTCAGGTAGAACATTTAATGTTACACTAGCTTGGAGCTTCTCCTTATAAACAGGAAAAAATTTCTTGCGATTTTCTATGTGGTAATGGTTCTCCCATCCTCAGCTCGGGCTTTTCAGCTCGGGCCTTTCAGCTTGGGCTTTTCAGCTCGGACCTTTCAGCTTGGGCCAAATGCATTAATTACGCATTCAAAACCCAACACAATCTAATTTGTAAAGAGACCGGGAGTAGTATCGTAAAATATTTGAAAAGCATGAAAACAAAACAGGGAGTGGCACGCACTGGGACACGCGTTTTGTTGGGAGGTTAGGGTTGGGGACACGTGGTGTCATTTTTGTGTTTTAGTTTTATTTTTTAATTGAAATATTTTTTATTAATTATTTAACTTTCTTATTAACGGTATTTTTAATAAACAGACATATCATTTGATATAATTGGACATACTATTTCATATAATTGTGTATTCTATTTAATATAAACGGTTATACCATTTGATATATGATTTAATTAATTATTTAACTTTCTTATTATAAATATTTTAAATAATCAGACATATCGTTCGATATAATTGAGCATACCATTTGATATAATAGGGCATACTATTTAATATAACCGGGCATACTATTTAATATAACCGGACGTACCAGTCAATATATAATTTAATTATTTAGTTAATAACCAGAAATACCATTCGAATTGGGCATACTATTTGATATAATCGGGCATACCATTTAATATAACCAGGCATAACATTTAATTTAAGTGGACATACCATTCGTTATAATTGGATATACTATTTTACATAACCGGATAAACTATTCGATATAATTGGGTGTATCACTTTACATAACTAGACAAACCATCCAATATAATTGGGCTTACCATTTTACATAACCGGACAAACCATTCGATATAATTGGACGTACCATTTTACATAATCGGACACACCATTCGATATAATTGACCATACCATTTTACATAACTTTTTTTTTGAACTATTCGATATAATTAAGAATGCCAATTTACATAACCGGACAAACTATTCGATATAAGTAGGCATATCAATTTTTAGTGCATCTAACAATTAAAAAAGAAAAAAATCTTCACCATAAAAAAAAAATACCACAACCATCTTTAATCCAAAATTCTAATGGATTAACAAACTGCCATCGTCCCTGCTCATTAAGTAAATAGATTAACTCAACTCCAGCATTCAATACTCAAAAATCAACATCGTCTCATTAAGCAAATATGATGGAGCCTTTTCTCTGAAACAAATTGAAGGAAAAGAGAGGCAGGATATGGGATTTTTGACTAAAATAGTGTTACTCTACCAAAGATTTTACCAAAATGGAATCCCGGGAAAAAGTGTTTCGAAAATGGTGTCCACGTCAGACTAACACGAAAAAAATACATATCTTGGTACCAAGATACGCGTTATTCTCTCGGTAGACCAAGATACAAAAAATTTTTTGTATTGCCTACCAATTAAGCCTTGGTTATACCAAGTAAAAATCACGTATCTTGGTTGGATATCAAAAATCGCGTATCTTGGTTGGATACCAAGAAAAAATCGCATATCTTGGTTAAATATAAGCAAAAATTTTGTATTTTTATTATACATACTAACAAAGATGCACATGAGATAAATTTTGCTTGAATCGAGGGTTTACTTTGATAAATATTTCCTAAATTTGAAACATTCGATACAATTCAAATGGAAATGTGAGGTCACTTTGATGCTAGGACGATTTGATGGAAGCCGAAGGTTCAAATCTTAGAATAAGAGTCATTTCAATTCGAAGATTCATATATTATTGCTTCTTAAATATTTTTTGGACCAGTAAAATCTGCAGAAATATATGAATACAAAATCTTCATGCCACCAAATAGAGAGAGAAAATTCATTGTCTGGTCTCTCGCATTCAAAATTAGGTTGTCTTTGCAAATTTTGTATGTGATTTCCTAATTACAAAGGCATTTTATAGCTTATGAGTGACCCAAAACAAAAGACATAATGAGGTCATTCAGGATATAAAAAGGCTAAGTATACTCTGGTTTTATTTTATTTTTAAACTTTTTTTCCAGAATTTATACATTTGGTGAAAAAATTACAGTAAAAGACTAAATTACAAAATCTTTATCACAAAAGAACATAAAATAAAATCATATGGTCTTCCATCAAAAAATATCAAATCAACGCGTATTAAAGTGAAAATTTTCAAATATTAAAGTGAAATTTCTACGCATATTAAAGCAAACATCCCATGTACGGATGTAACTGCTTTTGCTGTGCTACACGGACAACTTGTCACCCATTTGGAACCTAGGGCTTTACAGTTTAGAACAAAAACAAAATCTTTCTTCCCGAAACTCAATGGTGGAGGAGTTTTGATATTTCCATGTGTGACACCAAACCGTCTAAAAAAATATTTCATTGATTATAGTAAGATGTATTAATTGTGACTACTAGAAAAAATAATAGGCGTGGTTCAGTTTGCAAGGCCTTGTCCATTAATGTGAGTGGTACATGGTTCGAATCCCTTCATTTATTATGTGGAATGTCCTCAGGGATGCTAGAATATCTGTTCGAAAATATGAGTTCTTGGTCTTTAACCTGAAAACTGTTTATGATTACATGATTTCCAAGTATTTGTTCTCTTGGGATGGAAGATATTAAGTTTGTTGTGTCCTTTGATCTTATCAAGTACATGAAATTGCAAAAAAATAGTCAATGAAGGGAATCGAACTCTGCACCCTACAATACTAATGGATACCCATTGTCTTGTCTGGTTGTCACGATTAATGCATATATACAATGAAAATACAAATTTTTTGCATATATTCAACCAAGATATGCGATTTTTTCTTGGTATCCAACCAAGATACACAATTTTTACTTGGTATCTAACCACGATACACATTTTTTAAATGGTATGTTGGCAACACAATTTTTTCTGTATCTTGGTCTACCGAGAGAATAATGCATATCTTGGCACCAAGATACGTGTTTTTTTTCGTGGTAGTCCAACTTGGACACCATTTTCATAAAACTTTTCTCCGGGATCCCATTTTGGTAAAATCCTTGCTACAATAACACCATTTTCGTGAAAAATCCCAGGCTATGATTTTCAGGGTTTCTTCATTAAGCATATTACGCCTTATCTCACCAACGCACAAGGGCGACCGACCAAAATTGACTTCCACTCACTTGAACGGACAACGACGCTGTGGGTTGAACGACCTCCACACTCTTCTCCTTTGCCAGTAGCATCCTCGACCTCTACGAGGAAAGACAGATTGGGTCATTGCCCGCTGTCGACCAAACCCAGGACTTGACCTCTTCAAGTTGTTGGTGCTCGCCGTTGTTGGGGAAGACGAGTTGAGATGTGCTCGCTGGCAAACTCGACAGTCGAGTGCAACGATTGCTTGCGCCCTCACTGTCGGTCGTTCTAATCAACATTTTTCTAGAAAGGTAATCAGTAGATCAGTCTAATATATAAATAAATTCACCAACTAAGAATTTTTAACGCACCTTTTTACTTCATTAATATACAATAAAATAAGGACTGCGCGAATAAATATGCAATGAAATCAACCGACACTGTTTTTAAGCAGTCATGCATCCATTTAATAATCAACGGTGCAAAGTTAAAAAACGCAGATGCAAGTTCCAACCCAGAAAATGGTGAATTCAAATTGGTGGAGTCCCTGATAATTTTCGAAAAATTATTAATGTAATTTTCTTTCACAGCTTCCCGTTTCGTCCTTGTACCAGGCGACAGGACGAGGTTAACCTAAACTGTCGTCTACACGGTATATAAAAGCCTCTCTCAAGTTCCCGCCTCTTCACACTCCGGAGCCAAACAGGGCTTTAAACCATGAGACCAAACACCAACAGGGCTTTAAACCATGGCCGTCACAATACTAATGGATTGTCTTGTCTGGTTGTCCCGATTAATACATATGTACAATAAAAATACAAATTTTTTGCATATATTCAACCAAGATATGCAATTTTTTCTTGGTATCCAACCAAGATACACGATTTTTACTTGGTATCTAACCACGATACGCATTTTTTAAATGGTATATTGGCAATACAATTTTTTCCGTATCTTGGTCTACCAAGAGAATAATGCGTATCTTGGCACCAAGATACGTATTTTTTTTCGTGGTAGTCCAACTTGGACACCATTTTCGGAAAACTTTTCTCCGGGATCCATTTTGGTAAAATCATTGCTACAGTAACACCATTTTAGCGAAAAATCCCAGGATATGATTTCCAGGGTTTCTTCATTAAGCATATTACGCCTTATCTCACCAACGCACAACGGCGACCGACCAAAATTGACTTCCACTCAGTTGAAGGACAACGACGCTGTGGGCTGAACGACCTCCACACTCTTCTCCTTCGCCAGGAGCGTCCTCGACCTCTACGAGGAAAGACAGATTGGGTCATTGCCCGCTGTGGACCAAACCTGGGACTTGACCTCTCCAAGTGGGCAGTGCTCGCCGTTGTTGGGGAAGACGAGTTGAGATGTGCTCGCTGGCAAACTCGACAGTCGAGTGCAACGATTGCTTGCGCCCTCACTATCTTATATAGCGGTATCAACAACAAAGCGGATTCCTATTTTGCCGATGCGTTCTTCCCTCCTGCGGCTTTTTCTCACTGGGTTTTAACGCAAGAAAGTTTTACTTAGGCTAACGGCCGCAACTTTGAAAAAGGAGATTCCACATTAGTAGTAATGATTATCACAGTAATAAACTAGAGGAATCTTCAGTTAGAAGGGTTGACAGCAAGTAAAATTTACTATATTTTTATTTTCGTATTTATATTTCAGAATTTACCCTTCTATATAAAAAAAAGCTCTGAAGTATTTGCGGTTTGGGTTAGCACTAGTCTCCCACTCCGGAGTCAAACAGGGCTTTAAACCATGAGACCAAACACCAACAGAATCATAGACCAAGTGATGGCCGTCATGATCCAGTCCCGCCCCTTCGACGCCCCCGCCGCGTCTCGCCTCCTCTCCCCGGACGCCGTCGCCGACGTCCTCCGCTCCATCCCGCGCTTCTTCTTCCACCCCACGCGCTCCATCGGCATCCAGCGCACCACGCGCCACCGCCCCCCGCTCAAGCAGCGCGACCTCTATTCCGAGACCCGGAAGCGTCTCAGCGACGTCCTCGTCCTCGGCCCCGCTGCTCACCGGGACCCCGAGAGAGTCTCCCTCGGCGTGGCCAAGGCCATGGAGTTCTTCCACTGGGTGGAGAACCACCTCCGGTTCGACCACACCGAGACGACCTGTCGTCAGATGGCCGTTGTTCTGGTTCGGGCCGGGCGGGTGGATGATCTCTGGAGGTTTCTCAAGGAAGTTTCGAGGAGGGAGGGAGGGCGAAGTCTTGTTGATGTTAGTACCATCACCTGTTTGATGAAAGTCCTAGGAGAGGAAGGGCTGGTTAACGAGGCGTTCACCTTGTTTAAACAGATGAGGCGGTACCGTTGTAGGCCCGACGTTTACGCGTTTAACACGATGATCTACGCGCTCTGCCAAGGCGGGAACTTTAAGAAGGCGAGGTTGTTGTTGAACCAAATGGAGTTGCCTGGCTTTCATTGCCCCCCGGATTGTTATACGTATACTATTCTGATCAGTTGTTACTGTAAGCACGGGCTGCGTACCGGGTGTAAGAAGGCTGTCAGGCGGAGGATTTGGGAGGCTAACCATCTGTTTAGGCTGATGCTATTTAAGGGTTTTGTTCCGGATGTTGTTACGTATAATTGTTTGATTGATGGATGTTTGAAGACTTACAGAATTGAGCGGGCAGTGGAGCTTTTTGAGGATATGGGAAAGAGAGGGTGCACCCCCAATCGCATAACCTATGATTCGTTTGTCAGGTTCTATAGTAGAGTGAATGAGATTGATAAGGCTGTTGAGATGTTGCGGATGATGCAGAGGAATGAGCACGGGTCACCTAGTAATAGTTCCTACACCCCTGTAATACACGCACTGTGTGAGGCCGGCAAGGTGTTGGAGGCACGTGATTTTCTTGTCGAGTTGGTTGAGGGGGGATCTGTGCCAAGAGAATATACTTATAAGTTGGTTTGCGATGCGTTGGCTTCGGAAGGATGCCATGATTTGTTAGATGAGGCATTTCATAGGAGAGTTGGGAGTGGTATAGGGGAGAGATATCAGCATGTGAAGAAGGTGAAACCTGTAATGGCTTTGAAGACATTTTTATAGCTTTTCATGGATTGTTTGGTAGGCGATGATTTGACAATGTGCCAAGGCTGACCCAAGATCTGCTTGTTTATGGCTTGGAAATGGAAACTATTGGTATGCTTTTCGTATTGTGGTTTCTTATTGTGTTTATTCAGAGTTAGTAGGCATGATTAGATACTCTTCATATGCATATGTTGCTAATTTATCTTTGATTCTACCATGAGCTGAATAATTTCGTTCCTCTGCCTTTAGTTTCTTGAGGTCTGAACTCTGCAAATGGCTTTCTGTCCAATTCCAATCGAGGGACTGATACTCTATTTCTCAGTAGAGTAGGCTCAAAGAAAATGAACGGTTGTCCCGATGTCGTGAAGCTAGAAACCCGTGAGCTCTTAAATCCTTTTGTTAGTTTCTTTTGGTCGACCATTGAGAAAATATGCATATGCTTAATTATTCCATATTTTTTTGTTCCAAATTTGGCCTCACCTCGTTTCTTCTCTCAGGGCTCCCATCTCTTTGTTTACGCAGTTCCAGATGCTAAAAATCACTGATCCTGCCTTGCTTATAAGTTTGTATGGCTTCTCCAGGACACCTCCTCCAGCCACTACCTTGTCTTAGGGTGAGGTTCTCCTAGGACTACGACTTCTTTAAGGTAAGTTAATGTATTCTTGCGATTTTGTGTTGGTTTAGTTTTCTCTGTAATTCGTAATGGGCAAGCTTCTCCGCGTTTCTTTCGTCGTTGTTCTTATGGTGGATAAGTTGATGTCCGTCGTTTGCAGATTAAATTATTTAAGAGAATATGGTTGGAATGGACTTGGATGTCAAAGTCCAACATGTTGCGGCATTAAGATACTCACAAAACTGGGCTGCGAATGATAAGAACAAAGGTCACTCACTTGTATTATGCTCTGTGTATTATGGTCTTTGCGAGCGGTTTGGATGGCGTTTTCCATGTTTTGAGACAACAACTTTAATACCAACAGTCCATTTCTTAAGAAATCAAGGGCTTGAATTCGTCAAAAACTAGTTGGTTTGGAGTTGCTGGTGTAGAGCAAACGATCGGCATTTTTCCTGTGCTTTGCTCTCATCAAAGTTTTATTTTTGGAAGAGAAGATCTCGCAAGGTTATGTCTGGTACTTCTTTCAAGTCTAAATTGGTAAGAACTTAGATTACCACAGGCCAATCCTTTGAAGTTCTTAATCCTGAAATGATTTCAATAGCGTAACTTTGATCAGACCATCATTTAATTAGTTTTTCTTTTTCTTGCGTGATTTCTCCTGTATGTGTATCTAGGTTGCCATCGTTTGAAATGAGTTCTTTCTTGATTATAACAGACCGGGCCAATTTGCTGGCCTTATTTTTCTTGTTGTCGAAATCATATCCAAATACTTATTTAAGGTTTTCAGACTCGAACTCGAAATCTTTAAATAAGTCTAGTTCGGCCACTCCGATTAAGCGGAGTTGCCTCACCTTGTTGGTTCTTGATTATATATTTCCTTGGAAGCCTTAGCTTCCTCATTCCCGACCTGAGAAGGACAAAACATTTTTACGAAACATTTTTACAATTCTATGTAAACTATAATTTAAGTAGAGAGTTGTCCAAAAGAAATGACAATCAAACGAGGCAAATGACAAAAATCAGAATTTATATGTGACCCCAAATGATTCTAATTATGGTCCAAGTAGGCTCTAACTATGTTTGATGCGTCTATATGTAGGATCCAGGTCTAAGTCCATAGCACCCAAAGTCCCAAACATTACCCTGAAACCAACTTCTAGAGGTGGAAGTACATTTGTATCCTATTATATACTCGGTCAAAGTCAATAGAACATTAAGGATCCAATGGAATCTTAGTTTTTTCTGTCACCCTAACTGCAACTTGTTTCTAGCAATCGATCTTGTGGTGTCTAAATCCATTATCCATTGATTTCCTAGTCTCAATCTAATCAATGTAGGTCGAATTGTGTCGAACTCGAAGAGAGGCTTCTGCAATCATATGCCGTTCTGCAGATTCTCTATCTCAAATGGACCACCTGGTGGTTGGTGCGTGGGACGTTGCACCTTGTAATAGAAGTCCTGAGCTGTGGTACGTATTTACATGCATTCAAGACTTCAAGTTGCTGAAACTAAGGATTAAATTGAGGAGATGGGATAATTCAAGACTTCAAGCTGGTGTAGATAATTGCTTATCTTCATCCAATTGAGGAGATGGGATATTTAAAACTAAGGATTAACTTCGGTTGGTGGGTATGGCCGCTTCCTTTGTGTTGTTTAGATTACCTTCCCGGAAGGTCACTTGAGCTTCAATGCCACTGCCAGCTAGTTGCTTAGATAAGTCCACGGGATCTCCGAAACCGAGCAATTTTCCAAGATGGAAATTGTAACCGTGACCTTCTTTTGCATTTCATCATCTTCGATTTCGGAAATGGTTATTCCGGACGAGATTTCCATGGTTTTCAGGAGGCAATTTGTAATATAATTGCTTGAGTCTCTAAATGCCTCATGTTATTTTAGTCCTACATGCCAAGGCTAGAAGTGGTTGACCACTCAGAGGCAAACCCACAGGACATTGTAGAGCCAGAAAAATGACGCTTAGAGATGGGCTCTTTTTAGACCACGTACATCTGTGGCCGAGTCGAGTGCTCGGCTAATATTTAATCAATTTAAAAAAAAGGTTGTTTATTGATTTCCACTCGGCCGAGCGGATTGGCCAGCCAATCCCGCTCTCGAGCGGATTGGCTGCTATTTATTTATTTATTTAGCTAACTATTTAGTTATTTTTATTTGGCATAATATTATTCATAAAAATAGATTTATTCGGATAAGATTTTTGTGGTTAGCTTATCTTTAGCAATAAATTTAAAAAATAATTTAATTTTGTATTTCTATAAATAGAGTACAATGTTAACATATTTTCATATACCATCTAAAATTCTCTCTTCTTTCACTACATAATCTCTTCTTATAAATTATTTCTATTATATTATTTCTATTATGGATCCAAATGATCCTAATTTTTCAAATTATCACTCATTCGGATCTTATAATCCTTCATCTTATCTAAATTCTGGAGAGTATTCGAACTCTCCACCATTTTATACCTCTCAATTTTCGCCAAATCTTTTCCAAATGCCATTGTTCCAACACAAACCCCCAAAATATTCCACAACACTTATCCTTCGATGGAGCTAGCCAGGTTAAAACTAAAAAGCCTGCACTAATTAATTGGGATGTCAAAGAAGACAATGTGCATTGGCCAACCTGCTTGTGCATTGGACGTGTGCATGGCGTGCATGAATTTTGTGTTTTAATTTATTGCAATCTCTGTCCAAAACATGTTTAATTTCGTGGCTGTAATAAGGCAAGATAAATGCCAATTAAGGAGGTTAAAGAGGAGGTTACAGATGGGAGGAGTGTGAGAAGGCTCGCCATAACTCCGCCTTAACTCCCACCTTAACTCCCGCCTTCTATTTGTAACTTGCGAAAGAGAATAATGGAGGGAATGAATTTTGAATCCAAATTGTCACGAGGAGAGTGATTGTACGCTGCGTGCGTGGGCGTTCGAGTGTTCGACCCTGGCCATTGGTTGGCTGCTTGAATTTCAAGCAGGTATATTCTCTTGTAATTAGACCCAAGTATGGTGTTTAAGTTGTAAATTCATTGGGGATAAAATATATCTACTTGTAAAAAAAGATGGTCGATCTTTGCAGGTTTCAGTTGCATTCGTTTCGTCGGGCTAAACTTTATGTCTAATTTCTTAGATAAACGAACTCGATAATGTCCTTCTTAAATATAAAAATGTTGAAATTATAACTATCAAAATATATCAAGTTATGTATATGTGCCGGAATATATCTGCATGTAACCATCAATGCGGGACACTGCAGATCAGAAGTTTCCGCATCAGGATCGTTGTCTCGTATTTAATTTTTGAAATGGACAAGTCTTTACTCATCAATATCATCATCTTAGTGTATCCGGCGCGGATCAAACTCGAGGAAAAAAATTGTTGTCGAAGTTGGCAAAGGACAAGCGTTTTGGAAGATTGGCCACTTGCCATTTTAAACACTATACCACAAAAAGGCTTATGACATTTAATTGCACATGGCCTCTGCAAGCGATTCATTACTAAGCATTAACATGGTCCTTTGCTGCAGCATTGCATCAACTATACATGTGTTTTTTTTATAAGTAAAGTTCTTTATTAGTATAAGTTGTAATATACAATTTATACAAAACGTGCCCTCCCGACCCGAGTGGTGACTCCCCTTGTATTCTCGTACGAAGGTTGCAGCCGAGACCTCAATAAAAATTTAAACATTGTAAAACCTAATGGAAAAAAAAAACGATGCTAGGAAAAAGAACTGCCTCGAATACACTGTTATACAAAGTCTCCTCAACTATGCGTGTTAATCTATGCAACTTACTTCCGCAAATACTCAGAAGTATTTAGATCAATTCGAAGGAGAGTTATTTTAACTTAAGCAATAGGTCTCGAATTCGATCCTATTGTGACGTAACAATGTTAAAATTTGCTAGCATTCAAAGCTTCTTGCCTGACTCGGGTCTGGATTAGTCGGATCGCCACTTCGGGAGAAATATTTTTCCATCTTTTAATAACTTATGGCATAATGTACTTGAATCAAAAAATCAACTACTATGTATTTGGAAACATATACTAAAAGAATTGCTCTTTTTTATGTCCGACGTGTTTACTATAAATATAGTGTGAACCGAATACTTGAGGTTTCATAGAAGGGGAAAAAAACAAATATCTTAACTTTTGTTTCAATGTCTTTTGAAAGATGAAAGATTGGCCGGTCGTCATATATAATATAGGTTGACGCAACTGATTAAAAAAGTGAACATAAATATTTAAATTAATGCATTATAACATCAAGAGAGAATATAAATAAAAGCTGGGTGTATCTTATTACTCAATTAGTCAAAAACTATAAAGAAATCAAACACCTAGTTTATTCCTAACCAACCTAACATGTGTCATCGGTGACATACGTAATTTCGTATAGATATATTTGTTGGTTAAATTATCTAGTATTCAGATATTTACTAAGTGAACTGATGAAGATTTAAGTTGGGCATGAGAGTTTGAATAATGAAAAAATTCTCCCAACAATTGTTTAACATTTTTAAGTTCTCATAGTTTAAATTTGAAAATTTTTAATAAACTAGAATAACTAGTTTTTCGGTTGTTATTTCGAGTAAACACACTATTACCTTATCGTAAGATATGAACTTCAACACTCTAATCCCAGTATCTTATTACTCAAATTAGTCAAAAACAACATATTCTGATGACATCTCTGACTCTAATCAAACAGAAATAATATATACTTTGGTTTTGGTGGAAAACAGAAATAATATATGCTTGCTAGATCATATATTATATGGAAAAACTGAGCACGTGCCAGCTACAAGAACACACGAGTGAGCTACACCGCCTCCACGAGCACCTGCCACGTGGTACTAAGACACTGTTTTCCATGTATAATCGCAGCCGTTAAATGCAAGATCAACGGTGTAAATAGCCGTATGGCATTTGAGGCCACCCCGTTGCTGCTCTCCAAATAAATGGGATTACACACTCTGATTAGACTTCCAAACGTGAGGGTCAGTTATGCTTCCGATGACGAATTTCTGTTGAGTTTAATAAACTCGAACGTCATTTAAATTTGAGGTCTCTCCTGTCCTCGTTGAATATAATATCCGAACATTTAATAGAACGATTAAACTAAATTTTAGTTAGGATAAACTACTAAAATTTGATCTATATGCTCAGCAGTAATTTTTGTGTACTTCTTAAAAAGATTTGGTCTGCTCTATGACACTCCATTGAATATTTTGTTTCCTGTAGACATTTGTTATGGTTCCATGCATATAGACATTTATGGAGCGTACACTTGTTTTTTACTTAACTCCTAGCTCCACAATAAAAACACTTGAAAACTTGAATCCGTAACGTCAATATGAGAAAGATATTTGTTCGTTTCGCAAAAAAAAAGAAAGAAATTTGCTCGCCTGTGTGAGTAACCGTGAGATGTCATGTCAATATCTTCTTGCATGTATATAAAACTCAGAACTAATTGTCTTTGAAAGTCCACATACATCGTATTTAGATTCGAGTATTATCAGATTTTAAAAAAAAATCTCTCCTTCAATTGGTAGATTAAGATGTCTAGAGATATTAATTTCCAACTCTACCGATGAAATGTTTTTTAGAAGGTTTTATTGAGAAGTCTACCACAGGAAAATAAATGCAAGTAAATTGCTCAAGAGCGGCCGTTCGGAGCATGTTTTCTATGGTCCCAACATATGAGTGGTAATATTTATATCAATTAATTTTAAAAAAATTTAGAAGAGAAAGTTAATCTTATAAAATTAATCATAAATGTAAGAAATGATCAATTGAATAAATAAAGTCATTTATATGTTAAAGATCATTATAGAATTTTCTAGTTCGTTTGACCATTTTATGACTTTGCATCCAATTAAACTGAATTTAATGGGTCTGATCATTTTATGGTTTTGATCGCATAACAACTAGGAAATATTTTGCAATGGTCCTTTTATAAATATCACTTCACTTATTATACCAAATGATTAAAATGACCATTTTATTTTCTATATTTTATTAAAAAAATAATAATTCAAATATTATCTATAAAATTAATACTTCTACGTCGAGGCCGCCTTCACATTAAATGCCTTTAAAGTAGATGCGTAATTTTTTACCGAGCTCTATGTTACTTACACACGATGATCAAAATCTATCTACCAAGTGTAAGCAGCCTCAGCATCATCAAGTACCCAACCAAATAAACCATCAAACTCTCGTGGAGCTCAATTTGACTCTAAATTTAAAGAGTATTTTTAGGACTGAATATTCACTAAACTGATTTCACATTTAAATTTAAAACGATTTCAAAATTATAGCAAATTTTTCTTACTAAATTTTGACAATGTTTTATTCTCGATGCTCGAAGATACCTAATTTCCTTAGAACAATCATCGTAGATCAGTGCAAGTGGTTAACAGATAGTATAACTAGGAGTGTTTGGTGGTTTTCATAAAATGTATCTAGCGAGCGTGGAATCATCTCCGCAATCACTAAGGACTCTCAAAATTGTATTGTCATATTTTTTCGATAAATAGATTAAATTTTATATATACTCCTAAATTACACCAAGTAGTACAAAAAACATAATCTAATTATTAGTTACTTTTTAAATTTCTCCAATCACGAAAAAACATCATGTACAAAAATATGTCTTAGTCATATTAGTCATTCGTAAATTCGGCGAGTGATAACTTGAGTAGTGAGAACCATTGATTGTATTGTCACATGTTTGTATGTAGGTGGTGGGCATCGGATGCTTGCTTGGCTGAAAGTCATCCCAATCCAATTCCACTCATTGAATGGTCTTACTCCATTAACCCAGTTGAAGCATAGGCATCCAAGACTTACCAGTAAAGATGGGACTACTCTGAAGTGGGACTCAATTCAGCGTAAATTTTTGTCAACACACCAATATACCTTTCACAAACCAGGAATAACTAAATTGATCTCACTCGAAAGTGAAATTGTGTATTATGATTTACTTTTATATTTATCATCTGTCTTTTTTTTTGGGCAAGTAAATTGATTATATAAATAAGAATAGGATGTACAAAAGGAGAGTTGGGAGACTTAGAGACAGAACCTCAGGCTCCCAAGCAAAAGGCAAAACAAAGCCACATCATCTAAGGGAATCCAAGTACAAGAATAGGTTTTGGGGCCCTAACTTAGACAACGAGTTTGACTAGCGGAGCCATTCATGGGCATGATTGAGAATAGCATGGGTGAGAAGCTCCCGATTATACCTACTACCTTGAAAAATAGCCCGATTTCAGCTGATGCGGGCTAAAGCGGAGGCTATAGAACTTTTGCTTCAGGGCATTGATGGAGAAAATATCCTCCCCACCAAATGACCAGACCAGCTCATCATCCCTGGAGTTAATTGGACTTGCATGTAGGAAAACATTTGTATAGTAGCTATAGTATATGATGTTTGTTCGGTGTTGGAAACGGATTGTCTATTGGAATATAATTTCGTAAATGATTCATCCTCTTTGGTCTCTTGGCAAGTCAACTTGCTTGTAACTAGACTTAGGCTTCTCTTAGATGATTTATCAAATTGTACGTTACCATTAGCACCTAGACTACTTAACCAAGTGGCGGATTGGTTAAGCAAAAACTGTAGGCTTGGGTCTCTCCTGAAGAATTGGTTAATTGTTCCCCCGGCAGAACCCGATGTTCTCCTATTTACAGATTTCCCTACTTAAAGGTTTAATATATTTAGTTGTTTGTTGCCCCTCAAAAAAAATCCCAATATTTTCCGACTTGTTAAAAGAAATTTTTAGGTTTTTTAATGGTTAATTAATATTAGGCTCATATGTTGCTCTCACAACCAATATCCTGCGACTGACCAAAAGCTTTGTCCAAGTGTAAGTACTTGAATAACTTAGCATAAGATCTGTATGTAGTGTTAATCGAAACGGAGGAATACACTTATTCATGCAAATAAATGTTACAAAAACTCATATTAAGGCAAGTGTTTCAGAAGAATCTCTCTCATCTCATGAGAAGTTTACCATTGATTAAGAAAAATAAAAAACGACGAGCCAGTGATCAATTCTTTTGGACCCAACAAAATGTAAATCCCCCTCATTTAGCAAGTGGTGAAAAAACAGGTCAACGGGATAAAAACCAATCTAAAAGTAGTTGCTAGGAGCTGGGGACCACACTCTTGGCGTACGCAATCGTGGGACCCACACACAACGACTCCTGCACTGGTAGTAAACGGCTCGGGCATCTGGCTATAGTGGACGTGTATATGTATATATATATCCCCATGTAGAGGCGCCATACTTGCAATTTCAGAACCCGTCACAAGTAGAAAGAGCAAGCAAAGAGAGAGTTCGAGTTCGAGTTCGAGTTTGAGTTCGAGTTCGAGAGAGAGAGCATGGCCAGCATTGAGAACCACCACCACCAGAGCTCGGTGTTGCAACCTTCTTCGCGGGGTGGTGGGTCGGCAAGCAACCGCATAGCCTCTGTTGATTTGGAGGGGAAAGAGGATGATACCTCCATTGGCCATGCTCATCACCAACTAGACAAGGTCAGTCCCTGGATCCGGATTTCGAGTTTGCTTATTTTAGATATTGTCTGATGTTTCGTTCAGTCGTATAACAATAAAGTACGAGAAGTACTAATTCGGACAACCCGAGTTGGTCATTATCCTCCTCCGGTTCAAATCTCCTCACTTCATTTTTCTTCAGATTATTATCCATATTGTTGTAGATCTTTTTCTCTTTGTTTTGCTATTTAATTAACCAAAGTTGGAATTGTGTGCGTTTTACTGTTTTAGTGGTGAGTGACTCGTTTGTTGCACTTTCTTCCAATGATAGACACCTGGATGGAGAAAGTTTTTGCAATATGTGGGACCTGGGTTCATGGTCTCTTTGGCTTACCTTGATCCAGGCAACTGTGAGTACCTTAATTTTTATCCGAAATACTCCTTTTTTTTAATCTCAGTATTCAAAGTCGAACTCGGCCGGACTCTATTTATGGACGGCCCTTCCGGTGTCTTTACATTCAAGGCTTAAATACTCCATTTTGACTTAAAACTGTGCATGAAATTAACGGAAACCCTCTTTTATGAACACAGTGGAAACCGACTTGCAGGCTGGAGCTAACCACCGATATGAGGTAAGTAATTAATGAAAAAATTATACACAATTTATAAATTCTATAAAATTGTACAAAATGGAGACAAGTAACAACAAAAAAACAAAATGATACTTGCCAAAATGACACAAGTCATAAAAAATAACACCCGAAGTGGGATAACTAAATAAAATGTTTGTGCATGTCATTTTCAGCTGCTTTGGGTGGTACTTGTTGGATTGGTATTTGCACTCATTATCCAATCACTCGCGGCGAACCTTGGAGTCAGCACAGGTAATTAATTATAGAGATATAATCAATAAACAATCACGAGATATCACTTCCAAGAAGAAAGTTAATCTGGGACGGAATTATATGTTAAATTAAAATTCCCATTTATGTCACATACATTGTCAGGAAAACCGAGTTTGTATAAAATCCAAACATAATATATCCAAAAAAGTGATCCTAATGAAATTTGTCTACGTCCCTTGTTAAACCAACTTGCAAGTTGCACCAATTAATCAGATACATTCAAGCGGTTGCCTTTTTTTTTTTTACAAGTATGATTTGGTATTCGAACAATTAAGATTTTATCGGTATACCTTACATGATTTACATTCTATCTCTTAAATTTTGTTGAAAGATGGATGATTCGAATATTACTCACTATTTATTATTAATTAATATTAAAAAAACCATCATAAAATTCCTCGAGAAATACTTTCCATACTTATCTTGGGTTTAATTTATCAGGGAAGCACTTGTCAGAGCTATGCAAGGCCGAGTATCCCATTTTTGTGAAGTATTGTTTATGGTTGCTTGCTGAGTTAGCTGTTATAGCGGCTGATATACCAGAAGGTAAACTTATACTATTATTGGAAATTAAAAATTATTTCATTCTTTATTGTTAGTAATAAGAAATATATTTTAATCCAACTGTTGGTTTTAACATGTAATTAATGAGTAATTATATATTAAACTTGATTAATTAATAAATTAATTCGTTAATAATAAATTACTTACTTGTTGAAGCAAGAGGTCCACAGGTTCAGGTCGACTATGTCTTCGTGCCAGTCGAATTACGATCACGTTATAACGGATTCGTAATTAATTTTCACGAGATTTTCTCTATTGAAAATCTGATCAAAACTCATGGACTATTCCAAAGTTTTGCCTTTCTATTGAGTGGTTGTCTGTCAAAATTTATTTTGGTTCAGCCGAATTTTCCTTTTTATGGAGAAATCCGGCCAATCCACATGGCACTTATGGGCTGCATGTCCGCCATGTGGCAAAGCTACCCCTAGCTTTGCCACATGGCACCACGTCAGCGTGCCACGTGGGCCGCCAACTCTGGTGACAACTGCCCGAGCGCCACGTCATGCTGACGTGGCGCCTGCAGTGGCCTCGGGCCGGTCAACGCGGATTGACCGGCCCATTCGGCCCAACATTTGGGCCTGATGGGCCTGGGCCCAATTAGGCACAATAATAATTGCCTGATTAGGCCTAAAGGTCCAACACCAACCTTGTCATTATTTATAGCTGAGCTTGTTCTGATCAATAACACAATCTGAATTCCTTACGTGGTCGACTGATACTTCCATAAAATATTTTTTTTAAAGTAAAAGTTATATTACTTCTCATAAAATAACTTTAAAGTCACACTAATGAATGTTACAATAGTTTAGAAGAGAAAAACTAAGATACAACTAGATTATCGCCCAGTTTAATCATATGTTTCGAATTTAAGTATTGATAATAAAGTTGATATTTTAATAAAAGTTTTGCAGCTATTTACAGTTCTGCCCGATTATAATTAATTGGTCTAGAGAGTATCTCATATCTGAATATTAATAGAAAATTTTGTATAAATTTTCTTGACCCTTGAATAGGCATAACAAATTTGAAATGCGCATAGATAGTTAGAAAGTTTTGGACAAGTTCCTAAACAGTTGTAACTAAAATGACAACTTTAGAAAAATTTTCTTTAAATAAATATAATCTGATACGGGTTTATTGACAATTAGAATTTCATTAAAAAATTAGGTTTATATCCGGTTTGAGAGATTTGATTCGGTTTTTGTCCTGGCTGTAGTGATTGGGACAGCTTTTGGGTTGAATATATTATTCAACATCCCAGTGTGGGTTGGAGTTCTCTGCACTGGCTGTAGCACCCTTCTCCTCCTTGGCCTCCAGAAATATGGGGTAATATAATTAATTCAATCCTACTCTTATTCGCATATCCAAGTCCGATTCTAAATACGAGGTTTATCCTTAAAGAAATTTTTGTGACATCTTCGCTGAGAGTCAAGTACCGTTGAATATTGTATAAAACTAATTCTCTTTATTCCTCTGTTCATATGTATTTCATACAGTACTTACTTATTCTTATTTAGAGTTAGAGAAAATTTTATGTAATTCTGTAAACAGAATAGAAATTCTATCATTGTTAGATCGATCCATAGAATTGCATTGGACGAAGACGGATCCAATAATAAAATTTTCTCTTTTTACTAAACATGAAATTCAAAATGATGTTGGATAGAAATGAAAGAATGTCTACAATACTTAGACTTAATGAGATACAATTGAAATTTTTTGTCGGTTCATTGATCAGGGCTTAAGAGAAGAACTTTATAAGTTTTCAATAATTGAGGATACAGATCAAGGAATTGAATTTCACTTATTTGTGAAAAATTATCAATTAGTAGAATAATTGATAAACGAAAAAAATATTGTCTATGAATCACTCACCTATTCTTCAGAATTCTATGTATGCGCAGGATTAATTTGGAAAATAAATAGGAATATGACAAACTTCTTAATAGTATTTTTTTCATTTTTAAAATTTGTGTCCGGAAAATTTCTTTAAAAATTCAAGTAGTTTATCACTTTGACCATCTAATATTCATAAACCAAATGGTTATTTAACTAAATTTATGTTGATTTATTTCTAAATTATTGTCAGAGCAAACTACAATTTATGAGTTTGATTCGCCTCAAGCACGGATCCTAAAATGCCAAAAATAGAAAGTACATGGTGCTTAAATGTTTTTTTCCCAAAATTTTAGAATACTGCCAGAACAAATATAAATTAGTATATCTAGTCAATAGAATTTTAACAATTTTACCTATCAAAAAAGAGAAGTTCAACAATCTGTAAACAGAAATTGGTCTATAAATTTAATTCTTACCCGATTATTAATGTAATTATGCCCTAATTAACTATTTGAAATTACATTTGTCCATAGGTGAGGAAGCTGGAATTATTGATAACAATAATGGTGTTCATAATGGCTGCATGTTTCTTTGGAGAATTGAGTTATGTGAAGCCTCCTGCCACCGACGTGATTAAGGGCATCTTCATCCCTAAGCTCTCCGGCCAAGGAGCCACCGGAGACGCCATCGCCCTCCTCGGTGCCCTTGTCATGCCGTAAGATACAATAACATCACATTCTAATACTTTCTTCGTTCAGTGACGAAGTCAGAAAATTTTATTCGTGGGGTCAAATTTATTTTCCCTATTCAATTACTATCAAGTTTTTTTTTGTAAAAATACAAATTTCGTGGGTCCATATAGAACTTTGTATGCGGTTAAATTAAAATTAGACAAACTTTGCATGGCTAATTGTAAGATAATTTGTTGATATTGATCAAGTAGTCATGAATTGATTAAACTCTCTCAATTCGATACAGGCACAATCTTTTTCTTCACTCAGCTTTGGTGTTATCCAGGAAGATCCCTGCCTCTGTCCGTGGCATCAATGTAAGCTTCATTTTCGTTTTCATTTTTCCAGAAAGTTTGAAATTGTGAAATAAGTTCATTTTTTTATACGTATAAACAAGATTACTACATTGAGAACTAAAAATGTCGTAATTTCTTCTAAAGCTATATATATTCAGGATATATTTCACACATAGTTGTAAAATATATCTAAACCCTAAAATTTTAGGAGAGAGAATAGAATCAGAACCTCAACAATTGGACAAACCAGCAATTCGTCTGATGCGTAGCAAAGAAAAAGTAGTGTACCGCAAATATGGTGATTAGAGACGACGTGTATAGGCTAATGATTCATTAAGCATTTCTTAGTTTCGTTGGGAGACAAGTCAGATACCTAATTGAAGGAAAAAAAAATCACTTTTCACCCTGTAATTATTTAAAATGGCACAACTAATACTTTATACATCACATTAGTCCAATTAGTATCTTGTACTTTTTTAATAAATTAGATAATTAGCATCTTAGAACTAATTTAATTTATTATCAGTGACATGTCGTCATCTTAAATCTGTCACAGCATCATTATTTTGAAAATAATGTAACATACCTTTTTCCAAAAAGAACGAAAAAGTGAAAGTGCAGCTATATAGAAATCATTTTTTTAATTTATGACATTTAGAATCAAGCATTGTTGGATCCTATTTAAAGGCGATTTTCTCAATGGTATTTTTTACATTCATAAAACTTGAATTTAAGACCGTCTTAAGTGAATCGAAGTATATTATTATTTGGACCAACTCCTATTAATTAATATACAAACAATTATCAAAATGACATCCTTACCTATGGTTTGCCTCACTTCTGTTTTTTTGTTTCCCTTGAAATGAACACACAGGATGCATGTCGATATTTCCTAATAGAAAGTGGGTTCGCCCTGCTGGTAGCCTTCCTAATCAATGTAGCGGTCGTCTCGGTGACGGGCACAGTTTGTTCGGAGGACAGTATTTCCTCACAAGATGTAGACCGGTGCGGCGACCTCACCCTCAATAATGCTTCTTTCCTTCTTCAGGTTCCACCCCATACCAAATTAATAGTTATCCTACAATGTACTAAATTGTAAATTTTCTTATTTTCTAAAACTATGTTTCGAATTTTTTTCATAGAATGTGTTAGGAAAATCAAGCTCCACCTTTTACGCAATTGCGTTGTTGGCGTCGGGGCAAAGCTCCACTATTACAGGAACTTATGCAGGGCAATTCATCATGCAGGTAATAATTAAATTAGTATTGGTTTTTAACTTTTTATTAATATTCTTTTTTTAGAATATTTTTATTAATATTCGGAGGTCTACTAGACGGACTAATATTTTGGTTTATGTTAATATTTCTACTTCAAAATACAGGGTTTCTTGGAACTTAAGATGAGAAAATGGACGAGGAACTTAATGACCAGGTGCATTGCTATTACACCAAGTCTAATTGTCTCAATTATTGGAGGATCTTCAGGAGCCGGCCGGCTAATCATCATTGCTTCGGTAAGAATAAAAAACATAATATACTATATAATACAGTCATCGGAGTTTCCAATTCAATCAATTTTTTTGTTATTTACCCCTTATAAATAATTAATTATAATTTATTTTGCAGATGATACTGTCATTTGAACTCCCATTCGCCCTCATCCCGCTCCTTAAATTCAGCAGCAGTAGTACCAAGATGGGCCCACATAGAAATTCCATATACGTAAGTTGATGGTAACATGTTTTTTCAAACTTTACTACCAAAAAATCAATATCAACAAATTTACTTCTAAATAAAATGTAACATTTTTCGACTCTAAATATATTCGTGCAGATCATCGTGATCTCGTGGATTTTGGGGTTTGGAATCATTGGGATTAACATCTACTACTTAAGCACAGCCTTCGTCGATTGGCTAATCCACAACAGCCTCCCGACGGTCGGAAAGGTGTTCGTCGGGATATTAGTGTTTCCGTTAATGGGGATTTATCTCCTCTCGGTTATTTATTTAACCTTTCGGAAGGATACCGTTGTAACTTACATTGAACCCAACAAGGAACAAGAACCCCAAACCCAACAACACTTGGAAAGTGGCTTAGGCAATGACACACAACAAGACAACATTGGTCGTGTGCCTTATAGAGAGGATTTAGCTGATATTCCATTCCCGGAGTAGAAGAAAAAAAAATGCCCATTAAGTTTATTGGTTAATGGAAAAGTTAATCCATAATCAATTTCGGTTGTATATTGACCGCTTTTTGTTTGATGTATCCATAATTTGCGGTTTTTCTTGGTGCCTGTTTGTGTAATATACCGGTCTTGCGTAATAAACAATGTAATGTAATTTGGCTCGAGGATCAGTCAAATATATCTATCTGATACCCTTTTGTAAGTTGGAAAATTATAATAAATATAAGGAAGTTGTCAAATGATACTTAATCGTCTACTATCGTCGAGTGTGCAAATCATCTTAAGAGTTTTTATAACATACCTAAATGGAGTTAAATTCGAATAATGGAACTCGGACCGCCCGGATCCCACGAGTGAATAGAAAGTTGGATCTACATTTACATTGGATCTCACCTGAATCGCCCCATCTATCCTCCTGAGGAGAATAAATTGAATACATGCATTAAGATACGAAGGTTTATTGGTCCACAACAACAAAATCACTTTTTCACTCTTTCATATAGTAGGGGATTTCACTTGGAAAAGAAAATGTTCCATACTAATGGATTCGGGCCCATACCCATGGGTTTCAATGTACCAGATCTTGTAGTACTTACGAATGAAGCCCTGTCGATTAGTATTACACAGAAGAAATCCAAACGTATCATACAACTCTCTGTTGTACTGCGTTCTCCAAGTGTGCTTGTTTCTCCTTCTTTCTTACCATGGGAAGTCTTTTTGAAAGAAAACTTCAAGGAGAAGAAAAAAGAAGGCGTTAAAAGACCCTCCCGGCCACACCTTAGACACTAAGATAAAATGCACTTACATTAAAATCAATTGGAGAGCCTTGTCATTTTGTTTCTTTCTTGGCTCAAATTCCTATTAGTAGGGATGGCAATGGGCAGGATCCGGGTAGGATCCATAGGACCCAGATCCTTATCCTCTTTTTAAATGGTCGATCCAGATCCTTACCCTTATCCTCTTTAAAAATAAAGATTCGGGCAGGATCTGGGTCCTAAAAAACCGAGTAGGATCAGGGCGACCCGCGGGTCCATATTTTTTATAAAATATTTAATTCAAAAAAATTAAATTATCTTTTGATAGTTTTCAAATAGCAATGAGATATTTTCATTCATTAAACATATCAATACAAAGAAATCAAACAAGCAAATAAAAAAAAGTTGAAGTTGGGTAAGTTAAAATTGAGAAATTTGTTCGTGATTTTCACTCATATTACTTGGGGCCTGTGGTTGCTTCGTAATGGTATTATCTTCAATGAGGCGATGTGCGATAATGAGCTTCTCTTAAATTCTGTGCTCTTTCATGCCCAAGAGTGGGTCTTTTGGACGAATGCCTCGATCATTCACAATCAATCGCTGCTCACTTTCTTGATTGCCTACAAAGATTTATAGGTCCCTCTTCTTCACCTCTTGAGATTGAGGGAACATTTTGGTCGGGGGTGAGATTGTAACCGATGTAAATATCGGGACCATGTATCTTGTCTTTCTTTTTTCGCTTGCTTTGTTTTAAATTTTCGTTTTAATAAAGAATATTTATCTACCAAAAAAATTGAGAATTTGTTATTATATCTAATAATTAATATATATTATATTAATTTAAAAAATTCGGGTAGGATCAGGGCAGGATCCTATAGATCCATATCCATGCCCTTATCTTTTTAAAATATCAGGATCCGGGCAGGATCAGGGTCCAGACCCGGTCAAAGTCAACGGATCTTGGACCCTTCGGGTCTGGATCAGGGTAGACCCCCAGGGTAAGGATTTAATTGCCATCCCTACCTATTAGACTACATAGCATATCAATTAGTTTGTGAAGTGATTTCAACTTAACTAGAAGTCTCAAGTTCGATTCCCAAATAATAATGCATAAAAACTTGGTATGAGTTTTTTTTTATACCTTATCCAGACTCGAACTCAAGTTATGATATTCGAAATCGAATACTATTTTAAGAGATGACTAGTAGAACTTTAATGAATTCAATCCTCTCACCAGGTGCTCCTATTAGATTCGACAAAGCAAATAACCATAATCACCTTTCAATTGAAATAAGATTGTGAATCGATTTTAAGTAACAACTCAAATGACTACAAATGATGTGAGGTAACATATAAACGACAGCGTTTCCTGAATCATCACGGTCCCTAATAATAAACCACCGAAACTGCACTAGATGGATGTTGAAGTAAAAAACTACCACTACAAGAAATAGCACCAAAGGCTATCTCGTTTCATTGTACACTTGCACAATGAATTACACAGCTACCCAATTTCCCTAACTGGTGTTACAGAAGCTCACAGTTGCCATCCCGAAGGGCCTGTCGCGGGCATATGCAATACATACAGCGCGGCATGCATCATCCAGCGAGATATGACATTCTCGGCCCATTCGGGCACTTCTTTTGACCCGAGTTGCAGCTCAGAGATAAGCTGTGTATCGGGTCGGAAACAGATGACACGATGATCGATTCAAACTAGTTTCTCTTCTTTCAACCTAAACCAGATCTTGGACCAGATGCTGACCTGAGCATCTGATTAAGATTAGGCTGCGAATTTCCAGGATTATTGAATCCAGCGTTGGACGAATCGGAGGAAGGCTGTATAGCTGATAGAGGCAGCCTGGGTCCCAATGGAAACATTGGTTGCTGTTGGCCCCGCTGCATAAATGACATGTGCGGATGCACTTGTGGATTGGCGGTATACCCTGAGATGCTCGACGGAGAAGCAGAGGCAGGCATCATTTGTTGCCGGCTGTTATTCACATCAGTGCTCCCCATTGAAGGAGAAATGCTACCAAGATTCATTTGTGAAGTACCCCCGACTCGGGTTGATAGAATGCGGGCGCGCTCAGCAGCAAATCTTTGCCTTGTCTTCTCCACTTGTTCACACTCCCTCATGAGAAAGGTTTCCACTTCAGCAAACTGCTTCAGCTTCAGCTCCAGTCGCTTCAACTGCCACGAATAATTCATTTTAATCCATGAGAAAACTGAGCCTAAAAGCAAACATACATTAATGCAACTCTTCCAACTCTGCAATTACATTAATTGGAGTTATTATAACAATCCATTGCCATGTAAAAGAACATAAAAGAGAAATAAAGTAGTCAGAAAAATCTTGAGGAAGAAAATACGCGCGTCTACTCATACTTGATGATTTATGATATTAGCAGATAGCCTCTGAATTTCCCGCTCCTCGTGATCTGCAAACAGTTTAGCCTTCATTGCTGCAGCAGAAAGTCCAACTTTTGTAGCAACTTTTACTTTTGCTGCAGACAGAGGAGTAGCTTCTGACTGACTCTCCCCCCGTAGACCATGTTGGAGGTCATCTGAAGCCAGAATTCGTAGGGAAACTTAATAAACATACATGAGAAAGAAGCACATACAAGGACAATGACACGAGGGGAAAAAAGTTTAACCAAAGTACCAAACCCACCTTTTGGCTTAGTTGAACTTCCAACGTCATGAAAATTGCCTTCTCCACCATTTGATCTTTCTGAATCAGTCCTACATGTGAAGAAAAAGAATTTTCCAGAAGATGGAAGGAGCACTTGACAGAACCAAGCTCACACACTGCTAGAATCAGGGACAGCATCTAGGGTGATTTGCAATCGACTAAGACATTTTGCCCCACTAATACAAATATCATATATTTACTGTCGGCAATTCTTGTGGCACATATCATAGTTCCCCTTAAACCATAAACAAAGCAAAATTTAGCGTATAGATTTTAGATTCCTGCCACTGCATGCTTTAAGCCACCAGTAATATGTTTACAAAAAGTCGACCATTTGCAAATGTCATGTCAGTATAAATCGCATTCTTTTTAAATCAAAATCATAAATGATGCATGCCACTCTATAAACGAATCGAAATGCACATGCAGAACTTCAAGAGATGCCAACCAATCAAATCCATTCGCTAGAAGTTTAAAATGTAACACCAAATACTTGCTATTCCTAACTAAATCAAGGCAGTAAAATGACACTAGGAGTGAAGGAATCACTCGCAAGTTCAATGGACAGCAGGCGTTTCATATATAAAGAAACTTCAAGTATCATAAATATGATACCGATGCTTCAATGCTCTGGCAAAAGTAACATGCTCACCTGTCATCTTCCGCAAGTGCAGCTAATGATGCATGAGCACATGCAGCGGCAACTCTTGGTCCAACAGCAGAGGCAAGAAAGGAAACCTAGAAAGATTTGATATCGATCATTTATGAATCAAATAAAGCAAAATTGATGCATCTTTCAGGTTATCTTAGACAGGAAAGCCTCTAGAGCATGGAAGCATGTATGTTATTGTGCCTATATTGATGACTTCAAGGAAAAATGCATTGCATTGGATGCAATATTTTACGAGTCACATCCTACCCTTACAATCACTATACCATTATGCTGCAGCCTAATGCCCTCATCTAATTCGTGTCAAATAAGATATGCAACAAGGAAACTTATGATGCAAATTATTGGTCCCAACTCTTCTCACCAATCCATAATAATTTTGATTTCCTCAAACCTAGAGGTAATATATTTTTTCTAAATTCTCTCGGACAAATCAGAAGAGGAAGGCAACCCAGCTATCCAAAAAGGAACTGTTACATCAACGATTCTAGGGACAAATAAGAGCTGGGATGCAAAACCTATGTGCAAGCTAGAGTCCGGTGCATTGTAAACAAAAGTAGGACCTTGTTACTCAATTGGATATCGGACTATAGAGCAGTTACTATGTCTTAGACTTGTCATATTTTCCCACAATATTTACTGCACGGTCATCAGTATATGTCAGACCCTATTTGTTTTTCCATTTTGTTGCATGTCTTTATTCGCCTTTCCCAAAATCATTACAAACCAGAAACTAGGAACGAGGATTCAAGTATGATTCACATTAAATGAGTCATAATGAGCATGCTAGAAAATTACACAATTGAAGCTGTTGTGTTTGACACCTCAACAGATACCACCGTAAAGGGAGAGGCAAATGTCCTACCACAAAATGGCTTAATGCCCATAACAAAAAGTAACACAACGAAAGGGGATAGCTGAAGAGAGGACACAGATAGCAACTTGCCAATGACATAAGGGGATTTCCGGAATTTGCAAATGGCAGCTTGCTTTCAGTTTCAGCATCTTGGGCACACGAACCTATTGAGTGGAATATATATTAAAACTGATTAATTTGCCATCATGCTAGGTATTAGATCATCAGAAGTCAAGTAAAACTACCATTTAAGTTGGAATTAAGTCCCCTGTGATTGTCTCCATTGGATGATTCTGACATGACTGGGACGTCAATATTGTCTAAAACCCCATCCTCAATGGGTAAACGCAAAAAATGAAGAATGCACTGAGCTTTGGACTTGGTTCCAACATAGTCTGCAATTTCATTCCAGCTCTCATTATAAATCTCCATTGCCTCAAGTAGCAGCAGAGTTTCCTGGTCAGTCCAAGTTTCTCCATCAAGATCACCATAATCTTTTCGAGAATCTACCAATACAAAGTCTACAGACGAGTGGCCAGCCACAAATCTCCCCTCATGGAAGCAACTTGGACATAATAATATGTTAACCTGCCACAAAACTAATTAATCAGCTGAACATACGTTTTCAGGGAAACGAATAAATAAAATCATGAATATCAAAAGTACAGTCCCTAGAATGCTCTGAAAGTCTCAAATCAACCAGGATTCATCAGTCACTCCTCTTTCAGAGAACAGAGGAGAGCTAAAAATAGCATAAAGGCTGAAAGGATCATGAAGAAGTATAAGTACCTCCTTCTGGGACTGATAGTTCAGATTTAAAATTGGCCGAGAACAATGGTGACAACTGTTTTCAGATAAGTGCTCTCGAATTCTGCTGTCCAAGTCAGGGATGTCATCATCATGACACGATAGTGATGTGTAAACATCAGCTGCCTTGAGCCTACATTTGGGCTTGTCAAATTTGACCAAACTATCAATAGACTTTAAAGCAGCTGATGGCACATGGACCTCACCACTCGGTTCTTCTTTTAAGTAGAACCTGCCATCCCAAGATTCGCGAGCAGGCGGAGCTGCACAGTAATTGATTATTCCCCAATGATCAAGGAACCTCATAATGCGGATCAAATCTTCTTCCTCTACACCAACAACCAGTCCCTGACAATCGGAAACTGTAACCCTTTTCTCTGGATTGGACATGTATTTAGCAACAATGTGATTTCTGCATTCCATGTACTTCTCTGGAGTATGTTTTGGGGATTTACCAGAGAAAAAATGTGGCACCGCTTGTCTCTCTAATCGATGTACACTTGAAGGAGAAAACCAATCTATTACAATGAAACCCAGCATTCAGCACATCAAAATGTATAAAAGTTCATAAATGTCAACACAAAAGAGTTGGAATACACACACACACACACGAAAAAATGCATGAGCCCAAACAAGCCAGTGCAGAAATTTGACTCTACAGCTACCCTAATATACTTGCTCGGCAGGGCACAAGAATAAAAGTCGTGTCGATTCACACTACCCAAAATCAAAGAAGTTTGATTTCATGCTTCCTTGCAAGGATCTAGATCTAATCAAATCCACGAATTTGCACAAGTTTGTAACCTTGTTTATGTTTCCGATCATGAAAGACAAAGAAAAAGGAAAAATCCAGCACCAGTGTCCACCCAAATTGAAAATCCCCTCCTCCCAAAATTTCAGTTACTTCTCTGAGCTATTGAAAAAGTATTGCATCTTTCTTCAATGCATTAACCCCAAGCTATACTCCTAACCTAAAACTGGGACAAGGACCAACAAAAACATTCCAGCCACCAAGTTCCACAACTCGCATTTCCACCCGTACCACTTAAAACGAAGATAGAAGCTTGATCGCTTTCCACATTAATGCCCTACATGCCTCAACTCCTAGGACTTAAGTGCAACAACCCAAAAGTCGATAATGTATCCACCACCCCCAGGCCCCACCAAACCACAAAAAGTCCCTCTTTTTATCTGAAAAATCAGACACGCACAAATCCAATACCTGAATGCATAGGGACCACATGAACCCGGTTCCCGAACCGCTCCACCACGCCCCGCCCTTCCATAATCTTGGGCGGACTAATCACGTACGCTGGGATCCCGCCATCCTGGTCAGGACCCGCGCCATCCGCGGGCACGGCAGACACCGCCTGCAGCTGCCCGTACGACACATTCTCCAGCCTTGGCGCCTGCCCCGCCACCCCTGACCGCGCCTCCCCTGCCGAATTCACCCTCTCCAGCTCCACCACCGCCAGGACGGACGCGTGGGGGCGGTTCACCTGCATCCGGGTAACATGCGGGAAGTCGCACACGCGGGTCCCACCGTCCCCGAGGACCTCGGGGTCCTGATGCCCGGGATCGGAGGAGGGCTCAGGGTTCCCCGAGTCCTCGTGGTTGCTGTGGTGGTTATTGTTGGCCGCCTCGTCCTCCTCGTCCTCGTCTTCTTCGTCCGGGTCTTCCCGCTTCGGGGGCTTCCGGGTGGCCGGGGCGTCCCGCTTCCGCCGCTTCCACTTGCCCCTGCCATCTGCGTCGCAAAAGATCAAAACTTGTCAAGAAATTAGGGTAAAAAGGGGGGAAAGCTTCAAACTTTAGGAATTAAAGTTGGAAACTTTAGGGTTGGAAGGAACAGGGGAAAACAGAGGAAAATGGGATTAGAGAGAGAGAAGTGGTGGGTTAGTGGGAAGCTGAGGGAGTGTGGGGGGAGGTGGAAGTAGTTTAGTACTACTACCTGAAGAGGAAACTGGCATTGTTGATGAGAGAGAAATGTGGAGATTTGTGGGGTCTTTTTATTGGTTTGATTTTCCCCCTTTTTATGTTTATTTTATTTTTTTCTCTTTTTAGGGAAGAAAAGAAATTAGAGAGAGAATCAGAAGGTAGAAGGGGGCAGAGATGGAGAGTGGTGAGTGATTTCTCTGTCTTCTTTCCCTTCCTCTTATTGCTGTGGCTTGTTTGGCATGCGATGTGAGAGGTTTTAATTCATGTAGGTTTGTGTTCCTCTCGTGGCGTGTTTGGCAGAAACAAAAAAACAAAGGAAAAATTACTATCAGATCCTTGGTATTTGGTATATTTAGTATTCACTCCATGTATTCCGATAATCGATTAAAAATTACATCATCAATCATTTTTATGTAAAATGACTCTTATACCCTTAAAAAATTAATTTTCTCTCTCATCCCTCTTTCCCTTCTTCGTTCTACCGCTTACCAAGCCGCTAGGTAAGGGTCATCCCCTTCTATCGTCTCTGCCACCGCCGGAGCCGCTCATGTCATCGCACGTCTCCGGCTCTGTTGCCCGATTTACAAGAGACCCACCCACCTCGACACCCTCACTATGCTCCTCCATCTGTCCATTGTCAACTCCAAGTCGACCCGATGACGAGTCCGTTTAACTGGAATTGTGAAATGGAAATTAAATTCTTGGTGTAATCTTTAAATCCCCAAAGAATCGGAACCAAATTACAGGTGTTCGGGATATTGATTGATTTGCAATTTGAACACAAAATCCCCAAATCGGGGAGAACCCTAATTCCCAATTGGGAGGTTCTTCTCTGATCAATTTCTTCCAATACATGCCAGAGATTTGAGGCATGAACACCACCAACGAAACCATGGTCCAAACTTGTCGACACAGAGAAGTCGACTGTGTAAAGCGGACACACAATCGACGATGACGATGACGACAGACGACCGAAGACGATGAAAGAAACTGGTTTCGTAGAAACTATCAATTTCAGCTTCTGGGTGCAATCTTTCATGAAACCATGGTCTTTCACGATGAGGCACGATGAAGGGCTTCCATTGGGATTGGTTGAATCTGTGAAGAAATTGGGTTTGGCTGTTAGGCATCAATTTTAGTTCTACTTATTTTGGTTTGATTAATTTGAGTTTTTGACATTGCCTCTTCGCAATGATATGCATGTGAATTGATAATGACATGACTTATGAAGTGGTAATGATATGAGTTATGACAGGTAAAATATACATTGACATGCCGATTCAAATATATATTTGGCAACTTCCAGAGTTATAATCGTATACAAAAATACAATACAATATATAATTTACCTCTAGGTTGTGGATTACTTACTGTATTGTCACAGTTATGAATCAGTATATCTTGTACTCTCTAATGTGAATATGTATTTAACTTCTTTTTAAACTTCTGGAGAGATTTCGAGAGAGAATGAGATAAACGGAGATAGATATATAGATGGAGTTAGAGATCGATTAACCTTTTATTAGTCTCATGTCATTTTGATTATCCATAGTCTTTGTTCCAAGCTCAGTGATTTTCTCTTTTTGTTTTTCAAGCGCCATAGTGGTTGTTCTGATCTTTGAAATCAAAACGTGACGGCGGCATTTTTTGATTTGGAATAGGGCGTTCTGATCTTTGAATTGGGAACGTAATAATGAATGATGTATTTTCATCTTTCCAAAACTGCTTGTTTTTCTGATTTGTAGCTAGGTTGGTAAAATCACGTTCACCGATATTGCCCCTGCCTATTGTCTAATTTATGAATTTGCCACGGCGGGTGCTTTGCTCCGTACGGTCCAAAGGACTAGTAGTCCGGACCCAATCTGAGTCCACCCATCAGGGACCACGTCATCTAGGAGAGTAAATGTGGATCCCGCTTGGAAAAAATTTTCATCACCGACTACGAGGTATATATGATTTTTAAATCTGACAAAATTCTCTCACCAAAGATTTAATATTTTTACGTTATTGTTAATTTGAATTAAAACTAAATATAGAAAAAACTATATTGAATTTAGAATGTTATATGTCACGACTAGAAAATAGAAGTGACAATGCTCGAGGATTAAGACATCCCGCTAGGCACCAGACTTTATTACAAATAAAAATCCAACTTTTTAGTAAATAGGAAAAAGAACAATTGTCATCAAATCCAAATACTCGCAGTCGGAAAAACAACCGCCCTTATTTTTCAAGAAAGCAGTGATAATGCATGCAAGCCGAACCCTTTACTCCCGATCCCGAACCTTAGCTGAACCATCTGAAACACATACGACTAACGTGAGTTGATTAACCCAGTAAGTGGAACAAGTACAAATATAATCACAACAAAATTAAATATACGAGCATAATCACAGAAGATCCCTTAACCGACTAACACACAGACTCCGGAGTCGAACATATTCATGACGGGATTCTCGGGGGCCCAGAAAGTACCCCTCCGTTCCCGCGTACGGGCCCAAAAGACAGAAGGGTATCCCCACGAGCCCAGATAATTTCTGCACTCCCTATCCATTTGATCACACGCACCTAGGGTTACCCGGTTCCCCTTTAAAACGATGCGTACGAACTATAGGGCCCAAAAGGTACAGAAATAGTCCCGCATGACTGAACAGAACATGACCAGTATATTCACATATTCACATATCCACATATTCACATCGAAACTTATACTCAAATCCGTACAGAATCATAAATAAACAGACGAGGTCAGATCCATAAGCGTATACATAATCAACTTATCAAATTCATACACAAAACATGACCAAATCGGTTTCCCATGCTTCACAAAAATCAGATCCGGACCAAGATCAATCAGATTAAATCAGAAACCTAAATTGAGCCATATGTGTTCAGAATCCTAAAATCCTCGATTTAAGACTTCCACTTACCTGACGTTGCTCCTAGGTTCTTAACCCTCCCCCGATCCTCCCGAGACTCAGTAAGTTCGTCCTCTTCACCTTTTTGGAAGACAGAATACGTGACTTGGGGCAGAAGTTACTCTATTCCAAGAAGAAAAACAGGATCAGGAGCTTACCCCTCTCGTACGGTGATTCTAGGAAGACCTCGTCGTCTCCTAGCCCCTCCTCCCGAGTCCGATTTCGCTCCTCACCTTCACAGAGAGAAGAATTTCGTGGCTATTATTTCTGTGGTAGAATGGACGGCCTAAGGGCCTATTTAACATAGTTTTCGGGCTAAAAACCCTAGCACAGCTAGGCTTTATGGCAAATTACGTTTTGCTCCCTTTAACTTTAGGAGATTATCACTTTAGTTTCTCAATTCTTACATTCTTCCCCCCTTAAAATGAAGTTTGTCCTCAAACTTACTTATGAACTTACGTGTGTCTTCGAAGAGGTGAGGGTACTTCTCCTTCATTTCCGAGCTCAACTCCCAGGTGGCTTCCCTCTCCGTGTGATTACTCCATTGTACTTTGACATATTCGATCGTCCTCTTGCGAAGCTGTTGAAGTTTAGTATCAACAATTCTCAGAGGTACCTCTTCATAGCTTACGTCCGGACGGATCTCCGTTGGAAAATCTTACACTACTTGTCCTTCCCTTGGGATATATTTCCGTAACCTAGACACATGGAATACATCATGTACTCCAGCTAAGCTCGGAGGTAAGGCCAACCGGTAAGCTAACTCCCCTATCTGTTGGATCACATCAAATGGTCCAATATATCGCGGACTCAGTTTCCCCTTAACTCCAAACCTTCGAATTCCCTTGGTAGGTGATACCTTCAAGAATACGTGATCTCCAACTTCAAATTCTACTTCCCTCCGGTGCCGGTCTGTAAACTTTTTCTGTCGATCATGAGCCGCTTGGATTCGACTTCGTATTATTGGTACCTTTTTAGTCAACTCCCTGAACATATCCGGTCCAAGAATTTTCTTCTCTCCTATCTCATTCCAGCTGATGGGCGACCTGCACTTCCTGCCGTACAGCGCCTCGTATGGAGCCATTCCTATACTCGCCTGGAAGCTATTATTATAGGCGAATTCTACTAATGGCAGATGTCCCTCCCAGTTCCCTCCGAAATCTAACACACAAGCCCTCAGCAAATCTTCTAGAGTCTGTATGGTCCGTTCAGATTGTCCATCTGTCTGCGGGTGGAATGCTGTGCTGAATTGTAATTTTGTCCCCAATGACTTCTGTATGCTGCTCCAAAACTTGGACAAGAATCTGGTGTCTCTATCTGAAGTGATGCTCACCGGAACTCCGTGCAGCCTCACTATCTCCCTGATGTACAGTTCTGCCATTTTCTCGATAGACATACATGTCTTATATGCTAAGAAGTGAGCTGTCTTGGTGAGGCGGTCTACTACTACCCATACTGCATCTTTGCCTTGAAGGTTCCTCAGAAGTCCCGTCACAAAATCCATTGTAATCTTCTCCCACTTCCACTCAGGAATCTTTAATGGCTGTAGGGGGCCAGCTGGTCTCTGGTGTTCTGCCTTAACTAGTTGACATACCATACAGCTGGCTACAAAGTCGGCTATCTCTTTCTTCATGCCAGACCACCAAAAATCAAGTTTAAGATCCTGATACATTTTGGTCCCTCCCGGATGTCCTGCATAGCGGGCAGTATGGGCCTCTTCTAGTACTTTATTCTTCAGTTCCTTGGCTGCTGGCACACATATTCTGTTCTGGTAGTATAGGTAGTCATCAGCCCCAATGTGGAAGTCTGCTAGCTCCCCTCGTTCAACCTGCCATCTGAGAGCTGTGAGGGTTGCATCACTGCGTTGTCCCTTACCTAATTGGGTTCGTAATGTAGGCTCTAGCTCCATGCTTGCCACTAAGCCGACCGTGTATTTAGAGTCCTCAAGCCCCAGACTTTTCAATTGTTGTAACAATCCTTCTTGTGTTGTAAGCCCGTTCCCAACTTGGTCTTTCCTGCTTAGAGCGTCCGCTACTACATTAGCCTTTCCTGGGTGGTAGTGAATCCCAATATCATAATCTTTAATCAATTCTAGCCACCTTCGTTGCCTCATATTTAGTTCCTTCTGTGTGAAGATATATTTGAGGCTTTTATGATCCGTGTACATCTCACAGCGAACCCCATATAGATAATGTCTCCATACTTTTAGCGCGTGAACCACTGCTGCTAGCTCCAGGTCATGAGTAGGGTAGTTCCTTTCGTAAGGCTTAAGTTGTCTTGATGCATAAGCGATCACTTTATCCTCCTGCATAAGTACGCAACCCAACCCATTTCTTGATGCATCACTGTAGACAACATAATCTTTCCCTTCACTGGGCTGAGCCAGTATGGGGGCTGTTACCAATCTCTTTTTTAGTTCCTGAAAGCTTTACTTGCACTCATCGCTCCATGTAAACTTTACTCCCTTTTGGGTTAACCGGGTTAATGGCATGGCTATCCTGGAGAACCCTTCCACAAAGCGTCGGTAGTAGCCTGCCAAACCCAAGAAACTGCGCACTTCTGACACGGTACTTGGTGGCTGCCATCCTACAACCGTCTCAATCTTGCTGGGGTCTACTGATACTCCTTCTTTAGATATAACGTGTCCAAGGAAGGTAACTTTTTCGAGCCAAAATTCACACTTCTTCAACTTGGCGTATAATTGTTCCTTCCGTAATATTTGTAGGACCATCCTTAAGTGCTCCTCATGTTCCTCCTTACTTGGCGAATACACTAGGATGTCATCAATAAATACCACCACACATTTATCCAAGTACGGTCGGAAGGTCCGATTCATCAAATCCATGAATATCGCCGGTGCATTCGTCAATCCAAAGGGCATCACCAGGAACTCGTAATGTCCATATCTAGTGCGAAATGCTGTCAAATGCACATCTCCATCTCTAATCTTTAATTGATGATATCCCGACCGCAGGTCTATTTTGGAGAACACTTGTGCTCCCTTCAACTGATCAAACAAGTCCTCAATTCTGGGTAGGGGGTATTTATTCTTGATAGTGAGCTTGTTTAACTCTCGATAATCCACACACATCCTCATGGAGCCATCCTTCTTCTTCACAAATAACACCGGTGCTCCCCATGGCGAAACACTTGGTCTAATGAAGCCCTTTTCTAGCAGATCTACCAGCTGTATTTTTAGCTCTTTCAGTTCCACTGGGGCCATGCGATAGGGCGCCTTGGATACCGATCTTGCCCCAGGAATCAGTTCAATCTGGAATTCCACTTCGCGATCTGGTGGTATCCCTTGAATCTCCTCTGGAAATACATCTGAGAAGTCTCTAACGATAGGGATATGGTCTAATGAAATCTCGCTCCGAGTGTCTGTCGTAGAAGCCAAGTAAGCTATCGCACCACTTTGTACCAGTCTCTTTGCTTCTACTGCCGAAATTAATGACACAGGATTTTTGACACTGTCGCCCGCATACCTAAATTCTTTCTTTCCTGGTGGCCGAAAAATAACCGATTTACACATGCAATCAATACAGGCGTGCTGTCCTGCTAGCCAATCCATTCCTAGGATGACATCGAAACCCATCATCCCCATGATTTGGAATTGTCCCTTGAGTTGCTGGCCGTCTATGAGGATTTCGCAGTCACAACTCTGGTCTACCACAATGGTCTTTCCCAGTGGAGTTATAACTGCCATCTCTTCCCCACTTCTAATCCTCGACAATTTATGTCTCCTCACAAAATGTTCGGCAATGAAAGAATGTGTTGCTCCAGAATCGAATAATGTATTTGCAGGGAAGCCCGCAACTAGAAATTTTCCTGCGATACGGTATGGTCCTATACTTAATTGCATTCTCCTATCGACATAAATATTTAACCAAGCAAGGATTTACCTGTGACCACATCTCCCCGCTGCCCAGCTTCTATCTGGTTGAGTGCGTACACCCGTGCCGTGGCCCTTGGTGGCGGGTTCCCTCCTGCTGGAGCTGTGGTGCGGGCATTAGAGTTTATCGCTGCTGGGCCCTTTGCACGCATCTCGGGACAGTTTGCCAGTTGGTGTCCTATCTTCCCACACTTAAAGCATGCTCCAGTGATCCACCTAAAGAATACATGTTATACTCCTAATTTAAGATCCAAATATTCTGGTTGCACAAAATAGCATGCTATTCACCTGCACTGATCCTGACTATGGCCCGAACGGTTGCATCTCCCACACCACACGCTCATGTTTCTAGCGGGGGGTGGATGATAGGGTCTTTTGGTTGCTTCGGTATGCTGATTCCCTACATCGGGTCCCCCTTTCCTCTTTGCAATCTCCTTTTCTGCCTTCTTCTGGCATAGGTTCAGATTCTGTTCGATTATCAGCGCCCTGTGGAGTACCTCCGAATAGGAGGGCAACAGGAAAGGTACCACCAGCTTCCTGATTTCATCAGCGAGCCCATCCTCGAATTTTCTAGCTCGAGTGTCTTCATCGAGTGCAGCCGCCGACTTGAAGATTGAAAGCTGAGAAAACTCTCGATCATATTCCGACACCGTCATGTTTCCTTGCACCAACTGGTCAAATTCTCGAGCCTTCTCTCTCTTTTTGGCCGGTGAAATGAAGTGGCTCCTGAAGTCTCTCAAGAAGTCTTCCCAGCCATACACTTCTACTTCTACTGCCTCATCTGCCTTCTTGTCCCGGCGGGTCCTATCCTGAGTTTCCCACCACCTACGAGTATCGCCCTTCAGCACATAAGCAGCATACTTCACTTTCTCGGTGGCCTGTGTGTGAGCGATATCAAAGGCCTTCTCCATCTCTATCACCCAATCTTCCACCTGTATTGGATCCTCTGAACCATCAAAAAGGGGTGGTTTAACTCTCAGAAATTCTCGGTAACCCCCTGCAGTGGTGGGTTGAGGTACAAGTTGTGACGCGGCCGTAGTTGCTGGCTGGCGCTGCTGAACTAACATGTTCAAAATCTGCAGAAGTGCGCCCTCCGTGTTTAACCCTGCTAGGTTCGGACCAGAAGCAGCCGGGCCATTGACATGCATATTGGTGGCAGATTGCGCATCTGACTCGGTGTGCGCATTTGAGTCAGAGGGCACATCAGGTGCAATAGTGGCAGCAGCTCGTGTATTCCTGGTGTCAAGTGGTGGCAGCCCGGTATTCGCACCCTGTCCCGAACCTTGTCCCCTGGATGCTCAGCTTCTGGTTTGTGGTGCCATGACTTTTCCCTGATAGGTTATCACTACCACATTCAGTTGCCTCCATGCCTAATTTGTTTCTTAAATTTGAAGTCATAATCATCCCAAAATCAATCACGAAAACACTAGGATTCATATAAGTACAACATCACAAAATCACATTCATTCAATAATTTCTCAGTCTACACTAATCACTTACTTATCAAAACAGGAACACAAATCATGATCTGTCCATATAAATCACATAAAGCTCCGCTTCCTAAGGTTACCCGACTCTTAATACTCGACTGGTAGTGTAAAACTTCAAAGCCAACTCAAAATTTTTACATTAAACCACTTCAAATTTTTGCCTAAAACTTCAAATGGCTGTAACTTTCAAACGCTTGCGAATTAGGCCCCCAAAGTCGATCGTTCTAGCAAAGCAAGAATGTTTGTAGATCTTGAAATTTTCTTTCCGAAAAGTGGTTATAATAGAAAATCGGTTAAGTGAGTCAAAAGTTATGGCCTTTCAAAGTTTTTGGTGGTTTTGGCCACTAAAATCACGAATTTTGACACATCAAACCAATTTTGACACACCAATACCATGGTTTTGCCATGATTTGCACTCCCCCCCTTTTACCACTAGTTGTTTTCAGGCAAAAATTTTGAAAACAATAAATTCGCGTATTTTTCAATGCAGCGGTATGCAATGTCTACTCGAACCCATTTCCGACCCTCCTACTTCCCCAAATGCGATGTTATGCAGATGCACTTTTCGAATTTTTTTTTAAATGCTCTGATACCATAATTTGTCACGACCAGAAAATAGAAGTGACAATGCTCGAGGATTAAGACATCCCGCTAGGCACCAGGCTTTATTACAAATAAAAATCCAACTTTTTATTAAATAGGAAAACGAACAATTGTCATCAAATCTAAATACTCGCAGTCGGAAAAACAACCGCCCTTATTTTTCAAGAAAGCAGTGATAATGCATGCAAGCCGAACCCTTTACTCCCGATCCCGAACCTTAGCTAAACCATCTGAAACACATACGACTAACGTGAGTTGATTAACCCAGTAAGTGGAACAAGTACAAATATAATCACAACAAAATTAAATATACGAGCATAATCACAGAAGATCCCTTAACCGACTAACACACATAGACTCCGGAGTCGAACATATTCATGACGGGATTCTCGGGGGCCCAGAAAGTACCCCTCCGTTCCCGCGTACGGGCCCAAAAGACAGAAGGGTATCCCCACGAGCCCAGATAATTTCTGCACTCCCTATCCATTTGATCACACGCACCTAGGGTTACCCGGTTCCCCTTTAAAATGATGCGTACGAACTATAGGGCCCAAAAGGTAAAGAAATAGTCCCGCATGACTGAACAGAACATGACCAGTATATTCACATATTCACATATCCACATATTCACATCGAAACTTATACTCAAATCTGTACAGAATCATAAATAAACAGACGAGGTCAGATCCATAAGCGTATACATAATCAACTTATCAAATTCATACACAAAACAGGACCAAATCGGTTTCCCATGCTTCACAAAAATCAGATCCGGACCGAGATCAATCAGATTAAATCAGAAACCTAAATTGAGCCATATGTGTTCAGAATCCTAAAATCCTCGATCTAAGACTTCCACTTACCTGACGTTGCTCCTAGGTTCTTAACCATCCCCCGATCCTCCCGAGACTCAGTAAGTTCGTCCTCTTCACCTTTTTGGAAGACAGAATACGTGACTTGGGGCAGAAGTTACTCTATTCCAAGAAGAAAAACAGGATCAGGAGCTTACCCCTCTCGTACGGTGATTCTAGGAAGACCTCGTCGTCTCCTAGCCCCTCCTCCCGAGTCCGATTTCGCTCCTCACCTTCACAGAGAGAAGAATTTCGTGGCTATTATTTCTGTGGTAGAATGGACGGCCTAGGGGCCTATTTAACATAGTTTTCGGGCTAAAAACCCTAGCTGGCAAATTACGTTTTGCTCCTTTTAACTTTAGGAGATTATCACTTTAGTTTCTCAATTCTTACATTATACTAAATAAAAATTGGGTTATTTTTGTGCGTCCTATCCCGCCTTTTTCTTCGAGAATCTGGAGAGGAGAAACTCCCCGAGGAAAAAAAGCCTGAAACGGTCAAAACCTAAATCAAACCAAAGCGAAACCCTCACTCGTGACTCCCCCCAAAATGAAACGACCCCGTCCTCCCCCCAAATCTCCGGTCCCACCACCAACCCCTCCCTCGCTCCACCCACCTAAAAAGACCAAAACGCCCCCGGGGTGGGCCCCGCTCCGCCTCCCCCACGAGGAGCTCTCCCTGCCCCTCACCCTCCCCACCGGCCAGACCTTCCGCTGGAAGCAGACCGCCCCTCTCCAGTACACCGGCCCCGTGGGCAGCCACCTGATCTCCCTCCGCCACCACCGCCTAAACGGCGCCGTCCTATACCGCGTAGACGCCTCCCCGGCTTCCTGCACCGCCGCGGCCGAGCCTGCTCTCCTGGACTTCCTCAATGCCCGGGTCTCCCTCGCCTCCCTCTGGGCCGGGTTCGCCCGGTCCGACCCCCGGTTCGCGGACCTGGCCCGGCAGCTCGGCGGAGGCGGGGCCCGCGTCCTCCGTCAGGACCCGCTCGAGTGCCTGCTCCAGTTCCTCTGCTCCTCCAACAACAACATCCCCCGGATCACCAAGATGGTGGACTACCTGTCGTCCCTCGGGGAGCCCCTGGGCGAGGTGGGTGGCCTCTCATTCCACCGCTTCCCGTCCCTGGACCGACTCGCCTCTGTCTCGGAGTCCGAGCTCCGAGGTGCCGGCTTCGGTTATAGGTCAGAGGCTGCTCCTTGCACACTAGTTAAGGCTTGGTAGTATAGCTGGTTATTGATTGTGGAGTTTGGGAATTGTTGTTAGGGCCAAGTACATTACGGGGACGGTGGATTTGCTGAGGAAGAGACCGGAAGGATGGCTAGTGTCCCTCCGGGAGCTGGAGCTCCCGGAGGTGATTGATGCACTTTGTACGCTGCCTGGAGTCGGCCCGAAGGTGGCTGCCTGTGTCGCGCTTTTCTCTCTTGATCAGCACCACGCCATTCCGGTGGATACCCATGTCTGGAAGGTAACTTGGTTTTTGTTTATCTCTTGTGGAACTTCGCTCTGGCACGGCAGATGATCGATAAATTATTGGTTCCGGAGAGCGATTGTCCGAGTGCTTGCTGGAGAAATGTGTTTTATGTATATTAGGAGCTAATGCATGATTTGTAGCAAGTGCTGCAATTAGAAGCAGAGAATCAAGCTTTGTCCTTGTTGCGAGGATTATGCGTTACAACGGAACAACTAATTCCTTTTAGCGTTGCTTAAAATGGATGCTCTGGTTGTGATGAAGTACTGCTGGAGTTAATGTCTCGGTTATTAGAATTGTCTCTTGTACTATAATTTGCATACCGTCTAGACTGGAGCTTAAATAGGATCAAGTGCTGTTTATCGGAGAGCGTATGTGGGTCAATATTTGGTTATTTAAAATCCAGTCTACTGGTTCTGCATTTGATAGCTTCGTGTGCATCTTTACCTCAAAAATTTATGATTGCTTTAGTTTATTGAAGTTCTAACTATTAATTTCTCTTGGCTCGGAACAGATTGCAACAAGGTACCTCCTGCCGGAGCTTGCGAGTGCCCGTCTAACCCCAAAGCTCCATAGCTGTGTAGCTGATGCATTTGTCAGAAAGTATGGTGAATATGCTGGTTGGGCGCAAACCTTACTTTTCATTGCTGAGTTGCCTTCTCAAAAGTCTCTGTTACCTTCCCATGTTTGGACTGCAAAGGAGGAGAGATCGTCCGATGAAAATGATACAGAATGATGATACAACAATTCCGATAACTCCAAACATTGATTCGTCTGAAATATTTCGACTTGGTCAGACATGTAGTAAGTGCTCTCTGCACTTTCTCCTCCTTTGGCTGCAATGAAGATCAACTCTACAGCCATCGAGATGCGTCGAAGTTGGATACACTAAACAGCAGCAAGTGCACCTGTGATGCGTTGAAGTTGGCTCCTCCTGCCTCGTTCTTCTATTCTGCATCGGGCGGCTCGGGTGCCCCCTTTCGTTCGTTGAAATCAAATGTGTACCTTTGAGGGAGAGAAGAAAGTTCAGAGGATTACATATCATTATTCAGACGCTGATGTATCCATTGTCCACAAGGAAGATATCTATGGCATATGTAGTATTTATTTATGACTTTTCAATTTGCTTCAATGATTTGGTTTCCAACTTTTTTTCCAATGTCAAGTCTCAGGATTTAGTTTTTTTTCCTAAGCTCAAAATTGTCACTTGCTCACAACTTTTCAATTTTGTTTCGAGTGCTACCCGAATAAAATTAGTGATGCGGTGTGACGGATCACACGTTTGGGCTGCTGATGTACGTCAAATTAGTAAAATGGGCCGAATCGAGCCCAAAAACCTGCAAGCCCACTGCATCTGGAGTGAGCTTCAAGCCAAAACCTCCCTATTTCTCTCTCCTCGGCGTCTTCTTCTTCCCCACAATTACAATACAATACAATACAATACAGAGAGAGAGAGAGAGAGAGAGAGATCCTTAAACAAAACTTGGGGCTCAGCTATGTCGGTGAGTAAATTTCTGTTGTGTTGGTTAGAACGCGAGGGGATTAATAATTTCGGGATGTGGAAAATAATATTTTAGGGTTGGATAAAAAAAAATGCAGATCTTCGAGTACAACGGGAGCGCGGTGGTGGCGATGGTGGGGAAGAAGTGCTTCGCGATAGCGAGCGACCGGAGGCTCGGGGTCCAGCTCCAGACCATCGCCACCGACTTCCACAAGATTTACCAGCTCCACGATCGCCTCTTCCTCGGCCTCTCCGGCCTCGCCACCGACGCCCAGACTCTGTACGCCCTCCCTCGCATTCGGTTAGGGTTTAGGGTTTAGGGTTTACTAGTGGCTTGCTGATGGTGGTTTTTAACGTGTTAGGTATCAGAGGCTTGTTTTCAGGCACAAGCTGTATCAGTTGCGAGAAGAGAGGGATATGAAGCCCGAGACTTTCGCTAGCCTCGTCTCCGCCCTGCTCTACGAGAAAAGGTTGTTTTCGTCTTTTTCGAGTTGTGTGTTTGAGTTTGCTGATGCTCAAGATCTATACTAGTTTAGAATCCGGTTCAGACTTGGTTGTGTATCGTGTGAGGTCCTCGGACTCGGAGAAGCACTGTTCGAGAATTGGCTACAACCGGAAAAAGGAAGTAGAGAAGTCCTTAAACTGCTTATAATTAATTGTAACGGCTGTGACTCGCTTTTCTCTCTAGGAGGTTTTTTCTGAGACGAACAACACTATTGCCCTATCCCAGATTTTTCTCATTGAAGTTAAAAAAAAAGGTTTAGGCTATCAATGTACAATTTGATATCTGCATTTCTTGTAGTTGTTTTAGCACTTTTAGGCAACTGAAGATGAGCGGCTAAGTTATCCATGGAGGGGGAATTCGGCTTTTTTGTTTTCCCATGAAATCCTTTTCTTCTAGTTCATATGGTCTCCTTCTAATTGAAGTTAGAAGTTCTTTTACTCCGCATGATTTTTTGTTATAATGTTTCTGCACATTAAGTCAGTGTGTTTTCTAATAGATTTTTATGTCATGCTCACTTCATTACATGGTACCGATCTCTTGTGAAGCAGATTGTTACGGCTTGGGGTGATAATTGGCATCTTTTTTCTCCTCTTTTACATGTTCATTTTTGTGGTAAATTCATCTGGATTATATATTCATAAATGAAATTAATCTTGTGCCTTTTTTCTTTTCTTTTCAGATTTGGACCTTATTTCTGCCAACCAGTAATTGCTGGACTGGGTGATGAAGATAAGCCATTTATTTGTACGATGGATTCCATTGGAGCCAAGTATGTCAAATGTATTAATGTTGTGCTTTCAGAAGTTTTTTCTTCTTCGAATGTACACAGTTGATTGGTCCTCGGCTTTTACTTATTTGGACAATACTCTTAGCATTCCTGAAAAACTAAGTTTATGCCTACCCCTGGAACAAGTTCTCTGGCGTTGTTTAGTCTGCGTATGTCATTTAATGCTGGAATATCTTACTTAGTAAACTCCTTTTTTCACTAAATGCAGGGAACTTGCAAAGGATTTTGTTGTAGCTGGCACAGCCTCAGAATCTCTTTATGGTGCCTGCGAAGCAATGTTTAAGCCCGACATGGTTTGTATTTATTTCTCTTTGATGATCTGATGCAGACACTAACCTAATTAATGTGATCCGGTCTTATGTATGTTCAATTTTGCTCTGCTGTTACATGCAAGGAATTGTGTTTCTCGTTATTGTATCATGCACAAAGCCCCATGGTACTTATTTGAACAATTCATTTGTCTACATAAAACAGACTGAAGATGCATGCCTGTTTGATCCTTGACCTGTTCGGAATATCTTCCTTGACCAATGGCTTGTTGTGATGGTCATTTACAATCATATCTTACCTCATTTTGTTACAAAGCTCAGACTGTGGGGACATCATGATTTTCTTGGCAAGAATTCTTGGTGTCATTGTCTGAAAGATAGAAGATTAGCATGCTTTAGGGGCCGGCCAAAGATGCCATAGTTGTTAAATCTTTCAATAGGCTGTGGCGCTGAACCTGGTCTCAGTGCCTGGAATGTGTTGTTGCTGACAGCAAAGCTATATTACAGTGAGCTTGTGTTTTTACTTATTAGTCCGTCTATTTTGGTACTTACAATGTGAATCAAATATTAATCCAGAGAAGAAGGTGGAAGCTGCTTACTTGTTCATTGTCAAATCTTTGTTATGGTCAATTGCTGCTTTCAAATACTAATTGTATCTCTCTTCCTGATGTAAACCTGTATTTAAAATTGTCTTTTTATTGATCAGGAACCTGATGAGTTGTTTGAAACCATTTCTCAAGCTCTTCTAGCATCAGTAGATCGTGACTGCTTAAGTGGATGGGGTGGACATGTTTATGTTGTGTAAGCCAGCTCAAAACTCATATATCCGCAACACGTCTAATTTTTTTTTTTGGCATAGCTTGGACAGTTGGTTTATTCTATATGCTATATTTTGTACGTTCTCAAGCTAGTTGATCTACTAGAATCAACTTTTGTTTATACTTGGGCCCACTACTTTTCCGTTGGGGGTAAAGATCTGAAAGAGTTTTTGATTGAGCCATAAGGTTCTTCAGAAGAACAAATGAAGATTTGGCTGGTGCTTGTTTGTGACCACCATGGTCAGCTTGATTAGCAATGGTTCTGTCGGGTCTGTTTGGCTGTATGGCATATTATAGGGATCAATTAATGAGTTAAGTATATAATTAGTTAGAGGTTCGTGTGCGGCCTGTTGCTGAGAATATCAGATTTCTGGCCTCTCGTTAACCGTTAGGTTGGTACGAGCTCACTGCAAATGTTGAAATCAAAATATTCTCAAATAAAGGAGCCCTGAGGTTCATTTTACTTTTAGCCACCAAATCTAACCATCTTTATTGATTGTAGACCAAAGATTGATAGATGTACAGCTGTATCATGGATGTCCTTTCTATTTTCTTCTAACATCTTAATCTAACATAATTACTTCTCAATTAGTTTACCTTGCATTTGTTTTCAATTGTCCACATTTATTGCTGCATTAGATCTCAAGAAGAAAGAAGTTTTTTTTTAAAACTCTTAACACTGTCTTGTGATTTATGGTCCAGCACTCCTACGGAAGTTAGAGAGAAAATCTTGAAGGGGCGGATGGATTGAAAAACTCTGCTTTCTACTGCAAGGTCTCCAAATTTCGACGTCCCCGGCCATGAGCTCAAAGTTACAATGGGAAGCTCTTTCATGATCATGATACGATTTAAATGTTGTGTTTTAAGAACTTGAAGATTGTATTGACCAAGTTTCCTGGTAGATGAGTAGCTGTTCATGAATTGCAGCCTTGGATTGTTGATATGGCCTGTTCGAGTGTTCAAGACGAGGCTGATATCCCCTTTTCGCACTCGTTTTCCGGAGACTTCTCAACTAGTGCCTTAACTTCCTTTATCTTAACAAAATCTAGAGCATTTTATTCGTACTTCTACACAAATCGTATGATCAATTCAAAGAATTTGAATTCGTTTCTTCCATCATATGCCCATGCACATTGGTGTGGAAAGAAAATCGTTGTTATAAATGGTCATAAATTAGAATTTTTACACCCTAAAACTTGAATTCCAAGATGAATTTTCCACTTAATCTTTTACTTACTAGTAGTGCATTTTCTTCGCTTTATTTTTTTTTTTTTGCTGTTCTAAAGATTACAAGCTATAACCTAGCTGGTAACCTTCTTTTCATGTGAACAAAAAAAACAACCAGGGAATTTTCTGAGCTACATATCAGCTGATGGGTTATGGTATCCTGTACAAGGAAGTAGAAGTGTCTATTCAATAGAGAAAAGAAACATGGATGCGTGTTGTAGTTTCTATGATTTAACTTGTATCGTCGTCTAACATAACAAGGAGACGTGACCTCGCTGGATGGCCTCTCCAAAAGGTTTAACATATTGGATAAAGAAAGAAGCCTATTACTTGTGATTGTTACTTTGCAATTGCTTCCAAACAATGAGCTGCCTTCTCCCTCAAGGAAACCTCTAGACTAAGTCCGCCTAAGGTGGTAGAATTTTATTTTTATTAAATTACTAGAATAATCAAGGAGCAAACCTTCAAAAGTGTTCTCTCTTTTTTTCTCTCTGTTATTCATAGTCGAGCATTCTTGGACACTATTTGGTGGGTAACTCTTCCAACATTATTTTTTTTATTAATAAAGTTTGAATCCAAACTTTCTTAAGAAAATCCGAGTCGCCTACCACTTGTACTAGTCCGGGATTTCATCCTTGGAACCAGGAATCTGTGTAGAATTCCCAACGAAGAGATCATTGTTTTCTTTTTATCGTTTCTTTGCATGGACGTCATTTGGTTTCGTCTGAACAACCCTCTAATATATTTCATGCTTAGCTTAATTGGATCATTCTCCTCCTCTCTCATACATCTTCATCAATACATTCCCGTTCCTCTCCCATCCACCCTCTCTCTCTTGCAATGGACAACCGCGAAAACAGACAACCAAGGGACGAGGAAGATGGGAAACGAGCATCCACGACAAGGGCTGCTGGCCAGTCCGATCAAGTCCGCCCCGATCCATCCCGAGAGAGGGAGACACTAACTTCGCTCTCGAGCATGGAAAGCGACGAAGAAGAATACGATGACGAGTCCTCGAGCAGCGAATATAACGACTATGGTTACGAGTACTTCGAAAGCCAAGGAGCGCTTGACGGCAACCTGATATTCTTCGAAGGGCTAGAATCACAAGATAGCAGCAGTGCGGGCGCAGAAGAAATAGACGAAGAAGAAGAAGACGATATCGACCCGGACGAGCTATCCTACGAGGAGTTGCTAGCCTTGGGGGAGTTCATAGGGCAAGAGAAGAGAGGGTTGTCCTTGGATGCAATATCCAAGTGCTTGAAGCCATGCAAGTTTCAGCCTCACGCTTACATTTTGGAGGGGAATGAGGTTGGCACCGACTTGTGTGTGATTTGCCAAGTTGAATACAAAGAAGGTGAATTAATTGTAGCTCTTCCTTGTAACCATCTTTACCACTCCGAGTGTGTGACCAAGTGGCTCCAGATCAACAAGGTTTGCCCTATTTGCAGCTCCGAGGTCACGCCTCCAAAAATTTGTTAATTAGGAGATTGTACGGACTTTTGGTTGATTGTTTGTGTACAGTTTGTAAAGATCTCTTGATTCGCTATTGAACAGTTCTGGATGAATTCGTACAGACATCATGTTCGAACGGATAACGGTTTCGGACGTAACAATGTTAAAATTTGGTAGTAGTTTGTTGGTTCAACACATGCAAAGATAACTTGTGGAGACCCAATAGGAAAAACAATTGGGCTCGTTTGCTTAAGTTGGGCCCGTGAGGCCCAAAGACCCAAACTACCCGAAGGTGTTCTATAATGACCTATGTATTATTATTTGAGCGAAGAACTCCTTTTGGTCTTTTCAGGTTGAAGGTAACGATGGAAACTATATAGTTTATGCCCTAATTATATAAATTATAGGCATATTATGGCCTGTTTTTCAAACGGTTTTAATCCAAAATGGATTTTGGACCTTCGACATTAACAGCCCACGTTGGGAGGGGACTATGACTTGTGATGCTTAATCATAGGTCTGACTCCCGCTCCAAACCAGTGGAAGTTGATTCAGATGTAACGGACTACGATTTTGTTAAGACATTAAAATAATTATGCTTAAATGAGATCAAACATTACTCGTAAAAAGTTTCCGCTCCAAAATATGGTCCCAATTTTTTAACTCAGTTACACTAGTTCGTTAAGTGAAAATTTTGGTACGCCCTTTATGTTGGGTTCAAATTCAGTGGGGACATGGGTAATCTCCACTGAAAGGGATATGGACAATATTGAAAATACAATAATTAAAAAAAATATCAGCAAAATAATACGATTTATGAAAATACAAGTATGGGAATATTGATTTCTATTTTCTCGGATATTGGTTTCCATCTTCTATGCTATTGGTTTCATTCTACTATGATATTGGTTTATTCTACTATGATATTGATTTTCTTCTTCTATGATATTGGTTTCATTCTACTATGATATTGGTTTTCATCTTCTCGGATATTTGTTTCATTCTACTATGATATTGGTTTCATTCCACCGTGATATTGGTTTCATTCCACTGTGATATTGGTTTTCATCTTCTCCAATATTGGTATCTCATTATAAGTGAAAATGTATACCATTTGAATGTATTGGTTTCATTCTTCTCGAATATTGGTATCATCGTTATAGGATATTGGTATCATTCTACTTTAATATTTGTTTTATCAGCTCCTAATGCACCGGTGCCTGCAACGACTAAGAGCAGCTCTCCTGATGGTAAGTTCTTGCTCAAAAAGTTCAAGCATTCTTCCTTGGACTTGTTCTGTCTTTTCATTTCATTGTTCTCAAATTACAATAAGCTGCAGGAGACGGTGGAAATAACACGACGTAGATTGCCATCATCGCGAGTACAATATCATCTTCCGTAGTCCTAGTAGCTGTTCACAATAAAACGATAATAAAACTTCACAAAAAAATTCTACTGCGATTAACTTTTTCAACGAAACCATAACCTCGCTGCTTCACAATTTCAAGTACTAAGAAAACCAATAAATTAATAGTAAAATAAAAAAAGAAAACTAATCAATTGTAAGTGTCACTGGAACAAGGTTCCCTCTCTTCGATTCGCTTTCACAGGGGAAGAAGGGGCAAACCCTTGCGATTACTCTAGCATTGAAGACAAAATTAGGGTCTGAAAATTGGAAAAAATTGGGAGTTCTTAGTTGGAGATCGAGCGTCTTTGATGAGCGGCTCCAGACTTTATTAAATCAGGGACTGATGGCTCAGATCGGTTGTCGACCTCGTTCGCTCGCCGCCCTCGCCGTCAGTCATCCTCGCCATCGGAGAGACTCCATGCGCTTCGTCGGGCTGCTGCAGACGATGCGAGCTTCAACCGGCTGGGCTGGTCGCGGCCTTCTCCTTCTTCCTCGCACCTAAAAAACGTACTACCCTCAACAGATTCTGACCATCAGATCTGTAAAAAAAGAATTTGATCAAATCTAAAGGTCCATATTTAGTCCATACCATGGGGATGATTTTTATGTAGTCCCTCCTAAATCCAAATCCATTTAAGTTGGTTGAATATGATAAAGCGGCTGATTAAATCCAGCAGACATTATTTCTATAAAAAAAAATCAGCAGACATTGGCTATATACTTTCCAAGAAGAAAACAATAACACATTGACTATTAAGTATTAACCATCAAATGAAAAAAAAAACTTATTATACTTATCAAAAACTCTCCTCTCCTTTCCTTTGGAGCCTGCCCCCTTTCCTCTCCCTTCTTTCTTCCTTCTCTCCTCCTTCAACCTCTCCTGTCCTTTCTCCATTAATCCATCCCTCCGTTCACCTAATCCTTACCTAACTGCTCTTATTACTTCATTACCAACCCCTTTTACCAACCTTTAAGCCTTCATTTTATCTTACCCGCCCTCCTGTCCTTCTGATCCCTGTTCACTAGTATAATTATCTTTCTCATGGAACCTACTCTAGATGAAAGTTACGTTCTTGCAGAGTTACTCAGAGAGACGAGTCTCTTGAGAGATGGTCCCGATATTCCTTTGTCCCCGAATATTGATTCTGAAGATTGGGACCCTGACCTCGTCCTTGTTGGGAAGGTCATCTCCTCTAGGAGCCTTTGACCCCCCTCTGTGAAGGCTAGCGTCGTCAAATCCTGGAGTACATCGATGGATCTTCTTGATGTAGGTGAGCTAGCTCCGAACTTATTCTCCTTCACTTTCAAGAAAGGGGAGGATAAAAATCGGGCATTGAATAATACCCCATGGTCTGTTGATGCTCAACATCTCATATTGAAGGCTTGGGATCCTACCATTTCGTGGTTAGATATTGATTTCTCCTTATCAAGTTTTCATATGCAAGTTCATGGGCTTCCGAGAAATATGATTAGCTGTAAAATGGCTGAATTGATTGGTCAGCAGTTCAAAGGTCTTGTTTCTTTGGACGAGAACGAACTGGCCTCTCCAGGCCGTGGTGCCTTTCTCCGGCTTAAGGTCCTTATTGATGTGGATTTGCCTCTTCTTCCTGGATTTCGGATCACTGGTGATGATCGGGAGCCTCGGCTCATCAAATATAAGTACGAAAGGCTGCCAGAATTTTGCTTCTTCTGTGGGCGCCTTGGCCATTCAGACCGCTCCTGCTCTATCAACGGTCAAATGGCTGTACTTCTCAAAAGCATGCAGGCTAAAGACCTTCCATTTGGGTCTTGGATGAGGGCAACTCCGATCTACCCCCGGTCCTTCGGACAACACCCTGGTTTTCACCGGGCTCCTTTCCACGGCTCCTCGCAACTATTGATACCCTCTACGCGTCAGCTTTTACCTCATCTTCTGGTGACTCCTCTTCCCAGAGCGGTGGCTTCTTCTTCTTCTTTACAGCCGGGGTCAAGCTTGGAGAAGTGTAGAGCTGGTGCATGTTCCTTGGTTGGTTCGGACAAAATTACCCCTATTGGAGCTCATGTTCTCTCTCCTAGAGAGTCCAGGGACAAGTTGGTCATTTCCCTCTCGAAAGTTTCTCTTCAACCATCTGTCGCTTCAGGGTCTCCTCCAAGTGGTAGCAGCTCATTTAATGCGGGGGTCAGATCGCCCACACCCCTAGCTTTACCCGTCTTGATTACTGGAGGTCCCTCGAAATCTCTGACTTTGGACTCTGGTCCAACTGGTTCCCTTTCAACTAGCTTGGAAAACCAGAGAAAGATAATTATCCTTAGTAGAAAGGATCAGAAGGATTTTTTCGCCCCAACTTTTCCAACCCAAAGTTCAACTCTATCCCACGCGGGCTCTCCCTCTCGAATTTCCAACCCTGGAAGCCAAAAACGAAAATTGCCAATGTCCCTGTCCTATTCCATAATCAATTCCCATCCCCCAAATCTAATTCCTAAACCTAAACGTAAATCTTCCACCAATTCTAAGAACGATAACCCTAAATCCACTAAAAAAGCCAAATTGCTTTTAACTAACTCTAATACTATGTCTTCTCCTATGGCTTCTTCTGTTTTTCAGGTTGATCCTTTGGAGTTCTCGATGGGTATTCAATCTGATAGCGGTTCTTTAAGCCTTCTCCAAAAGGGTGCTGTTTACCCAAAAAGGCCATATTTCAAGAGAAAGGGTCACATGCCCTCATATATTTCATCTCCAGAGTCAGGCCAGATTGTCCCTGTTGGAGTGGTTTCAGAGATGCTATCCCTGGAGGGCCAGAGTCTCACTATCTCAGGTTCATCTGGTGGGCTGGCTTCATATGGTATCTCGACTACTTGCAACAAGGGTACTTTGATTTCAAGTTCCATAACATCCAATCGGGCCTCAATTGGGAATTCTCCTTTGGTAATGGATTTGCCTACCACTCCTTATGCGGTGGTCATTCCTGCCATTGATTCTTCTCAACCCGCCCTGTCCCAGGTGGTAGGTCTCCTACCACCTGAGGACCAATGAGTATCATTAGCTGGAATTGTAGGGGGTTGGGTCGTCCCCTTACAATTCAAGTTCTTAAAGACCTGGTTTGCACTAATTCTCCAAACCTGGTGTTCTTGATGGAAACGAAACAAAAACAAAAAATGCTTGATAGATTAAGGCGATCTTGCAAGTTTTCTCAAAGCTTTTATGTTGATCCCCAAGGAAAATCTGGGGGATTGGCTTTGTGGTGGAATGAGGGTATTGAGGTGGAGGTTCTGAATCACTCCAAGAACTTCATCGATACCCTTTGTAATTTCTCTGATTCTGACCATGATTGGTTCTGTTCTTTTGTTTACGGGGAGCCGGATGCTTCCTGTAAACGCAGGTTCTGGAGATCTTGTTCGAACTTTCTCAAGTCACCTACTTCTCCTTGGTTATGCATAGGAGATCTTAACCTTGTTGCCTGTACAGGGGAAAGACAAGGCAGGAGGCTTCCTGAAGAGTGGCAAATGAACCTTCTGTTATATTTCATGCTTGACGGTGAACTTTTTGATTTAGGTTTTAAGGGGTCTCAGTTCACGTGGTCAAATTTGCGGTTTGATCTTGATAATCTTTTGCAAAGACTCGATCGGGCCCTTATTAATGTTGAATGCGTAATCTTTTTCCTAAGGCTCAGCTTATCCATGGTGTTATTCATGGTTCTGACCACTGTCCTTTACTTTTGCATACTAATTTCTCTCAATTTGTTAGAAGACCTTTCCGGTTTGAAGCTTTTTGGATTAATGAGACAGGTTGTAAGGAGGTGGTTGAACACGCCTGGTCCCATTTAATCCCGGGTCTTCCTCCCTTTGTTTTTAGGAGGAAGGTTTCTTTTTGTACTGATGACCTTGTTTTGTGGAGCAGGAACAGAAATGAAAACAGGAAATCGAGAATAGCTGCTCTTTCTGATCAACTGAAGGCAATCCAGCAAGTGGATCATGCACGACAATGTAAGTTCAAGGAATTGGAAATCAAAAAGGAGCTTGCCTGCCTGTTTCAACAAGAGGAAATCTATTGGCACCAGCGCTCCCGTATCCATTGGCTGAAATGGGGGGACAGGAATACATCTTTTTTCCATACTTCATCAACTCAAAGGAGACAGGTAAATCAGATAGTCAAGTTGAAAGGTTCCGATGGTGTTTGGATCGAGGATACGAGTCGTCTAAAGTCCCTGGTCCAGGACCATTTTCAGAGCCTGTATTCCGTGACCTCAACCTCCGATCCTATGTGCATTATTAACTGTATTCCTGAACTTGTTACTGCTGATATGGCCTCTGACCTTGTCAAGCCTCTGTGTGTTGAAGAAATTAAAAGGGCTGCCTTTGAGATGGGTGGTACCAAGTCTCCGGGACCCGATGGGTTTTCTGGTATTTTTTATCAGAAATTTTGGAGCGTGGTGTCATATGAACTTATTGCTTTAGTTAAAAATTTGTTTGACACATCTCTGGTCCCAACTGAACTTAATAGAACCTTTATATGCTTAATCCCTAAGGTGCAGAATCCTGCTAATATTCATGGCTTTAGACCTATAGGCTTGTGTAATTTTGCATATAAGGTCTATTCGAAGGTTTTAGCTAACAGATTAAGTCCTTGGATGAGCTTGTTGATTTCTGACTGTCAGGGTGCTTTCGTTAAGGGTCGGAGCATTCAGGACAACATTGTTATTGCCCATGAGGCTTTTCACTGCCTCAGAACCTCGGCTCGCAAGAAATCAACTTTTATGGCTATCAAGTTGGACTTGAAAAAGGCATATGATCTGGTTGATTGGTTTTTTCTTGAACAGGTCATGAGGAAATTGGGCTTCCCTGCGAAATGGCTTGAGTGTGTTATGAGCTGCATCTCCTCAACGACTTTCAGTGTCCTTTTTAATGGACAACCACTTCCTTGGTTCAAAGCTAGTAGAGGTATCAGATAGGGAGACCCTCTATCTCCCTTCCTCTTCCTTTTCATTTCAGATGCTTTTTCTCACTATGTCAATCATGCCAAGTCTTCAGCTGTTATTCATGGTTTCCCTCTGAACAGATTTTGCACTCCTCTTACTCATGTTCTGTTCGCTGATGATACCTTGCTCTTTGGTAAGGCTACGGAGGTTGAGGCTCGAAATCTTAAACATCTCCTGGTTACTTTTTCTGACATTTCTGGGCAGCTGATCAACTTCCAAAAATCCTCTATTTACTTCTCCAAAGAGGAAAATCCAATGAATGCTCAGCTGATTATGTCCATTCTTGGCATGATTCAAATGCCAATTGATGATATGTATTTAGGTCTACCCTCCATCTGGAGTAGATCAAAGAAGGATGTTCTCAACTTTCTTTACGAACGAATGTGGAAAAAAACTCTTAGTTGGAAACATAAACTTCTTTCTTTGTCAGGGAGAGAAGTTCTCATCAAGTCAGTTTTGTCAGCAATTCCAAGCTATACTATGCAATGCTTCCTCCTTCCTTCGACCTTCTGTGCGAAGCTAAATGGCCTCATGGCCAGATTCTGGTGGTCTGGAGAGGGAGATGGCAAGAAGGTGCATTGGTTGAGTTGGGACAAGCTCACTTGCTCCAAATCTGAGGGAGGTTTAGGTTTCAAAGATTTACATTTGTTTAATATCTCTCTTTTGGCTAAACAAGTGTGGAGACTATTTTCTAATCAAGAGTCTTTGTGTTTCAGGATCCTTAAGGGATTATATTTTCACGACACTAATATTTTTTCAGCTACCAAGGGCTTTAAGCCATCGTGGCTTTGGAACAGCCTACTCAAGGGGAGAGATGCCCTGTTAGATGGACTTCTACATACGATTGGCGATGGCAAGTCTACTAGGATCTGGCTTGATCCGTGGCTTCCAGCTTTGCCTACTTCCAGATTGGCTTCCAGGACACATTCTCCCCCCTTCTTACATCTTGTGTCTGACTTGATTAATCCAACTTCTAGGAGTTGGAACTTGGACTTAATTCAGACTTTCTTCAGTCCTTTAGAACAACAGGCTATTACTAACATGATCTTATGTAGGTCGGGATCCTCTGATAAGATCATTTGGAAACACCATGATGCAGGTATCTTTACTGTTAAAAGAGGGTACCATATCCTTAATAAGCATCGGGAAGCGGTAAGAACCCTGTCTCACAATTCTACACCATTTGACCCTGGTATCTGGAGGTGGATTTGAAAACTTAAAATCCCTCCAAAAATCTGTAATTTTGTCTGGCGCCTGGCCAAAAATGGGCTGGCTACTACGGCCAACCTTCATAGGAGGAACTTGGCTTCTTCTCCTACTTGCCCGATTTGTTTTGAAGCACCTGAAACTATTATTCACTTGCTGTTTGGTTGCTCCCATGCTAGGGCTACTTGGCATTGTAGTCCTCTTGGATCCACTTTTGATGTTAATGTACATATTACGTTTGGCGGCTGGCTCTCTTTTATTATGAACTCTCTTTCTTCTAACTCTGACTCTTTCATTATCGCCTTGTCTATGCAATTATGTTGGAGTATCTGGTTGACAAGGAATAATTTTTTGTTTGAGGGATCAGAAATTGACCCCTTAAACACGGTTACTCAAGCCTCTCATTTCTGCAATGAATTTTTGCAGGTGACAGGTATCGCTACGAGGAGTCAGCTCTCTGCTGAACCTCTACAAGCTTCTTGGATGGCGCCTTCACAGGGAATCCTGAAGTTCAGTTGCGACGCTTCATGGACAGAGAGCTCTTCTGTGTCTGGAATTGCCGTGATTGCTCGAAATTACAAAGGCCTAGCTGTTGCAGGTCAGACTGATCTCGTCTTGGCGCAGTCGCCTTTGGAGGCGGAGCTCAAGGCCATTGCTCTTTCGCTCAACCTGATCCGAAAGTTGTTTATTGAGGTTGATACATTGGTGGAATCTGACTGCTTACTTGCGGTCAACTTCATTAATGACCCCAATGCACAACTTTCTTGGAAATTTGATGCTCTTGTCAAAAATATTCGCCTATTACTCTACTCGTTACCAAGATGTAGACTTAATCTAGTTTCTAGGTTGCAAAATTCCATTGCGGATTGGATTTGCAAATGTACTAGATTAGGCACTCTTCCGTGTAATTGGCTAATTCATCATCCTCTTGAGTTGGATGCTCTTTTGTACTCTGACTTTCCAACTTGATCAATATATGTTGTGGTCGTTTTTCCTCAAAAAAAAAGTATTAACCATCAAAAAAACTACAGTGAAGCGCCAAAGCAACCACTCAGGGCCAACCTTAGGCTATTTTCCTTGTGTCGTTATCCTAAAGTAACTTTGGACGAAGAATTGTCTAATCAAATTCTGGCCTCGGTCCTGAAAAATAAAGCCAATGAAATGTCAGAAAACGAAATGCTCAACCAGAAATTTCAAATTCCGAGAATAAAAATGAACGATGTTAAAATTTGTTAGATATAATTTTATTATTATTTTTATGTCATATTCTACTCGAATCTGAATATATAAGTAGTTCTACAAAAAACAAATATGGGTATGGTCTAGGGGTGAGCATAGTGACCGAACCAGACCGAACCGGAAAAAACCGGACCGAACTGGAACCGAATTTTTAGGAATATCGTAAACCGGACCGGACTGGATTCTACTCTGGTTCAAACCAGAACCGAACTAGATATTTTGGTTCGGTCAAAAACCGGACCGGATTGGAAAAAAATACACAAAGAATGAGTTCTAGACCGGACGAAACCCGGATCTGGAGCGGACCGGATCAGACCGGAAATCAAAATTTTAAATATAATGTGAACCGGACCGGATTGTTTTTTTTTGGTCCGGCCCGGTCTGATTTTTTCGGTCTAATTTGGTTCGGTTTAACGATTTCTGGTCCATTTGCTCATCCCTAGTATGGTCAAGCCGGCTTATTATTGTTGTCCAAGAAAAAAACACAAAACAAAGGAACCACATAATCTCTCTTCCCCAGAACGTGCTTTATAATGTTGAAACTTGTTTATGGCCGCCATTGGAATTCTCAACATTAGACGCACCTAGTTTCTTACAACTTTTGAAATCATGTGCGGATGGCCTTTTCTGTGCACTAGCATGAGCAAAAAGAAAGTACAAATTAATTTGGACCGTTCGCATCACATTTACTGCCAATTTAATATTAATCAACAATAAGTGGATGTGCTTATTAAATATTCTTTTGGTCCAACTGGAATGATTGAAGTTTGACTTTTTGTTTTGGTCCGGATTGAAGTTTGACTCTAGCCGCACGGAGCTAAGATTTCGTCGCATGACGACAGAACCCAAAAGAGCTTCCTAACCCCTAAGATATTAGGGGGCAGATTGGGTGGGGATTGGGGTAGTCCCCAAACATGGGGACTAACTCAAACCAATATCACTACACATGCAAACCAATATCACTTCACGTGCAAACCAATATCACTTCACATGCAAACCAATATCACCTGATAGGTTATTGACCATCAGATTTAATGATAATCAAATCTGACGGTCCAAAATATAGTCCCCACCTATGGACAAATTTTCTTTAGTCCCCACTCAATCCGATCTCAGATATTAGGGCCAGGAGGTGTACAACTACGAGGGTCTTCCTGCTGGATCGAGGTGTACAACTGTTGAAAATATATTAGTAAACTATAGTTTAACACAAGTATATAATGCATAAGTAATGTAATACGAGAGAAGGGTAAGAGAATGTTCACAATCACACTTCAGGCTAAGTGCGTAATACGTCGTCTTCAAGGTAGTGACTTTCGGATTGAATCCAGGACGAGGCCACAATTTAACCGTGTGCTCTTAAACTCTTATTACCCGCATATATGCTTTAGGCCTCCGTGGGTAAGAGAGTTCCCAAGGTACAATGCCCAATTATGTGTACGAAAATCTTTGGTGGCGTAGAACTCTGACTCTTATGAAAGTGGGAAATGCTATGCTAAGGAAGGAGGAATAGAGAGCTCAAGGAAGAGTGTGAGGTAGGGGTGATTTGGAATGGAGGAGGAGGGCTCCTTTTATAGGAAGCTTAGGCCTCCAACAATCAAATCACAATTAACTTTGGTCATTAACTAGGTGAGTAAATGGGTGGTTACGAGACCATAAAACCTCATATTAACTTGACTATTACTCTCATTAACTTGGCCCAAATTTAATTTCAAAATTTCAAAATTTAAATTCAAATGCCAACAAGGAAAAGAAGGTTCTAGAGCGTAGGCTTGTCCAAGAGGAAGCCTAACAGATTTTGGGCTGAGAATCGCTTCAACAAGTCCGGCCCAGCTCTAAAAAGATAAGGCCCTGGAACCTGGAACAATTCCCACAAACCCACAATCCTCCACAATCCTCCAAACCGCAGCCATACCACCTTTAAGCCAATTTTTATTCACACCGAGAATTAATTTTTTTTGCAAGTGTTTTATATTATTTACGATGCTTAGTCAACGAGCTTCGTATTGATCTCACAAACATCCAAATTCTAAGGTGTGCCTCCATTTTAACTAGCTCAAAGTTGTTCATTAAGTATTTAATATTTGGGTTCAAATCTCAATACACTCAATTATATTGGGTCAATCTCTTCCATTGATTAAAACTAATTCTCCAACAAGAACTACTACATTTTAGGAGTATCAATGTTCCATTTTTTTTGTTCCGCAATTTATTTTCTACTGAATTTTACTATTATAATTTTTTTACTGCAACTTCGTACAAGTACACATACAAATATGGGAAATTCTATGTTGTATATATATATTTTTTGTAGATATTATCAATAACAAAAATTTATCTAACCAAAAAATATTATTTGAGTTAGTACAAATATTATTCGAGTTTGACAATAAATAAAGTGTTTTTGTCAATATTTCTAGATTTTAAAATCTTATAAACTTATTCAATAATTTTGTTGTTAAAATAAAGTTGGGATAGAACCTGGTTCTTGTTGTATCAATAAATTTGACGAGATATGAGCTATTTTCGAGCAAACTTGGAAGTCCAAACTTTACCTTGAGTCACCAATGGATCACCGTGTGATTGACTTGACGATACTTCAAATCAATCATATGGAAACCTTCGATCTTGTATTCTTGGGACGTGATTTGTAATCACCGTCCTCAAAGTATTATTTGTCTTCACTATATATTTTCAACGGGTTCCGGCAAGTACACTCCTAAGATTACTCAAAAATTCTAGATATTCTAAGTGGCAAGCAATAGCATATCACCTCTAGAATTTTAAAAAGAATGTCTTATAGTAGAGAATCAGAAAAGAGAATAAGATATGGAAATAGTGAGATTAGTTGAATGAGAAGTAGAGCCTCGTATTTATAGTTTTGCAATGGACATGACATGTCTCAAAGACCATAAATTAAGAGAAATTCCAATGGTCATGTCCAAAAAATTGATCTTCTTATTTATTTCTTTTCATGTAATTATTAACCATTTTGTATCTTTTGATTTTAAGTCACTGTTTGCTTTTGAAACCAAATAACACCAACTCAATTAAGGTTGGAAACAACGTGCCAATTGGCACATAAAGCTTTTTTTTAGGGGCAAAATACAACTAAAATATTATAACTATCAAGTAGGAAAGTCTGTAAACAAGAGGGCATCGAGCTCCCCAGGGGTAACAGACCTCCAATTCCCGGGTAGAGACCCGTGCCTACATGATTTGATTAACCAGTCAGCTACCTGGTTACAAGCACGCGGGGTCATCTTTAGCGTACAATTTGGCAAATCACCAAGTGACAACCTAAGTCTAAGGACAAGCGCTTCCACTTGCCAGTAAACAAAGGAGGAATGATCATTCAAGAAATTGTACGCCAAAAGGCAGTCCGTCTCCACAATGGTTTGGACTCTATGAAACTTCACATTGATCATCTTGAGGGCAAGCTCTATAGCCAGAAGCTCGGCTTCCAAAGGCGACAGAGTCACCCTCAAATCCGTCTGACCTTCCAACACGAGGCCTAAATAATTTCTAGCAACTGTAGCAAAACCAGCCGAATCTGACTCATTCAGCCAGGAGGCGTCACAGTTGAACTTTACAGCTCCAATTTTTGGAATGCTCCATGAAATTGGAGAAGCTGCAACCCTACTTATCTGCTGCAAATTCGAGGTTAAAACCTGTAAAAATTCAGCAGACAAATAAGAAGCATAGTGCAAGGTATCAATAGGGTCAATAATAATACCTTCAAACAAAAATATGTTTATAGCCAACCAAATATACCAACAAAAATACATAGCAAGGGTCTTCAACTCCTGGTCCTCAGGCGACTGTAATAAGTCAAGAAAATAAATGAACCTAGAGCCAAAAGTCGAGTGAACCGACCCATTGAATCTGAGGCCAAAAGGGCTTAACAACCACGTGGCACGGGCATGAGGACAATAAAAAAGCATGTGAAGAACAGACTCATCCTCACAACAACACAATTGGCACAAGGGAGAATGAGCAAGATGTCTTCTAAACAAAATAGCAGCAAGGGGTAGAGCATTTCTGAGAAGTCTCCAGACAAAGTTTTTTAGCTTCGGCGGTACTTTCAATTTCCAAAGTTGTCGCCAAATCCCGGGATCAAAGGGGCAGTCATTTGAATCCAAAGCCGGCAACAACACAGAAGAAGATCTGGCTTCCTTAAAGGAGAGGTATCCCAACTTAACAGTGTACCTTCCATCATTGCTAAATTTCCACAGAAGCTGGTCAGGGGCTTGCCTACAACCCAAAAAGATGTTAGAAATCGCAACCTGCTCAGAAATCGAAAAGAAATTACGAATGAGATCTAAATTCCAACAACCAGAAGTAAGAAAAAATAGGTCAGAAACAGTAGCCAAAGAGGAAGGAGCCAAAATCCGTGAGGCAACCCTATTGTTTGGCAAGCTAGGGACCCAAGGGTCACGCCAAATATCTACCGAAAGCTCATTTCCAATCCGAAAGAATAGACCCTCTTTAAGGGCCTCTTTGCCTACAAAGAGACTGGACCAAATCCATGAAGGTTTAGCACCTTTAGAAGCAGTAAGCATATCAGAATTGTGAAAGTAAAGGTCCTTCAGGACTCTGAAGCATAAGGAACCTTGGTTGGCGAGAAGCCTCCACACCTGTTTGGCCAACAATGCCAAATTAAATAGCTGAAAGTCTTTAAAACTGAGACCACCTTGAGATTTTGAGCATGTTAACCTCTCCCAACTTAACCAATGGACTTTGCGTTTGTCCACATCACCTGACCACCAGAATCGCGCTACCAAACTATTCAACTTGGAGTAAAAAGTCACAGGGAATAGCAAAACCTGCATGAGATAGCAAGGATGGAAGACAGGACAGACTTGATGAGGACCTCCCTCCCTGACATGGAAAGAAGTTTCTGCTTCCAACCTTGGGTCCTCAAGAGCAATCGATCATAGATGTAACTCAAGGCCTCCTTCTTTGACCTACCCCAAACAACAGGAATACCTAAGTACTTGTCATCAGGGAGCATCTCCACCATCTCCAAGATATCAGAAATGAGCTTCCTATTCCCTGCAGGCTTCCCTTTCGAAAATAAAATACACGACTTAGAGAAGTTTATGGCCTGGCCGAAAATATTAGAGAACAAGTCCAACAGAATTTTAAAGTTCCTAGCCTCTCGTTCGCAAGCTTTGCCAAAGAATAGTGTATCATCTGCAAATAAGATGTGGGTAAGAGCAGGACAGTTTCCATTCAAGGAATACCCATGAATATAAGCTCGAAATTTTGCCTGTTCCACAAAATGAGCAAAAGAGTTAGAAATAAACAGGAATAAAAAGGGAGAAAGGGAATTCCCTTGCCGAATTCTACGAGAAGCACAAAACTAAGACAAGGGCTGGCCATTAAACAAAACACTGTAAGAAGTAGAAGAAATACAAGACATAACACATGCAATCCACTTCAGCGAGATTTGCTACTGTTACGTACATTTGCAATAAGGCTACTATGCCGTAGCACCGTTTCGCTAATCAAATCAGTTGCATTGTTTCGCTAAAATCAAATGGACACAACATTTGTAAGCTATGAAAAGTTTATCCCTGCGACTAATTTCTCTCGTACTTTCAATTCAATTCAGCTATGCCTTATGTAGTTCGGACAAATGTTCTTCGGCTATAAGTACAATATGCTGTGAAATTAAATAATTGAATTGTTAAATGTGACAGCTCGTGCAGCAGAGTGAAACAAACAAGGTTGAATTTGAAGTAAGTGTAGAGCGTAACTTGTTTGAAAGTGCCGCTATTATCGATTTACCTACCCTCCAACCCAAGAAACTTGAATGAAGACACATACAGATGAATCCAATTTCTAGAGTAGTTTTGGAATTTTTTTTTATAAGTTAAATAGAACGCCATGTCTGTTGAACGGAAAATTGTTCAATAAAAAATGGCTTGTATTTTTTGTCGTGATGATTAAATTAAGATTAGGCAACTAGTTTCATGTATGAATATACTTACAATCAATAAAATTATATCCACTGAAAAAAAATTGGGCAGTGTAAATTGGAAAACTTTGAAGTCCTTCCCTGACGTTGAATGTGCAACCTACCACAGAGAGTTTATGTTTATCCACCACGTTCAAAAGTATTGTATTTTTCATTTGCAAATTTTAAAATTAATATTTGTTTTTAAAAATTTAAGCTTTTTGTTCTGATCGACTTGTCATCCCCACGAAAGAATGAGTGCATTGACCTGCCCATCAATCAATATACTATATTGATCCTCAACATTAATGCATTGACTTTGGCTTCCACCTCAGTTGACTTTTTGGGAATATTTCCTAACCAACTCCAACTAGTTTAATGATGCTGGTTTCAGGCCTCCACAAACTTTCATGGCAATTAAGTTATCGAAGACCGTGCGAATTGACCATAAAGTCACAGAAAAATAGACAACGCAGCCAACCCGTGAAGAGCCACCTCACCAATTCAAAGGGCAGTTTAGTCAATAGCCTGTCCTTCACTTATGTCACAGCTTGCGACTTAACGTGGATCACAAGTCAACACCTGGTTCGGCCAATTTTCCGCACGTGTCGAAACAGTGCCCCAGCTGCCGATGATGTCGTGGCATAATGATATTGGCTGAAGGGCTTAGTTTGACCATGTGAGGGCCGCATTAAATAATAGGCTTAACTGCCACCGAAAGTGGATGGATGTCCACGTAGAGAAATGATAAGGGCACTCTTTTGTTTTTTAAATTCAAAGATAATTTCCTATGAATTTATGGGAAACTAATTAATTTAAATTTGAATGGACTTAAATTAAAAATATAATATTTTCATATTAAATTTTAATGTACTTAATCTCTTAAGACATAAATTTTAATTTACATATATAATTCATGACATAAATTTAAAAAATATATATGTCATGAATTATATATGTAAATTAACTTATGTGCTCTATGGTACTGAGATATTTTTTTTAATCTATGATATTTTTAGTTTTTTAGGTCAAATTGGTGGGTGTTGCCACCCTTCTATCATGCAAAAGGAAAGGAACAGTCTGGCGGGGACTGGTACAAAACATGAAGTCCTAAAAGAAACTGAAAGCATATTTTAATCTGCCACTTGGTTGCCTTCTCGAAAATAATGAACAACTTCCATCTGCCAGTTACGACTGAGGAGGTTCCTGCAATTACTCACGAGCGGCGAAAGTGGATACTCTTTCGCAACTCTCTTGGACAAACATTTGGCTGCCATCAGCAAATCTGTCTTAACAACCACTCGCATGTAGCCCATATCCCAAGCTAGGTTCACGCCACGCCATATAGCCCAGATCTTCGAGCGTAGTGAAGTACCAAACCCCGTGTGATTCACAAACCCTATACACCAAAACCCTCTCGCATCCCTGATCACCTCTCCACCATCAGCTGGCCTTGGATTCCTTCGAGCTGCTCCATCCGTATTCACTTTATACCATCCGTCCGACGGTGGAATCCATCGAATGGTTTGTTCTGTAAGTGTTTGCTCGGCTAGTGGGTTAAGACTCATACTCTGCCATGCGTTCGCGAATCCTCGTGTTTGGTTCAATATAAAAGCCAATGGATTACCCACAAACTCTGTTCCTGAAAAGGCCCGATCATTTCGCCACCTCCACAACCACCAGCAATTGGCAGCGAATATCATGTTCCATTTCATACCTTCATTTGTCCCCATCAAGCAGATGATGTTGTCTCAGAGCCAACCACCCAGGTTCTCGATAAAGAACTGGTGTTGTACTCTTTGGGGTACCAGTTATTTTCAGACAGCTTTACTGTGAGGTCATTCCCACAACATATGGATAATCTCTTTAGCCTCCTGACAGCAGACCAATCAGTACAGTACGGGGGCCATGTGCTTTCAGAATCTCTCGCAGTTTGTCAGCTGCCTCTCCTTCAAACACGACCATATAAATAATCGTATCTTCTCTGATGTCTCCAACCTCCAAACCTTCCCTCATACTGCGGAGCCATCTCCCTGCACACTTAGGTCAGCAATACGAGCATTATACACTGATTTTGATGTGAACATTCATATGCATGAATGACGCCAAGCTATCGTATCACGGTCCACTTCTAAGCTTCTAACAAAAGTCGCCTCTAGCTAAGGCCATCATTCCTACGGTATCCATTGTTTTAGTAGGTCCCACTTCCATCCATTGTTTGGAATCCAATAATTTGCTACCCTTCTGTTCAGTTCCAAGTGTGGGATAACAAAATCCTGCGTGTGCATCAGTTCCATCCCTGGCAACCACCGATCCATCCAGAACCGTACTCCCTTTCCATTACCAATAGACCATTGACACCCATCTAATAACGAACCATTGACTTTGGTTAAGCTTGCCCATAGTGCCGACTAGTTGCTTTGAGGGCATAGAATTCTTACTTCATCTTCTCGTTGACAATGTTTGCCTTCTAGGACCTTAATCCATGTTGTTTGTTGTTCGTGCATAAATGTCCAACCTCGCTTCATCAGCATATCATCATTAGCTTCCCGAACTCATCTTATACCCAAGCCACCCATCTCCCTCGGTGTGCAAATTGCCTCCTAGCTCACGAGGTGGACTTGACTCGCCTCCTCCTTATTTTCTAACAAGAAGACTCTGCACAATTTGTCCAGCTTATCACAAACGCCCCTAGGCAACCTCACCACCCGCATTTCATATTGTGGGATCGTTGTGAGAACTGAATGAACAAAGGTCAACCTTTCCACCTTTGTTAACTGCTGTGTCATCTAGCCCGCAAGCTTTGATTGCGCCCTCTCTACAATATAGTCAAATTTCTCATTTGTTACTCTCTTGTCCAATGCTGAAAACCCAAGATAGCATCACAGGTTTGATATTGCTTTTATTCCAACCTCCCCACTCAACAGCATGGCCACATCTCATGAGACATTCTCTGAGAAATAGACTCGAGATTTTGGGTGGCTTACCCGTTGTCCTGAGGCTGAGCAAAATACCTCAAGACCATGGGAGATAAGCTGCACCTGCTCCGAACTAGCCTCTACAAAAAGAACAATATCGTCAGCAAAAAATAGGTACGTTATTTATGGGCCCCACCTTGTCAACCTTATCGGCTTCCAAACTATCTGGCTAGAGATCCAATGTGCTAGTCTCTCCATGTACATGCCAAAGAGGTAGGGGATATATGGTCTCTCTGCCTTAAACCATATGACGGGGTAAACGCCTCCAACATCTCCCCATTCCATAACACGCTCTTCGAACTGCCCGTGATGCATTTCATGATGAGCCTTCAGATCAGTCTGGGCAAGCCAATTTTGTACATAGTGTCTACCACAAATCCTAAACTCATCCGATCATACACATTTTTCAGGTCTATTTTGATCGCCATTCACCATTTTCGACTGTGTTTGCCCCTCATAGAGTGTAAGACCTCCTGGAATACAGTGATATTGTCTAAAATTTGTCTGCCTGGTACAAAACTTTTCTGCACCGGAGAGATCAAAGTAGGTAACTTGAACTTAGTTATGTTCAAAATCATCTTCGTTATGATCTTATATACTATGTTGCATAGATTGGTTTGGCAGAACTGCTGAATAGTTTCTGGGCTAGTCACCTTTGGTATTAAAATAAGAAGTCTCATTGAGAGATGCCAAAATTTCTCCTCAACAGAATGCATGTCATGCTAATTCAAATAATGCCGAGCTCATAGTCCCCCAATACATTTGATAGAATAAGGCATGGACCCCGTCTACTCCTGGTGCCTTAAGTAGGGCCATCCGGAATAGTGCATCGTGTACCTACTTCATAACTTATCCTCTATCCACCATAGGAACCCAAATCTCGGCAGTCCAAGGATTACAATGCTCGACAAAGAGTGGAACAATAAAAATAGATGGCGAGTACATATATAGCTAGTCAAATGCATGTAGCTAGTCTTCACGACTCCTCAGTGTACAACCCGCAAAAAAATGATGTTGTCATTTTCTCTAATGCTCTGCTATCCATCACCCAATCACTCTCAATGTTGCGGAGGCCATCTACATTGTTTCTCCTCCGTCAGATTATTTATGTATGTAAAAATACTTCATATTCCAATCTCCTTGGCATATCCATTTTTCTCGTGACTTTTGTAACCACAATAGTTCCTTTTGGTGTAGTATCAAATCTAGTTCCTTACAGAGAGCCTGGTCTAGGTTTAACAACCCTATGTTCAAGGCTCGTTCCATTTCCTTCTGAAGTCCCATGAGCCTTGCAAATAGTCTGTTCTTATTTTTCTCAATATTCCCAAAGACTTCCCGATTTAACTTCTTCAGTTCATCTTTTAATCTCGACAATGCCCGTACAATTCCAAGTATCGGACTCTAATTTTTTTACAGTACCCCCACGAACTTGTCATGGGTAAGCTAAGTCGCTTGAAACTGAAACGTTCTCCTTCCCTGGCTACTCAACAATTCCACACCAGGGCCTTAAAGATCATTAAAGAACTATCTTGGTCGGAAAAAAACCTGATCCGTAAAAATACTACTCACCGCGCTCCTCTTATATTTGAATTGGAGGGTCGTCAACTATGATGGTCTGTCTGGCTTGGGTATCCATTTCTATACCTGTATCCTCTAGCATATCTTCATCTGGTGGGTCTGATAGGTGTTCTCCACCTCCCGGACTCCGATGTTGTCCATCTTGAGTCCTACCTCCAAGAGTCGCCATTGTGGCCGGTGCAACAGATACTTTGGCATTCTTATTTTCCTTTTCTACCCTCCTTTTATCATGACTGCGAGCTCTTTTGTTTGCAAGGGGAACAATGGGTCTTGCCTGTGTGACAACTTAGTTACGTCATTTTTGTGGTCCCTTGTTTTATCTTTGTCGGGTCTTGCTTTTACTTCACCAATTCATACCCGATTAAGCCTTAAACACCCGAGTTAGTGCTTCCTGGTTCTGCACCCTATACTTGACCGCGGTATCCTCTTCCTCCAACTATTGCAGCGTGTCATACATGTTCCTCGTATGGACTTCTTGGCGGCCATATGTGGTACGTGGTTGCCTTCTTTTTCGGGCCAGTACCATTCATAGCCCCAAACCCTACTCCACCGTGGTAACCATAGTGCACTGAAGAGGGTTGCCTATTGTTGCACGAGACCACTAGTTGTTCCATCTACCGACTGGTCTGTCAGAGGCGCATAGTCTACCGGTTTATCTGGGCACTTGTCCTGAAGATGGCCATACATGCAACATGTGAAACACACAATGTGTAAGCTCTCATACTCCACCCTCTATAATTCACCATCGATCAGAATCTCTCCAATCAATGGCTTTTGGAGATCCAGTTCCACACAAGTACGAGCAAAGTGGCCCTGGAATTTGCCTGCCGTGTTCGGGTCCAGTTGAACTGGCCGCCCTATGACAAGTGCTCCATTGCCTATGTGGTACTCCATTGGCAGGTTTGGTAGGCGAATCCAGACCTGCACAATGTTCTCGACACATTCGCCTGCGCAGAAGGAAGCATCCCACGGGCGAACGAAAAGGTAGTGGTCCTAAACCATCCAAGGTCCATCTTGAGTGCCACATCAAAATCTTCTGGGCATGTGAAGCAAGTCAGATAGTATCCATTCGGGAGATCTACTAGTCGGAGGTCTCCCCTTGGGGTCCAGAGCTGTTGGAGTTGGGTTATCAGTGCTTTGTAGCCTACCATAGAGCAAACCAGTCATCACTCTCTTCCTGTGGGATCGGAAGGCAGTTCCCTGACGAGCCATTCACTGAGTTCAGATAAGATCGCTGTAGCTGGGGGTTGGGGTTTAGGTTTTCGTCCATTGGTGCATCTTATTCACGTGCATGGATGTGGTTAGGGTTTTGGTTTTCAGGAAAGGTGCTTGGCACGGCCGAGGGGTAGGTTTGTGTGGTTTGGGAGGAGGGCTGGGTGGGGCCAAGGTGGGTAGTGGTTGTTTCCGGTGGCTCATTGGGGTTGGGCGGTGGCGGCGGCTGGAGTGGTGCTTGGGAATTGGGATAATTCGGGGTTCATGTTGAGTTTTCATAAGTCTCTTAAATATTATTTTTTAGTTGAATATTGTCAAATATTTTTTTGGAGTAATTCTTATCTTGGTTATCCTTATCCACAGGTCATCGACATGTCAACGTCTAAAAAATAACTCAGATTCACCAAACACGCATCGTTTAATTATATCTTTCCGTGGGCTCGGATCTGAATAGTAATAGTAATTAGTAACTTGATGGATTTGGGTAATACCGTATTGTGTTTGCATAATTACATTTAGTTTTTGCGACATGGAATTTCTTTTTTCTCTATTTTGCTCGATCAGTAAAAGAGAAAAATAGAGGCTGGCGAAATTTAATTAGTTCCGAACTTGAGAATTTGCTTGTTTTATTTTTGTATTTATAGCTGAGCACACACGAATAATAATACAGTATATCCGGAATTAGCAAGTATATGCACACGTTTTCTTATTTTTAAGGCGAAAACAAGAGGTGATTTTTTTAGAATCTAGAAATCTCCAATATTTATTAGCAGTCCCTAAACAAGATTCGAAATACTTTTGAGAATATACAAATCATGTGCTACTTCTATCGCTTTATTTTTTTATGCCATCTAAAATCTTGATTTACTAGACCGGCTAGTTTAGATTTAAGTCAAATATGTAAATTTTTCATATTTATAAATTGGTCAATCACTCTTAAACTAATCAATGTGATATTCTTGACAAGCCTCCCCTCCCCAAATCAGACTCATTGGACCAAAAATTGCATGAACTTTGATTTCACCAACGTGCAAGAAATGAGAGTCATGCAAGCATTACAATGGTCGCAAACTTAGATCTCCATATCTAACCCAAAACCTTAAGTCAACTGGGTAGGTAAATTTTTTGATATTTATAAACTAGTTCACTGCTCTTGCACTAAAGAATGTTGTATTCTTAACAGAAGTTAAGTTAGGTCATTATTCTCGTTAGTTGATCTGATCAGTTGATCTAATTGTCTGTTAGTTGTTGTTTTTGTTTGTTAAAAAGCGCCAAAGATTTTTTTACCAAGAAAAGTTATTTTTTGAACTTATGATATTTGAGTACATGATATATTTTTTATTGGTGTTGAGATACAAAAATAATCTCAACATTGTCAACATATTTTGAGGAATCTGGTGTGATCTCAAAATGACCGGGTGACCGGTGACCGATGTGGTCTCAAAGCGACCGATGGGCGGTATAGTCTCAAAGCGATCACTTTCGGTTTTGAGTTGGAAGAGATTGTCGATGGTCTTCCCTCCATTGAGTCCAATGATGGTCTTACTTGGTCGAAATCGGTGACGATAGACCGCTTTGTTGTATTGTCCTTGGTTCACTTGGGCTTGTTCCTTGGATGACAATGTCCTTCCGTGGTAAATTGGCCGTTACTTTGGACTCGTAGGTTAAAATAAGGAGATTCTTCTGGCTATAGAAAGGCGAGACATGTATCTACAACTTCATTGTGAAGATCATTGCCTAATTCAGGTCAAAAGTGGGTCTAAACAAAGCGTCAAGTCTCGGTATTAGCTTGCTCGATGAGTTCTGATAGACTTTGATAGATCAGCGGTAGATTTTGACTCGTACATCGGATTGAGCTAATTCTTTCGGATATGGAACAATAAGACAAAGATCTACAACTTTGTAGTTTACGACTTTCTCTGATTCGAAGCGGAAGATGGTCAAAAGTCTACTTCAAACTGATCTCACTCTGGACCAGTTCGGTCCGCTTCCCGCTTTGGTCTACTTCCCGCTTCCAAGACCAAGGCGGGAGCCCGGTTCCGTCCGCTTCTCGCCCACCTGGCTGGTACTCTTCGGTAAAATGCTCATAACTTTCTATCCAAAGCTCGGATTGAGACGATTCAAGTTATTGTACGAAGCCAAGACATAGATCTACGATGTTGTAGTTTGTGATGTCTTCGGATTCGGGGCGGAAGCAGGTTAAAAATGCGGGTCAAGGCGGGAGGATGCTTAGGTCCTCAAGGCGGGAGGCCGGAAGGTGCTTTGACCTAGAAGGCGGGAGGCCGGATGGTTGCTTTGACCTATAAGGCGAAAGCCCGGATGGTCGCTTTGGCCTTTGAGGTGGGAGCTCGGATGTCACTTTGGCCTTCAAGGTGGGAGGCCGAAAGGTGCTTTGACCTACAAGGCGGGAGGCCGGATGGTTGCTTCGACCTACAAAGTGGAAGGCGGAGCTCGAGCGGTGTACCGCCTTACTTGCGCGAGCGGTAGGTTGGAGCTCGAGCGGTAGACCTTGAAAGCAGTAAGGCTCGCTTTGGAGCCCGGGCGGTAGGCCTACGAGTTTTTGCTTTGAAGGCGGTAAGGCCCGCATTTCACTTCGTGTTCGCGGGCGGAGGATGAGGCTGGGTGGTAGGTCCGATTCTGCTTAGTGGGCTGGATGGATTCGACGATCCCGCCTTGGGGGCCCGGGTAGAAAGCTCATCTTGGTCCTTGTAGGCAGAAGCCTTGGGCCCGTTGTGGGATTAAAGACGGTAAGCTGTTTAGGCGATGAAAAGCCTAAAATGAGCTTTTGCGTAGAAGGTTCGAGAGGAATAAGTCGGCTCGGCTTATATTTTTTTAAGTAGAGCTGGGATTTCTGAGATTTCAATAAGACTTTGGGGCACAGTTACTTGGGCGACACGACCGATATATTCCTAATCGAAGACAAGATCTATTCATTTGAGGAAGATGGTTTAGATTTTCCTATTCTAAGCCGGGTTGATTTGGAAACGAAATATTCACTCGAGACAGGATTGCTTGCACGGGAAGGATGGAGCTAGGTCAAGACGTGCTATATAAAGGAAGCTCGGGCAACGGAGACGGACATCAACAACACAACACATAACTACTCTTCTATCTTTATCATTTTTTCTTAGTATATAGCCTAGCATAGCTTTAGACCGACCTTGGGACGACCACTCCGGATCCGTCTCAGGTTACTTGTTCACTTATTCCCGCAACATATTTTTGGCACACTCGATGGGACTAAGGAGGGCGACTGAGAAGGCGGTCTAACCTTTACCGGCCAAGATGACCAATTACTTTGTTGCTCAGGTTCCTTACTAGGAGTCGATACCTTCCATTTCCCAGTCGTATGCATGGAGACGGGACTCATCTACCTCGGCTCTCTTAAAAGAGCCGGTTGAGACAAACATTGCCCCGATGGAGTTCTATACACATGTCATCCCGATGGAGACATATGCCACTTTTCGTGCTCGAAAGCTCTACGAGGAGTCTTTTGGGCACCATGAGGAGTCCTCATGGTTGGTCATCAATCAACACCAAGGGATGAGCGTATCCACCGAATCAGCTGTACCCGTCCAACCGGCCTTTGGGCAATCATGGACCGGTCATATACCTTTCACCCCAACTCGACCATCGTCGGGTGTGTTCGGTTATGATCCAATACCTGAAACTTCTATGTATCCCCCGTACCAAACAACTCCTTACATGGGGACACATAAAGTGAACTACTTGGGACACTACAAGACTTCAAAGACGAGGGCTAGCAATCTCCAAGAGAAATCGAGCCGGTATCAACCGGCCCTGACCCAAGATTGGTCATACCCATCTAGGGTCTCGGCCGACCAAAGTTCTTTCAAAAGGGGGGATGTCTGCACGAATCCTTTGCTCGACTCAAGGATTTCTAATCCTATCCTGACCCTCCAAGTCTTGCATCAAGCGCAGATGGACCTAGACGAGGAGAACAACTGTCATCCTATCAATCAACAAGAAGAGCTCGATAAGAATGACGAGCTCGATGACAACGACGTCAACTGACAAGAAGAGCTCGATGACGACAATATCAACCAATAAAAAGAGCTCGATGAGGATGATGAGCTCGATGATAATGACGAGCTCGATGATAATGACATCAACCGATAAGAAGAGCTCAATAAGGATGATGAGCTCAATGAGGACGATGTCAATCGACAAGAAAAGCTCGATGAGGATGATGAGCTCGATGAGGACGACGTCAACCGACAAGGAGAGCTCGATGAGGATGACATCAACTGTCAACTGGTGTTCGGATCTACCCAACAACAAGGGACGGAAGGACAACCTCAACTCTCTCAATTTGAGGATTTGGCTTCACATCAATGTCTCGGGGGGCAATCGGCAATCAATTCTCCCGCGAGTACTTTCATTGCTATAGTTGGCATCCAACGAAGCCAAAAAGGAGAGGGGCCAAAGCCAACAAAGGCCGACCCCAAAACCTGGAGGGAAAGGCTTGGGGGGCAAGGACGGCCGGACCCTAAAAATGTAAAGGCTTATCCTAGGATCCGGAGGGCAAGACTTGGGAGACAAGGATGGCTGGACCCTAAGAAAGCAAAGGCTTATCCTAAAACCCAGAGGGCAAGAATCGGGGGACAAGGAAGACCTCCTGGTAATAACAAGGCTCGGAACTCCTTTCGTACAAGGGAAGCCGATCGTCCCAAGCGGAGGAAGGCCAACCTTAATACCCGAGGAGCAAGACTCGGGGGGCAAGGACGGCCACCCGATGGCGGCATCCCAAAGACTCAGAAGTTTTACCATTCGAGGGAAGCCAATGAGGCATGAAAGCTCTGCCATCCCTGTATCAAGGTGGACCTTCAAGACGGGTCCAACCCACGTCGGTACGCCTTCAACCGACTTGGAGATAAGAAGATCACCACTAAGCCACCAACGCAAGACGTCCTCACCAAGACCCAGAGGCGTCGCCTTAAGAGAAAGGTCCAGAGACAGAAGCAAGTCATCGAGTTTCTTAAAGGGCAATTGGTGGAACAAAAGGCCAAACTGGAGGAACGAAAGGCACTCCTAGCTCGCCTACGAATGGAACACTTTTTAGCCTCAACTCGAGGCCAGGCCAAGGAGGTCGAAGCTGATAAGGCAAAGAAGGTAAATGACCTCAAGCATATTAGGGAGGTCCGACCAAAGGTACCCACTGACCTACGTGGGAAGTTGTTCCGTAAGTAGGTACCTAAAATGAGAAGCCGGATCTACCTAAAGAAGGATTACCCTCAGCAGGGCAGGATCGACCGTAATAGAAAAGAGGTCTCAGTTGACATTGAGATGAGGTACATCAAGTTTGGGGACTTCCTAAGCAAGCTAAAAATCAATATGACGCCGGTTATCCTTGGACCAGAACCTGGCCAACCAAGCCACTTCAAGGTTGACGTGATCGAAGGAGACCTTATTGACCCTCGAGTAGGAGTGGCGTGCTCAAACATACTTATGGTGGGGGACTTCGATGGCAGCATCACGATTGTAAAGGCCGTCTGAGGGGGATGCGAGCATTTAAAGCTCATTTACATCATAGCTCAGATCAGCAGGGAGCCGGTTAAGAGAATCTTCATGGACAACGGGGTGGTGAACGTCCCTCCTCACTCATTTTCCAAAAATTTGAGCGAGGAGAGGGAGATACCAACCTCGATCAGCACATCCATGGCCAACTTTATCGAGAAGGGGCAAAACTCGATCTGCTCTAGTCAGGTAGTCCCATCTTCCAACTGCCAATGTCTAATTCAATAGAAATTAGATGGAAAGGTGGAGATCGTGTTGGTCGATGCCCGTTCATTCATGTCGGCCGTATGCTACATTGAAGTGGTCTTCTACGATGGATTCATAGTGTCAACAGGGGTGACCTGGAGTAGCATGGATGATCAGTTTTCCCGATATGTTAGCTCGGCCAAATGGGAGGTCCTTACAGCCCGATGGCCAGTCAGTGCCATACCTGGGGGGCAAGCTTTCCGTCTTACTTGTAAGGAGTAAGGCGATATGAAAGGTGACAAGGTAATTAGAGGTATATGTTTTGTCACATATGAATCGGTCGGGTGTGTCTTTGAGGACGACGGCCTAGACCTCATGTAGGTGCATAAGAGAAAGTGACCATCACCGTACCCCAAGCAACTTCCTACCGCCAAGGCTGAGGTGAAGGACCCTATGATGCAACAAGTTCATCGGGACAAAAGGATTTTTAAGGATCACATCAACGCTTCTCGCCTGGTCGTACCGAAGCGTTAACGTGCGGGGGGCATTGTTGAGATACAAAAATAATCTCAACATTGTCAACATATTTTGAGGAATCTGGTGTGATCTCAAAGTGACCGGGTGACCGGTGACCGATGTGGTCTCAAAGCGACCGATGGGCGGTATAGTCTCAAAGTGATCACTTTCGGTTTTGAGTTGGAAGAGATTGTCGACGGTCTTCCCTCCATTGAGTCCAATGATGGTCTTACTTGGTCAAAATCGGTGACGATAGACCGCTTTGTTGTATTGTCCTTGGTTCACTTGGGCTTGTTCCTCGGATGACAATGTCCTTCCGTGGTAAATTGGCCGTTACTTTGGACTCGTAGGTTGGAATAAGGAGATTCTTCCGGCTATAGAAACGCGAGACATGTATCTACAACTTCATTGTGAAGATCATTGCCTAATTCAGGTCATAAGTGGGTCTAAACAAAGCGTCAAGTCTCGGTATTAGCTTGCTCGATGAGTTCTGATAGACTTTGATAGATCAGCGGTAGATTTTGACTCGTACATCGGATTGAGCTAATTCTTTCGGATATGGAACAATAAGACAAAGATCTACAACTTTGTAGTTTATGACTTTTTCTGATTCGAAGCGGAAGATGGTCAAAAGTCTACTTCAAACTGATCCCACTCCGGACCGGTTCGGTCCGCTTCCCGCTTTGGTCTACTTCCCGCTTCCAAGACCAAGGCGGGAGCCCGGTTCCGTCCGCTTCCCGCCCACCTGGCTGGTACTCTTCGGTAAAATGCTCATAACTTTCTATCCGGAGCTCGGATTGAGACGATTCAAGTTCTTGTGCGAAGCCAAGACATAGATCTACGACGTTGTAGTTTGTGATATCTTCGGATTCAGGGCGGAAGCAAGTTAAAAATGCGGGTCAAGGTGGAAGGACGCTTTGGTCCTCAAGGCGGGAGGCCGGAAGGTGCTTTGACCTACAAGGCGGGAGGCCGGATGGTTGCTTCGACCTATAAGGCGAAAGCCCGGATGGTCGCTTTGGCCTTTGAGGCGGGTCGCTTTGGCCTTTGAGGCGGGAGCTCGGATGTCGCTTTGGCCTTCAAGGTGGGAGGCCGAAAGGTGCTTTGACCTACAAGGCGGGAGGCCGGATGGTTGCTTCGACCTACAAAGCGGAAGGCGGAGCTCGAGCGGTGTACCGCCTTACTTGTGCGAGCGGTAGGTTGGAGCTCGAGCGGTAGGCCTTGAAAGCAGTAAGGCTCGCTTTGGAGCCCGGGCGGTAGGCCTACGAGTTTTCGCTTTGAAGGCGGTAAGGCCCGCCTTTCACTTCGTGTTCGCGGGCAGAGGATGAGGCCGGGCGGTAGGTCCGATTCTGCTTAGGGGCCGGATGGATTCGACGATCCCGCCTTGGGGGCCCGGGTAGAAAGCTCGTCTTGGTCCATGTAGGCGGAAGGCTTGGGCCCATTGTGGGTTTAAAGACGGTAAGCTGTTTAGGCGATGACAAGCCTAAAATGAGCTTTTGCATAGAAGGTTCGAGAGGATCGGGTCGGCTCGGCTTATATTTTCCTAAGTAGAGCCGGGATTTTCGAGATTTCAATAAGACTTTGGGGCACAGTTGCTTGGGCGACACGACCGGTATATTCCTAATCGAAGACAAGATCTATTCATTTGAGGAAGATGGTTTAGATTTTCCTATTCTAAGCCGGGTTGATTTGGAAACGAAATATTCACTCGGGACGGGATTGCTTCCACGGGAAGGATGGAGCTAGGTCAAGACGTGCTATATAAAGGGAGCTCGGGCAACGGAGACGGACATCAACAACACAACACACAACTACTCTTCTATCTTTATCGTTTTTTCTTAGTATGTAGCTTAGCATAGCTGGTAGCCTAGCATAGCTTTAAACCGACATTGGGACGATCACTCCGAATCCGTCTCGGGTTACTTATTCACTTATTCCCGCAACAATTGGCAAAACTCGAAATAATTATCATGACGCAATTGCTCCCTCAGAGAAAATTTTTATTTCTTGCGGATAAATTGACACTCGTAATATTCCTTAAATGTACTCTTCAAAATTCTTTTTATCCTATTTTTGAGCAATGCGCGTTTTCTTAATTTCATCAGTCAATAGTCAGAGAATAGGCAATTTCTTGGAAATGCATGTACTCCAAATTTAAGTTTCAGGTGCAATGCACCGAAATCGTGCAGAGCTCTTCACTCAACGTCAAACTTTAGCCGTCCTTCTATTTGAATCACGTGTCCGAAATAGCTGTAGACCATTAAAAAAAAACTAATAGCTATCGACACAACTTGTGCTTGTATAATCATTTATATTTTAAGGCTTTGTACGTATTTCATGATCACTTTTTCGGGAATAAAAATTCCATACTCTGTGATGATTTTTTTTAGTTGAATAATTTTTTATGGAGTTAGTTTTAATGTCCTAAGAAAAATATTTGTATTTTACGCAAATGTATTTAGACGACCAAATCTTTCATTAAAATTAACAAGTAATAATAAAATTTGATTTTAAATCTCTTACTCGTAACAGTTTTTCTGGAAATCCAGTCCACATAATCAACAAGAAATTTTATTAACTTAAACTAAGAATCTCCTATTTGAATTCTAAATATCATAAAAAATGGGAAATTTTAATATAACCTGACTTCAAATGGAATGATATGTTTCGTCAAAGCTGATTAACAGTTTTATAAAATATATATAATCTAAGCAAAAATGAACTTGAAAAATAATAACAAAGATCATAGAAGAATTGTGAGAATATTATCAACTTCTTATTAATTAACAAGTCTATATTACAATTAAATATAACCATCTATGATATACTAACATGGAGTAACGACTCACATCATAGACTATATAATAGAATAATGAATAAAAAATATCATCTAAAACATGAGTTGTGAAAATAATAGAGTGATGGACATCTACTTAAGTAAATAAACAGCTTTCAACAAAAAAGAGATAAATAAACAGCTAATTCATATTATCATATAGGAAAGATACATCTATCTCCTCTTGATCTTATAAAAAATATACATCTCATGATGTGTGATTACTTGACAATGCATTGACACGCTCAAGGCAATCGAAGATTAGGAAACCTTAGTTTATGCGTGATTCAAGAAAACCCAAAAACACTCTTATAAAGGATACTAAAAATTTATTTTAGTATTATGTGATTTCGTCGATTTGTACATAACTACTCTATAGTTTTAAGATATTCGACCACTTGATATATGTTTCTCAAATTAATACTCCACTTTTTTAATACTTGTTGTACACAAAAATATCCCTACGTCTTATTAAATAAAAAATATAAAAATAAATCAGAAAATATGAAAAATTATAATAACAGAAAATAAATCATCTTCATATATTTTTCTGATTTGTTTCCATAGAAACTTTCTTATTCTAATTATACTTAGGGTAATTCTATCCCAAAAAATTTACTCGATATGGAATAGCAAAAAAAAAACTTATCAATCAATGGAACACTTTAAAACCATAACGGTATGAAATTTCGTGAAGTTACAGAATATTAAACCTTTATACCTAAAATAAAATCCAGATATCTGCTTTTGTCCCCAGCGACCGAGAACGTAGTAGATGCCTCTCCCAAAACACGAAGACTGGCACCCCCTCCCGCTGCCAAATCGCACAAGCCGACGCACACTAGTGTCACACCTCGCCCTCGCGTGCTTTGCGCAACTTTAGGCGTGACACTAGCCTCCGGACGTGGCCCCCTCCCCTCCAACGTGTACTTCTATCCACCGTTTACTGTCGGCTCCTCCCGCAAGAACAGACAAAAGAGACCCCTTTTAAAAAATACAACTGCATAATCTATCTTAACCAAAATTTTGAGTTTTTTTAAACATAAGTGTGAAATAATATAAAGATGAATTTTTCATGTCCACACCCAATCAATTCAAGATTAAATAATACTTTTGTAGTCAGGATTTGTAGTTCAATAGCATAAGGTATTATAAATATTTGAAAGATTTAGGATTCAAACTCTGGTTATAATGTAAAATTTTATTTTTAAAAAAATACTTTTGTATGTTTCGAATACCACATAATAATAAAAAATAAAAACAACGCCGAGGAACTTAAATTAGAAATTCATTTTCATGGAATAATTATCTCCGGGAAAATTGCGTCAAGACAAAACGTCGGCGGCCCAACAAAAAACCCCAAGGACGGTCTTTTTCCCGTATTTATTCTTTATTTATGCCAACCCAAAAACAACAAAATCAGATAATCAGTTTTTTAAATAAACCTCCCCCGGTGTTTTCTACAGTACCACCTCGATACCACAGTCCAAAATAAGTGGCGTAAGCGATGACATAATCACCCCACCTCGCAGGACCATTGACACGCACTCCCCCTAACTTCCTTGCCCGCCACGTGTGCCACCGCTGCTGGTAAGAAGGGACCAGCTCGATCAAATAAATGAAAAGAAAACTAAAAGAAAAGATTCCCTTACCAAAAATAACAAAAAATTGAGCAAATTACACTAAAGTCGCTCTAGTATAGTTATATCTATTATTTAGTCCCTCGATCATCAAAATACATTATAAAGTCCCACGTGTTTGATTTTATTATACTATGGAATCCCTAATGCCAAAATCTGAGATTTTCTCCGGTGAAGTCCTACCTGAAATGACTAAAATGTCCCCTTTGTTTTTTTTAATCCAGGTCCCTCGTATTTCCCCATATTTTTACTTTTCTTCTTCAAGTTTCAAAAAAAAAAACTCCATCTCTATCCCTATCCCTGGAATCCTCGAGCTGAGACTACAAGGCCTCCCTGGGTTCGAAGGTACAAGACCTGGGTTGTCTGTGTTGGAAGGTGTACGAGTTGGACAAGTCAAATTTTAAAGGTTCAGAAGCTGGGTAATTCGAATCTAGGGTTATATTAGCTCGACCGAGTCGAATGTATGGGTTACTCATGTCATCCTCCAACTCTTCATACGACACTGATGATGGTGCAAGGTACGTCAACATTGAGTGCATGTGTGATCGTGCGTGCCTTGGTTAAGATTGCCGAGAGTGAAAAATGACGGTTATATTATTCTTCTGCGAAGAACAGTTACCAGTGACTTGGATGGTGTACTCCACGGGAAGCAGATAGGTGTTATCGTTCTCCAAAAGTTGAGCTTAAGCAGATGTTTAAAGAGCGAGCATCCAATAGTGTTGATCGTTCCAATGAATTGTTGACAGAGGAATTGAAGATGATAAAAATGATGTTGAAATATCAAGCTTCCAGGAGCTGTGATGATGGTTCAGTAATATTGTTGAAAAAATTAGTGATTATTTTGTTGATCTGCAATATTGTATTTTATTTTCAGTTTATTGTAAGGTAGATGACTAATGACTTTGCTATTCCATATTCAATGTACTCTCACTATTGTCTTGATTTGCAATATTGTAATATTGTACTCTGAATCAACGTGCTTACAGATTTGCCTTAAATCAATGTACTTTGAATTCTAAATTTAGTTTTAAGTTGTTCCTAATTGAGTTTCATCTCCCAAAACATAAACAACGTACTTGCAGTTGTTCTGGGATTCCAATCCCAAACAACATCATCCAAAATATTACATATAAGGGTTACGTTTTGGTGCAGACTACTAAAGCTACTGCAGATGGTTGTTACCTCCACAAAATAAAGCAACATGACAAACTAAAACCTTCCAGATGTTTGTAGTTGTGCTTCTAGTTACAGTGGTTCCACTTGTAGAAGACGCAGCTCGGCCTCTGGTAACACTTGCAGCTGATGTGGTTTGTGTCATCAGATGAATATGGTTTATGATTTTTCTCAACAGAAATTGGGGGGAAACCCTAGCCGATTGAAGAACGGTGGAACAACGAGGACTACTAATTTAGGGTCGGCAGATGATGAACACGGGAGGAGGGGAAGATTGGAAGATGGAGAGACAAAGGAGAGAAGAGAGAGAGAGAAAGGTTTCGGGGATGTCGGGGTAATTTTCAAGAAGGGGAGCGCATTTTAGTCATTTTAAGTAGGGCTTCGCCGGAGAAAATTTTAGATCCCGGCATCAGGAACTCCATAGTATAATAAAATTAAACACAGGAGATTTTATGATGTATTTTGATAACCAAGGGGCTAAATAATAGATATAACCATACTAGTGAGACTTTAGAGTAATTGGTCCAAAATAATATCACTTTATTGAATTTTTTTTAAAGAGATCCCTTATCAATAAAAATTCGCTTCGACCATTGAAATATAATTTTTTCAACCTTTTTATAACTGTCATATTTGTTGATTTTCTCTATGTATTATCTCATATAAATAGGTTACAATAATTTATCAATGAGTATCAATTAAATGATTAAAATTTCAACATTTTCTCATTTTGTGATGAACTTATGGTGCATTGAGTTAGAAAATAATAATATTAAAATTATTACATATTTTTTTGAAAATTTTATTTTACTTAAATTTAGATTAATCGATACAATAATAAATAATAAATTTATTTTAGGAGAGTGTTATCTCCCACGTGTATTCTAGAAACCAGCGGACTCCTCGCCCCGCCCCGCCCCGCCCCTATATATTGCCCCTTCTCCCTTCATTTCCAAGTTTCAAGCGCCGTCGCGGGTTAAACGCCTCACCAGTCGCCAGATTAAACGCCATTAGTTAGAGAAACCGCGAGGACTTAAAATTTTCCAGCTAGCCAGGAAAAAGAAATGGCAGGAGCCGGTTTGGAGTTGCCGCCCGGGTTCCGGTTCCACCCGACGGACGAGGAGCTCGTTACGCACTACCTCTGCCGGAAATGCGCGTCGCAGCCGATCGCCGTCCCCATCATCGCCGAGACCGACCTCTACAAGTTCGACCCCTGGGACCTCCCCGGTAAGTTAATTATTACTCGTTACGGAATTTAAATATTTTTTTTAATGAGTTACGGTCGGTTAGGTTGATTTGGGTTGTGGGAAATTTTCAGGTGTGGCCTTGTACGGGGAGAAGGAGTGGTACTTCTTCTCGCCGAGGGACAGGAAGTACCCGAACGGGTCGAGGCCGAACAGGGCGGCCGGCTCCGGGTACTGGAAGGCGACCGGGGCCGACAAGCCGATCGGCAAGCCCAGGGCCGTTGGGATCAAGAAGGCGCTCGTGTTCTACGCCGGGAAGGCCCCCAAGGGCGAGAAGACCAATTGGATCATGCACGAGTACAGGCTCGCCGACGTTGACCGCTCTGCCCGCAAGAAGAACAGCCTAAGGGTATATCCGCCATTTCCTATCCCCTCCCGCTCCAGTTCATTGCATCTAAATTCTAATCCCATGCACGGACACAACTTCTTCAGCGGAAAGATTAATTTTCCGGTGGAGATGTCCGTTCTACCCCCAGCACGCCAACTTTTGAAAGTCAACAAGTCTATTGGCCGGTCCGACCGAACTGGGCCGAACCTAAATTATGTGGGGCTTAATTTTTGATTAGGTCCCAGGAAGCGTCCGTCACATTTCGGTGTTAATACCGTTGCGTGCTTTTAATGGGTCTAAATTATTGCTTTCCCGATAAGGAAAATATTACCAAAAAAATTAAATTATTCGTTCTTATCTCTTCTTGTCGTTTGAATTAGGAATGTAAAGATAAGATTGGCGTGATTTATTGGTACGATTAATTTGGTGGTTAATTGATTAATTACTTTTGGTTCCGTGTTGCAGCTGGACGATTGGGTGCTATGCCGGATTTACAACAAGAAGGGGGCGATCGAGAGGCAGGGCGCTGCGGGGGGCCACGTCAAGGTGTCCTCTGTGGAGGACGAGTCCTTCGAGGACACCAAACCCGACATGCTGGCGATGGCCATGCCCGCCGGGATGGCGTCGTACTTTGACAACTCGGACTCGGTGCCGAGGCTGCATACCGACTCGAGCTGCTCGGAACAAGTGGTGTCCCCGGAGTTCCACGCGGAGGTCCAGAGCGAGTCCAAGCCATGGACAGACTGGCCTGCTGCGATAGCGAGCCCTGCGCCCGCCCCTGTCGACGCGCATTACCCTTACAACTACATAGACGCCAGCATGGACAGCACATTTGTGTCCCAGTTCTTCCAGGGGGGGAACAACAACCAGATGTCCCCTCTCCAGGACATGTTCATGTTCTCGCAGAAGCCGTTCTAAATGTCCCTTTATTGGTCGTTGGTTTTATAATTGCTGCAATGTTTGGGGGGCGACACGAGACACTAGGAGGATGTCCATGACTGTGGCTTCAGGTAGATGATTAGAACTAGAAGTTGGGGGGGTTTATATGGCAAACGGCTCCAATTAGGGACGTTAATTGGATGTCGTTTAATGTACATACATCAAGTAGTTGTTCAAGGGCGATTGGATTCATATGAAATTACGATAGTGGCTGACTTTTCCTTACCGGAAAGTTATCTAATTGCCCTTTGTCCACGCTCAATGTTTGGTTCAATGTTTTACTTGATATGTATGAAATCAAATAACTTCGGACACCCGATGTCTTATCGCTCGACCACGTGCCCGGTATCCCTTTTGAAAGAAGTGATCGAGAACAAATGGATAGTTTTGTTTTGGACATGGAGAAGAAATGGAAGGAAAGCATTTACGGCAATGAGCTGCTTGCCAAATGTGGTTTAGGATAATGATAATTCCTTATCATCTTAGCAGAACAGCTTTAGGACAGTACAGCGGAGCATGTTCTGGCTGATCTTTTACCTGGGCTTTAGAAATCAAGATTCTCTATTGGCCCAATTGCGTTCATTCTAGTTCAGGAAGCTGATCCAAGTAACCTCAAGCAGGTGCGAAGGTTGTACTAATAGGTTGATTTTTTTTAGGCATATTTATTATTATTATTATGTGTCTTATTTTAGATGGTCATTTTTTTCAATTGATATTTTTTACATTCACAAATTTTGATCTTAGGACTTACGAATTAAAATTTCTTACCACTTGAAACAATTCTTATTAATTTTAAAAAAAATTTTAGTATAATCTTTTTAGCTTGTTACATAACACATAAATAAGAGTTCGTTCTAATTTGAACATAATCCTAACAGAAAGATTTCAATGAATTGACGTTACATTCAATATCAATCTATATCCGATTCCGACCTATATGTAGGTAGGACATCGTGTCGCCTGCTGCACCCCATGTGCTCTCATATACCTCGTCTGGAATCGTGAGGATATTCTCGCCCTATCCCATGTGATAATATGTGACCAAGTAATGAATAAAAATGTCGAAATGGTACTAACTGATTAATTTCATGTTTTTTATAAGTAAAAGTCAATTCGATGTTTTATTGCTGATCCTAAATTGCATCAAGGAAGTTCACTGGTAAAAGAAGCAATAACTTCCGCTAAGTGCATTCATATATTGTTTGTTCTATTCTAACTTAATGAGGATTATTGGTTTCAAGCTGGAGTTTTAAATTTCAGATGCGTTAAAATTAGGCTAAAAGATTTTCTCGTTCAGATTTAAATTAGTATGATTAACGCTATCGAAACACAACCAGATGCCAAAAAAAAAAAACTTGAATTGAGCAATCAACTACTGGAAACACAATGCCTAGAAAGTTAATTTCACCTCTCTTTTTTAATGAACTTTACATCTTTTGCAAATTCTTCTGAGATCCACTTGTCACTCCAATTAGTTCTTTTAAGTTGGTAAAAGTCACTCTAATTAGTTATCCAACCAAAGTCACTCCAATTTTTTTCCCTTCAAAATAAAAAGGCATCGTTTACACGTGGAAAACATAATAAAGGTTTTCATGGAAGAAGTTCATTTGATTAAGACACATTTCCTCGATCGTGTCCTCTCCAGGGGAGGAGAAAGGCGAATCCACAAAACCAAGAACACTTTAGTCGGACGTAAGAGTGGGCGTAAGTTATAAAGCATCAGGCAAGAACTCACCAAAATTGATTAGACAAAATTCTTAACTAGTTCAAGAGTCAGTTTGATATGTTTTTTCTACCAAATATGTGATGAGTTTTCTATTAGATTGGGGATATGAATTCGTTGGCTTTTGAAAACGTATTCAATAAAAAAACCCGTGGTCACTTATTTTTCACAAATTTTAGCCTAACTAATTTTTTTTATGGCCATTGATCTATATTAGAAAACAATTAGTTCAGATGGTATAAGAAATCATGAAACACTCGGAAAATTCTCGGTCGGAACCTGCTGAGATCCAAGCCCAATTTTTCGATCAGCTGATAATATCTCTTTGATACCAAAAAATTTATAGTCCAATGGCACAAGACGTTATAAATATTTTACAGGTCTAAGGTTCAAACTCTAGTATTATCATGGTATAAAATTTACCTTTAAAAAAAATATCTCTCTAATCAATCGCAAGACAATTGGATTCATGCAAACAAGTCAATGGGAGCTTACTAGCTCTAGACATTTCCACCCAAACATTTTTAAAAAAGCAATATAAAACGGGATGTTAACAGTGACAATCATTTGCAATAATAAAATTAAGACTAAGTGGACGAGAAATACTCGATATCTGCCAAATCATTGATCAAATGTTCTAATCGAACCTGCAGAATAGTATTTCAAACATATTCAAGGCAGCTAAACAGGAAATACTGTGGATTCTCGCTCTTACTCTTATGTGATTTTATTACAGCAAATCAAGCTGACATGTCATTATTATATATTTATTGCTTGAACATAATAAATTATTAGCTGTAGGCTTAATAAATAAATTTTATATATATATATATATATATATATATATATATATATATATATTGCTATGATTTCCCGCACGGCATTAAGCTCCACACTTGGGCTGCAGCGTGGTGTTCACCACATTACACTATATCCCTAGGCTTCTCCTCTCTGTTCTCATTTCTTCCTCCTCCTCCTCCTCCTCCCGCCGGCCGGCCACCTCCCTTCCCTTGGAATGTCTCTTTTTGCAACGTTTCGAACAAATTACAGTTTATTGCCCGAGAATGTATTGTAATTGCTTTGAATGTACTAGCATTATGGTGTTTTGCAAGCTGAAAGATCCTCATCTTCATAACAAAGCATTATGGTGTAGTATTGTAATTGCTTTGGATGTACTAGCAACCTAGGGCTGGGATGCATGTTTCAGTTTTGTACTAACGAGTGTCCCCCGTGCAAACTTGAAAGGATTATCGAGGAAGTTCTGAAATGGAGCATTTGAATGGTTTTGGAAGGAAGAACCAAAGTTCTACTTTGTGCACTCCTACTGGGTCTGGGACTACTCTGTGTAATCCGAATGGTTTTGTACTAATGCTGTTGTATTTTTTTTTTAAAAAACCTCTTTCTTAAATTTGAACAATATTTTCACAATCTAAATACTTATTGGTATGGATGATCGATATATTCGAGTCCGGGAAAATGAATGGATCTTGGACCAAAGATGAAAATTTTCATTTCTAATTTAAAATTTGATAGTTGGTCTTGAATACAATTCTAAATCATCATTGCAGCCGTTTTTATTTCAACTAGGATGATCTTATGCGGTACATCCTGGCCATGTCAAATACTACCAATCAAGTATCCTTTTACTCATTAATTTCCCCCCTTTTGCTCCTCGTGATTCCGGTCGTTCGAAAACGCACGGAGGCAAAGAGGATGGGAAAAGAACAGGTCCGGTCCTTACACGATGGACCAATACGAATATTACGTAGCAACTCTTGTCGTCAAGGGTGAAAGATTCTGCAATGATCAGCAGCATTACACGGCAAAAATATGTTTCTGGTAGAGGCCATGCGGCTGAATCTGAGACTAAAGAGTAAGTATCTTATGTCTCGTAAGAGAATTCTTCTGGCATGTTGCTGAGAGCTCGAATTGTACTGCTTGTTACATCTAGTAGCTGCAAGTACTCGTCAGCACCATCTATCAGACACTGCAAATTTCCAATCATAACCAATCAGAACGTATCCTTCTATGAACCTAGGCAAGACGAGAAGTTTTCCAAAGCAATAAAGACGGTCGTGATCATGGAAAGGCTAGGAAACAAGAACCAACCGAAATGGTAAGGTACCAAAGGGTTTGGAGAAAGATACCTTATCAGCAATAGCCAAACTTCTGCATATTCGAGCCTTCTGCTCATCTGATATATCATCTGCTTCGACCACAATCTCGAGAATCTGGAAGAAACGTAGTATTCATGGCATGTAAATCAACAGTGCAACAGGGATCTGAAATAGAAAGAGGCTAGAGAAACGACACTAGGGGGACAGACCTGAGTAAGCATCTGAGAAACAGGATATCCTTCTGCAATTATGTTGTTGACTTCCTTGTTTGCCAAATCAAATTCACCACTTTTACATGTTGTATAAAGTTTCTCTGCAATGTCCATCGGAATGGCCTGACAAATGAATTAATTGATTATTCACGCAAGCAACACGTAGTTGCGCAAAGACGATAACAAACAGATCGTTTGCATTAACACCCTAGTATGAAAAAGTCAAGCTAAACTGTTTCCCGGAAGAACTTCAACTGGAGCCATATCAAAAACATTCTACGGTCCAGCCATCTGCCATAAGCACTACTCGCAACTTTTAATGACATGGCCAGCACAGAGTCATTTAGCATCATATCTCATTACCTTTGCAGGGTTATGCCTGCAAAAGAGGATAATTTCTCCAAACTGCAGCGCAATTAATCGATGAAAAGATTTGATAACAAAAGACACATTGCAACAAGAACAATTACATAGGGATGACCCAACTTATAAAAAAAAATAAAAAAAGGGATGGCCCATTGCAGCATATTGGTGATTGAAGCAGCTATGAACTGGGATACATTCATCTAAAAAATGGTCTAACAAGTTGCTACAGATCTTATATAACACCAGCGTGGTATATAGTAGGCATACTACCCAAGCCCCTATTGCAGGATTCTGAAGAAATCAACTTAAGCACCAGAAAATATGTCACATAACGAAGCCAGTCTTTCTCTCAATATAAACTTACCCCAGACACTCTGATCAAGTCCTTGGATGAGATTGATGACCCAAATAAGCGTGCAGCTCCCTGCAATTATTTATGTCACAAGCTTGACATGAATTCAGTAATTATCGAGCAAAAACAAAGTTTCTCCAATTGCATGCTGAATGACAAACAAAATAAAGTTAAACGGCATCAAACAAGGTTTTGAAACAGAATGATCAGACCAAACATACTATATTGGATGAAGGCCCTTTTGCGCTATAACAATCAGTTAGGCAGAAACAACATAAAATTGTGCGCCTGCACAATATTGAGCTATTGGTTATTAGCGATGAACAAATCTTGTCTTTGATTTTTTACCCATACAGGAAATTTAATAGTAGCACTAGGTGTGGAAGGTCAGAAAGACTGCTTAGCATTTTCAGGGGATGGCAAGCCAATTAGTAACAATTACCATTACGAAATGTGGAGTTATCAGTGCAAGATTTTAAGCCAGTTACAGCATGCAAGCCAAGAAAGATTTGTATTTGCTCAACAATTTACATCTGCTACATTAGCATAATTCATATGACAAAAATCATAGCTTACTTGCAAATATGTGATGGCGCGGCGTAGATCACCTTGTGAGACAAAACTTAGAGTGGAAAGTGCCTGAGATGGTCAATCGGGTGCTATGAGAATTATATTACTTATAGAACTGGCTGTAACCAAAGGAGTACTGCTTTTGTACCTCAGGATCCAACTCAAGGCCCTCTTCTCGACAAATATGCAGTATCCGACTACTCATGACTTCTTCAGAAAGTGGCTTGAACCTAAATTTGGCACATCTTGAAGCAAGTGGCTCTATGATCCTGTGCAAAGCAATAGCAGTCATCAAACAGTTCATTGGGATGCATAAATTGAATGTAATCATCTGAATTTTGAAGTAGAGATGTGGACAAGAGAGAAAGTAATGGAAAGGATGTACCTGCTAATGTAATTACATATGAAGAAGAATCTTGTAACTTTCGAGTAAGTTTCCATTGTACGTCTAAGGGCATTCTGTGTGGTTCAAGGAGGAAGAATGAAAAACATGACCATATAATATCACGACCTATCAAGAATAAAGGAACCTATAAACATGCCTGAGCATCTTCAGTCATTGAATCTGCCTCGTCCAAGATAATGATCTTAAATGGCGGACAAGGGTAACCCCTGATAGCAATGAACAAACGGCAAGTCACAAATGAATGGCGCTGATAATGAAAAAACAAATGTCGCAGTACACAAACAGCAGCAGTACCCTTGACGCTGACCAGAACCCACAGCCACGGCAGCGAAATCCTTGATCTTAGTCCGAACAACATTGATCCCACGATCATCACTCGCATTCAGCTCAAGAACCCTAGACTTGTAGAGTTCAGGCCTGCAAACAAATCCCCCTCAACTCAACTCAAATACAAATATCAAAGATTCGATTTCCTCCAAGCGCAAAGAAGTAAGCAGGCAATACAACACGCTCGGAAATAGCAGTCCAAACAAATTAATTGCTCCAAAAGCACAGAAGGGTTCCTCTATTTTCCTTCCACGGAGCGGAACCCGGGGGGTTTACCCGAAGAGCTGGTGGGCAATTGCCAAGGCGGTAGTGGTCTTCCCGGTACCAGGGGGACCATAAAACAGCATATGAGGACACTGCACCAAAACATCACCCCATGTAAACAACAAACAAATCCAATTTTTTTTAAAATTTAAAAAAGAAAGAGAAAAAGAAACCTTCTTGAACCAAAAATAGAACAGAAGAGCTCACATTCGCGGTCTCCAGAGTGTTGGTCAGGACGCGGACGACCTCGTCCTGGTGAGCTACGTCCTTCACTTGCCTCGGCCGACTTCACCAAACCCCCAAAAAAACAAAAGGAAGTTCATAAAACAGCAAAATAACAATTAATTTTCTTCCGAAAGGGGTAAAACGAGTTCGAAAAACAAAAAAAAAGGGTAAAGATTGGTGCTTACTATTTCTCGACCCATGGCTGCGAGCTCTGAACCACCGGCGCCATTTTCCGAGTACTGTAATTCGGGTCGGGTCTCCGTTTGGTGGTTGTGCTTTTGTGTTGCTGATTGAGAAGCGGAGGGAGGGAACTTTGTTCCTTTTTCCCGCTACTGATTTTGGATCCTGGGCTCAGGCCCGGCCCATTGTTGAGGCATGGAAGTTTTCGATTCGGGTCGGGTCTCCTTGGTTATAGTGGCCCATTGTTAATATCTCATTCATACACACGGGTGACAAATCTCATTCGATTTGTCAAAAATTTGATTCAAATTCAAACTGTTTTATACAAACTCGAATTTAAATTCATCTTCATACGAATCAAAAAAGAATCATAATTCGTCCGAAATCGAACCGTGATCACCCTTATTCATACAGTTGTCAGTGAGATCTATCTGACGAGGTTAAATTTTTCTTATAAAGTTGAGTCTAATACCAAAGCTTAAACCCTTATAAAAAACTACCAATACAATTTAGCCTATAATATTCATAAAATCATACTTGCATATCAGTACAAATTGTACAGAAGTCTGAGAGTATTTTTTTCCCCAATAGAAAACTAGGCCAAAACTGTACAAAAAGAAGTTGAAACAACTTGCCAAAAAAACTAAAGAACTCCAAGAAAAACGAAAGATGCTCGCTCCGTACGGCCGGCATGTGACTACCACCTGACTTTTCCCTCCTCTTTTTTCTAAAACCTTTCCCTTTCCCGCACTCTCTCTCTCAAACGTCCTTCTCTTTCTCTCTCTAGAAAGGAATCGATTCACTTTTTCCGTTTCCCCCCTCCTTGTACAGACTCCATGTCATCGAGTAGGTCCCACCGGGCATCAATCTCCCCCTTCCGATCGCGCAAGTCCTCTCCCGCCGGGCCTCCGCCGGCGAAGCCTACTCCCCAAAGGCCGGTGACTCCCTCTTCGGCGGCGTCCTCCTCCTCTTCTTTGAGGCCGCCGTCGCGGCTGTCCAGCTCACCGGCCACCCCGGGCCCGAGCCGGAGCCTCTCCGGTGACTCAAACAAGTCCAAGGAGAATGTAACCGTCACAGTGAGGTTCCGCCCTCTCAGGTAACTAACCCTGGGAAAAGAAAGCCCCGAAAACTTTTCAGCATCGCTTCTGCGTTGACTTTTTGAACTCCCTGCGTTGACTGACCGGTCGTTTGCTTTTGGTAGCGCGCGGGAGATTGGCAAGGGGGACGAGGTGGCTTGGTATGCTGACGGGGAGTACACAGTGAGGAACGAGTACAACACTTCAATTGCTTATGGATTCGGTTAGTTACTTTGTTTGTTGTTCTAGTTACTGAAAGTAGTCCTAGGTTCGGTTACATTGTTTGTTGCTTATGGATTCGGTTAGTTACTTTGTTTGATACCAACGAGTATGTGGATCTTCCACACTTATAAACGAGCCCAACTCACTTGCCACTTCCGATGTGAGATTTTCTCCAACAAAACAAACAGAATTAGTAACGATAGAATGTGATGGTTATGTTCCTTTTTGTTTTCCAAGTGATAGCAACCGGAGCAAGATAGGTGTAATTGCCAATTAGTATGTGTGGAGCATTATGGGTCGCCCCTTGGATCGAGAGTTGCACTTTCCGTCTTTCCCTGCTTGGTTCCCATATTGATCGTGTCAACAAAGACTGCCCTGTGTGGGCAAGAATTGCCTGCTTTGGTGAACCGTGTGGGGAAAGAGAACTAGATTTGGAAGATGAAAGAGGCTAAAATTTTAGTACTGAAGAAGTCGTTGGTGGCCAAGTCTCTTGAAGTTTTTGAAACTTTTTATATGATGGGCGAAATTAGAGCAGATGTGAGTTGCAATTAGCTAGTCAAGAGACTAGGTAGAAAATACTTGCTTAATTCTGACGATGTTGTGTAAGGTTTGAATTATCTTTGGAGTGCATTATGGCAATGAAGTCAGATACTATTTCTTTGTCAATGACGTGAGTGATTGCCTAATCACTTTTTGGATTAATTTGGTTGATTTTTGTAGCATTTTGTGACAATCAGTGCTTGAACTCCATCACAAAAAAATCAAATCATGTTTCTTGTTGTTTGAACAAACTTGGCACTGCCTTGGTGGTGTTCACTGTTTTCGTTCTGAAACCATGCCTTCTTCTGCTTGCAGATAGAGTGTTTGGTCCAGCTACAACCACTCGTAATGTTTATGATGTTGCTGCTCAGCATGTTATCAGTGGTGCCATGCAAGGGATAAATGGTAATTTCTTCTCAACTTCGAATTCATACAATATTTTGTTCTTGTTACTGATATTTAAAACATGAAAATGATTCTTCGAAACTGTGGCATGTGATTAAAATACGAGCTGAGGATTGTGATTTTTTTCTTGCCTATAATTTGAACACTGCAAGTGTCATTATCTCTAAGCGACGGAGGTAGAATCCAAGGCATCCCAGGGACTCAAATTTTTTTTTTGTTAGAACTTTCAAAAACTCCTGCAATCAAGAAAGTTCGAGTATGGAAAGAATCTAGTACAATTGCCCTCATGTCAACAGTTCATATACCGCTACTTCATAATTGTCAACAATTATGGAAATAATCTAGTACAATTTCCCTAATTTCCTTGGACAAGATTGGACAGCAGGAAGTTCGCAGAAAATAGAACCCCAAGTATCAACATACCATTTACTTTTTTGGACGATCATCATGCCAAAACTTGATGCATGAATCACCCCCCATCCCAGTCCCTTTTTGCTTGCCGAAATGGATGAGCTGGACTAGTTAGAAACAGTTGGCGTAGTTCGCGGCAGAAGCTTCTTTTTCTTTGATGTGCTCAATTTAACTTATCCTGTCAATAATTAACGATATGATCTTTGGTCTATTGCTTAATCTTTATACTGGATTTGCTTGGTATTATGAACTATGCAGGTACGGTGTTTGCATATGGCGTTACTAGTAGTGGGAAAACTCATACCATGCATGTAAGTAGAATAATTGAAAGTCAGTTGTCTTAATGTAGTGGATGTTATACCTTCCTAGCCTCATGCTCGTGAGCCTAACTGCTGTGCTGCTGTATAGCTGGCCTGATACTATGATGCTCTTTAGACCAGTTATCAGTTACCCGGTTGTAGCTTATGGCCTCTCACCTCGGGAAGGATAAAACAAATAAATTTGTAGAGAACTGAATGACTGTGATGCGTTTCATGGCTGATGTAGTGTTTATCTTATACTTCTACTTCCTATTCTGTACACACAGGGAGAGCAAAAGTCACCTGGTATTATACCACTGGCAGTGAAGGATGTATTTGGAATCATACAAGAGGTAACCATTTTTTTTCTCTTTGTGATTGCAATCCAAGTAAATTATGTGGCGTAAACCTGATGGAAATGTTTCAGACACCTGGACGGGAGTTTCTTCTTCGTGTCTCGTATCTAGAAATATACAACGAGGTCAGTTGATCTTCTTTTGTTAATAGTAGCATCCTCTTTTCCTCTCCACTAAACCATTTGACTATAAATTGCTTCTTTTGGACTGTACTCAGTATTTTTCAATTGCTCTATTAAAATTTACAGGCACTGGTGACCCTTTCAGCTCCCATCAGTACTTGACAATCTTACATTTATTCCATTTGACTATGATTCCTTCTGCTGTCATTGAGTTTTTAATTGTTGCTTAACTATGTGGCATACCATTCAATCATTCTTTGGCTTTCTATTGCTTGTTAGGGCAGTTAATCTCTGCTTAACAATGGAAACCTAATTATGAGTAGGGTGCTCTATTGTAACAGCTTAAAGAATGGATGTGTTGAAATCATGTCAGATTCTGTGTTAGCTGTATTGTGGTGGCTATGTCAGTTCACTGAATTGTTCTGCAATTCCTTGGAAGTGTCAAGATGACGTGCTGGCATAACAGGGTTCTGGCTTGATTTTCATTCCATGGTCGCTTACAGACTTAATGCGTGTTTTTTTTCAGGTGATCAATGATTTGCTTGATCCAACAGGGCAAAACCTAAGGATTCGAGAGGATGCTCAGGTGATTGCATATGTGACAGTTATACTATTTTTAAATTTTACCCCTGTTCTATTTAGCCTATATAGAGCTGCTACATAGGCTTTTCTTTAAGGTGCCAACTAACTATCAGTGGGTGGACAAATGGAAATCTTTGCCACGTTGGTCTTACAGGGTGTTGTTAATCTTCCTTAATTATTATATTTTTACCAAGTTGTTTGAAGAGATATATATCTAGTGAGAAGGAAAGAACCGTTAAGATAGCCGGGTATTAAGTTTCAAGCAAAGCACAAGACTAATAACAGCATAAAGTGGAATATGAATCTCTTGGATAGACTTCTTTCTGCTGCATAATATCAGTTGTTTATGCTTATTATTTATTTCTCATTTGGGGAGATGAGGATGTCTAAGCTTGGTTCGCACTGGAAATAATTTGTAGATTATTATTTGGCTACTTCTCTTTGCTCCTTACAACGATTTTACTTTCTCTGCAAATTAAAGTAGCTAATAACGATTTTAACTTATGTACTAGCATAGGGGTCGCAACTTTTTCATCTTTGCTTTCCACATGGTTTGATAGTTGTACGATGTTCTTCCTTAAATCAAGAAAATGATATTTAAAGGAAAGTTCTAATGTGTAGTCCTTTATTTTTGATATCTTGATCCATCGATGAAATGGATACCTTTAACTTGTAACTAGTAGGTCTGTAGGCAATGAAGACTTGTTATGCTGCACTTCCCACCAAACACCCAGTTCAAAAGTGTTGAGAATATCTGACACCTTATGGTCTGAAACTTGGTTTACTACATATGGCCAGGGCACTTATGTTGAAGGAATCAAAGATGAAGTTGTTCTATCACCTGCTCATGCTCTGTCCTTGATAGCATCCGGAGAAGGTACGTCTACTTTTTAACTTGTGTGTATCCAAGTTTCCTAAGTATCTTCCTGGCTTTTGCACATTCTTTTTGTGTTTCTATGCTTGTCTTGGAGATTCCAATCTGAGCTGCCTGTTTTGATGATATTCCAGCTCATCGACACGTGGGATCTAATAACTTCAACCTTCTTAGCAGTCGAAGCCACACCATATTCACCCTGGTATGCTGTTTCTTATACGAGGAATGTTTTTCTAAGCTTTAGGGATAATGATTGACCAAGTTCTAAGCTTCATGGATAATGTTTGACCTAGAGATTTTGGCGTCATCTCTGATTCACTCATATTGGCAATTTTTCCAAACAATTATGTTTTGTTTTTTTTTATTTTTCTTAACTTCAGCACTAAAATTTTTGCTGGTTCCAGACCATTGAGAGCAGTCCACGTGACGGAAATCAAGATGAAGAAGATGTGACTTTGTCTCAATTGGTAAACATTGTTATCTGATTGTTGTTTGGTCTTTCTGATTTGCACTTGAATGCGCATGTTAAATTTATTAGGTGGTGCTTTCCTATGCCACATTTGACTAAAATCTTCTGCAGAACTTGATTGATCTTGCAGGGTCTGAAAGTTCTAAAACTGAGACAACGGGCTTGCGAAGGAAAGAAGGTTCATACATAAATAAAAGTTTACTTACTCTTGGCACTGTAAGATACGACTCTTTTGTCTTTCTAGAGCTTAGCTCTTGTACTTGTTTATATTTTTTTGTTTTGCGCTGGCTTGTACTAGTCACCATCCTCTAGATCTTCTTTCTGCGTGGATTTTTTTTTCGTGGTTCTGCGTGGGATGTTGACAAATGAGGTTTAGGCCATTTCTCATGGATCCTTTAGTTTCTTATAAAATAAAATTTCTCACGTTGATCTCTTATGAGTTTAGAAAGACATTTCTGCACCTATAAATTCACTTGGACACAAATAAAGGCTTATGCATGTCTATTGAAGCTGGGAATCTTCAGCATTTTTCCCCTGTTTGGAGTTCTAATCTTGACCTGTTGATAAGTTCAGGGCTATCCTTGCAGGTCATATCTAAACTAACAGATGATAAAGCAACTCATGTGCCTTATCGAGATTCAAAACTCACTCGTTTGCTGCAGTCTTCTCTTAGTGGCCATGGGAGGATCTCTGTAAGTTCTTAATTGTCTTCTTGTGGTGTTGTGTATTAGACATTTCCCAATGACTATTAATCAATCATGACCTCATTAATATTTATTCAAAGGCTTGTAAAGGGGATGTAATCAAACTTAATTTGGTAGAATCTGAGCTGCTCCCCCTCCGTGCTGTCATAATTCTAAGTTATGACTGCTTGCTATAGTCTGTGTTGGCTGCATTGCATCTAATGCTAAGTGTGGTCTGAATTCTTGATGTAGCTTATTTGCACACTTACACCTGCGTCCAGCAATAGTGAGGAAACACACAACACATTGAAGTTTGCACACAGAAGCAAGCATGTAGAAATTAAGGCTTCACAAAACAAGGTAATATGAATTTATTGTTTATGAAAGCATTGTGAATTTCTTAAGCATCGTGCTGATATTAGTGCTTCTCTACTCTTTTTTGTTAGATTATGGATGAGAAATCCCTCATAAAAAGATATCAGAAAGAGATTTCTTGCTTGAAGACTGAACTTCAGCTATTGAAGCATGGAATGATGGAGAATCCTTATACAGCTGTCTCTACCCAAGAGGATTTGGTAAATTTGAAGCTTCAGGTACTTTATGTTCCTTGTCAACTTCTGCACTGCAATATTATACATTACGATCCTCACTATTTCTGCAAGTTTTTGAACAACTGTGAGATATTTCATGTTCAATATACGGCACATTTCCTTTCTTTTGTGATGAAGTGTCAATAAACAAAAGTGTTGTTTGTTCACTTGATAGTTCATTTGTGTGTGGCAGTGAGTGCGACTATATCACCACATATCCACTTGCTGATAGTAATGTGTAATGTAATTCGAACTAAATTATTGGTTTGCAATCTATCAGAAAAGAGGAGAAAAAAAGACACTCACATACTTCATGATCTAGGTCTTGGATCTTATTCTGCAAGGCTTTGGGGCTAGTGACAATATCACTGGTTTCAACCTTACTTTGGTTTCTATTTGGAGGTTAATTGTTTGGATCACAAATGCGTTGTTCTTTTTTGTTCTCTAATTTCTAGCTTTCTTGTGATGCCAAAGCTGGAAGCTGGGCAAGTAAAACTTCAGTCGAGACTGGAAGAGGAGGAAGAAGCCAAAGCAGCTTTAATGGGAAGAATTCAGAGGTTGACTAAACTCATCCTTGTTTCAACTAAAAATTCCATGCAAGCAAGTCTTCCTGAACGACCTGGTCTTCATCGTAGACATTCTTTCGGGGAAGATGAGGTTTGAATTTTTTAGCCTTATGGACCAAATTAGTACAGAGATGTTATCCTGTAATTTCCATGCTTTCTTTTTGTGCTCTAAATATCAGTGCAGCTTGCATATCTACCAGATAGAAAACGTGACTATGCAATTGAAGAAGATGTTGGAAGCTATGCTTCTGAGCTATCACTTGAAGGAAGGGATGAGGTCACTAATCTTGATGAGGTGGTAAAAGATTACAGAAGGAGCAAGAGGCGGGGGATGCTTGGCTGGTTTAAGATGAGAGTAGGTTTTTTGCATACTTTTCACTATTTGTTGATTCTTGTCAGTTATGGGTGATAACCTCTGCACATTCTTTTCTTGGATATGAAATTTGTCAAGTGGGGTGATTGGATCTTTTTTGCCTTCTCTGAGAAAAGAGAGACAGGACAGCTTGAATTGATTTTAAGAGATGATATTTATCTTAATGACTTCTCAGAGGTTGAATTAATTTCTTCTTTTTGCTGTTGATAATTATAGCTTGTTAAGAAGCAACAGGAGAAAATTTTAAATTGCTTGAGAGGGGAGCATCTTTTGCTCGTATGTTGGGTTAGAAGTGGATCTACTATACTCTTGGAACTATGTGGTCCTTTGACAAAATTATTGTCTGATCGAAAGTTTATCAGGTTTTAGGCAGCATCTCTTAAGCATCTGTAGGGTCACATTCTGAAGCCATAGTTTCTTAATGCAGAAACCTGATAATCTTGCGGGATCATCACCAAATGCTGATAATTGGAGCTCTGCAAGTGGATCGCCAGCATCATCTTCAAAATCATCACAGAACACAGCCATGTTAGGTGACACAAAAGATAGACAAAGAAAATCAATTAGTCGGAAGGTAGACGAGGCTCTTGTAATCAACTCATTCCCTGAAAGAACCCAGGCAGGCGACTTGATCAGTGCTACTGTCGGTGGTCGTCGTTTACCTCCGGTGAGGTTTCTCCAGTCTCTCTATTGAGACTCCTCAACATTATAAGACCGAGGACAATGCTCCTCTAAATTTTCTCGAACTCTAAGAAAGATAATGAGTTACGTTAATGGATTGCACATTTGCACTATGCTAGTAGTTGGCCATAAAGCTATCCTTGACCCAGTTCAATTTATGTACAAAGATTTCATTGTAGAAATTGTTGGATGCAAATGGTTAACTGGAGTGTCTGGATGTCTTTTGAGCAGAGTGGGACTACAGTTACCGATCAAATGGACCTTCTGAGTGAGCAGGTGAAAATGTTGGCAGGGGATGTAGCGTTGTGCTCTAGTTCTCTGAAAAGACTATCTGAACAAGCAGCTAGCAACCCGGAAGACTATCGGCTGAAGGTGTTTATCTTTATTAGTTTAAAAGAAAAATTAGTCTTTGGTCTGTATCAATTGATTGCTTATGCTTGTCAATATGTTGACATCTATTTAGGAACGAATGAAGAAGTTGAAAGATGAAATTAGGGAAAAGAAGCTTCAAATGAGAGTCCTGGAGCAGCGCATGATTGGATCAGTTGAACGTGGTTCACATATCTCAGATGACACTGAAATTTCACTGGTGAACTTTTCTTGCAAATTGCCTCTATCCAGAGTTTGTCCTGCGACTGTTGCTATTGAGATGTAGAATTTCTCCGATGTGATGACTTGTTAAAAAACAAACCTTTGGTATGCAAAATTTATTAGTGTTCTTGAATGTTTCGGTCTGGTCTTATTTTCTCATAATTGCACATTCTTGAGGACAGTTGGTGAGTTCATTTGCATCTAATTGGCCATCCTTTTGACTGTAGCTTGATATCGGCCTTGTTTTGGACTAGGTAGTTATCCTTTGGGGATTTTCTCCTGTTTTATGATCTAAAACAATTTTTCTGCTTCTCTGTAGGCTCTTTCAAAGCTCACCTCTCTGTTAAATGAAAAAACTTTTGAGCTTGAGGTATGTTATCCTATTTTCCTGTGAATAAAAAGAAATCCTTAATATATGGCGTCAAGTTATCTTTGCTAACTTGTTTGCTTTTATTGTGGGTTGTGATTCCAGATTAAATCAGCAGACAATCGGATACTCCAGGAACAACTACAGATGAAGGTGGCATCTAATACTTTGCTTGTTCATATTTTAGCTGTAACAATGTTAATGTATTTTGCTCTTCAGATGTCAGAGAACACAGAAATGCAAGAGACACTTCTTCTTTTGAGGCAGCAGCTCAGTTCAGTTTCAGAAAAGAGGTCTGTCAAACAAACACTAGGTGCAGAATCTGAGTCCACCAGGAATGGTACTTCTTCTGGAGAATCGGTGGGAAGAGATTTAGGACAAGATGAGATCTGGCCCTGTGAAGAAACTTATGCCGATGAAAGTACTCCAAAAAGTGTCATGAGTTTAACACGTATTATATCCAGGGAGGATGCAAAAGAGAGTGACAACATCGCAGAATTGAATTCTCAGGTTCTCATGCAGGTTAATCTTCTCTCTAATTTTTTTTTCACTTTATAATATCTCATTGTATCTGATGATTAGGACTTCGACGCAATTTATGTTAAATGGTGGTTGTATCCCCAATTTAAATTTTAGGCTTCGGAGATAGAGAATCTGAGGCAAGAGAAAGTGAAATTGATTGAAGAAAAGGATGGCCTTGAAATTCAATGCCAAAAGTTGGCAGAAGAAGCTTCTTACGCTAAAGAATTGGCTTCAGCTGCTGCAGTTGAGCTCCGAAACTTGGCTGAAGAAGTAACCAAACTCTCTTATGAAAATGCAAAGCTTACTGGTGAACGGGCTGCAAAAGAGAGATTTGCTTCACACAATTCCGGGCAGATTAATCTCAATCCTGCTAGACTTGATTGGCGTTCTAAAACTTCAGGTGATAGTTTATTGGTTGAGGAGCTGCACAAAGAATTAAATGCCAGATATCAAAGAGAAGCTGTGTTGGAAGCTGCACTATCTGAGAGAGATAAAAGTGAAGATGAGTTACATGGTAGACTTGAAGAAGCAAAGCGACATGAAGTAGATCTAGAAAATGAGCTTGCTAATATGTGGGTTCTCGTTTCAAAGATGAGGAAATGTGGTGTTAATCCTGAATCTATGCCATCTGAAGGAGTTCAGTCTTCCAACTCTACTATACCAGGAAAGAGGAATGGTTTTTCTCCATCCAGTGGCCATTCTTCGAGAGTACGCGAAGGTAAGATCTTTGAGCACGACGAGGAATTGACTGCATTTGAAGAGTTGCAAGAAAACTATCAGAAAGAAAGAACAAGATGCAAAGAGCTAGAGAACCTTGTTTGCACATTAAAGGTATGCATTCTTGAATCTAGTTTTCTTGTTAGGGTAACTAATCTTTCTTCCACGACTACCTTTAATAAACCGTTACTGGGCAATTTTGAAGTTCTATGTAGTTGGTTACCTTGTTATTAGAAGTGTCTATGCAGTTTGTATTGTCAGGATCCTGTATGCAGCCTGTATCTTCATCAATTACATACTCGGTCTAATTCAGATTCCTTCGCACCATTTTATTTGTGCTCAACACTTGTGGTTCTACTAATAAGTGAAGGAATGACATGAACTGTTAAATATTCCATTAATTACGTATGGTTTGCGCACCAAGGTGCACTTTCACCATCTTCAGAAGTGATCTGATGAGATGTTTAGTGGAATTTAGCATTGTTGCAGCAGTCACGAAGTCCTCAGGGAACAATTATGAAATAGATAATTGCTCTTTTTCATCTGCTCAAAACTTTTCATGACCAGTACAAGATCCGCTGATAATTCTATGCAAACCTTGTTCCAGGGTGACGACGTTGCCCATCTAGACGTCAGATCTCTGGAGGATCTACAGAATTTTCATATCGAGGCTATAACCAAAATTTGTCAGGCAAAGGTAACAATCTTCGTATTCCCAAGACATGTTAATTTCGAAATATCATGGGTATTGTGTTTGCAGTGCTCATCAATGGTTGCCATAGACAATCTATTCTCCTTCTGAATGCTTTATGATTGACCATCTGACTCTTGTTTCTAATTTCAGAGGTCAAGTCAAGGATCGTAGCATGTTAGGTCAACCCAATACGTACAGTCTTAACAGTAAGATGAATTCTGACATATAGAGGTTAGTCTTGATATTGCCCTCTTGGCCAACAAACGCGAACAAAGGAAAGAAGAAAGAAACTTGAGATATGAATTGGGGCCTATGGCATTTTCCAGCCTAATATCTGTAAAAACATGAATTGCATGATTGTCCCACAGCTTTGAATGTAAGCTTTTTGGGCCGGATACTTCTCCGTAATTCAATCTTTGATCGTAATTGTTGTCGTTATTTACTCCATCTAGCTTTTCAACCAGGATTTGGCCCTGATGTAATGGAGTCAAAATTGATGATTTAGGTTTAGGGTGATCATGACTTAATAGTTGTGTGCCCAAGTAGAGAATCAACTTCTTTCTGTTTCTACTTGGTATTAATTACTGCAATGTCAAGGTTGAGAAAATCAACTAACGTAGGTAGGATGGTAATAGGTTATACCTCGTTTTTCAGGGATTGGTGGATCAATTCCCACCTCTTGCAGAAATGGCAAAATTTTGCTTGGAAGGAGAACAAAATCCAAAACCGTCTAGAGTTTCGGGGTTTAGACCAACCTGCCTAAATTTTGCTTTAAAAAAAATTGAGAAAATCACAAGTTAAAGTTGCAATATGCAAAGAGTAATGGTACATATTGCAAGAAAAAAAATGCATCTACTTTTTATCCGAGTAGAAGAGACTCAACCTTAAAAAAAAGAGAAGAGATTCCAACTTAAAAAATATGACTTATTCCATTATGCAATAGCAGTCGATAATTAACGTCTGGGAATAAGGAAAGTATGGTAATTGCATAATAATGTCCGTCCTAATAATTATTACATATTATATATTGGCATTAGAACGGACGCTTAATATAAAATTGGTCCACGTGGGATATTAGTAACGGCATTGGTCATCCTTCTATCCGATCATCCCACGGTCGTTGTCATAGATGACCAATTTATCTAACATTGAGATATATGCAATTTTAAATTAAAAAAATGAATATCATAAAAAAGAGTTCGGGATTTAATTAATTGTATATGAGAATAGAAGGTTCCAACATCAATACCCCCAGGCCCCAAAATGATGTTCATGTCTCCCAGTTCTTCCTGGCTGCCGTCCAGGATCCCCAAGCACACATTCTTAAATTTCTACAAGAGAAGAATTCGTCTAATTGATGGTATTTATTTTGTTTGAGCGCAAAATTTACGTATCACAAATTTACAGAAAAGGGTTCGTATAAATATGCTTACATTTATAATTAGATAATTAGCGGAAGTAATAAGAGCCGAGCTTGTCCAAAAAAACAGCGCAAATAGTTTGAAATAGTTGTTGATGGTGGTGGTTGATACGTCCATTCCTAATTGTTTCGAAAGGTTGTCCATTGGTATCCCTCCAGCAAAGTAGGAGATTACCTTCTGCTACACGCATCAGAGGGAAATGACCTTGCTCTATGTTGTAGCTTATCTGATACAAATTAATATTTCGAGAGTGATTAGGTTAGGTCCACTAATTGGAAATTAATTTGTTTCAATTCAAAACATAATTGCCAAATATTCCACAACCCCCGAAAGGCAACTCATCTTTTATCACCATCATTGCCAAATATTTGCAACCCCTTTTTGACTAAAGACAACAGTTTTAAGCTGACTCACACCACAACCTATTGTAGGAGATTCAAATGATAAGGTGGTTTGTCTCAAATCTTTCTTAGGAAATTTGGTGCATCTATTCTTCATGTGGGCATTCAATGCACTAATTCCATCCCTCCTAGGATTGCATAAATATCTTTGCCCACAATGGTTGCAAGCCACTTTTTTCTCACCTTCTAGACAATTCGGAACTAGTGTGAAGTGCTCCTAAACTTCACTCGTTTTCTTCCTACTCTTGTTACTCTCCGTATTCATGCCAGCAGAATTCTCTCTTTTCGAAGATAGAGAAGGTTCGCTAGGAATCTTACCAGTTTTTTTTACTGGCCAAGAGCTCCACCATCACTCGACAGCCCAAAACCTCCTTTTGCACACCGTCAATGTCGGCATCACTTGCCTACACAATATTAATTAGCATAGCTCAACAAGTGCATGACTGTCCATTAGAATACTAACTACATTATTAGAATCAATAATATTTCAACAAAAACCAGAATTCAATTATCAAAATTCAAGCGCACTTAAGCACTCATATCGCAACCACCAATTGATTGTCCATTACTCCAACCTATTAACCCCTTGAATTGGTAGCTACTAAGAGAAATCATTGGATGGACTTGGTTACAATAGACACTGACAAGTTGAATCAAGCATGATGAATCTGAAAGTTGAGAAGCAGGTTCTCACATATTAACCAACTCGGGTTAGCTGAATCGGACAATGGCTTATCTAATAGAGGTGGGAGCAGGGTTCAAAACCTGCCATTTACACACACAGTGAACACAAAGTAACGAGTTGGATATGACCTGAGCAAAATCTAAATGGACCACTAGGAGCTGCCAAAGAATTATTCACCAAGTAGAGATAGTCAAGCTAGAAGGCACAACTTCAACTACTCGAACATAAATTAAACAAATTTAAGGTTTTACCATAATGGATCGAGGTTCAGGCGGAGGCGGAGAGCGGTAAAATTTCTGGGTTTTTACCTCAAATCTGAACAAATACACAATTAATTAGAATTCAAAACTCAATAACCTTAGAACGACGGAGATTGGACAAAAGTTGAAGGTGGAGAGCGGTGAAGTTTTGGGGTTTTTACCTTAGAATGACAGACAGAGAAGGAGAGCGGTGAGGACGACGGACAGAGAAGGAGGAGCGGTGAGAACGACAGCTGTGAAAGTTTCTGGGAATCGTCGAATCGGGATCGGCAGGTTGGAGGGAGAGCTCGAGTTCAACGTTGTGGTTTCTGGGATTAAAAAGGTTTATAAACTAAGGCAAAATGACATTATTTTGTCACATAGGAGACGTATAAAACAACGTCGTTTTATATATGTGCGATTTCGCGGTCGGTCGGTGTGGTTTCAGACCAAACCCGAAACTACACCTCATCAATTTGGTGTGATTTTAAACTGCACCACGAAACCGTTTACGGGCGCAGTTTAAATTTTTTCCGTCAATCAATTTTGTAATTTTGAGGGTTTCAAGCTCACCCTTACATATATCACAAAAATAAAACTATTGAATAATGTCTTTTTCATTTATATGACTTGAACTTAAAATTTCATTGTGTTTTACCTCCGGCAAAATTGGAATATTTTAGTCGGCTTACAAAATAACAAATGTCCTCTTAGCTTCATATCTTATCTTTTCTCTGGAATCGGTATCAGGGCAGGTATTTAATCGCTAAACTAGACATTCGAGTTAATTACCTCAATTCTAGAAAGTCAATATTTTGTTGAGCGAGATCAATTAATCCAGTTTTCATATAGCATGTATATGTATAATTGGAAAAATCTTATCTTTGCTATAATTGGTATTGGGATATCTTATCTTTCTATTTTCTCTAGGTTACACATTATCAAGCATTTTATTTTTCTTACACCGTCCTGACCTCTAAACTTGCCTAATACCACCTAATAAATAAATGTGTTTTATCTTAACAATATATATTAAATTCAAATATTGAGAATTTAGTTATGTTAAAATTTGATAAGAAAAATAATGCTAGCATGATTTTAATGTGGATTAATTGTTGAATATCCAAGAATCGAGAGGGCTTAATCAGAAGAAAGTTCACCTGACGACCATAATGCATTGTGCACAATTCTTGATGGAATGCTTCCATCTTCTCAAACTAGGAGAAAATTTTGTTTACGTTGTTTTTTTACGAATATGATTAATGTTACGCGGATTAGTAGTCAACATTTGCTAAAATTATAATATCTTCTTTACATGAAACTTTCCATTAATATTTTCATATTAATTACCCTTTACTCGATATTTTCTCGGCGATTTAATATCCCCGAGGGTAACCTTTTATATTTTAGTTTTTCATTTTCATCTCGTATACTCTTTCTAACTAATAAGAAGTATCTCTTTTTTTCAAATCAAAACTACTGATGTTTGTATATTTTATTAAACTGACTAATTTAGATTCGAGAAAAAAAATTCACAAACGTCGTGGTGATATTATATACGAAAAAATAAGGTTAAATTCTACATATAAAAACTCATAGTTCTTTATAATTTGTTATTATACTTCTTCTCACAACATATTATTTTTAATGGAACAAGGACAAATACCACCTTTTACTTATTCATAAAGTACAAATACCATCCCATATTCAAATTCGAGACAATAAACATCCTATACTTGTATTATAATCGATTATAATTGCCTTAAAAGTATATCAGACGGTCCACCTTCATAATACCATGCATATATAGGAAGATATGAACGGACTATAACTTAATTTCTTTTAACTAGAAGCATCACAAGTTTAATTGATTATGCTATTTTTTCATAATTACCAAATTGCATCCTATGCAGTTAGCGCATTGGACCCACAAAACGTCGCTGCCCGTATCGATGTCAAGCTCGAAGTTCAAAATTTGATCACCCGAACCTATTTTTATAGTCGTCCGGAAGAGCCTAAAATTTGTACACATGTTTTTATATATTAAACAAACCTTTCTTGTTAGGTAACTAATCTGTATTCGACGAGTACTTTTAATAAACCATTACTGTGCAATTTTGAAGTTTTATGTAATTGGTTAGCTTGTTAGCTAACGTCTTTTCATAAAAAATCTCAATAGAAGTGATCTGATGAGATGGTTAGTGGAATTTAGCACTGTTGCAGAAGTCACGAAGTCCTCGGGGAACAGTTATGAAGTAGATAAATTCTCTTTTCATATGCTTAGTAGAAAACAGAGACACTCTCATTCGTATGGCTCATCGCTCATTGGTTACATGCGATATACACATGGATTGGATAGCTAGTTTTTTTTGGTTCTTGGTGATTGTGCCTTTTCTCTTGGTTACTCGAGCTTAGTTAAAAGCCTAATAATGCTATCCAAACCTTGTTCCAGGGTGACGACGTCGCTCATCTAGATGTTAAATCTTTCGAGGAACTGCAAAATTTTCATATTGAGGCTATAACCAAAATTTTCATATTGAGGCAAAAACGAATGCATCTACTTTTCGATCCAAGTAGAAGAAGATACTTCAACTTCATAAATATAACTTGTTCCATTATGCAATAGCAGTCAATAATTAACGTCTAGGAATAAGGAAAGTCTCGTAATTGCATAATAAGGTCCGTCCTAATAATTATTACATATTATATATTAACATTAGAACGAGTCACTTCATTTAATTGGTCTTAGGTCGGATAATTAGTAAAGGCATTGGTCATCCTTCCACCCGATCATCCCCCGGTCGTAGTCATAGACGACCAATTTATCCAACATTGAGATATCTGCAAATAGAGATTTGAAAAGAAAATATCATAAAAAGAGACCGGGATTTTATATATATATATATATAAATAAGAATAGAAGGTTCCAACATCATTACCTCCAATGATGTTCATGTCTTCCGATTCTTCCTCTTCCGATTCTTCCTGGCTGCCGTCCAAGATCCCCAAGCACACATTTTTTGATTCCTACACGAGAAAAATTCGTCAAATTAACAATCTGTTTGAGCACAAAATTTACACAATGTATATGTATTTCACAGGGTTATTCGTATAAATATGCGTACACTTATAATGAGATAATTCGCGGGTGGCAATAAGAGCCGATCTTGTCCAAAAAACAGCTCAAAGGGTTCGAAATAATTGTTGATACGTCCATCCCTAATTGTTTCGAATGGTCGGCCATTGGTATCCCTCCAGCAAAGTAGTTGACTACGGTCTCCTGCAGTCACCAGAGGGAAATCCCCTTGCTCTATGTTGTTGTTTATCTGACACAAATTAATATTGCGAGAGTGATTAATTCCACTAATTGGAGATTAATTTATTTCACTTCAGGCATAAATAAGATTAATTTACCGAAATGGCAACTTGTTGGGAGACTTGCTGATTAAGGTAAGTGAAAGTGCTTCCACTGTCAAAGATCAGGTTCAGGTTTTGGGCTACGAGATTCCTCTGACCTTCACCAAAATAGAGGCTCGCTGGTCCAGTCGTGTACTCGGATCTTGCAAAAAGAAGAAGCTAATTACAGGTGACTCTTTCAATGGTAAATTAAATGCACGATGAATCAAAATTAAACCACTTACTCGTCCGGAGTGGTAATAATTTTTGTCCAAGTGAGTCCGGAATTCATAATAGCAGGATCCTTTCCGACAAGGAGATAGCCCATTTGGTCCTCAACGGAGGAGAGGCAGTGTCCAATCACATTGCCTCGTATTACGCCTTGATCTATCAGTTGCTTCACAAAGCTGGCTTCGCTGTTGCCGAGGCCTAGCATCCCACCGGGGAGCGGTGTGCTGGTTTGAATTTCCTCCGCGCACCTAATTAAAAAGTTATCAAACTCGTCACGGACTCTAATTCCGAAATTCTCGCTCCATCTTTTACTACTTGAGCCAGACTTAGAAATTAATTTGGTAAGATGAGTGAGAAAGTAGTCACCCGAATGCTAAAACAGGCTGAACATAGGAGGAGTCGCTCAATTTGAGGTGAATCTGGTCTTGGACAAGGGAACCTTTGACTAAGGTTTGGTCTTCATATTTCACCTCGAAGGTGCAGTGTCCTCGTGGGTTAGGGCACTTTCCGCCGGCGATTCCACAGATTGGATTTGGACATTTCATATAGTGATTGGTCGGATTGTAACGTCGCGAAGGATCCTGGATAATTAGCCATGAAATTAACAGGGGAGAGAATAAGGCTATTTAGATAATTTTATAGTGATCTCTGCGATTTTCTGGTATAATTTATTATCTAATATAACCATGTGCAGAATTGAAAATAAGATACTATATTTGGGTCCGAGAAAGAGTTGTAACTCTTAAGAGAAGCGAGAATAATTGTCTTTAAAATATTTGAGAAGGTCCACCTCAACAAATTTTTTAATAGGTAAAATTTTATTAATTGTAATACTATTTACGATAGAAAGTATATAGGAAGTATGTGACCAAACTATAACTTAATTTTTTGCAATTAATTAGAAGCACCACAAATTTAATTATTATAAAAAAATTACCAAATTACATCCTACGCAATCAGCGCATTGGACCCAGGAAAGGTCGCTGCCAGTATCAATTTGAACCTCGAAGCTGAAAATTTGGTCACCCGAGCCTATTTTTATGGTCGTCCAAAAGATCCTGAAATTTGTTCACAAATAAATATTCATTTGGTAGAATATATATTCTGAAAAATAAGCTATTCTACTCGATGAGATACGTCAATGGGCCGAGTTGATTATTCAAAAAATAAATAATTTAGTCAAAATGAAAGGTATGATAGAGAACGGGAGCTAGTTACATTTTGGTATGGACGTCTCCCTGAATCGGAAATCGAGCATATGGCTGCCTAGCTTCCGAGATAGAGCCACACCAGAAGCAAGTTAAAGCTACAAGCAATGTTAATACTAATCCCATTGTTTTCCTTAGTACCTTTTTCTCTCAAAATGAAGGTTTGTCTACCACATATATATATACACCCAATACACATTATATTTACACCATTTATCCTCTCAAAACAAAATGGAGTAAGAAGTAAGGACACGTAAAAGCCAAAAATAGAATTACAGACATTGTTTGAAGTCACTATCTCATTAATATTTTTTCCATTTGTATAATTTGGACTCAAAATTTTATTAAAACAATTCAAATTTTTTACCACTTTAACTCTTGTAAAATTGGAATGCCTTAGGGTGTATACAAAATAATAAATGACGTATTGGCTTCATATCTCGTCTTCTCTGGAATTGGTATCCGGGCCACGTGTTTGTATCGCCAAACTACACATTCAACTTAATTACCTCAATTGTAGATAGTAAATGTTTTGTCCACCGCCATCAATTAATCCAATTTCAATGTAGCTTGCATATGTATAATTGGAATATCTGATCGTTGCTATAATTGGTATTGGGGTATTTTTATCTTTTTATTTTGTATAAGTTTTGAGTTTTTTTTTGTTCTGAAAGGGTATTTATTTTAACCGAAGTACATTTTGGTCCTTTGTAAGTCCAGTTTTGCCTGGGTTATTTTCTGGTACCGGAGCCAGGGATTTGAGAATTTTATTTAATCAAACTTAGGGGACAAAAAGAGAGGTTTCGAAACAGTAAGGACCCTACTGGTAAAATTTTCAAACCCGGGAAAACTAAGGGTAATTTACCCTCCTTTTTTTAATCAACCTCTCATTTTTAGAGTGGAGCATTTTCGAACTTTTATGAGATGGTATTCTAATTATATTTTTTACATTCATAAATCATGGTATGAAGCGTCCTAGGCGAGCCCGAAATCTAGCGATGAGTCATCGACGAACATCAATAAGTATAAAAAACTTGAGTTGAAAACAAAACTTGAGTTAGGTTGAACAACGATACAAATTTCATGTAAAACACAACCAAATATTTCTAATTTGAGTAGGAATCAGACCTTCTCACAAATTTTTCAACAGAGTTTGAATGAGAAATTTTTTGGTGATCTCCCATACAAGTCATTTGATGATTTGATATATTTTTACAATTTATGTTTTGACAATTATATTATGTTTTGACAATAATTTTTCAACGTAATCTAATTTTTCAATTATATTATATTATATATAATATAAATAATTGAGTTGAATACAACAACAAACTTGAGTTCAAAAGACAAATGTAATGAACTCTTGAGTGCACAGTCTTGATTTGTCTCCCAACACTTGGTTAATAAAACATTGAAAGAAGGTACATGCACCATGGGACGACATATGATCGGTGGTGTGGTTGCAAATTCACGTGGGGCCCACCTTCTTCAAGGTTTTCACATTGAAGAAGAAGTAAGGTGTGTGATGAATTCATTTTTGTCGAGGGTCAACAGATCACTTAGTCCAACGACATAACTATGAGTTGAGGAACATCTAGAGTCCATAAGACCCACCCAGCTTTAACGGTCGCCAGCAAATTCTTCTGCCCAGATTTTGGGCTTTCAAGTGAGCAACGAGGCCCATATATTTGGGCTTCCAAGTTGGCATTTTGGGCCCATTTTAATCCCAAGTGGGCTTGGTGTAAAACTAGAGTCGCCCAGGTAATCAAATGGATCCACCTTATGAACTCCAAACCCAACCCATACATATATCAGAGAAAAATCAATTTTCACCTCCCCAACCGCCACTCACTCCACGCGCTCGAAGTCCAATCTTCAAGGGGGAAAAAACTGGTAGATATCCCACATCGTTAGGGAAAGCAATGCAACGGTTGATGCTCTCTCCAAACTTTTGGTAGACGGTTGATGGACTTCGACTACTGACTTTTTGATATGATTTGTGGGACGAAATCTATCCCACTCTTATTTTTAAGTTCACACAGCAATTACGCTAAGTAGTCATTGTCCCTGGATGCATGCGTTCCCATGACTGTCTAGATTGTGGATCAACTTGGAGCTAGGGTTCATGTTTGGTGTAAATTTCTCTTGGCCATAGGCTATATTGAGATTAAGAGTAGGTCTACTTTATAATTTTTCAGCCCTTAAATTTTTAAAAATGAACTGTTTGGACCCTATATCTATTTTTCATCAATAATTTGTCAAAATTACCCTTCTCTTCAAACTAAAACTACTATTTTACTATTTTCTATCAAATACTAAGCAATAAATTTGTCAAATACAATACATAATCTAATATACTTACAAATTTCGGAGTAAGGAACAGAAAATTATGGTCCCTAACACCAAACTAAATTAATAACTAAAAGTCACAGAAAAAAAGTTTTAGATTATTAATGCTATTTTCCTAGAAGATTGTGTATCTTTATCGAGTACCCCTCGTGGTTGTTGAATATCATGTCAATGCCATCCAGATGGGTTGAACGAGTTGATCCCTTGGAAGAGATAACCAAGAGATGTATTCGCATGGTCACAAACGTAGATACATAATTTAGTGCATGTGCCTTATGCAGGTTTAGAGGCATTCCTAAATTTAATTTTGTTTGAATTTCTTGTCAAAATATCAGTTTTCTACTCATCAATCAAATAAATTAGTTTCCCTCTTATTTCTTACTTTACAATTATCTTGGCAGTTTACGAGGTTAAATTTTGATTGTGTATTAGTACTTTTAATTTAACGAAGTTGGAAAATATTTGATTGATAAGAAAAGAAGTGGAGAGACTATTTGTTATATTTGACAAATTTTCTTACTTAGTCATTCATAGAATTTAGTAAAATAATAACTTTACGTTGAAGAGAAGGGTATTTTTGGTATTATTTGACATACATAGGGACTGATCAGTTTGATTTCTCAAAATTTAGAGATTAAAAAATTATGAATTGGACCTCCTAGTACGTTATATGAACCTTAGGACCTATGTTTTTTCCCATCTTCAAATGACTAGTGATAGATAATTGTCAAAACATAAAATTTCTCATTCAAACGTGGAGATGACATCTGTTGAAAAATTTGTAAAAAAATAATATAATTACGGAACTCATAAAATACCAACAATAACTACTGATAGATAATTCTAGTTATAGAGGGAGGCTTTAGCTTTTGCATTTCAAAAATGTCTTTTATTAAAGATATAAATTCTATTACTTCAAAAAAGGGTTATACCAAATGATTTCAAAAGTGTCTTAATTAGGTGTTTAGTAATTGATATCTATGACGCAAAAAAGAGAGGTTGAATAATGGTGTTAAGATCCATCTTGCTTTGGTGTTCTATTTTGCTCTTTTTAGAATCTGGTGTTCTTTTGTTGCAAGGCGTTTGATTTGCTCTTGTTTTTGGAGGTTGTTTTAGTTGGCGGTATAGTATTATTTTGGCGATTCTAATGTCAAGATAGAGTTTTTTTATTGGGATATTCTTTTTCTACCATATTTTTTTTCCAATTTTGGTGAGCTAGAATTTTGACGAGGCCGACGGTCGCAACTTTTTTTGCACCATATCATGAAAAAATACTACAATAATTGGATGTACATACGATAGCGTTTATTAATACATATACCTTTCAAAAAAATCTATTTGCAAAACAAAAAGAGACTGATAGCATTAATAGAAATCCAAATTTTGTGAGTATTTAGTCCAACAAGGTATTAATTAGTACACAAAGTTGACTCATTTTTAAAATTACAACACTTCAAAATTGCAAAAGCTAAAGAGGCTCTCTCTACACTTTGAAAACAAAAAAAATTTTGGTAGGAAACTTTGAAAACAAATTAGTTTCTGAAAAAAACATCTATCATATTATTTCGCCCAATTTATTGGGGTTTTCTGAAAACCCATGGATTTTTCAATACATATCTCATTGACACGATGAATTTCGTAATATTTTAAACGCGAAACAAAATAAATTAGTAAAGCCAAAAAAAACTAAAAAAAATAAGCAACTTAATTTATTTATCCTACAATGAAGTACAATTATTTAACCTAAATTTTTGTTAGAATATTTTTTATTAATGACAAGATTTTATACCTTAAATATTCATTCTAAGGAGATTAATAAGATGACCCCACATGTCACTAATTAAAGATATACCAAATCATCGCAGATTATTCACCTGTAATGACCTAGCAACTCTTTATCACACCGAATCCCTCGCTCTCTCTCTATATATTCACAAAAAATCGAGGCAGATTTGTGTCCACGCCGAGGATGAAGAAACAAACCCTAGCCGCAAAGAACGGGTTGTACATAGGGGACCAAGACGAGGAGGAGCCGGCATTCAAGTGGGATGAGCTCCCCAGGGACGTGTTCGCGTCGATACTGTCGCGGCTCGGGACGGCGGAGCTTCTGACGAGGGTGCAGTATGTATCTCGGCTGTGGAGGGATGCCTGCTCCAACCCACTCATGTGGCGCCGCGTCTGCATCGTCGACTTCCGCGCGTACCCGGACCCGAAGGACGATGAAGAAAGGCTCCGCCGCGGCATTGAGTTGCATTCTCCGTGGAGTGACTTCTTTCGCTGGCTCGACTGCGTGTGCCGCCTTGCCGTCGACCGCTCCCTCGGCTCCCTTGAGAGCATCACCATCGAACATTTCGCCACAGACGACCTCCTCCACTATGTCGCCGACAGGTCACCCATCCATGCCCTAATTTATACTTTTCGGGGGCCGCAGATCTCTGTTCCCATGTCCTAATATTTCTTCTCGGTTTGTTTTCTTTTCGAAATAAATTCATGAGTTTCGACCATCTCCTCTATCTATAATAGATCACGTCGTCTCAAACACCTCCGACTTGCATTCTGCTACAGAGATCAACTCACCAAAGAAGGTATGACATCAGTTTTTTAGAACTAGATTTTCAAACCAATATAATCCGGCGAGAAATTGAATCCTAAATTTGTCAATTATGAAGGTATGATTTCAGTTTCAGCCAAAGTTCCATTCTTGGAGAAACTTGAAATTGTACACTGCAATATCAAGGAAGAGGTTATCGAAGCGTTCGCCCGTAATTGCCCATCACTCGTATCGTTCAACTTCATGCCGTGGATGTCACGAACAGGTTTTGCATGTCGTGCTATTGCACATCAGATGCCGCGCTTAGTTCATCTCAAGTTTGGAGGACCCCTGAAGAATGATGAACTTCAGGCAATCCTTGACGGCTGCCCTCGCCTCGAGTCGCTCGACTTGTACTACTGTAACGGCATTGATCTGGATGGCGAGTTAGGTCTCAGTTGCCGTGAACGGATCAAGGAATTCAGGCGTCCATATGATCCCTCGCCTCGAGTCTTTCGACGTGGACCACGGAAGCGGCATTGATCTGGACGGCGAGTTTGGTCTCAGTTGTCGTGAAACGGATCAAGGAATTCCGTTGTCCATATGATCCAACTGATGACGACGATTATTTGGATTGGTAGAATTTTTATGTGTAACCAATAAAATTATATTATTAGAATACATAAATTGCCTATTCAAAACTAAACTGGATTCGTACTAGATGGTTTTGGCTTGCTTTAAGGAGGAACCAACCTCTACTTCGAATCTGAGTTTGGTAACATATACCAACAAAAACAAGCACTTACTCTCTCATAGAGGTATTATAAAATACCAAAATAAATAATACAACACACACAAAAAAATTGCCTATTCAAAAAATGACGTTAGGATCTTATTTGAAGAGTCTTTTTGATTAAATTACGATTTCATAGGAAAATTCTATGTTACTTTAAATAAAGTAGTAAATAGAATATTTTTTTTATTCTAATTTTTAATACTCATATCACAAAAAAATATTGAATTTTTTATATCTATATATTAGAAAATTCGAGAATTGTATAAATGAATAGAAAACTAGATGATCGTCCCCGACACCGCATAGAGTGGCAGCGCAGGTGGTGGTTTCCACGGAATGGCATCTGTCGCTTGTAACGCCTCGCCGTCGACCACTCCCTAGGATCACTTGATAACATCTCCATCCACGACGTCGCCAGAAACGGCCTAAACTAACATGGTTTGATGCTCAAGAAGTGCGTGCATATGCAAGACCAATTTCATTTTGATTAACACAAGATAAACCAAAGTGTATGTACACAAGCTACACGTAGTGGCGCTTATAGCGGCTGACATGCACATTCATCGTAATATGTACCGTTTCATATTCATCGTATCTCTTTCGCAATTTTAACGTCAAGATAGGTATTTCAATCGAGATACTCTTTCTTTACCACACATTTTTTCTTACAAATTTTAGTATGGTTGGATTTTGACGAAGTCAATGGTCGCAACTTTATTCGCACCATAACAGAGGGTTTACTACTCTTAGTAGGATGTATGTATATATCATAACGTATCTCAATATATATACCTTTAAAAAAAATCCGCCACCTCCACGTTCGTCGTATTAGGTCTTACCATTCATACATTTGTGGATATGTTCACTTACATTTATAATAAAATCTCTACCTCTTAAAAAAACGAAGGGAGAAGAAAGTTGGGTTGGGATTTTTGGCGGGAAGGTGGCGACAGGTGGCAGGTCGGGATTGGTCGGGGAGGGTAGAGGAGGAGAGGCGTCCTCGGTCTGGTTAGGGGAGAAGAAGAAGCCATTCTACTCCACTTGTGTTAAGGAGTTGATTGAGCTGATTGAAACCCATCCGCGAGTTAGTGACCGTTTTATTTTGGATGAACACCGGTACTCAATGACACCGCAATCTTTGGAGGCACAAGCATTGGTCGCCGATTGGACCAAGGCGGAAAGACGACAACAAGAATTGGTCCGGAAAAATTCCGACAAACTATACGATCTCGATGATGCCACAACCGGTGAAAGCACAAACACATCCGACTAGGTGAGTTAGCTCCATAAAGGTAAGAGAACTACGTGGGCTTTGATTCCTTCGGAGCTAAGGATACGTAGGCAACTTAATTTGGTACATTAAGTGCAAGCCCAATCTTTAGTTTATTTTTTTTTCCCAAAAAATGTTAAACACTAATTCCTAATTTTTTTTAATATTTGAAGCAAAAATCAAAGTTTTTGAATTTTTCAAAAAATATCAAAACTTTTTAAACTTTTTCGAAAATATTACAAAAATATTCAAAATATCCAAAAAAATTAGAGGATTTAGAATTTTTAATTAAGTATTAAAATTATAGAATTAATTCGAATTCGATTATAATTCGAATTCGATTATAATTCGATTCTAATTCAAAAATTCATAATTCGTATTCGATTCGTCTTTTGAAGAATTGAATATGGTTTAATGTTTTGATAAATTTGAATTCGAATAAATTCGATTCGAATTCGTCCAAATTCGAACCGTGGTCAGGTTTAGCTTTTCTGTTGTATTGGACATTGTTGTTCATATTTATTACCAATTAAAGTATTGATGATTCTCGGGAGATGTTGTTTCCACCCTTTTTTACATTCTCATTTGCCTTCTCTTCTCTCCTCTCGGAAGAAAATTGGGAGGGTGTTCTCCCCAGAATTTCGACACCAAAACCAGTTGAAAAAATTATGTTCAAGGTTAGAGGAATGGAAGAAGTATTTTTATTTTTTCAAGTAGAAGTTCGGCAGAGAAAATAACATATTCTGGGGAAAAAATAGCAATATTCTGGTGACAGAGTTTCGGTAATTTCTAAAACTAAATACGGGAGATGGTAAAATTATTTTTTAAAAGCCAGGGACCCGAGAGACGTCAAGGACAACGGGTTAATTTATCTTTTATTTTTTATGCAATATATAAAAAAATCATCCCTTGTATATGACAGTTTAAAATGCAAAAGCTAAAGAGGTGCCCTCTATCCTTAGAAAACATATTGTTTTCTGAAAAAACATCTATCATCAATTTTTCGCCCAATTTATTGAGATTTTCTGAAACCTATTAATTTTCCAATACATATTTCATTGATACGATGACAATTGTAATATTTTAAACACGAAACAAAATAAATTGGTAAAACAAAAAAACGAGTACAAAAAAAGTATGCAACTTAATTCATCCTACGATCAAGACAAGATTATATATCATAAATACTAAGTAGATTAATGGGATGACCACTTGTCCACATATCACTAATCAATAGGCAAAAATATATCAAATTATTGCATGACTTTTTTTTAGGAGAATTATCATATGATTTGATAATGTATGGAACAATATAAAAATTTTCCGCCCGACTTTTCCCTCCTCTTTTTCTAAAACCCTTCCTTTTCCCGGACTGTGACCCCTCCTCTCACGCGCTCTAGAAAGGTATCGATTCTCTTTTTTCCTTTTCCGTCTCTCTGTACGAACTCCATGTCATCGAGTAGGTCCCACCGGTCATCAATCTCCCCCTTTCCGATCGCGCAAGTCCTCTCCCGCCGGCGAAGCCTACTCCCCAAAGGCCGGTGACTCCCTCGTCGGCGGTGTCCTCCTCTTCTTTGAGGACTCAAACAAGGCCAAGGAGAATGTAACCGTCACAGTGAGGTTCCGCTCTCTCAGGTAACTAATTTTGGAAAAAGAAAGTCCTGAACACTTTTCAGCATCGCTTCTGCGTTGACTCTTTTAAACCCCCTGCGTTGACTTCCCGCGTGACGGGGAGTACACACAGAGTGAGGAACGAGTAGAATGCTTCAATTGCTTATGGATTCGGTTGGTTAGTTTGTTGTTCGACCCTAATTTAGCAGTTTGTTGTTCGACTCTAATTTAGGAGTTTGTTGTTTCTAATAGAGAATAATATAATTCTGTCATTGATGCCTGAGAATGTATGGTGAAACAAACAGCATTAGTATCGATAGAATCTGATGGTTTTGTTCCTTTCGTTTCCGAATTGATAGCAATCGGAGCAGGATAGGAGGTGTATTTTCCAATTAGCAACCCGGAAGACTATCGACTGAAGGTGTTGATCTTCATTAGTTTAAAAGAAAAACAAGGCTTTGATTTGTATCAATTGATTGTTCATGCTTATCAATATGTTGACATATGTTTAGGAACAAATGAAGAAGTTGAAAGATGAAATTAGGGAAAAGAAACTTCAAATGCGAGTTCTGGAGCACCGCATGATTGGATCAGTTGAACGCGGTTCACATGTCTCAGATGACACTGAAATTTCACTGGTGAAATTTTCTTGCAAATTGCCTCTATGTAGAATTCCTTGGATGTGATGACTTGTTAAAGATACAAATCTTTGGTATGCAGAATTTATTATTGTTCTTGAATGTTTCGGTCTGGTCTTATTTTCTCATAATCGCACATTCTTGAGGACAGTTGGTGAGTTCATTTGCATCTAATTGGCCATCCTTTTGAACTGTAACTTGATATCAGCCTTGTTTTGGACTAGGTTGCTATCCTTTGAGGATTTTCTCCTGTTTCAAAGCTCACTTCTCTGTTGAATGAAAAAACTTTTGAGCTTGAGGTATGTTAATCTTGGGTTCTCGTGCAGGTTAATCTTCTCTCTAAATTTTGTAATACTATGACATATGGTTCATATTGCTGGCTTTTTGCTTTTAATATCTCATTGTATCTGATATAATAGAGATTCTGAGGCAATAGAAGGTGAAATTGATCGAAAAAAAAGTTGGCCTTGAAATTCAATGCCAAAAGTTGGCAGAAGAAGCTTCCTATGCTGAAGAATTGGCTTCAGCTGCTGCAGTTGAGCTCCGAAACTTGGCTGAAGAAGTAACCAAACTCTCTTATGAAAATGCAAAGCTTACTGGTGAACGGGCTGCAAAAGAGAGATTTGCTTCACACGATTCCAGGCAGAGTAACCTCAACTCGGCTAGACTTGATTGGCATGCTAAAACTTCAGGTGATAGTTTATTGGTTGAGGAGCTGCGCAAAGAATTAAATGCCAGATATCAAAGAGAAGCTGTGTTGGAAGATGCACTATTTGAGAGAGATAAAAGTGAAGATTAGCGACATGGTAGACTCGAAGAAGCAAAGCAACATGAAGTAGATCTAGAAAATGAGCTTGCTAATATGTGGGTTCTTGTTTCAAAGATGAGGAAATGTGGTGTTAATCCAGAATCTATGCCATCTGAAGGGGTTCAGTCTTCCAACTCTACCATACCAGGAAAGAGGAATGTTTTTTTCTCCATCCAGTGGCCATTCTTTCGAGAGTACGCGAAGGTAAGATCTTTGAGCACGACGAGGAATTGACTGCATTTGAAGAGTTGCAAGAAACTTATCAGAAAGAAAGAACAAGATGCAAAGAGCTAGAGAACCTTGTTTGCACATTAAAGGTATGCATTCTTCAATCCAGTTTTCTTGTTGGGGTAACTAATCCGTCTTCCACGAGTACCTTTAATAAACCGTCATTGTGCAATTGGTTAGCTTGTTACCCAATGTCTTTTCGTGAAAGCTCTCATTAGAAGTGTCTATGCAGTTTGTGTTGTCACGATCATGTATGCAGCTTGTACTTTATCAATTAACGTACTCGGTCTAATCCGAATTGCTTCGGAGCATTTTATTTGTGCACAACACTCATGGTTCTACTGATAAGTGAAGGCATGCCATGAAGCTGTTAAATATTCCATTAATTACGAATAGTTTGCTCACCACGGTGCACTTTCACCATCGTCAGAAGTGATCTGATGAGATGTTTAGTAGAACTTAGCTTTGTTGCAGCAGTCACGAAGTCCTCAGGGAACAGTTATGAAGTAGATAATTGCTCTTTTTCATATTAGTGGAATTCATCCTGAATGAAACAAACTTACTCTAATTCAAATGGGTCATCACTCATTGGTTACATGCGATATCCACACTCATCGATTGGCTGACTAATTTTTTTGTTCTTGGTGATTGTGCTCTTAGTTAAGCCTATCTGCAAGTTTTGATTGTATTATTTGAGTAAAATGTTGATTTTGCTAAACATAATGATATTTCTGAGCTGTCAGTGCTCCAAACCTTGTTCCTTCCAGGGTGACGACGTCGCCCATCTAGATGTCAAATCTCTGGAGGAACTGCAGAATTTTCATATCGAGGCTATAACCAAAATTTGTCAGGCAAAGGTAATCTTCGCATTCTCAAGACATGATACTTTCGAAATATCCGGGGTATTGTGCTCATGATTGACCATATCACTCTTGTTTCTATTTACAGCGGTCAAATCAAGGATCGTAGGTCAACCCAGTACATACAGTCTTGCCATTAAGATATATTCTGACATGACATGTAGAGGTTAGTCTTGCTATGCCCTCCTGGTTAACAAACAAAGGAAAGAAGAAAGAAACTTGAGAAATATGAATTGGGGTTATGACATTTTTTTTTTCATTCTAATGTTTCTGGAAGGCATCAAATTCTATTACTGATATAAACAATTGTAAGAGCTTGTTTCTTCTTAGCAATGTCAAGGTTGAGAAGCTCACAAGTTAAAATTGCAGCAACTAAAAAAATATATAAAACTTGTTCCATTATGCATTAGCAGTCGATAGGTAACGACTAGGAAGAAGGAAAGTCACGTAATAATTGTATAATAATGTCCGCCCTAATAATTATTACATGTTATATTCTGGCATTAGAACGGATCACTTAATTTAATTGGTCCTTAGGCTGGATATTAGTATCGGCATTGCTCATCCTTCCACCCGATCATCCCCCGGTCATTATCATAGACGACCAATTTATCTAACATTGAAATTGAAATGTTCAAAAATGAGTATCATAAAAATAAGTATCATAAATGAGTTGACATTGAGATTAAAGGTTCGAACATCAATACCTCCAATGATGTTCGTGTCTCTCAGTCCATGCTTGCTGCTGTCCTTGATCCCCAAGCACACATATTTTGATTCCTACACGAGAAAAATTCGTCAAATTAACAATCTGTCTGAGCGCAAAATTTACATGTCGTATATGTATTTAACAGGGTTGTTCGTATAACTATGCTTACACTTATAGTGAGATAATTAGCAGGTGGCAATAAGAGCCGATCTTGTCCAAAAAACAGCTCAAAGGGTCCGAAATATTTGTTGATACGTCCATCCCTAATTGTTTCGAATGGCCGGCCATTGGCATCCTTCCAGCAAAATGGAAAATCACTTTCTAGTACAAGCTTCAGAGGGAAATCCCCTTGCTGAATGTTGTCGTTTATCTGATACAAATTAATATTTCGAGAGTGATTAAGTCCACTAATTGGAAATTAATTTATTTCACTTCAGGCATGAGTAAGATTAATTTACCGAAATGGCAACTTGTTGGGAGACTTGCTGATTAAGGTAAGTGAAAGTGGTTCCACTGTCAAAGATCAGGTTCAGGTTTTGGGCTACGAGATTCCTCTGACCTTCACCAAAATAGAGGCTTGCTGGTCCAGTCGTGTACTCGGATCTTCCAAAAAGAAGAAGCCAATTACTGGTGACTTTTTCAGTTGCTTCACAAAGCTGGCTTCGCTCTTGCCGAGGCCTAGCATCCCACCCGTGAGCGGTGTGCTCGTTTGAATATTCTCCGCGCACCTAATTAAAATTATCAAACTTTTCACATACTCAGATTCACAAATTCTCGCTCCACTTTTTACTACTTGAGCAAGACTTAAAAATCATATAAATTAATTTGGTAAGATGAGTAAAAAAGTAGTCACCCGAAAGCTAAAACAGGCTGATTATAGGAGGAGTCGCTCAATTCGAGGTGAATCTGGTCTCGGACAAGGGAACATGTGACTAAGGAAATTTGGATTGAGTGGGGACAACATAAAAATCGCGTCTAGATATCTGACATTCATAAAAAATCGTGTCTATAACTAAAATCACTTGGTCCATTTCAGTGGGAACATGTCTTGTCCCCACTGAATCCAATCCCTGACTAAGGTTTGGTCTTCATATTTCACCTCGAAGGTGCAATGTCCTCGTGGGTTAGGCACTTTCCGCCGGCGATTCCACAGATTGAATTTGGACATTTCATATAGTGATTGGTCGGATTGTAACGTCGTGAAGGATCCTAGATAATTAGCCATGAAATTAACAGGGGAGAGAATAAGGCTATTTGGATAATTTTATAGTGATCTCTACGATTTTCTGGTCTAGTTTATTATCTAATATAACCATGTGCAGAATTGAAAATAAGATACCATATTTGGGTCCGAGAAAGAGTTGTAACTCTTAAGAGAAGCGACAATAATTGTCTTTAAAATATTTGAGAAGGTCCACCTCAACAAATTTTTTAATAGGTAAAATTTTATTAATTGTAATACTATTTACGATAGAAAGTATATATATACATATTTTTTGAAAGGTAAATTTTTACACCACGCTAGGGTTCAACGCTGGACCTCCTAAAAATAGTACACTCTTTGTACTGCTAGGCTAAATGTTCTTTGGTGATAGAAAGTATATATGAAGTATGTGACCAACTATAACTTAATTCACGACCAAAAGAAAACTATAACTTAATTTCTTGTAATTAATCAGAAGCACCACCAATTTAAATATTATAAAAACGTCTTTTAATTACCAAATTACATCCTTCGCAATCAGCGCATTGGACCCAGGAAAGGTCGCTGCCAGTGTCAATTTGAACCTCGAAGCTCAACATTTGGTCACCCGAGCCCATTTTAATGGTCGTACAAAAGATCCTGAAATTTGTTCACAAATAGATAATCATTTGGTAGAATATATATTCTAAAAAATAAGCTATTCTACTTGATGAGATATGTCAGTAGGCCAAGTTGATTATTCAAAAAATAAATAACTTGGTCAACATGAAATATATGATAGAGAGGGGGAGCTAGTTAACGTGTTGTATGAACGTCTCCCTGAACCGGAAATCGAACATATGGCTGCCTAGCTTCCGAGATAGAGCCACATGAGAAGCAAGTGAAAGTAGGGGTGTGCAAATGGGATTTGGGATACGGGATATCTCAAATTTTTTCGGTATTCGGGAGTTCGGGATCGGGATATCGGTATTCGGGATTTAATTCGGTAGTAGTTTTTGGGGAAATTCGGTGAATTTTGGTATTCGGTAGAATTTCAGGATATACCGGTATTATACCAAAATATACCGAATACCGAAGTACTAAATAAAAATTTACCAAATTATAAATATAACTTATAAGGGAAAAAATCCCTCACAACCTCACCCTCTCAAAAAGCACGTAGCACCCCTCATCTAAAAAAAAAGAAACGCACGCAGCAAACCCACACAAAAATTAGAAAGACCCTCACCCTCTCACGGCGGCTCACCCTCACCCTCACAGCCTCACCCTCTCAGTCGACCCAGCTCTCCTGCTCTCCAAAATGTAAGTTTCGATTTGGGTATTTGACCTAGGGTTTCGATTTGAGATTTTTAATTTAAGATTTGTCTTTTTGATTTGGGGTTTTAGATTAGGGTTTCGATGTAGGATTCTGAGTTGGTAAATTGAGTGAGGTCTTAGACTAATTAGTTAGTGACCTTCGGGATTACGGGTAAAATTTGAGTTGGTAAATTTTGTTCATGTGAAATGTGAAATTCGGGATTACGGGTAAATCTCGATCCCAGTCCCGAATTTAATTCGGTATTTGGTATGATACCGAATTAATTTCGGGATCGAGATCGGGATTGAATTTTTTTGAAATTTGGTATTCAGAATATTCGGGATTCGGTATTTGGGATCGGGATATCCCGAATGCACACCCCTAAGTGAAAGCTACAAGCAATGTTAAAACTAATGCCATTGTTTTCCTCAGTACTTTTTTCTCTCAAAATGAAGGTTTGTCTACCACTTATATATATACACCCAATACACATTATATTTACACCATTTATCCTCTCAAAACAAAATGGAGTAAGAAGTAAGGACACGTAAAAGCCAAAAATAGAATTACAGACCTTGTTTGGAGTCACTATCTCATTAATATTTTTTCCATTTGTATGACTTGGACTCAAAATTTTATTATTTACCACTTGACTCTTGTAAAATTGGAATGCCATAGGGTGTATACAAAATAATAAATGACGTATTAGCTTCATATCTCGTCTTTTCTCTGGAATTGGTATCCGGGCCACATGTTTGTATCGCCAAACTACACATTCAACTTAATTACCTCAATTGTAGATAGTAAATGTTTTGTCCACCGCCATAAATTAGTCCAGTTTCAATGTAGCTTGCATATGTATAATTAGAATATCTGATCGTTGCTATAATTGGTTTTGGGGTATTTTATCTTTCTATTTTAAATAGGTTACTACTCCACCATGACCTCTAAACTTACCTAATATCAGCCAAAAAATAAATCAAATCAGCTACTTGTTGGAGTGAAAAACATTAATTCTTGAAGCTCGGGATCGACCATGATAATTATCAAAAGACTTGGTCGGGATTCGAGTTCGTGGGGTCGACCTATGTTGGGATCGTCGATCCAAAATACATACTTTGAAAGTGGGATCGACTACTATCGACTAGTTACCACTTTCATATCGTCGATCCTCTCATACTTGTCTTGAGAGTGGGATCGTCAATCCCCAAAGCTTGTCTTGGGTGTGGGATTGTCGATCCCTAAGTCTCATGAGTGGTTTTGGTAGAACGGACACAACTTGTAACTCTGAAGTCAGATTTAGATGATTCAAATTTTTTGTGAAGATAAGATATAGACCTACGATGTTATATAGTTCATGGCCTCTTCAAATTCAGGTCGGAAGATGGTCAAAATAAGGTTTCAAGTATCGGTGTCAGTTTTGTTTATGAGGGCCGTCGAAATTTGGTAAATTGAGTATATCTTTTTACTCGGACCTTGAATTGTGATGATTTAAGTTTCTGTGAAAAGTTAAGATATCGATCTACAACTTTGCAGTTCATAACTTCTTACAAATTGGAGCATAAAGGAGTCCAAAAGTCATTTGAAGTCAAGATCACTCTCGGGTGCATCCTGGTGAAGGATGGTCAAGCCACATTTAGGTGCAACCCGGTGAAGCGTAGTCGATCCGTTGAGTCCCTTTTGGGTGAGGATCATCGATCCTAATGGGTCCCTTACGGGTAAAGATCGTCGATCTGTGGAATGGGGTCGATCTAGTATGGATCAACGATCTGCTTGGTCCACTCGAGGTAAGAGTCATCGGTCTAATAATTTATGCGACCCTTAGGTTTGCTTGAGTGGTGGGTCGTTGATCCATGCTACCCCTAGGTCTGCTCGAGTGCTGGATCATCGATCCAGCTAGTGTTACGGGTAGGATCGTCAATCTACAAACCAAAGGGATGTCGTGTGAATAAGGCATTCATGCACGAAGTGTATTTGATCTAAGTTGAGTGACGGTCTAACTTAAGGCTGGATTAAAGCAGATGAGGATCGTCGGTCCGCAAAATGTGAAGCAGGCGAGGATCATTGATCCTATAAGGTTCCTAGACCTATTGAGTCTACTGGAGGTATGAGTGGTCGATCCACCCAGGGGAAGTGCAAGTCGGGGTTTTCGCAGTTGGTATGTTAACTCGGCGTTAGTTGAGAGACCTAACCGAGAAAGGATACGAGAAATGTGAAGAGACCAAGTTTGACACAGACTCTTGAAGAGTGGACAGACTTGAGAAGACCGGAGGTACTCAAATTTTTGGAGTTGTAAGAGGACGCAGGTTCGAGAAGGCATGAAGACGTCAAAGATGGAAGAACTTCTGGAGACAGAAGGAGTCTGAATCGGATCATGATAGGTAGTAAAATGATAGGTTTGAGGTCATCAAGTCTGACTAAAATATGACTTATGGAAGGAGGCCGGGTAGATTTTCGTTTTTCTATATAAGCAGGGCCTGGGCGTAGGTTAGGGACATCCAAAAATCACATACACACAAAACTTTCAAGCTTTGCTTTTATTATCCTTTCGGTTGCATTTTTTTCAATAAAGAGACGTTCCTACCATCTTTTTTCTCCCCCACGTTAAACCGACCTTGGGACGATCACTCCAAACTGTTTCTAAGTTCGTTCGACGTTCTTCCAAGTTTTCCATGCAACATTACTAAATCATTGTTTTATCTTACTTATCAAAACAATCATTGTTTTATCTTAATAATATTTCTTAATTCGAATATTGAAAACGTACATCTACTAAAATTTGATTAAACAAAATATTAATATAATTTAAATATGAATTACTAAATTTGATTAGAAAGAGTTCAATCCGAAGATAAAGTTCAACTGTCGAACATAATGTATTGTGCGCAAAATTTCCGGTTATGGAATGTTTCCATCTTCTCAAACTAGGAGAAAAAGTTGTTTACGGTGTCCTTTTACGAATATAATTAAAGTTACACGGCTTACAATTAACCTTCACTAAAAATATAATATCTTCTTAGTAGCATGTTTTCCAATAATATTAATTACCCTTTACTTGGTATTTTTTCAGCAATTCAATATATTCCCGAGGTTAACCTTTTATATTTAAAATTTTTTTATTTTCATTTCGAAAATTCTTTCTAGCTAGTAAAAGTATATGTTCTTTTCTAATCGAAACTATTAATGTTTTGTATATTTTATTAAACGGACAAATCCTGATCTGAGTTGAATAAGTGTCGGAAATACTCGTGGTTCTGTGTAATTTGTTATATTATACTACTTCTCTCAATATATTATTTGTTTAATGGAAAAAAGGGCAAGTATCACCATCTACTTGTCTTTTTTTTATGTGTACCTTCTACTTGAATATAAAATATAGAGAAAAGTCTACTTAAGTACCCAGTGGTATACCCGATTATCACTTGAGTACCCTGTGGTTTAAAAATGATAGAACCGGTCCAACTTATTTCAATTTTTCTCACTTAAGTCTAACCAGTCCGGTTCGCCCTTTTTTTGTCAAAACGCATCGTCTCAATGCTTACGTGAAGTGCCACTTGGTAGTGACCGGATTACTCGATGTTGACGGCTCTGGTTAAATTACCAAATACTACATAATATGTTTATAATTTTTTAAAAATAACCCTTAGTTTTCTCCTCTCATCCTGAGGAGTCGGACAAAGTATTAAAAAGAGGGCATTCCGAGAATCGAACCCGGAACCTCTGGACTCCCTTGGAGAGGTCGGTGGTGTCGTCGACGGCCATGGGGGTAGCGGGGTTATGTAAAAAAATATAAACATATTAGGCAGTATTTGGTAATTTAACCAGAGCCACGTCAACATCGAGTAATCCGGTCACTACCACGTGGCACTCCACGTAAGCATCGAGACGACGGATTTTGACAAAAAAGGGCGAACCGGACTGGGTAGACTTAAGTGAGAAAAATTGAAATAAGTTAGACCGGTTCTATCATTTTTAAACCACAGGGTACTCAAGTGATAATCGGATATACCACAGGGTACTTAAGTGGACTTTTCCCAAAAATATAAATACCACACTCTACCAAATTTGAGACAATAAATATCCTATACTTGTATTGGGGTGGGCTTCTGGGCTGGAGAAGTCTTATTTGGGCGGGGGAGCGTCAATGTGTCGGGGGTCAATTGGGCTGGAAGGGTGAACATGGATGGATGGTGATGGAAAAGATTTAGGACTAGGAACTAATAGACATCTAGTTGCATGATACATGGTAAAAGAAGATGATAACCAACGACTAATAAAGGGTATTGTATTGGTCTCCCCGGAGTACACTCGCTCCTCAACATATTACAGTTTGGAAAGGGAACTTTCTTTCATTGGGAGAGAAATCGGTTCTAGAATCACTTCCTACTTGTTTCCTCTCCCTGTTTAGAATGCCGCTAAAGGAGTTGAAAAAAGAGTGAGACGGTTCTTCTGGGCTGGGAACATTGATAAACAACAGCTTTCTCTAATATCCAAGGGTGTTATTGGTATGGTCAGACTTGATATTCGAAATGAGGCTCTCTTTCTCCCAATTGAAAAGGGTGGGGTTCTTGCGTAATTGAGGAACCACTAGCACTCTGGGCTCAGATAGTCAAAAGAATTAATCATGGCTCATCCTTTCCCCTCTCTAGACTTCTTTTCAGAAATGATTTTTGGGGCAACTATTGTAAACATTGCAGCTTCAGACTCTCCATCTGCTACGATATTTTGGACGGGCTGTTCCATTACAATTCGGCATCAAATGGTATGGACACATTCTTCTGGCATGACATGACATATGGGTTAAACAAACAACTATTTCCAAGAATGTTCTGCTATGGAAGCGTAACACTTTTGTGTGGGAGGATGAACTTATATCCCAACTGCTTGACCTCATAAACACCTCTCCAATTAGGCAAAGATCGATTAAAGTGGTCCTACAGGAAGATTCTCAGTTAGATGTTAGGAATTCATAAACTTTGAGAACAAAATGCGCAACGGACAGCCTAATGCTTATGTCTACGGGGAGAAAGGATAATTTTTATTGATAGATACGAGTCACAATGCCATGCATAACCGTAAGGGAACATGTCATTATATAATAGGCAAATTTTTGGTGTACAAGAAACCTATCTAGGTAGAATTAGGAGTCCGAAATAAGAGCCGAGCTAAACAGAAAATTTTCTGCCCGTCGCAAGTTGCGAGCACTAGTTGCTCGTTGCTTGCATCTTCTGTGATCCACCATTGGCGCTCGCAACAACACTGGCGACCACAAGTGATGGCGAATTTTGCCAGTTCCCAATAATCTCCACCTTTGCCAAAAATTCATCCCTTGTGAAAAACCATGAATTTCCACCCGAACTTTAACAAACTTTACCTTGATGGGACACCGCCCCTTGGAGAACCATGAGATCTTGAGAAACCAGACCGACTCTACTAACTCCACTTTGAACCAAAGATACAACGCCATCAATACAACGATCTCAACATTCTCAACACCTTTTTCGTTCAATCACTTGGAGACAACCCCCAAACTCGAGCATCTCCCGAGCTTGCTTGGCATCTTCCCTCCAACCTCTATTAAACCCCAACCTTATGACCAATAGATGCACTCTCTATTTTTCAGTCAACCCCATGCTCCGCAAGGTCGAACTGCTTCTATGTTGGACCTTTTTGCCTCAAACCAATGCTACATGCCATAGCATACAAAGGAAAAACTTTTGTTCCACCAAGTAAAACCCTCGACATGCCAAGAACATCGCAGTTCGGCCTTGAGTGAGATACTTGATTTGCTCGTGGTGCTACAATGGCTTTGCATGCCCATTACCAAATCCCAACTGTACTCAAATCATTCATGCGAAGCTTTTATCCTTCATATGAACCAACCTCATATAACCTGAGCTTTTTCTCTCTCCATTGGAACCCAAAGATGTGACTCCATCTACAATAGTGCCCCCCACTAACCTATAGGTATTTCTTGCTTCTCTTTCACCCTTCATCACCAGCATAGCATCCTTCTTCACCTTAATTAGCTCGCCTACAACCTTATAGATGTACCTATTATAATCTAAGGCTCTTAATGAGATCAAATTTCTCTCCAACTTTAGAACATACCTAACCTTACGCAATTTTCTCTCAACGCCATCCAATATCTTGATCTGGATATCACCTATGTCGGTGATTCTACAAGTAGAACTATCACTTATAGTCACCATACCTGAATCAACAAACCTGTAGGTGTCAAACTACCCTCTCTTGGGCGTCATGTGAAAAGAACAAGCGCTATCCAAAATCCAGGAAACAGAGTGCTTTGGAACTGACAAAACAGAAAGACAGTCACCATCCGACCTGTCCGAATAAGAGGCCACATTCATGGAACCGATCCTTTTTCCTCATAGTCCCGAGTTCTTCTCGAACAATCCTTCTTCATGTGCCTTTTTTTCCTTTGAACCTCCTTGACCTCGACCTGGATCGCCTTTCATCTTTTTCTTTACTACGATAACTATGGCTACCCCTCACAACCAACCCTTCCATTCATTCTTCGCCAGTTTTTCTCCTTTGATGAAACCCTAGCAGAGTACTTGTGATCTCCTCCAACACCAGGGACTCCTTCTCCCGATTTAGAGTCATAACCAATTTCTCATAGGAACTCGGTAAGGAATTTAGCAGCAACAATATCTTGTCTTCTTCCTAGAACTTCACATCAACATTTTTAATGTTGTTATCCGCAAGATGTCATTTTTAATGAACTTGATATCATATCCACCCTTGACTATATAGCAATGTTTTTAGAACCGAGCTGGGCGACGACCCAAAATCTTGAAAATTTTTGGTCTACTCGGTCCGACCAGTCGGGTCATCAGTCAAACCAGTACTTTTTATCTTAAATTATATTATTTATGTTAACATATATAATACTATCCTACCAAATATAAATCAATATATATATATATATATATATATATATATATATAAATATAATACTACATTCTAGAAACTTTTCAAACACCCTATTACCTTTATCTCCTCTTTTCTCACAAACTCTCAATCCCACCCACTCAATCACCCTTATCATTTTCTCTCTCCAATCTCTTCCTTTCCCAAATAACTCTCACGACCCCACACCTCCTCCTCTCTCTTTGTCTTCCTTTCTCACTCTCTCTTCATTCCAAAACTTTATATCCTCTTTTATATCTTCTTGTACTATAGTACCAGGCCCTAACATCCTACTTAAGTCTTCATCTTTGATGATTAGATCTCTGTTTAGAAGAGTTTTGTTGAAAGGAAAATTTTAAAAAAATCTAGTTTCTATCCTCTTTTTTGTACTTTTCTAGTTTTGATCGAAGTCAACAAACAAGAACATCGTATCTCTTTTTTCTCATTTTCCTAATTCTGACCGAAGATTTTTTTTTCATTTTGCAGTTGGGCCGGTTCAACCAGGATGCCAAACATCTGGTCGGACCAGATTTCTAGTAGTCGGACCACTCTCCGGGTTTCATACTCAAAATGACCCTGTATTATTCTCGGATGGCGGTCAGACCTGGTCGGACTGGTCAGGCCGCTGGTCTGACCACGGATTTTAAAATATTGCTATATAGTCCTTTAATGCATTCCTAAACTCTATATAGTTTTTGAAAAACTGTCTTACCTAAAATTTAATTTATTGCCCTTTCTCAACATTAAATGGTGACGCACCATAATCATAGATTGGGTCAACTTTAGCATCTTCTTTGACCTCTTAGACATACCTGTTTCAAGTGGCATTCCATCATCTGTATCACCATCTAAAAAATCTGAACTTTGCACATCATCACCCTACTCAGTACCCTGCTCATTACCCTCCTCATCACTTTGATCAACAGATGAGTATCCACCACTCAAATTCTCATCAAATTCTCATCAGTAGAACACTCAGAATCAGATGATAGATGATGCACCCAATCAAGTACCTCCTCAGGCAGTTCAGGCTCCCACTCAGGAAACTCCCCAAGCTCATCATCATCCACCTCTTTAGGCACTTCTTGAAGCACTTCCTCAGGCACTTCCTCGGGCACAACATCAGGGACAATCTCATCCATTTGCTCAGACACAACCTCATCCACTTGCTCAGACACCTCTTCCGACACAACAAAATGTTCACCATCATCGTGCCAACCCAACAACTTCGGATTGGCAACATCATTTTTCTCTGCACCATCTTCAGCCCAACATAAACTCCAAATAAAAGTAGGCAAAACATGTCTTCCATTTTGGATTAACTCCCTACCCTCCAGGTTGACCATAGAAATGGGGCTTCCACCTATACACGGCTCGATGTGTATCCGAATAATTTTATGGTTTTTGTAGCACTTAAACATCCATAATACATCTACATCATTGCTTACTTCCATACCAGAATCTAGTCTATACTTGCAGAACAAGCTACTTATAGAGAATGTCTGGTAAGCATCTTTGATCAATGTCAAATAACAATATTGATTAGCGGGTACCTGATCAAAGTATGATAACTCCTTGTTGAGAATGAACTTGAGAGTGTAGCACCGGTCATTCATCCTCCACGAAAAAATGATTCTTCATAGTGTTAGGATTTCTGGCGAATTAGGGTTTCAAGCAAATCGGGGAGAAGGAAAAGGAGGGGTTCCGACTCAAACAGGGAAGAGAGGGGTCACTCCGGGAAAGGGTTCTTAATGACAGGCGGAGGGCCGATGGTCTGCTGTGGCAAGAAGTTCGATCGCAGTGAATGGGTTGGAATAGGCAAGCTGGAGGTGTTTGAGACGACGTGATCTATTACAGAGAGAGGAGATGGTCGAAACTTATGAATTTATTTTGAAAGAAAACAAACCCATAAAAAATGTCCCTAGTGAGCTCATCCCACTTGAATGCTAGCTCCTCGTCTTGGTCCCCTAATACAACCAGTTTTTTTTGCTAGGGTTTGTTTCTTCATCCTTAGCATGGACACAAATCTGCTTCGATTTTGTGTGCATATATAGAGAGAGAGCGAGGGATTCGGTGTGATAAGGAGTAGATTTTCAAACCAATATAATCTGGCATGAAATTGAACCCTAAATTCATCAATTATGCAAGTATGATTCTAGTTTTAGCCAAAGTTCCATTCTTGGAGGAGCTTGAAATTTTGCAGTGCAATATCGCGCAAGAGGTTATCAAAGCGTTCACCCGTAGTTGTCCATTACTCGTATCGTTCAAGTTCATTCCACGGATGTCAAACATGCTTTTCATGTCGTGTTATTGCATATCAGATGCCAGGTTTAGTTCATCTCAAGTTTGGAGGACACCTCACGAATGATGAACTTTAGGCAATCCTTGACTGGAGCAGATTTGGAGCAGATTTGGTCTTGGAAGGCCAAATCCAACCAGGACTATCCTGGACGATCCAATGCTTTACTTAGTTATGATTCAATGGTCTACCCAGTTATGATTTAATGGTCGATCTAGTTATGATTCAATGGTCTATTTTTATCCCGTCCCAGATAAATCGTGACCGTCCCAGTTATCCAGTTATGATTCAATGGTTTACTCAGTTACAATTCAATAGTTTACGCAGTTACGATTCAATGGTTGTGGGCTTTTTCATTTTGCCTCCGTGTTTCCGCATTTTTGCAAAAAAGTCCCCGCTTGTCTTTCAAAAAAAATCCTCCAACACCGTACTGGAGTGACTCTCCAGGACCAAATCCGGTCCCTTCCTTAACGGCTACCCTCGCCTTGAGTCGCTCAACTTGTACTAATGTAGGGGCATTGATCTGGACGGCGAGTTAGGTCTCAGTTGCCGTGAACAGATCAAGGAATTCCGGCATCCATGTGATTTTTGACGATGATTATTTGGATTGGCAAAACTTTTATGTAAAACCAATAATTTATATTATTAGGATACATAAATTGCATTTTCAAAATTAAATTGGATTCGTACTAGATGGTTTTAGCTTGCTTTGAGGAGTAACCAACCTCTAGTTCGAATTTGAGTTTGGTAACATATACCAACAAAAACAAGCACTTACTGTGTGAGAGACGTATTATAAAAGACCTTGCCTATTTAGAAGTTAGGATCTTATCTAGTTTCAAGAGTCTTTTTTATTTTTGGATAAATTACGATTTAAAGCGACAATCTTTGGCCATGTGACCGGGCTTATCGCAGTTGTAGCAATTGCCCTTGATCTTCTTAGCTTTCTTTTGCTTTGGCTCTTGCTTCTCCTGCTTATTTCTGGGCTTCTTCCTCTTCTTACTGGTACCTCCCTCAGCGAGGTGTACCTTAGCTTCAGAGTTGATCATTTCAAAGAAAAAATAGCATATGACATCAGCGAGGGACCCGAGAGTATAATAAATACAAACTACAGGGACGTTTTAATCTATTTAAAAAATACAGTAGGGTGAGAGGTGAATATGCCAAACACCAGGGTCTTGAGAGTAATTTATCCAAAAACTAAATAGATATTGAACAATTATTTTAGAAAAAATACTTATAAGCATTGTTTTAAAAAATGACCCAGAGGTCGACCCAGATTTTGGTCCGACCTCTTGGTCAAGCTGTCAGACTACTGGTCAGACCAGCTATTTATATATATTTTTTCTTATTTTAAAGTAACATATAGACTAAATGATAGGTTTAAAAATTAATATTCTCGATATGTTGGTCAATTTATTTTATATCTAGTATAATTTTCTTTGTTGATTTAGTTTATTTTGTATTAATTTGGGAAAATCGAGTTTGTAATCTGGTTTTTTAAAATTTTTTGGGTTAGGTTGGGTAAAGTCTGGTCGGACCGAGCAGTCTGAGTCAAGAATATGACCAACTTGCCCGGTCCGATCTGATTTCCTCCAGTTAGTAAGGTAGGCGTCCTTACCACCTTTTGAGACACAAGTTTTAGTCTGATTCATGTCTCGACCGGTCGGACCATATTTTTAAAAATAATGCTTATAAGTATAATTAAAATAAAAACAAAACAAAATATGAAAAATATCAGGAGAGATGGAGAGAAGTTTTTGATAAAATTTTCTGATTTGATTTTCAAAAAAAATCGAAACCATTTTTTTCTCATTATATTTGAGGGTATTTTGTCCAAAAAAAGTGTTCCAATAGTGGAGTGTCAACTTAAAAAAGTCACTTCTCACAAAAAAAAAACTAAAAAAAGTCACTGTCATTTGTCACTCGGTCGAAAAATTTTAAATCATATTATAGTGGTATACAAGTTGATCTAATCAAATTTTACTAAAGTGAACTTGGACCTTCTTTTTTAACGGATAGTGGGTGACAATTATCTTACATGTCATTGGAAAATTACCACACACTCTTTTATTAACACCACATATACACATAGTTTATAGTCATCCATATATGCAGGAAAAGTGACTTGGTGAATCGTTCGTCTTATACAAGTCCTCGTGATAGTGTATAATAGTTTTTTTTATAGACGAGGGGGCAAAGAGCTCCATAACCTTTATTCATCAACAAATAGATGCTACGAGATAGACATAACAGGAAAGACTAATCCCTTCAAATAAACCAAATACACATCTAAGGACGACACTAGAGGTGCATCCGACACGACACAATCAAAAGAGACCGTTACGACATATTTGGAGAGTGTGCATGTTACACGATTGCTCTCTCGTCAAGTGTGTGATAAATAGATTTCCCAGTCGGGAGCTATCAGCTCCCTAGCCCAGTGGATTAGGGTCCACAAAAAGGTGGTCGCGTCTAATGTCTCATCTACAAAGGGTGGTCGCGTCCAATGTCTCATCTAACATAAAGTATGACTAAAAACAAGTCCACCTCCACCTGGACATGACAAAAGTCTCTCTCAAGGTCAGCTCCAGGCCTAGAATAAATGCTAAGAGATCATAAGCTAGGGTTGTACAATGGGTGATGCCTATGGAAAATCCGCAAATCTAGAAGCCTCTAAAATCACGAACAACTCCGAATGTGCTTGCCATGCAGGAGTTTTCCATCGAGGCACCATCAATGTTAAGCTTGACGGAGCCGTTTGGCAGTCGGGTCCTTTAGACTATTATCTCTCACAGAGAAAAAAATAGAGTAATCTGGTCTGCAAGACTCGATCAAACTCTTCTGCATGTGTAAAGATGATGGAGGGAGATGCCTCGAGGTAGTTGACAAGGGGGTTTTTACGCCCCAATGCAATAAAGGGAGTAGGGTGTGAAAATGTCAAATTACGAGAAGCGGATTCAAGACATCCCGAAGACGTGTAAATAGATTAGGTTGGTTATTATTTTTGTTGGTTTTGGAAAATGGTGAAGCAAACACAAGATAGCTAGAGAGTTTAACAATAAGAGACAAATGGGCCAGGCACCCATCAAGCAACCCCTCACAGTTTGGTCTCTACTGGGCATATTAAGTATATGGTGGGCCTAAGTGAGTCTTAGGCATGGTGCTTCTCAATCAAGTCCTTCACACTAGAAAGTTGGGATCTAGGTATCAAGTGGAACCCATGGACACTCCTCTCTCACCATGGGTTATCAATCACACGAGAGTGCACGCGTCACCAACCATCCTCCTAGTTCCCAACTCATTAACGCTCCACCTAATAGCCGGCTAGATTCAACCCACTGGTCTCACTATGTTAGATCTCCTCTAGCCCACTCGGGTAGGTATCTCCACGTCCTTTTTCTCAATCAAGTCCTTCGGGTTATGCTACAGATAATTGGTAAGAACATATAGGCTGAAAAGGTGTTATCCATGCTCAGGCCTACCATAAGATCATCGTTGAACCAACATATTACGTATCCCTACACGCTACACGCCTAATCATATTAGCCCATTCAAAACCAAACCCTAAGGGCACCCAAGCTAAAAGCTAACTACTCACACATAATCATTTAACAACAATCATGCATAAGTATGGAAGTAATGTCACAAGAACAAATGTAAAGATAAGGGAAGAGAAAGCTCAAGAGCGGCTCAAGATCATAGAGCCGCTCTTCCCGCTCATCACATCTACTCCTTGCCTTCGGTAAGCTTTCTCTCTCTAAAAACTCTAGCTTTGGTGTTTATGTTCAAGCTTATAAAATGAGAGGTTTGTGGGGCTATTTATAGAGAGTCTAACCCCAAACTCTAGCTGCCTACGAAATGACCAAAAATGCCCTTAAAATATCTAGTTTTTGGGGGAAAAACTGGGCGTGTTTGCCATTCGGTGGATGATGGCGCCGATCAGTGGCTTAAGATCTCACCATTCGGCGGTCGGGCGCGATGCTCGGCGCTGATCTCGCCGTTCGCCAGTGGATTTCACCGAGCGATGAATGTCTCAGGAACAGGGTTCCTTGCTTATCGGTATTTATAGTATAGTACCGAGCCAAAAGTCACCGAGATTTTCTCTTAAAGGAGTCCGGAGACCTTCAATAAACAGAGCATTCACCAAGGGGCGGGCTCTTGCGCCGATTAGCGATCTTTGCAAGATTTCTGCCATTCGCTGCTGCATTTCACCGTTCGGCGGTTGCACCTTCTTCACGGGTTGCCTCTTCTTGACTTGACTCCTTCTGAACTCCGCAGCTTCGGTTGCTCCTCACTCATTAACCTACCTCCACAAACAATAAATATAGGTAAAATTATTTGAGGCAATAGACCAAGAAATGGCAGAAAATGACTCAAGACTCGATTTAAAAAGACTCAAAATTGGGTCTAAATGACCCTAAAAATTAGCGATAAAATGAGCATTTTTCACGCTCATCACACCCCCATACTTGAATTTTTGCTTGTCCTTAAGCAAAAGACTCTAACTCATAAACAAATAGAGCAAGAGTTGGCACACTCTTAACAAAAAGAACTCCCCAAAATTTTGACTTACAGTCGCAAGACGACCCCACGACCAAGAAAAAAATTCAGAATAATTTGTAATCAAATTGTAAAATAACAAGCGACTAACATGATAAAAAAAACCAACATTTTACTTTATTTGTTATATTATTATTTTAATTCTAAAATAAATATAATTTATTTTATATAATTAATAAAAAATAAAAAAATCCTGGTCTGACCGATGACCTGACCGGTCGGATCGGGTGGACCAAAAATTTTCCAAAATCCGGGTCACCTTTCGGGTCAGTTCTAAAAATATTGGTAAATAGAATTAGTATTTTTATTTTATTAAAATGATAAAAAAAACCAACATTTTACTTTATTTGTTATATTTTTATTTTTATTCTAAAATAAATATAATTTATTTTATATAATTAATAAAAAATAAAAAAATTATGGTCTGACCGATGACCTGACCGGTCGGATCGGGTGGACCAAAAATTTTCCAAAATCCGGGTCACCTTCCGGGTCAGTTCTAAAAATATTGGTAAATAGAATTAGTATTTTTATTTTATTTTTTTAATAAACATCTCTCGATGTGGGGACTCGAGGCGGGATGAGACCATCTTCCTAGGAGGAACTAAACCACCTCACCTGTTGGGACGAGACCTCCAACCTCATCATTTGTTGGGACGAGACCACCTCTACTAGGCGAGATGACACCAATCTAGACGAGACCAATCGGGACGACTGATAGCCTTCCCATCTGTGATAGACCGAAAGCAGCCCCATCTAATGCGGGCTAAGACCAATCCCAACCAAGAGGCTTCAAAAGTTTATCTCATTTTCTTTCTAATTAAAAAAGTGGCATAATATGTGGATAAAAATTGTGATATGACATTATATTTTGCTAAAATTAATGATGCGATGTAATACACAAGATAGCATAACTAACAACAACTAAAGTGTCACTTAGTTATGCGAAAATTTAGAAATATATGTCGAAATACGAAACTAGTAAATCAACTTAAAAATCAGCGGGAGAATATGTCATTATGTATGTGGTGTATACCGTAGAGTTTAATAATATATACTTTTCAAAAAAACTTAAAAAATCAGTCACCAATCCCGAAGCTAGAACCCTTTATTATGAAATTCAATTTCGAAATCTTTGCCCGAGACATAAGGCCTGTAGAGTGGCCTCTCAAATAGCTTCCCTTCTAAAAAAAATAGCCTCCTTATGAAACTAAAACACCCGCTCTCACTCTCGTAATATTTTCATATGAATTTTTTAAATTTTTTATTTACATTTCAATTTCTGATTTAACGATACTTAAAGATGTTTTTATCTATTTTTTTATAAATAGCATTCATATATTTTAAACCACATGGTAGTAATGTGCATGTAGATAAAGTTACAAAGTAAAAAAATAGTGTTTTGCCAAATTTTCTTGAGAAAAAGTCTTTAAAACATGGTTTTAAAAAATACGGTCCGACCGATTGGACCGCGAAAGACCGGGTCATTTTGGTCCGATCGGTCTGACTGGCTGATCCGAAAAAGGTAGAAATTCTGGGTTGTAGCTTCGGGCCGGGTTTTTAATCCATGCTTTAAAATAACTTCACTTGTGCCGATTAATTAAGTAATAAAACTCGTATCTGCTGGTATGGGGTCGTGGGCAAGGTTTTAAAAAATGATCTCGAGGTTGCCCTGGATTTTGGTCCAACATCTTGTCAATCAATTCAACTGGTCGGACTGTTAGTCAGACTAAATATTTTTATTATTTTAAAATAATATACGGACTAATAAATAGATTAAAAACTCTATATTATCGATATGTGGGCCAATTAATTTTATCTCTAGTATAATTTTATTTATTAATTTAATATATTTTGTGTTGATTTGGAAAAATCGAGTGTGTGGCCTGATTTTTTTTGGGGGTAAGGGTTGAAAAATTTTGGTTTGACCATACAGTCCGAGTAAAAAATTGACCAATTTGCTCAGTCTGGCCAAATTTTGTCCAATTAATAAGGTGAATGTCCTTACCACCAAAACTAATACGCCCAAATGCCTGATTCGTGGTTCGACTGGTCGGACCACTAGTCGGACCATGTCTTTTAAAACCCTGATGGGTAGCATGATTATAGGTATTAGGGTACTCCCGTTGGATTGAGGGCAAGGTAGATCATTCCTAGGAGTAGGGGTGAGCATTCGGGATATCCCGATCCCGAATACCGAATACCGAAAATCCCGAATACCGAAATTCGAAAAAAATTCATCCCGATCCCGAACCGAAATAATTTCGGGATATCCCGAATACCGAATTATAATTTCGGGATTATCCCGAAAATCCCGAATATCCCGAACGAGACAGAAGAGGATAAGCAAATCAACAAAAAACTAATTGAATGCATGAACGAGACATGCCCGCCTAACCCGACCATCTCATCCAACAAACCCCACATCCTCCCGAACTCCAGAACAAGAAAAACTGAACAAGCACAAGCATATCACCATCCTAACGACATCACAACTCACAAGCAAACAATTTCCAAATTAGAAACCCTAATTTTTTTTAATTAGAAAACCTAATTTACAATACCTTAAGACGACGGGATCGCCGAGACGGGGATGTCCTTTGGGGTCTCCGAACGAGAGGGCTTGCGTCGGAGAGGTTGTCGCCGAGACGGGGTCGTCGTCGGCCGTTTGGGCTGGCGGCGAATTTTTTTTCTCTAAGAAGAGAAAATTGAGAGAGAGTCGAGAGGGAGAGGAGAGGGCCGATGAGGATGGAGAGGAGACAGAGGGCTCGCGTCTCTGGGTTGTCGCCGAGACGGGGTCGTCGTCGTCGGCCGTTTGGGCTGGCGGCGAAGAGAAAATTGAGAGAGAGTCGAGAGGGAGAGGAGAAGGGGCGACGCCGACGAGGATTGGAGACAGAGGGGAAGGAAGGGAATGGTAGGTTTTTTTTTCTCTATTATATATTATATACCTCGTAAAATTACATTTTAGTACTTCGGGATTTTCGGTATTACCGAAATAATACCGGTATATACCGAACCGATCCCGAATACCGAAATTACCGAAATTTTCTCAAAAACCTTACCGAATTAACTCCCGAATACCGAACTCCCGATCCCGAACTCCCGAATACCGAAAAAAATTTGGGATATCCCGAATACCGATCCCATTTGCTCACCCCTACCTAGGAGGTCTGTTCTTCTTTCTTTTTTTTTTTTGAGGAAAGGCTAGGAGGTCTGTTCCGGTTGCTGCGTTATGCAACCAGGCTTTTTATGTACTTTTTTCGGCTTTTTGTACTTTTATTTTTGGTGCAATATAATTTATCTTTTTAACAAATATATTATTAAAATCGCTACGCCACATCCCATTTGTATAGGACTCTGAATACGATGTATTTTCTTAAAAACTATCATCCCTTATGTAGACACTTTAAAATGCAGAAGCTAAAGAGACTCCCTCTATTCTCAGAAAACAAATTATTTTCTGAAAAAACATCTATCATCATTATTTCGCCCAATTTATTGGGATTTTCTGAAACCAATAAATTTTTCAGTACATATTTCATTGACACGATGAATTTTGTAATATTTTAAACAAGATGATTTGATACGTTCTTATCAATTAATTAGTGACATGTGGACAATGGTGACCACTTCATATAATGTAGTGCAATGAGTATTTAAAGTAAAGAATCTTATCATTAATAAAAATATGTTGTCCACAAAATTTAGATTAAATAATTGTACTTCATTCTCTGATAAATTCAGTCATTGCGTTCTTTGTACCGATTTTACTTTTTACCAACTTATTTTGTGTCATGTGTGGCAAAAAAATGTTCGAAAATTACGGAAATCATAAGATATCAACAATAACTAGTGATAGGTAATTGTGAAAACATACAACTGTTTTCTAGTTATAGAGAGAGGCTCTTAGCTTTTATATTTCAAAAATGTCTTTTATTAAAAATATGAAACGTAATACTCCAAAAAAGCGTTATACCAAATGATTTCAAAAGTGTCCTAATTAGGTGTTTAGTAATTGATATCTATGACGAAAAAAAGAGAGAGGCCGAATAATGGTGTTAAGATCCATTTTGCTTTGGTGTTCTTTGTTTTTTTAAATAAGTAAATGTTGTATTTCACCAAAGTTCACCAAGGTACATCAAAGTTACAGATAATGCCTATCGTAGGCAACGCCAAGATAAACACTATCTATAAGGCCGCCAAAGTAACACCAACAGTATACCAGATATACACCAAGAAGGACAAGAACACCACCACGCATGAGTAAATCAAAGAGGATTGAAGCACCAGAGAGGATACAAACCTCGGGCTGCATCCTTGACTAGATGAAGAATCCTAGACGTATCCTCCTCCCAGGAGATGCCCATCGTGATAGCCAGACGCCATGCTTCCGAAGAGATCTTTGCTTGAATCGCCTCATCCTGAGCAGCCGAGCCCGTGATTAGCACCCCTAGAGGAAGCACCGCCGTAGGTTTAGGTGACATGATCTTTAGTTTCCGCATCGAAAATGTCATCAAAGCCGCAGCCTTCTCCGTAGGCCTTCATACACGACAACTTGACCGAGTAGGGGGCGAAAAAAGCCCCACATGGCCCTGCTTCCGTATGGCTCCGTATGCCTTCGGTGTTCTTTGTTGCAAGGCGTTTGATTTACTTTTTTCCCCCGAGTTTTGGCGATTCTAATAATGGTAGCCAGCGGTCTGTAATACCCGTTCTTAAACTTAGATAAATTTAACTATGTTAAATTTTTTGATAAGATAATAATGAACTTTGTTAGAAAATATTTGGCCGCTTAAAATTTATCGGTATAATTTTTACCTACACGGTATACATCCAAAGGGGAATAAATTATGGTAGTAATTATATTTTGGAGATGAAATTAATCTAGAATAAAATATAGACTTAGATTTGCTTAATTTTGAAATTACGATCAAAAGAAAATTAGATGTTTGGCCACCGGTAGAGGAGTTTTTTTATACAGTTGCTATTAATACAATTTAAGAACTTGATGTGGATGGATTTCCAATAAGCTCGCTAATAGTTTGATAAGACAAGAAGATATATATGAGAGCTAAAAAGAAGAATAAACAAAAGAAAGAGAAAACGTGGCAGCTAACTAAATTGGATAAGATCATAATTTAAAGACAATATATATATCTAATTATAATAGAAAGTTTGTTGGCTTAGAGATGGTAAAACATCCAGCTTGTAGAATAGATAAGGGTTAAAAAGAAATGAGAAGCAAAACGTGACAACAGTAAGAAACGTGGCAACTTATAACCATCATTATAAAAATACAAGGGGGTGTGAGAGTTGGCTGAATTTCGTAAGTCTGGGTGAAAAAAAAGAAGAACTAATGAAGGACAAGAAGTGAAAGAAAATAGAAGACGCAGCCAAGGTAAATAATTAGCTTTGATTATTTCATTACGACTAAGAGACTTAAGTGAGATAATGATTTATCATGAGGATTGAAAGTACAAGTAATTAGGAAATATGATTGTTAGATTCGTTAAGAAAATTAGTGCGATAAAAGAATATCATAATTCTATGTTTTAACCGCATCAAAATTGTAAGGTAATTAATACGATTATTGAAATTAATATGGGAATTCAGAAATTTAGTAGTTGATGTAATAAAATATGGAAGAGATAATCGATGGGTTTGTTAGGTTAATCGTATTTCTTGTAGGATTTCAATATGTAGAGTAAAATCATGTTAAGGTTCTAGTATAGAACAAGTGAACAAAAGATAAACTATTTAGAATGAAAAAAAGAAAGAGAGTAAAGCCACGTTGTGATTAATCTTAATATAAAAGAGTATATATTTTATTGTCTTAATGAAAAGATTGTCCTTGAAATACGTTGGATTAAGCTAAGAAGTTTCCAACGAAGTTAGAAAATCTAAGGAACATAAAGAGCTGAGGTTGAAAGTCTAGTAGTATTGAGAAATTAGTAAACATTTATTATACGTATTGGAGTTTGTTAAGAAAAATAAATTAAGTGTGAGTGACTTAGTATGAATGATATGCATTTTAACAGGTATCAGAATACCTATTTGAGAATCTCTGGCGAGTTAGTTTTTATGGATATTGAACCCCGACGATCAATGAGTGTTTGGAGGAGGAAATGTCAAAATAAGATTACCAAAAGAAATTGGTAAATAAATAATATGTGACTCGTGCTTTCTTTGGCGCACTTTATTTATTTGTCATGATCTGAATTTGTTACTTTAAGTGCATATTGTGCATTTGTCATATGAGCATTATGATGTGACATTATGACTTGTAAGAGTTTGGTTAATTGGGCCCAGATGGGGCATTGTATGTGTTTGATTCGTTTGGAACCTATGAATTTATTTGATGGAAAGATCTATATGATATGGATAGCTCCATTATATGATATGGACATTAGTAGCAAATCTACCCGTGACCAACCGGAAATGTTGGCATATGTGCACATATACTGAGGATACAATAGATTCTAATATGATAGGGTTGCCTTCCGGCGGGCGGAACTATTTGGCCGATGAGGTTGGTCTGATATGATATGGTTGCCTTCCGGCAGGCGGAACTATTTGGCCGAGGAGGTGGGTTAATGATGGCACCTTTGAGATATGGTATCCTCGTGTTGGAGAGGGAGTGACACGATTTATATTCTGCTGAATATTCATCCAGTGATGTGATTTAATTTTGTAATTATGTGTTCATGTGTCAAATTACGTGACGATATGGAACGTTGCGTAGTTTGCTCATGTTTCTGTGCCTTTGTGATTATATGTTAATATTTTTTCATCTCGTAAGTATGACTTTATGATACTGTACATGTCTGCATGATTCAATTACCATGTTAGTCATATGCATGTGTTAGGTATATTTGTGCATTGAGTGGCTAAATAAATTGCGATGCATATATTATTTATTTTCGGGGTGTTCCAAAATACTCACCCCCTCTCACCAGTTTTGCAGGAACTCGTACACAAGTTGTGTTGGTCCGGAGATCTATTCTGATTGTGTCTAGTCCACTTTGTTCTTCGGGACTGGTCTTGGGGTCTCTGGTTTGTATTTTACTCTTTGATCTAGAAGCTCCGTAGTTAAACAACTCATTTTGATCTTGGGATAAATGTAAAGAATAATTATCATCTTGAATTTGTAAAGATGTATGATCTGTAAAGTTAAAATACGTTTGAGGCTGGCTAGACTAATATTTTGTAAACGGATTAGGGTTTAGTACCGGTCACCGACCACAGTTCGAGTCGTCACACCGTAGCACCCCGTTTGCACTATAAAATTGGAAATACCTCACTAGGTAGGATGTACATACACATGCATTTATTAATACATATATCTTTTTTTTAATCCATTTGCAAAACAAAAAGAGACTGATAGCATTGAGAGAAATCCGAATTTTGTCGGTATTTAGTCGCACAGGTACACAAAGTTAACTCATTTTTAAAATTACAAGACTTTAAAATGCAAAAGCTGAAGAAGCTCCCTCTACACTTAGAAAACAAATTAGTTTCTGAAAAAAAACATCTATCATCATTTTTTCCCAACTTAATGGGATTTTCTGAAACCCATGAATTTTTCAATACATATCTCATTAGCACGATGAATTTTCTAATATTTTAAACAAGAAACAAAATAAATTTGTAAAGCCAAAAAACGAGTACAAAAAAGCTAAGCAACTTAATTTATCCCACAATAAATCACAACTATTTAATCTAAATTTTTGATAGAATATTTTTTATAATGACAGATTCTATACCTTAATTCTCATTCTATTAGATTAATGGGGTGGCCCCACATTAAGTATGATGTCCATACAATGGCATTTATTAATATATATACCTTTAAAAAAATTTATTTGCAAAACAAAAAGAGACTCATAGCATTGGAGATCGGATTGAGTTGGGGGGACTAAAGAAAATTTGTCCATAAGTGGGGACTACATTTTGGGCCGTCAGATTTGATTATCTTTAAATCTGATGGTCAATAACCTATCAGGTGTTATTGGTTTGCATGTGTAGTGATATTGGTTTGAGTTAGTCCCCATATTTGGGGACTACCCCAGTTCCCACCAAATTCACCCCATAGCATTGAGAGAAATCCAAATTTTGTGGGTATTTAGTTAGTAGTTAGCACACAAAGTTAACTCATTTTTTAAAATTACAACACTTTAAAATACAAAAGCTATAGAGGCCCCCCCTACACTTAGAAAACAAATTAGTTTCTGAAAAAACATCTATCATCATTTTTTCCTCCCAATTTATCGGGATTTTCTAGAACCCATGAATTTTCCAATACATATTTCATTGACACGATGAATTTTGTAATATTTTAAACACGAAACAAAATAAGTCGGTAAAGCACAAAACAACGAGTACAAAAAAGATAAGCAACTTAATTTGTCCTACAACAAGCACAATTATTTAATCCAAATTTTTTTTAGAATATTTTTTTATAATGACAAGATTTTATACCTTAAATACTCATTTTAGTAGATTAATGGGATTGCCCCACTTGCAAAAAAAAAAGATATACCAAATCATCGCAGTTTATTCACCTGTAATGACCTAGTAACTCCTTATCACACCGAATCCCTCGCTCTCCCTCTCTATATATATGCACACAAAATCGAGGCAGATTTGGACATAGGGGACCAAGACGAGGAGGAGCCGGCGTTCAAGTGGGATGAGCTCCCCAGGGACGTGTTCGCGTCGATACTGTCACGGCTCGGGACGGCGGAGCTTCTTACGAGGGTGCAATATGTATCTCGGCTGTGGAGGGATGCCTGCTCCGACACACTCATGTGGCGCCGCGCCAGCATCGGCGAGTTCGAAGACTCCCGCGTGTACCCGTTCCCCAAGGACGATGACGAAAGCCTCCGCCGCGGCATTGAGTTGCATTCTCCGTGGAATGACCTCTTTCGCTGGCTCGACTGCGTGTGCCACCTAGCCGTCGACCGCTCCCTCGGCTCCCTTGAGAGCATCACCATCGAAAAATTCGCCACAGACGACCTCCTCCACTACGTCACCGACAGGTCACCCAATCATGCCCTAATTTAAATTTTTTCGGGGTCGGAGATCTCCATTCCCATGCCCTAATATTTCTTCTCGGTTTGTTTTCTTTCGAAATAAATTCACGAGTTTCGACCATCTCCTCTATCTATAATAGATCACGTCGTCTCAAACACCTCCGGCTTGCATTCTGCTACAGAGATCAACTCACCAAAGACGGTACGACATCAGTTTTTTAGAAGTAGGTTTTCAAACCAATATAATCCGGCGAGAAATTGAACCCTAAATTCGTCAATCATGCAGGTATGATTTCAGTTTCAGCCAAAGTTCCATTCTTGGAGTAGCTTGAAATTTTATGCTGCAATATCACGGAAGAGGTTATCGAAGCGTTCGCCCGTAGTTGCCCATTACTCGTGTCGTTCAAGTTCGTGCCGTGGATGTCAGGGGCACGCTTTGCATGTCGTGTTATTGCACATCAGATGCCGCGTTTAGTTCATCTCCCGTTGGGAGGAGATCTGACGAATGATGAACTTCAGGCAATCTTTGACGGCTGCCCTCGCCTCGAGTCGCTCGACTTGTACCACTGTAGCGGCATTGATCTGGACGGCGAGTTAGGTCTCAGTTGCCATGAACGGATCAAGGAATTCCGGCGTCCATATGATCCATCTGATGGCGACGATTATTTGGATTGGTAGAATTTTTGTGTATAACCAATAAAATTACATTATTACTTCTTAAAAAATATTACATTATTAAGATACATAAATTGCCTATTCAAAACTAAACTGGATGGATTCGTTCTACATGGTTTTGGCTTGCTTTGAGTAACCAACCTCTAGTTTGAATCTGAGTTTGGTAACATATACCAACAAAAATAAGCACTTACTCTATGAGAGAGATATTATTAAATACCTTTTAAATAATACAAAACAAAAAAAATTGTCTATTCAGACTTTTTTTAAGGGACCGAATTTGGTCCTGAAACTAGGGATGGCAATTAGACCCTGATCCAGACTCGAAGGGTCCAAAATCCGTTGACTTTGACTGGGTCTGGACCCTGATCCTGCCCGGATCCTAATATTTTTAAAGGATAAGGGCATGGATATGGATCTATAGGATCCTGCCCTGATCCTACCCGAATTTTTTAAATTAATATAATATATATTAACTATTAGACATAATACCAAATTCTCAATTTTTTTGGTAAATAAATATTCTTTATTAAAACGAAAATTCAAAACAGAGCAAGCGAAAAAAGAAAGACAAAATACATGGTCCCGATATTTACATCGGTTACAATCTCACCCCCGACCAAAACGTTCCCTCAATCTCAAGAGGTGAAGAAGAGGGACCTATAAATCTTTGTAGGCAATCAAGAAAGTGAGCAGCGATTGATTGTGAATGATCGAGGCATTCGTCCAAAAGACCCACTCTTGGGCATGAAAGAGCACAGAATTCAACGCCTCATTGAAGATAATACCGTTACGAAGCAACCACATGCCCCAAGTAATAGTAGTGAAAATCACGAACCAAATTCTCAATTTTCCAACTTCAACTTTTTTTTATTTGCTTGTTTGATTTCTTTGTATTGATATGTTTAATAAATGAAAATATCTCATTGCTATTTGAAAACTATCAAAAGATAATTTAATTTTTTTGAATTAAATATTTTATAAAAAATACGGACCCGCGGGTCGCCCTGATCCTACCCAATTTTTTAGGACCCAGATCCTGCCCGAATCCTTATTTTTAAAGAGGATAAGGTTAAAGATCTGGATCGACCATTTAAAAAGAGGGTAAGGATCTGGGTCCTATGGATCCTACCCGGATCCTGCCCATTGCCATTCGTACCTGAAACGGTGCTGGAGGATTTTTATTGAAGGATACGCGGGGACTATTTTGCAAAAATGCAGAAATACGGGAGGCAAATAAAAAAAGTCCACAACTATTGAATCGTAACTGGGTAAACCATTGAATCGTAACTGAGTAAACCATTGAATCGTAACTGGGACGGTCCCAATTTATCCGGGACAAAAAAAAAATGAACCATTGAATCATAACTAGGTAGACCATTAAAAATGTTATTATTCCACCCAAAAGGGCTGCACTTGAAAAAGAAAATATCTCTCAGACACGTCTCCCTAGGCAACCCTCCCTCTTCCTCCTGTTTCCTTTTTCCTTCCAAATCCTTCTAAAAAACCTATTTTTCTTCAAGCATCTTGAGAGTCGCCCCCTTCCAGCCACTTCGGGAGGACCGCCGGCACCCTCCCCGCTGCCGGTGACCATGGCGGGGTCCTGTGCGGCGTGGCGGAGGTTCTCCTCCTTCCCAGGTTGCAGTTTTGTCCGGCCCAGCGCCCGCCTGGCGTTCTCTCCCCCCGGTGGTCCTCACCTCTCGCGTTAGGTGAGCTTTGATGGCCTCGCCCTGGCGGTTGTGGCTTCTTCTTTTCTGGTCTCCTCTTGGCTTCCTCCGACGTGCTCTTGCAGGATCAATTTGACGGTGTCCGCCTCTTCTGGCAGACTTCCCTTTTCGAAATTTGGTGTATTTCTTTCCTGCATGTGTGTTGGGGTTGTGGGCGACTATGGGCGGGAGGTGTGGTGGCTGTCGGAGGTGGCTCTGGGGTCTGGTCGGCGGGGTGTGGGCGGGAGGCGTGGTGGCTGTCGGCTTGGTCCTCGGCTTCTGCAGCGATGGTAGAGTTCCTGTGCGGGCCCCTTTGGGTTTGGGCCTTCTCTCCCTCCAGGCTTCTGCACGGGCCTTACTCAGTGTTTGGGCCTCTCGTGGGCCTCCTCTCCCTTTGGGCTGCTTACTTTGTCGGGTCGAGCCTTTGGTGTTTTTGTTTTTCTGGTGTTGTGCACTTGTGCACTTTTGGTGTAATCTTGGTGTAGTGTCTTGTGACACTTTTGGTGTTGTGCACTCGTGCACTTTTGGTGTAATCTTTTGGTGGGTAATAAACTTTTACTTATTAAAAAAATTAGGTAGACTATTGAATCATAACTAAGTAAACTATTGAATCATAACTAAGTAAACCATTGGATCGTCCAGGACGGTGCTGATTGGATTTGACCTTCCAGGACCAAATCTGCTCTTTTTTTAGGGGCCTATTCGGACGTTAGGATCTTATCTAGCTTGAAGGGTCTCTTTTATTTTTGGATAAATTACTATTTCATAAGATTTCACTATTCTACTTTAAATAAAAATAGTAAATAGTATTATTATTCTTAGTCTATTTTTTAATATCCATATCACGAAAAATTATTGAATTTTTTTTATATCTATACACTAGAAAATTGGAGAATTGTATAAACGGAAATAGAAAACTAGTTACTAGATAAAGCCTCCGACACCAGTGGCAGCGCAGGGGTGGTGGTTTCCACGGAATGGCATCTACCGCTTGTGACGCCTCGCCGTCGACCACTCCCTCGGATCACTTGAGAGCCTCACCATCCATGAAGTCACAAGCAACGGCCTAAACTAACATTTTTTTTTGAAACTAACATGGTTTGATGCTCAAGAAGTGCCTATGCAAGACCAATTTCCTTTTGATTAACATAAGATAAACCAAAGTGTATTTTTTTAAGGTAAATATTACACCTAGTTACAATGTCAACGATTGAACCTTTGATCTTCTTAAAGTTAAGCAACGCTTATGCCGCTAAGTCAAATGTCCGTTAGCGATAAACCAATATTTATGTGCACAAGCTAGACGTAGTGGCGCTTATAGTGGCTGACATGCACATTCATCGTATTATGTACCTTTGGCGTCTTATTTGCAATGACATCCGCCACCTCCACGTTCATCGTATTTGGTCTTACCATTCATACATTTGTTTCTGATGACATTGAATGTCTATATGGAGTACACTTTACGATACAGTCTTTATATTTTATAACTTTTAAGGTTTTTTAATATAGCATTTATTTTATATATAATTATTTGAAGTACAATCTTTAATCTCAAAAAATGTAGAAGATACTACTTCAAATTATTAAAATGATCAAATAAGTTTTGATTTTACCGGTGGTTAAACTGGCAATTTATTTCCTCATCACCTCTCCTAACAAGCCGGTAGATTTGTGCTTTCTACAAAATGGGTTGTCTGTATTAAGACGTTAACGGTGACCCGGCCTGGACCTCCACCCATTGGGCCTCCCTGGCCCAGTGCTCCACTAAAATTATGAGGACAGACCGAACTGGCTTACACGAATTGGATCGGATCCAATATAGAAAATCGAATACATAAAAATCTAATATACGGAAATCTAATACAAGAAAACTTAATCGAGCCTCGACCGACTACCTAAGCCGTATTTTGACTGGACTCAACCACCCGAATCATGTAACTATTTTAGCCCAAACTCTTATCAGTGTCTAAACCCTAATCAACTTTTGGGAGTATATCCGTCTTCGAGCTCATCTGGTCCCTTGAGTCCGTCTCTGTCTGGACTTCTTTAAGAGTCCGAAATCACCTCACTTGTTGGGATGAGATCCCCAACCTCATCAATTGTTGGGACGAGACTGCCTCCACCAGGCAAGATGAGACCGCCTCCACCAATCGCACCTCTATAAAGCGAGATAAGACTGCCTCCAGCAGACGAGATGAGACCGATCTGGACGAGACCAATCGGGACGACCGATAGCTATCCCATCTGTGGCAGACCGAGAGCAACCCCATCCAATGCATGCTAAGACATATCCCTACTACGGAGCTTCAATATGTATCCAAAGCGTGCTATATGTACATGTGCCCTAATATTTTCGTACCTCAACAACAAATGACACAATCTCCACCTGTTTTAGATTTTAATTTGAATGTTATCAATTTTGTCTCATTTTCTCTCTAATTAGAAAAGAGGCATAATACGTCGATAAAAATAGTGATGTGAGATTATACTTTGCTAAAATTAATGGTGCAATGTAATACACAAGATAGCATAACTAACAAAGACTAACGAGTGTCACTTATTTGTACACAAATTCAGAAATATATGTCAAAATATGAAATTAGTAAATCAACTTAAAAAATTAGTCGGGAGATATCCCATTAAGTAGATTATATATACCATGGCTTTTATTAATAGGGTTAAAGACGCTTAGATACCCTGTTTAATGGTGTATAAGTCTGTGCTAATGATGCTTCGTTTCCAACCCTTTTAACTTTGATGGATTCTCATTCTCAATGGAGTGTTGGTTGACGGGGAAAAAAACAGGGACCACCCACGAGAAGTATGAGGGAAGGATAGAGGGTATAATCATCTTTTCAGTAAGTTACTTCATGTTTTCTTTAAAACACAGGGTTTTTTTTGGTATTCTCATAATACAAAGAGTAAAATGTCTATTTCTAATAACACAGAGTACCTAAGTGTCTTTAACCCTTATTAATACATACCTTTCACAAAAAACTTAAAAAATCAGTCACCAATCCCGAAGCTAGAACCCTTTATTATGAAATTCAATTTCGGAATCTTTGCCCTAGACATAAGGCCCGCAGAGTGGCCTCTCAAATAGCTTCCCTTCTTTAAAAAATAGCATCCCTTATGAAACTAAAACACACTTTTTTTTTGCTTGGTGATAAAATCACCCTCTCTCACTCTCGAAATATTTTCATACGAATTTTTTAAATATTTTTTATTTATATTTCGAGTATCAACTAAAGAACTTTTGTACTTCACTTGTGCCGATTAATTAAGTAATAAGACCCGTACCTGATGGTATGGGGTCATGGTCAAGGTTTTCAAAAATGATCCGGAGATTGATCCAAATTTTGGTCTGACCTCCAGTTCAATCAGACCACCAGTCAGACCAGATATTTTGATATATTTTTTCTTATTTTAAAATAATACATAAACTAATAAGTAGGTTTAAAATTCTATATTCTCGATATGTGGCCCAATATATTTTATCTCACGTATAATTTTCTGTATTGATTTGGTTTATTTTTGTTGGGTTTGAATGCATAATTAATGCATTTGGCCCAAGCTGAAAGACCCGAGCTGAAAAGCCCAAGCTGAGGATGAGAGAACTATTACCACATCGAAAATCGCAAGGGATTTTTTTCTGTTTATAAGGAGAAGCTTCAAGTAGGTGTAATATTAAATGTTCCACCTGAAGAGCTGATCGAGGCTACCTACGAGGATGGTGCGCACGCGCACGTGCGTGTGCGCATGGCGCATTGGACGCAGGTCGCAATAGATGCTTTGTGGCACACGTGCGTATCGTCGCGAGGAGCTAGAGGAGCCTTAAGACTTTTGCCAGATTCTAGAAAAGCTACGAGCTGCGTGCGAGGTAGCTCACGAAGGGATGCGAGCTGGCCCAACGGATGAAGGGCCACCAGCATGCGTCCAGAAATTAGAACGTCCTGGAGGCTTCCAGATTATCACCGAAGATGCACGAGGAGTCCATGGAAGGCCTGTGGCCGAAGAGACACCAGCAGGCATCCGGGAGTCCTAAGGAGACACCTACGGGCATCCACAAAATTGGTGGCCGAAAGGGTGCCTCGGCTCCCAGAAATGTGAGAGCATGGTGGCCCCTTGGAAGTGCCTGGCAGCCATTTGGATTCCAGCCATCCTTGCCCATAAATAGGCCCTTCCCCCCTCACAGAAATGTGAGAGCATGGTGGCCCCTCGGAAGTGCCTGGAAGCCATTTGGATTCCAGCCATCCTTGCCTATAAATAGGCCCTTCCCCCCTCATTTGCAAATCATCCCTACAACTCATTGCATAAGCATTCATTAGCAATAGTTGTTCTTCTCTCCCTCTCTCTCAAGAAAGTTCTGAATATCCAAGGTTCGCCTGAAGCTTCGAGGGTCATTGTGCTACGAACTCGGAAGCAGCCTAGTCGTTGTATCTCGGGGATGATTGCCGTTGCCTGTAAGCACCGAATACGGGGCAATCTTATCTTACGGAGAAAGAGTCTAACTCTTGCCTCGACTATTAAAGATCCTAATCAAGTACACCACCTCCACAAACAACAATCGTAAGATGAGATTTGTGTACTTGAAGATGGCATCATCAAGCTCCGCACTAACACCAGTGCCAGCGGTCCCGGGAACTATCAATGCCAAAAGGTCGGCCAAGTTCAACGGTATCGAATTCAAGAGGTGGCAACAAAAGATGCTGTTCTACCTGATGACGCTCAACCTGGTCCGATTCTTGAAGGAAGAGGCTCCGAAGGTGGCAGAAAATGAGGCTGATCCACATAAGATCAACGCCCTCGATGCATGGAGTCACAGCGACTTCCTATGTCATAACTATGTTCTGAATGGCTTAGACGATGCCCTTTACAATGTCTATGCAGGTACAAAGACTACGAAAGAATTATGAGACTCCCTGGAGAAGAAGTACAAAAGGGAGGATGCAGGGATGAAGAAATTCATCGTCGAAAGGTTCCTCGACTTCCAGATAGTGGACTCCAAGAAGGTCATAGACCAAGTCCAAGAGCTGCAGCTGATTCTACACGAGATTCACGCCGAAGGCATGCAACTCAGCGAATCTTTTCAGGTGGCTGCTCTAATCGAGAAGCTACCCCCTCTATGGAAGGACTTTAAAGACTACCTTAAGCATAAGAGGAAGGATATGGGGCTGGAAGACCTGATCGTGAGACTAAGGATCGAGAAAGACAACCGAAATTCCAAAGTCAAGACCAGCAGGACCAACTCTGAGACTAAGGTACACCTCGCTGAGGGAGGTACCAACAAGAAGAGGAAGAAGCCCAGGAATAAGCAGGAGAAGTAAGAGCCAAAGCAAAAGAAGGCTAAGAAGATCAAGGGCAATTGCTACAACTGCGACAAGCCTGGTCACATGGCAAAAGACTGTCGCTTGCCGAAGAAGGATGATCGAGAGAAGACTAATCTGGCCAAAGATCTGTCTGAGCTAGACTTATCCACCGCAGTTTTTGAAGCCAATATGGGGATAACCCTAGAGAGTGGTTCATTGATACAGGGGCAACCCGACACATCTGTTCAGACAAAGAGATATTTTCGACCTACATTCTGATCAACGGACGAAAGTCATTTATGGGTAACCGCGACTTCACCCGTAGTTGGATTAGACTAGGTGGTACTGAAGCTGACCTCCGGAAAAGAGCTGACCCTCAATGATGTACTGCATATCCCAGACATTTGTAAGAACTTAGTATCCGGCTCACTGTTAAGCAAAGCTGGGATGAAGCTAGTGTTTGAGGCTGATACATTTATTCTGACCATGGCTGGTGCATTTATAGGAAATGGTTACCTCGAGAGGGGGCTCTTTAAGATGAATGTAATAACTGTGAAACACGCCTATGAAGGGTCTAATAAAGTTATCAATTCTTCTTACTTGGCTGAATGTTCTAACTTATGGCATGATAGATTAGGACATGTAAATTTGAGCTCATTAAGAAAGTTAGTAAGTTTAAATTTATTGCCTAAAATGGAGTTTGACCCAAACAATAAATGTGAAGTATGTGTAGAGGCAAAAATGACCAAAGTACCTTTTTACTCAGTGGAAAAAAGTACTACACCTTTAGAGTTAATTCATACCGATATATGCGATATGAAACAAGTACAAACTAGAGGTGGGAAAAAGTATTTCATCACATTTATTGACGATTGCACGAGGTACTGTTACGTACACCTCTTGAAAGGAAAAGACGAAGCTCTAGAAACTTTCAAGAGTTATAAGAATGAGGTTGAAAATCAACTTAGCACTAAAATTAAAATGATTCGAAGTGATAGAGGGGGAGAATATGTAGCTCCGTTTGAAGAATTCTGCCAACAACATGGCATTATTCATCAGACAACTACTCCATACTCACCTCAATCAAATGGCGTTGCTGAACGCAAGAATCGAACTCTTAAGGAAATGATGAACGCTATGTTGATTAACTCGGGCTTACCCCAAAATATGTGGGGGGAAGCTGTGCTCTCAGCTAATCACATTTTAAACAAATTGCCACACAAGAAAAGGGACAAAACTCTATATGAATTATGGAATGGGAGAAAGCCTTCCTACGGTTATCTTAAAGTGTAGGGGTGCCTAGCTAAGGTAGAAATACCTCCGCCTAAAAGGGTGAGAATAGGACCCAAGATCGTTGATTACATTTTTATCAGATATGGTTACAATAGTAGCGCCTACCGATTTCTAGTGCACAAGTCTGAAAACCCTGAAATCAACGAGGGAATAGTCATGGAATCAAGGAATGCAATATTCTTTGAGAATATCTTTCCTAAAAAGGAAACGAAAGAAGTAAGCTCAAACAAAAGAAGTTATGAAGCTACACAAGGGTCTGATCAAGGTGCTGAGGAACCTAGACGGAGTAAGAGGACAAAAATAGCCAAGTTGTTTGATCCAAATTTTCTAAATTACATGTTAGAAAATAAACCTAGGACAATCCAAGAGGCATTATCTAGTCCGGATGCTCCTCTCTGGAAAGTAGCTATCAATAGTGAGTTAGAGTTCATCATGCAAAACTACACGTGGGAAATCGTGGATCTTCCATCAGGTTGCAAACCTTTAGGTTGCAAGTGGATCCTTAAAAGGAAATACAAAGCTGATGGATCGATCGATAAGTACAAAGCTCGGTTGGTAGCTAAAGGGTTCAAACAGAAAGAAGGATATAATTTCTTTGACGCGTATTCACCGGTCATAAGAATCACATCCATTAGAGTGCTCATAGCTGTCGCAGCACTCTATAACCTCGAGATACATCAGATGGATGTAAAAATAGCTTTCCTAAATGGAGAACTGGAAGAGGAAATATAATGGAATAACTTGAAGGGTTTGTTGCCCCCCGGACAAGAACATAAAGTGTGCAAGCTGGTCAAGTCACTGTATGGGCTGAAACAGGCGCCGAAACAATGGCATGAGAAATTTGACAGAACAATGATATCAAATGACTTTAAGATCAATGAGTGTGATAAATGTGTATACATCAAATGCACACCTGATGCTTCGTAATAGTATGTCTATATGTAGACGACATGCTAATCACGAAAAGTAGTAAAGATCTTATCGTAAAAACTAAGAACATGTTAAAGAATAACTTTGACTTGAAAGATATAGGTCTAGCTGACGTCATACTAGGGATTAAAATCTTTAGGATGACTGAAGGAATTGTCTTGTCATAATCTCACTACGTTGAGAATGTACTCAAGAAATTTGATGCTTTTGACAAACCTTCAGCTAAGACTCCGGTAGACCTAAGTCTACACTTAGCTAAAAATAGAGGAGACCCAGTATCTCAACTAAAGTATGCAAGAATCATTTGGAGCCTGATGTACTTGACAAATTGTACACGCCCTGATATTGCGTACTCAGTTAGCAAACTTAGTAGATTCACGAGCAATCCAGGACTAGACCACTGGCTAGCTCTGAAAAGGGTTCTAAAGTATCTGCAATATACCATGAACCATGGCATACTTTATACTAGGTATTCAGCTGTATTGGAAGGATACAGTGATGCGAATTAGATATCAGACACTAAAGACTCTAAATCCACTAGTGCTTATGTGTTCACTATAGTTGGAGGAGCTGTGTCCTAGAAATCCTCTAAATAAACGTGCATAGCTCGATCCACCATGGAGTCAGAGTTTATAGCACTAGACAAAGCTGAGGAAGAAGTTGAATGGCTTAAAAACCTCTTAGAGGATATTCCGTATTGGAACAAGCCTGTGCCCCCTGTATTGATACATTGTGATTGCATGTCTACAATCAGGAGAGCACAAAGTACTATATACAATAGTAAGTCTCGATATATCTATAGGAGATATAACACCGTTAGACAATTGATCTCAAGTGGAGTAATTACCATTGATTATGTGAAGTCCAAGGATAACATAGTTGATCCTTTGATCAAATGTATAACGCAGTAAGGAGAATGGGGTTAAAACCCACACATTAAAGAACGTTCATAGCGGTAATTCAACCATGATGAGTAGAGATCCCACAAACTTGGTTCAATGAGACAACTAAGTTATGAATGGTTCAGAAGATTACTTGGAACCCATCCCATTCTCAGAAGCTGCCCAAGTGCGAACCTGCAGAGGTGTGGTAAGGTTAAGCATCTACACTTTTAATAATTCCAATACCAAGAAAAGGTGGAGTATGGCAGTATACTTTTGATGGGAGATCACCTATATAAGTGTGAAGTGAGGCCGCTTCAAAATGAAAAAAATATTTATGAATCCAAGATAAGGTCCATGGCCGAAATGGACACAACGTGAGAACCAATGGATATTAGAGATATCATTGTGTAAATGTTATTGTCTTGGTTTACATAAAAAGCTGACCAGTTCAAGACATAGCGTTCACTTAGCAGCAAGTAAATCCGATAGCATTTTACTAGGGAAGGTTCAAAGCCATAAGCTACCTTTCTCGATGCAATGATATTTTGTTGGAACTTTTCTTAAAAGTGTGAGCATGCATTAATTATCATTCATGTGGGGGATTGTTGGGTTTGAATACATAATTAATACATTTGGCCTAAGCTGAAAGGCCTGAGCTGAAAAGTCTAAGCTGAGGATGGGAGAACCATTACCACATCGAAAATCGCAAGGGATTTTTTCCTGTTTATAAGGAGAAGTTCCAAGCTGGTGTAATATTAAATGTTCCACCTGAAGAGCTGACCGAGGCTGCCTTCGCACGAGCACGAGCTCGCGTACGTGCGTGTGCGTGTGCGCATGGCGCATTAGACGCAGGTCACAATAGGCGCTTTATGGCGCACTTGGCACTTCGCACGTGCACATCATCGCGAGGAGCTGGAGGAGCCTTAAGACTTTTGCCAGATTCTGGGAAAGCTACGAGCTGCGTGTGAGGTAGCTCGCGAAGAGATACGAGCTGGCCCAACGATGAAGGGCCACCAGCGTGCATCCAGAAACTGGAATGTCCTGGAGGCTTCCAGATTACCACCGTAGAGGCACGAGGAGTGCCTGGAAGGCCTGTGGCCGAAGAGACACTAGCAGGCATCTAGGAGCCCTAAGGAGACACCTACGGGCATCCAGAAAACCGATGGCCGAAAGGGTGCCTCAGCTCCCAGAAATGTGAGAGCATGGTGCCCCCTCGGAAGTGTCTGGCAGCCTTTAGGATTCCAGCCATCCATGCCTATAAATAGGCCCTTCCCTCCTCATTTGCAAATCATCCCTACAACTCATTGCATAAGCATTTATTAGCAATAGTTGTTCTTCTCTCCCTCTCTCTCAAGAAAGTTCTGAATATCCAAGGTTCGCCTGAAGCTTAGAGGGTCGTTGTACTACGAACTCGAAAGCAGCCTAGTCGTTGTATCTTGGGGACGATTGCCGCAGCCCGTAAGCACTAAATACGGGGCAATCTTGTCTTGCGGAGAAAGAGTCCAACTCTTGCCTTGACTATTAAAGATCCTAATCAAGTACATCACCTCCGCAAACAACAATTTTGTGTTGATTTGGAAAAAATGAGTGCGTGATCGGATTTTTTTAATAAAAATTTTTAGGGTTGGGTTGGGAAAATTCTGGTCTAACCAGGTAGTCTGAGTAAAAAATTTGACGAACATATCCGGTCTGACCAAATTTCATCCGGTTAGTAAGGTGGGTGTCCTTACCACCAAAATTACTAGCCGAAATGCTTAATTCGCAGTCCGATCGGTCGTACCATGTCTTTTAAAACCCTGATCGTGAGTAGCATGATAATAGGTATTGGGGTACTCCGGTTGGATTGAGGGTAATGGTAGATCATTCCTTGGATGTCTGTTCTGCAACCATGCTTTTTACGTAATTTTTTTGCATTTTTGTACTTTTTTTTTTGGTAAATTATTCCTTGTTCCTGGTGTTTGGTCATTCTTCCTCTGGGGTCCCTGGATTTCCAAAAATGATTTTACCATCTCTCATTTTTTGTTAGAGAAACTCTCAAGCAAGGTTGTTAGGAGCGGGAACACGATCTTACGCTTTATCATGGTTCCTCCGAGTTGGAGGTAAGTCAAAATTGGAATTTTTGTCGGAGCACTGTAATCGTAGATGAAAAGCGTGGGAGTGTAGGATCTGTGAAGGACAAGGGGTTTTAGATTTTTTGGTAGAATTAAGGGGGTTTTAAATGTTTCATTTTTTGTTTGAGAAACTCTGAGGCAAGGTTGTTAGGAGCAGGAAGAAGATCGTGGTTATCATGGTTCCTCCGAGTTGGAGGTAAGTCAAAATTGGAATTTTTGTCGGAGCGCTGTAATCGTAGATGAAAAGCGTGGGAGCGTAGGATCTGTGAAGGACAAGGAGTTTTAGAATTTTTGGTAGAATTAAGGGAGACCGGATTGAGTGGGGACTAAAAAATTTTTGTCCACATGTGGGGACTACATTTTGGACTGTCAGATTTGATTATCTTTAAATCTAATAGTCAATAACCTACCAGGTGATATTAGTTTGCATGTGAAGTGATAGTCGTTTGCATGTGAAATGATATTGGTTTGCAAGAGGCTGGTTTACATATGAAGTGATATTGGTTTGCATGTGAAGTGATATTGGTTTGAGTTAATCCCCATAGATGGGGACTAGTCCAGTCCCCACCAAATCCGCCCCCGAATTAAGGGAGTTTTAAATCTGATCGAGAAATTGTTGGTATTACTGTATAGACCAAAATACCAAAATTTACTATACTTCATTTAATATTTTTTTATAATATTTGTTATTCGGGTCACTATTGATCGACTAATCTTAGATCTTATGATAAAAATGCTCTAACAAATATAAACATTATTGTATTCTAATGCTTAGAATAACACGATTGGTAATTGTTGAGCCCAAAAATTTTAGAATAATTAAATTATATTAATATCTCTGAAATTAATAGTTTTAGAGTTATTTAAATTCATATTTTGATCCTACCAATTTTTGCCACTTATTTCTTTTACATCAATTTTGATGTTAATATTATTTTCTTTTTTGCTCGTCAAACCACATTATGTAACCTACATATATGTATTGGATTACCATTAGAAAAATGTATTGAACAGAAATTTTTGTGTGTAAATTTATGAAGAAAGTTTATGCTAAGGTTATTAATCTTAATTATTTATGTAATTTTGTATATTTTGTAAGATCTTACGATTCGTGTTACGATTCTACAATCTACATTTTTTTAATGCCCAAACGATCTTTAGTGGAATCCCGATTTTGACAACCTTGCTCTCAGGTCCTTGTCACCTAAATATGCCATTTTTCGACCAACTCTTACTCGAAAAGACTAAAATATCTTTAGCTAAAAAATAAAAAAATCTCACTTTCCTTCTCTACCTTGCCATTCTTCTACTCCCTTCCATTTCATCTCCTTCCTTCAACTTCAACAAAAAAATAAAACTCAAACCCAAAATTTTTAACATAAAATCAAAATTACTAAGAGAATCGATACTTTAAGAACCCTAATTTTTAAAACTTTAAAAACACTACCGGTTGCTCATACACAACTAGTTGCCATGTTCAAGAGCATCAAGAACGAATCCCAAGCCTTCAAGATTTGTATAAGAAAATTCCCAATTCTTAATGAACCCTAATTCCCAAATTGGGAGGGTGTTCTCCCTAAATCTCTTTTCTGATCTGCCAGAGAATGGCAATATGGCTGCCGACCCGTGTCGCTCACAGAGGCCACTGTTGACGAGCCCTCTCCCCGCTGTGTGCTCGACTGGTTCAATTCCGATTCTGATGAAGAAGAACTCGTAGAAATGGCAAAACAGAGGATTGGTAAATTGTCAGGCGAGGCAGGGGCAAATTATGAATCGAAAGATGGTTGGGAGTGGGTGAGGGGGAGTCCCCAACTCCAACCCGAGCAGCTCCCAAACGACGCCGTTGATATAAGAAATGAGGCGTGCTTGGATTCATCGTGGATAAGGAGGGCAGTTTCGGGAGCGGCCAGTAGTTCTCGTTGGCTTTGCACCATTTTGTAATTTATGGCCGCTTTTCTGTTGTATTGGACTTGATTCTCGGGAGATGTCGTTGTTTCCACCCTTTTTTACATTCTCATTTGCCTTTTCTTCTCTCCTCTCGGAAGAAAATTGGGAGGGTGTTCTCTATCACGATCGTAACTTGGTCCTTAAGTTACGGAATTAGTTGCTAATAATTAGCTAGTTATAGAAGTGTTTATTTCCTCTAAGTGCTTTAAGCACATATCGTGGTAGTAATGGATGTGGTCTTCATGGCGATATTAGTCGAAGTAGTTTGTCTTAGGAGAGTATATATATTGATGTACACCTCTTTTCGTATCTATCCAATGAATATATGAATTGTCATCTCATATCTTCTCCTACTCATTCTCTACTTATCTCATTCTTATTCTCAACTTATCTTCCTCTTCTTCTCTAGTTCTTCTCTGCCCTATCTAATCTTCTTCTTCCTCTCATTCTCTATCAATCTCTCTACTCCTATCCCTCCATTTCACCTTCTATCAGTTTGGGTACGTTACACTTTGTATCAGAGCCAAGGAAATCACGGAAGATCAATTCAAAAAGTTGGAGAACATGATCTTAAACATGTCCAAACGAATCAACGCCCGATTTCAAGCCATCTTGTATCGGATGGATCAATATTTCCAAGAGACCAACTCGAAGTTCCAGGAGACCAATGCCAAAGCTGGGCAGCCGCGGACGGGCATTCATGACCTTGCTTTCGCACGCCAACCTGGTGAGACGTGCGGGGTGCGCAGCGAAAGCATAGAGGATGGTAAGGGAATATTGGGTGCTTAGCCTCGTGCTCCTATAGAGCTGCCTATTGTGGAGTTGGTTACGATTGCCACGATAGATCGTGGATTCATTCCCCAAGATGCGGCTGGACTTTCCGGAGTTCAGCCCATCCCTTGTGTCGGCGACTTCAGGAGCAATGGTTGTTCGGCCCTTTTGAAGGAGAAAATTCCACCAACACCTTTCCCTATACCAGTTAAATTGGAGGGGCATGATCAAGAGCCTTGATTGTGGAGTTTGAATGTGTATGATCATGTTGATGGGTTAACCCTTAAGTTTGGTAATGAAGCACATTCATACTTCGGGCTTGAAGAGTACGTAAAGGAAAATAGCGCTCGACCTTTTCTTAGGAGTTCGCATAATGTGCTTGAGGAAGTCTTGCAATCTATCCATGTGATTGGTATTCAGGTTGTTGATTTACTTACACCTTGCCGAAACATGGAAAGAGACGACTTGATGGGGGACCACTTGGCGATGCACTCTCAATTTTTGATCTTCGCGAGTCTGAATTCTTGGGACAAGAATTCTGTCAAGGAAGGCCGAATGTCACGATCGTAACTTGTTCCTTAAGTTACGAGATTAGTTGCTAATAATTAGCTAGTCGTTGAAGTGGTTATTTCTTCTAAGTGCTTTAAGCACATACCGTGATAATGGATGTGGTCTTCATGGTGACATTAGTGGAAGAAGTTTGTCTTAGGAGAGTATATATATTGATGTTCACCTCAGTTCGTATCTATCCAATAAATATATGAATCATCATCTCTTATATTCTCCTACTCGTTCTCTACTTATCTCATTCTTATTCTCAACTTATCTTCCTCTTCTTTTCTGCCTTATCTAATCTTCTTCTTCCTCTCATTCTCTATCAATCTCTCTACTTCTATCCCTTCATTTCACCTTCTATCAGTTTGGGTACGTTACATTCTCCCCAAAATTTCGATACCAAAACCAGTTGAAAAAATTATGTTGAAGGTTAGAGGAATGGAAGATGTATTTTTATTTTTTCAAGTGAGGATTTGCCAGAGAAAATAGCATATTCTAGGAGAAAATGACATATTCCGGTGAGAGAGACCCGGGAGTTTCTAAAACCAAAGACTGGGGAAGGAAAAATTATTTTTGAAAATCCAGGGATCCCAAAGAGAGAATGAACAAATACCAAGGACAAGGAGGTAATTTTTTTTATGCAATATAATTTATCTTTTCAAAAAAATTAAAAATCGCTACCCCACATTCCATATGTATAGGAGTCTGAATACGATGTATTAAAAAAAAGAAATATCATCCCTTGTATAGACACTTTAAAATGCAAGAGCTAAAGAGGTGCCCTCTATCCTTAGAAAACATATTGTTTTCTGAAAAAACATATATCATCAATTTTTCGCCCAATTTATTGAGATTTTCTTAAACCCATTAATTTTCCAATACATATTTCATTAACACGATGGCAATTGTAATATTTTAAACACGAAACAAAATAAATTGGTAAAACAAAAAATCGAGTACAAAAAAAGTAAGCAACGTAAATCATCCTACGATAAAAAAATGACAAGATTATATATCATAAATACTCATTCTAAGTAGATTAATGGGGACTGGGATGTGGTTTTTCCGGTGGAACTTGATACTTTGCTGTATACGGATTTTGTTACGTTACTGATTTGATGAGAAGAATTTGTAGGGAAGGAGAGATTAGAGTGAGAGAGATGGAGAAGAATGAGATAAGTAGGTGATTGTAATATTTCTGGATGATCCCATTATTCCAAGTGATTACAAATTTATAGTGCTACTGGGAGAAGAATATCCCACAATCCCGCTACTGCCTAGCGGCTTCCAAGATACCAGGAGCCAATTATTTTAATTCAAAAGCATAACAACTTGATAGTGCAAATAACAAACTAGATAATGAGAATAGCTAATGATGATGTGGCAATTATTCAAATGGGTACGTGACATCCGATCCCCGTCGTAAAAATTTTTGACCTCAAGAATTCAGAGTGGCCACCATTACTCCGGATTGTAGCCCTGTTCGACTTCTCTAGGAGGTCTACCCAAATTCCTAACTGTCTCTTCCATTAGATTAATCCCGCTAACTTGTCTTCTGTTACAAAAATGCCCTTTGAACCATTGTTCTCCACACCGACAACATGGATTCTCCTTCTTGTCTGAATTGTTCTCCCGAATGTAGGAATTAAACTTCGATCCATCAGGTGGTGGAATTGTCAAAGTTGCTGGTCGCATAAGGTTGTCTTTGCTTGCTGATTTGATAGCCCGCCAATAAAACTATACACATAATACCTGTCCGAGAGAGTAGGATTCTCTCGAATCATCATGCCCTTGAGTTCCTCGAATTTGCGCACATAGTCATTGACGCTTTCGGATTGCTTGAGGTGGTTGAACTCTTCGACGACGGTAGCGGAGCTTCGAGATCCAAATCGTTGGCATATGTTGTCAACGAATTGAGTCCACGTAGCATTGCGGTTCTGTAGGGACCAGCAATCGACCCAAACCTCGCCTTCTTCATCCAAATGCAAGCTCGCTAATTTGACCCTTCGAGCATCCGCTACTTCGTTGATTTCGAAGTAATTTTCACACTTGTGAATCCAATGTCTTGGATTGGCTGGGCAGAATTCGGGGAAGTTCAGCCTCATCTTCGGATAGCCCTCTCTGCTAGGTCAATGGACTTTTGGAATCGCATTGGCTCCCGTAGCGGGTGTGCCCGTCACCTCAGATTCAGCTGGCCCAAGAGGAGAAGCCTCAAGGATCCCCTTATCCCTGTTCGCACGCGCTATGCTTGTCTCACCGGAAGGCTGGAAGGCGAGAGCTTGGAGCTCGGCGTGCACTCGTTCAAACTTTGCTGCAAACTTGGCATCGGACTCACGGAAATGGTCTTCCATCCGCTCCCATTGCGCCTGCAACTTGGCATCGGTTTCCTGAGATAACGAGATGATTATCTGCTCGAGTTTCTTGAGATCAGACGAACGTGTCTCTATGCCCGTCATGACTCTTATACCAGGTGTTACGTTACTGATGTGATGAGAAGAATTTGTAGGGAAGGAGAGATTAGAGTGAGAGAGATGGAGAAGAATGAGATAAGTAGGTGATTGTAATATTTCTGGACGATCCCATTATCCCAAGCGATTACAAATTTATAGTGCTACTAGGAGGGGAATATCCCACAATCCCGCTATTGCCTAGTGGCTTCCAAGATACTAGGAGCCAATTATTCTAATTCAAAAGCATAACAATTTGATAGTGCAAATAACAAACTAGATAATGAGAATAGCTAATGATGATGTGGCAGTTATTCAAATGGGTACGTGACAGATTTCCCTACTTAATTCGGGTTGTTTATATATTTTTGGTGTTTTTCCCTAAAAAAAGATAGTAGATTAATGGGATGACCCACTTGTCATGCGTATGTATAGAACAATATAAAAAAATTTCGCCCGACTTTTCCCTCCTCTTTTTCTAAAACCCTTCCTTTTCCCGCACCGTCGCTCCCTCCCTCTCTAACTCCTCTCTCGCGCTCCAGAAAGGTATCGATTCTCTTTTTTCCTTTTCCGTCTCTCAGTTCCCCTTTCCGATCGCGCAAGTCCTCTCCCGCCGGCGAAGCCTACTCCCCAAAGGCCGGTGACTCCCTCGTCGGCGGTTTGAGGCCGCCGTCGAGCTCACCTGCTACCCCGGGCCCGAGCCTCTCCGGTAACTCAAACAAGGCCAAGGAGAATGTAACCGTCACAGTGAGGTTCCGCCCTCTCAGGTAACTAATTTTGGAAAAGGAAAGTCCCGAACACTTTTCAGCATCGCTTCTGCGTTGACTCTTTTAAACCCCATGCGTTGACTTCCTGGGTGACGGGGAGTACACTGTGAGGAACGAAGTATACTTCAATTGCATATGGATTCAGTTAGTTAGTTTGTTAGTTGTTCGACCCTAATTTAGCAGTTTGTTGTTCGACCCTAATTTAGGAGTTTGTTGTTTCTAATAGAGAATAATATAATTCTGTCATTGATGCCTGAGAATGTATGGTGAAACAAACAGCATTAGTATCGATAGAATCTGATGGTTTTGTTCCTTTCGTTTCCGAATTGATAGCAATCGGAGCAGGATAGGTGTATTTATTTTCCAATTAGCAACCCGGAAGACTATCGACTGAAAGTGTTTGTTTATCTTACTTGGATCCAGAGTTGTACTTTCCCTACTTGGTTTCCATATTGATCGTGTCAACAGATACTGCCCCGCGTGGGCAAGCATTGCCTGCTTTGGTGATCCTTGTGGGGAAAGAGAGCTGGATTTGGAAGATGAAAGAGGTTAAGATTTTCGTATCGAAGAGGTCGTTGGTGGTCAGGTGCACTTGAAGTTTTTGAAACTTTTTATATGATGGGCGAAATTAGAGCAGGTGATTAAGCAGGTGTGAGTTGCAATTATCTAGTCAAGAGACTAGGTAGAAAATAGTTGCTTAATTCTAACGATGTTGTTTTAGGGTTTGCATTATCTTTGGAGTGCATTATTGGCCGTGAAGTCAGATGCTATTTCTTTGTCAATGACGTGCATGATTGCCTAATCACTTTTTTGGATTAAATTGGTTGATTCTTGTAGCATTTTGTGATAACCAGTGCTCGAACTCCATCACTAAAACAATCAAATCATGTTATGTTTCTTGTTGTTTGAACGAACTTGGTGCTGCCATGGTGGTGTTCACTGTTTTCGTTCTGAAACATGCCTTCTTCTGCTTGCAGATATACTGTTTGGTCCAGCTACAACCACTCGTAATGTTTATGATGTTTCTGCTCAGCATGTTATCAGTGGTGCCATGCAAGGAATAAAAGGTAATTTCTTCTCATCTTCGAATTCAAACAATATTTTGTAATTTTTGTTCTTGTTACTGATATTTAAAACATGAAAACGATTCTTTTAACTGTGGCCTGTGATCAAAATGCGAGCTGAGGATTGTGATTTTTTTTTTCTTGCCTATAATTTGTGCACTGCAAGTGTCATTATCTCTAAGCGACGAAGGTAGAATCCAAGGCATCCCAGGGACTCAAAATATTTTTTTTGGTTAGAACTTTCAAGAACTCCTGCAATCAAGAAAGCTCGAGTATGGAAAGAATCTAGTACAATTGCCCTCATGTCATCGGTTCACATACCGCTACTTCATAATTGTCAACAGTTTTGGAAATGATCTAGGACAATTTCCCTTGTTTCCTTGGACAAGGTTGGACAGCAGGAAGTTTGCAGAAAATAGAACCCCAAGTATCAACATACCATCGCTTTTTTTGGACAAACATCATGCCAAAACTTGATGCATGAATCAACCCCTATCCCACTCCCTTTGTGGTCGCCGAAATGGATGAGCTGGACTAGTTATAAACAGTTCGCGGCAGAAGCTTCTTTTTCTTTGATCAGTTGATGTGCTCAATTTAACTTATCCTGTCAAGAATAAGCAACATAATCTTTGGTGCATAGCTTAATCTTTATACTGGATTTGTTTGGTATTATGAACTATGCAGGTACAGTGTTTGCATATGGTGTTACTAGTAGTGGGAAAACTCATACCATGCAGCATGTAAGTAAAATAATTGAAAGTCAGTTGTTTTAATGTAGTGGATGTTATACCTTCCTAGCCTCATGCTCATGGGCCTAACTGGTGTTGCTGCTGCTGCTGCATAGCGGGCCTGATACTGTGATGCCCTTTAGACCAGTTACCAGTTAACCGGTTGTAGCTTATAGGCCTCTCACCTCGGGAAGGATAAAAGAAATTGATTTGTAGTGAAATGAATGACTGTGATGCATTTCATGGCTGATGTAGTGTTTATCTTATACTTCATATTCTGTACATATAGGGAGAGCAAAAGTCACCTGGTATTATACCACTGGCAGTGAAGGATGTATTTGGAATCATACAAGTGGTAACCAATTTTTTCTGTATGTGTGATTGCAATCCAAGTAAATTATGTGGCGTAAACCTGACGAAAATGATTCAGACACCTGGACGGGAGTTTCTTCTTCGTGTCTCCTATCTAGAAATATACGACGAGGTCACTTGATCTTATTTGTTGATAGTAGCATCCTCTTTTCCCCTCCACTGAACCATTTGACTATAAATTGCTTCTTCTGGATTGTAGTTCTCAGTATTTTTCAATTGCTCTATTAAAATTTATAGGCACTGGTGACCCTTTCAGCTCCCATCAGTACTTGACTATCTTACATTTATTCCATTTGACTATGATTCCTTCTGCTGTCATTGAGTTTTTAATTGTTGCTTAACTATGTCGCATACCATTCAATTATTCTTTGGCTTTCTATTGTTTGTTAGGGCAGTTAATCTCTGCTTAACAATGGAAACCTAATTATGAGTAGGGTGCTCTATTGTAACAGCTTAAAGAATGGATGTGTTGAAATCATGTCAGATTCTGTGTTAGCTGTATTGTGGTGGCTATGTCAGTTCACCGAATTGTTCTGCAATTCCTTGGAAGTGTCAAGATGACGTGCTGGCATAACAGGGTTCTGGCTTGATTTTCATTCCGTGGTCGCTTCCAGACTTAACGCATGTTTTTTTTCGGGTGATCAACGATTTGCTTGATCCAACAGGGAAAAACCTAAGGATTCGAGAGGAAACTCAGGTGATTGCATCTGTGACAGTTATACTATTTTAAAATTTTACCCCTGTTCTATTTAGCCTATATAGAGCTGCTACATAGGCTTTTGTTTACCAAAAGAACCAGAGATGCCTTTTACTGTTTAAGGTGCCAATTAACTATCAGTGGACAAGTGGAAATCTTTGCCACGTTAGTCTTACAGGATTTTGTTAATCTTCCTTAAATCTTATGTTTTTACCAAATTGTTTGAAGAGATAGAATCCAGTGAGAAGGAAATCACCGTTAAGATAGCCGGGTATTATGTTTCAAGCAAAGCACGAGACTAATAACAACATAAAGTTGAATATGATTCTCTTGGATAGACTTCTTTTTGATGCATAATATCAGTTGTTTATTCTTATTATTTATTTCTCATTTGGGGAGATGGGGATGTCTAAGCTTGGTTCGCACTGGAAGTAATTTGTAGATTATTATTTGGCTACTTCTCTTTGCTCCTACCGATTTTACTCTCTCTCCAAATTAAGGTAGCTAATAACGATTTTAACTGCTGTACTAGCATAGGGGTCGCAACTTTTTCATCTTTGCTTTCCACATGGTTTGATAGTTGTACGATGTTCTTCCTTAAATCAAGAAAATGATATTTAAAGGAAAGTTCTAATGTGCAGTCCTTTATTTTTTGATATCTTGATCCATGGATGAAATGGAGACCTTTAACTTGTAACTAGTAGGTGTAGGCAATGAAGACTTGTTATGCTGCACTTCCCACAGAACACTCAGTTCAAAAGTGTTGAGAATATCTGACACCTTATGGTCTGAAACTTGGTTTACTACATATGGGAAGGGCACTTATGTTGAAGGAATGAAAGATGAAGTTGTTCTATCACCTGCTCATGCTCTGTCCTTGATAGCATCCAGAGAAGGTACGTCTACTTTTTAACTTGAGTGTATCCAAGTTTCCTAAATATCTTCCCGGTTTTTGCACATTCTTTTTGTGTTTCTATGCTTATCTTGGAGATTCCAATCTGAGCTGCTTGTTTTAATGATATTCCAGCTCATTGACACGTGGGATCTAATAAGTTCAATTTTCTTAGCAGTCGAAGCCACACCATATTCACCCTGGTATGTTATTTCTTATGCGAGGAATGTTTTTGTAAGCTTTAGGGATAATGATTGACCAAGTTCTAAGCTTCATGGATAATGTTTGACGTAGAGATTTTGGCGTCGTCTCTGATTCACTCATATTGGCAATTTTTCCAAACAATTATTTTTTATTTTTCATAACTTCATCACTAAAATTTTCGCTTGGTTCCAGACTGTTGAGAGCAGTCCACGTGACGGAAATCAAGATGAAGAAGATGTGACTTTGTCTCAATTAGTAAGCATTGTTATCTGATTGTTGTTTGGTCTTTCTGATTTGCACTTGAATGCGCATGTTAAATTTATTAGGTGGTGCTTTCCTATGCCACATTTGACTAAAATCTTCTGCAGAACTTGATTGATCTTGCAAGGTCTGAAAGTTCTAAAACTGAGACAACGGGCTTGCGAAGGAAAGAAGGTTCGTACATAAATAAAAGTTTACTTACTCTTGGCACTGTAAGATACTACTTACTCTTGGCACTGTAAGATACGACTCTTTTGTCTTTCTAGAGCTTAGCTCTTGTACTTGTTTATATTGTTTTGTTTTGCACTGGCTTATACTAGTCACCATCCTCTAGGTCTTCTTTCTGCATGGGATTTTTTTTTGTGTGGATCTGCGTGGGATGTTGTCAAATGAGGTTTAGGCCATTTCTCGTGAATCCTTTAGTTTCTTATAAAATAAAATTTATCACGTTGATCTCTTATGAGTTATAAAAGACATTTCTCGTGGATCCTTTAGTCTTTTCTAACATTTCTCGTGGCTTAAGCATGTCTATTGAAGTTGGGAATCTTCAGCATTTTTCCCCTGTTTGGAGTTTGAATCTTGACCTCTTGATAAGTTCAGGGCTATCCTTGCAGGTCATATCTAAACTAACAGATGATAAAGCAACTCATGTGCCTTATTGAGATTCAAAACTCACTCGTTTGCTGCAGTCTTCTCTAAGTGGCCATGGGAGGATCTCTGTAAGTTCTTAGTTGTCTACTTGTGGTGTTGTGTATTAGATATTTCCCAATGACTATTAATCATCATGAGCTGCTCCCCCTCCGTGCTGTCATAATTCTAAGTTATGACTGCTTGCTATAGTCTGTGTTGGCTGCATTGCATCTTATGCTAAGTGTGGTCTGAATTCTTGATGTAGCTTAGCTGCACACCGACATCTGTGTCCATCAGTAGTGAGGAAACACACAACACATTGAAGTTTGCACACAGAAGCAAGCATGTAGAAATTAAGGCTTCACAAAACAAGGTAATATGAATTTATTGTTTGTGAAAGCATTGTGAATTTGTCAACCATCGTGTTGAAATTAGTGCTTCTCTACTCTTTTTTGTTAGATTATGGATGAGAAATCCCTCATAAAAAGATATCAGAAAGAGATTTCTTGCTTGAAGACTGAACTTCAGCTACTGAAGCATGGAATGATGGAGAATCCTTGTACAGCTGTCTCTACCCAAGAGGATCTGGTAAATTTGAAGCTTCAGGTACTTTGTGTTCCTTGTCAACTTTTGCACTGAAATATTATACATTACGATCCTTACTATTTCTGCAAGTTTTTGAACTACTATGAGATATTTCCTTGTTCAATATACGACACATTTCCTCTCTTTTGAGATGAAGTGTCAATAAACAAAAGTCTTGTTTGTTCACTTGATAGTTCATTTGTGCGTGGCAGTAAGTGCGACTATATCACCACATTCACACTTGCTGACAGTAATGTGTAGTGTAATTCGAACTAACTTATTGGCTACATGGTAAACTTGAAGAAGCAAAGCGACGTGAAGTAGATCTAGAAAATGAGCTTGCTAATATGTGGGTGCTTGTTTCAAAGATGAGGAAAAGTGGTGTTAATCCTGAATCTATGCCATCTGAAGGGGTTCAGTCTTCCAACTCTACTATACCAGGAAAGTGGAATTTTTTTTCTCCATCCAGTGGACATTCTTCGAGAGTACGCGAAGGTAAGATCTTTGAGCACAACGAGGAATTGACTGCATTCGAAGAGTTGCAAGAAAATTATCAGAAAGAAAGAATAAGATGCAAAGAGCTAGAGAACCTTGTTTGCACATTAAAGATATGCATTCTTCAATCCAGTTTTCTTGTTAGGGTAACTAATCCGTCTTCCACGACTACATTTAATAAACTATCAATGTGCAATTTTGAAGTTCTATGTTTTTGGTTACCTTGTTAGCAAATGTCTTTTCATGAAAGCTCTCATTAGAAGTGTCTGTGCAGTTTCTTTTGTCAGGATCCTGTATGCAGTTTGTATCTTCATCAATTACATACTCGATCTAATTCAGATTGCTTCGCACCATTTTATTTGTGCTCAACACTTATGGTTCTACTAATAAGTGAAGGAATGACATGAAGCTGTTAAATATTCCATTAATTACGTATGGTTTGCGCACCAAGATGCACTTTCACCATCTTCAGAACTGATCTGATGAGATGCTCAGTGGAATTTAGCATTGTTGCAGCAATCACGAAGTCCTCAGGGAACAATTATGAAATAGATAAATGCTCTTTTTCATCTAAGATCTGCCTAATAATGCTATCCAAGCCTTGTTCTAGGGTGACGATGTCGCCCATCTAGACGTCAAATCTCTGGAGGAACTGCAGGATTTTCACGAGGCTATAACCAAAATTTGTCAGGCAAAGGTAATAATCTTCGTATTCTCAAGACTTGGTAATTTCGAAAGATAACGGGTATTGTATTTACAGTGCTCATTAATGGTTGCCATTGACAATCTATGCTCTTTCTGAATGCTTTATGATTGACCATCTGACTCTTGTTTCTATTTTCAGAGGTCAAATCAAGGATCGTAGCATATTAGGTCAACCCAATACGTACAGTCTCAACAGTAAGATGTATTCTGACAAGGGGCATTTGTCCCTCCACTTCCACCAAAAAAGATGTATTCTGACATATAGAGGTTAGTCTTGATATGCCTTCCTGGCCAACAAACTGCGAACTAAGAAACTTGAGATATGAGTTGGGGCTTATGTCATTTTCCGGCCTAATATCTGTGAACTTGAAATGCATGTTGTGGAAGGCTTCAAATGCTATTACTGATACAAACAATTTTAGCCGAGTAGCCGTGATATTCATAGTTTTGTTTCTAAACCTTCTTCGCAAGCATTCATAGTTTTGTTAATTTCCCTTTGAATTTTGCCCAGCAATGGGGGGCTTACAGAATGTTGGTGTGCTGATGGCCCAGCAGCCGCTAGGAGGCTAGCGGAGGGGTGCCCGAAAATGTTGATTTTCTTGGACAAGTTTGCCCCTCCCGACCCAATAATTCTCGTAGGGTTTGTGGCACTATAAATAACCATTGTAAACCTCATTTGTGTGTGTGGAACTCTAGTAAAAGAGTTGAGAGGCTATTGTGAGAGGGAGAGACCCAAAAGTGAGAGTGGGAGCCTAAGTGTGGCTATTTCATTGTAAGAGCAAGTGAAGCTCATTGAGTGTATAGTGAAATCTCTCTTGGCTTGGACGCCCCCGGACTTAGACCTTCGGGTTGAACCGGGTGACCAAATACTTGTGTTCCTCCTTGTGCTTTCTTTGTGTTTGTGGTTTGTGGTTTGTGTTGTTCGTGGCTTGCTCCGGTGTGTTTGTGTGTTGGTTTAGGGCCACGTTTCCCCAACAACTCCATCTAGCTTTCCAACCAGGATTTGGCCCTGTTGTAATGAAGTCAAATTTGATGCTCTAGGTTTAGGGTGATGATTACTTAATAGTTGTGTACCCAAGTAGAGAATCAACTTCTTCCTGTTTCTACTGGGCATTAATTAATGCTATGTCAAGGTTGAGAAACTCTTAAGTTACAATGTGCAAAGAGTAATGGTACATATTGCAAGCGATAAAATGTGTGTACTTTTTATCCAAGTAGAAGAGACTTCACCTTAAAAAAAAGAAGAGACTTGAACTTTAAAAATATAACTTATTTCGTTAAGCAATAGCAGTCGATAATGTCTAGGAATAAGGAAAGTCTCATAATTGCATAATAATATCTGTCCTAATAAGTATTACATATTATATCTTGGCATTAGAACGGACGCTTAACATAATTGGTCCACGTGTGGGATATTAGTAACGGCATTGCTCATCCTTCCATCCGATCATCCCACGGTCGTTGTCGTAGACGACCAATTTATCTAACATTGAGATATCTGCAAATTAAGATTTAAAAAGATAATATCACAAAAAGAGATCGGGATTTAATTAATTATATACAAGAATAGAAGGTTCCAACATCAATACCTCCAATGATGTTCATGTCCCCCAGTCCTGCCTGGCCGCCGTCCAAGAACCCCAAGCACACATCCTTAGATTTCTATGAGAGAAGAATTCATCAAATTAACGGTATTAATTTTATTTCGGCGCAAAATTTATGTATCACAAAATTACGCAAAAGGGTTCGTATAAATATGCTTACACTTATAAAGAGATAATTAGCGGGTGGCAATAAGAGCCGATCTTGTCCAAAAAACAGCTCAAATGGTCTGAAATAGTTGTTGATACGTCCATCCCTATAATTGGTACTAGAAAGTCAATGTTTTGTCCACCGCCATCAATTAATCCAATTTCTATGTAGCTTGCATATGTATAATTGGAATATGTGATCGTTGCTATAATTGGTACTAGTAAATACGCACCCATGATGCGAGTGCTGTTCTATTTCAAACTCCGCAAAACATATCGTTGAATAATTTTTTTTAAGCTGTACAAAAATATAAAAGAACGGGTCGGGGGTTTCGGGAGTTGGGGTCTGTGTGGGGGGTGGGGGTGTCCGATGTACGGAGGTCTGGCAGTCCAACGGTCCGGTGGTGCGGGGGTCCGGTGGTCTGGGGTCCGGTGTTCGAGAGTCCTGCGGTCAGGGGTCCGAGGTAGGGGGTCTGTGGTTCGGGGTCCGGCAGTCCGGTGGTCTAGGGGTCTGGAAGTTTGGTTGGCTGGGGGTCCGATGTCCGGGGGTCTCGGTTGTCTTGGTGGTCCGTGGTCTGGGATCTGGCAGTTCGGTGGTCCACGGTCTGGTGTTCGGGGTCCATGGTCAGGGGTTCGTAGTCTGGTGGATCGGGGATCCTTGCCTTTTCTTAGTTTTCTTGCCTTTTCTTTCTTTTTCTTGTCTTTTCATGCATTTTCCTTACTTTTCTTGCCTTTTCTTACCTTTTCATTACTTTTCCTTGACTTATCTTCCCTTTTTTGGCCTTTTCTTGCCTTTGCCTGGCCTTTTCTTGCCTTATCTTTTCTTTTCATTCCTTTTTTTGCCTTTTCTTATCTTTTCTTCCCTTTTCTTACCTTTTCTTGCCTTTTCTTTCCTTTCCTTGCCTTTTCATTCCTTTCCCTTGCCTTTTCTTGCCTTATCTTTTCTTTTCATTCATTTTCTTACCTTTTCTTATCTTTTCTTGCATTATCTTGCCTTTTCATGCCTATTCCTTGCCTTTTCTTGCCTTTGCCTTAACTTTTCTTTCCTTTTCTTAACTTATCTTGAATTATCTTGCCTTTTCTTACCATATCTTGCCTTATCTTTACTTTTCCTTCATTTTCTTTTCTTTTCTTGCCTTATCTTTCCTTTTTTTTCCTTTTCTTGCCTTTTCCTTGCCTTTTCTTGCCTTTTCTTGCCTTATATTTCCTTTTCTTTCTATTTCTTTCCTTTTCTTGCCTTTTTTTGCCTTTTTCTACCTTTTCTTGCCTTTTCTTGCCTTTTCTTTCCTTTTCTTTCCTTTTCTTGCCTCATCTTTCCTTTTGTTTCCTTTTCTTACCTTTTCATTCCTTTTCCTTGCCTTTTCTTGCCTTATCTTTCCTTTTCTTGCATTTTGATTCCTTTTCTTTTCTTTTCTTGCCTTTTCTTTCCTTTTCTTACCATTTCCTTTCCTTTTCTTGCCTTATCTTTCATTTTCTTTCCTTTTCTAGCCGTTTCTTGCCATATCTTGCTTTTTCTTACCTTTTCTTGCAATTTCCTGCCTTGTCATGCCATCTCCATGCCTTTTCTTTCATTATCTTGCCTTTTCTTGCCTTTTTCTTGCCTTTTCTTTCCTTTTCTTGCCTTTTTTTACTTTTTTTTTTCCTTTTCCTGCCTTTTCTTATCTTTTCATTCCTTTTTTTGCCTTTTCTTATCTTTTCTTGCCGTTTCTTACCTTTTCTTGCCTTTTCTTTCCTTGCCTTTTCTTGCCTTTTCAATCCTTTTCCATGCCTTTTCTTCCCTTTTCTTGCCTTATCTTTTCTTTTCATTCCTTTTCTTATCTTTTCATATCTTTTCTTATCTTTTCTTTCCTTTTCTTGCCTTTTCTTGCCTGTTCCTTGCCTTTTCATGCCTTTTCCTTGAGTTTTCTTTCCTTTTCTTTCCTTATCTTGCCTTATCTTGCCTTATCTTGCCTTTTCTTGCCATATCTTGCCTTATCTTTTCTTTTCTTCCCTTTTCTCGCCTTTTCATATATTTTCTTGCTTTTTCTTGCCTTTTCATGCCTTTTCATGCCTTTTCTTTCCTTTTCCTTTCTTATCTTTCCATTTCTTTGCCTTTTCTTGCCTTTTCTTTCCTTTTCTTTCCATTTCTTACATTTTCTTGCCTTATCTTGCCTTTTCTTGCCTTTTCATGCCTTTTCTTTCCTTTTTTTGCCTTATCTTTCCTTTTTTTACCTTTTCCTTTCCTTTTCTTGCCTTGTCTTTCCTTTTCTTGCCTTTTCTTGCCTTTTCTTACCTTTTCTTGTCTTTTCTTTCATTTTCTTGTCTTTTCATGCCTTTTCCTTTCTTTTCTTGCCTTTTCTTACCTTTTCATTACTTTTCCTTGACTTATCTTACCTTTTTTTGCCTTTTCTTGCCTTTGCCTGGCCTTTTCTTGCCTTATCTTTTCTTTTCTTGCCATATCTCGCCTTATCTTTCCTTTTCTTGCCTTTTCTTTCCTTTTGTTTCCTTATCTTTCCTTTTCCTTGCCTTTTCTTGCCTTATCTTGCCTTATCTTGCCTTATCTTTCCTTTTCTTTCCATTTCTTTCATTTTCTTGCCTTTTCTTGCCTTTTCTTTCCTTTTCATGCCTTTCTTTCCTTTTCTTTCCTTTTCATGCCTTTTCCTTGCTTTTCTTGCCTTTTCTTGCCTTTTCTAACCTTTTCATTACTTTTCATTGACTTATCTTGCCTTTTTTTCCTTATCTTGCCTTTTCCTGGCCTTTTCATGCCTTATCTTTTCTTTTCATTCTTTTTCGTGCCTTTTCTTATCTTTTCTTGCCGTTTGGTACCTTTTCTTGACTTTTCTTTCCTTTCCTTTCCCTTGCCTTTTCTGGCCTTATCTTTTCTTTTCATTCCTTTTCTTGCCTTGCCTTTTCTTATCTATTCTTGTCTTTTCTTATATTTTCTTGCCTTTTCTTGCATTTTCATGCGTGTTCCTTGCCTTTTCCTTGACTTTTCTTTCCTTTTCTTACCTTGTCTTGCCTTTTCTTGCCTTATCTTGCCTTTTCTTGCCATATCTTGTCTTATCATTCCTTTTCTTTCCTTTTCTTGCCTTTTCTTTCCTTTTCTTGCCTTATCTTTTATTTTGATTCCTTTTCTTGCCTTTTCTTATCTTTTCTTGCCTTCTCTTACCTTTTCTTGCCTTTTCTTACCTTTTCTTGCCTTTTCTTTCCTTTTCTTGCCTTTTCATGCCTTTTCCTTGCCATTTCTTGCCTTATCTTTCCTTTGAAATTCCTTTCCTCTTCTTACCTTATCTTACCTTTTCTTTCCTTATCTTTCCTTTTCTTGCCTTTCCTTGCCTTAACTTGCCTTATCTAGTCTTATCTTGCCTTTTCTGGTCTTTTCATGCATTTTGTTGCCTTATCTTGCCCTTTCTTGCCCTTTCTTTAGTTTTCCTGCCTTTTCTTGCTTTATCTTGCTTGCATTGTCTTACCTTATCTTGCCTTTTCCTTCCTTTTCTTGCCTTTCCTTTCCTTTTTTTGCCTTCTCATGCCTTTTGCTTCCATTTTCTTGCCTTTTCTTTCCTTATCTTGCATTTTCTTGCCTTTTCCTTGCCTTCTCTTTCCTTTACTTGCCTTATCTTGCCTTTTCTTGCCTCATCTTTCCTTTTTTTCCTTTTCTTGCCTTTCCTTCCTTTTTCTTCCCTTATCTTACCTTATCTTGCCTTATTTTGCCTTTTCCTTGACTTTTCTTTCCATTTCTTGCCTTATCTTACCCTATCTTGCCATTTCTTGCATTTTCATTCCTTTTCCTTGCTTTTTCTTGCATTTTGATTCCTTTTCCTTGCCTTTTCTTGCCTTTTCTTTCCTTTTCTTTCCTTTTCTTACCTTTTCTTGCCATTTCCTTGCCTTTTCTTGTCTTATCTTTCCTTTTCTAGCCGTATCTTGCCTTATCTTGCCTTTTCTTACCTTTTCTTGCCATTTCCTTGCCTTGTCATGCCTTTTCTATGCCTTTTCATTACTTATCTTGCCTTTTCTTGCCTTTTCTTTCCTTTTTTTGGCTTTTCATGCCTATTCTTGCCTTATATTTCCTTTTCTTGCCTTTTCATGCCTTTTCCATGCCTTTTCTTTCCTTTTCTTGCATTTTATTTCCTTTTCCTTGCATTATCTTGCATTTTTTTGCCATATCTTGCCTTATCTTTCCTTTTCTTTCCTTTTCTTACCTTTTCTTGCCTTATCTTGCCTTTTCTTGCCTGTTTCTTGCCTTTTCATGCCTTTTCTTTCCTTTTTTTGCCTTATCTTTCCTTTTTTTCCTTTTCTTTCCTTTTCCTTGCCTTTTCTTGCCTTTTCTTGCCTTATCTTTCCTTTTCTTTCCATTTCTTTCCTTTTCTTGCCTTATCTTTCCTTTTCTTGCCTTTTCTTACCTTTTCTTGCCTTTTCCTTGCTTTTCTTGCTTTTCTTGCCTTTCTTGCCTTTTCTTGCCATTTCTTTCCATTTCTTTCCTTTTCTTGCCTTTTCTTGCATTTTCTTGCCTTTTCTTTCCTTTTCGTGTCTATTCATAATTTTTCCTTGCTTTTCTTGCCTTTTCTTGCCATTTCTTACATTTTCATTACTTTTCCTTGACTTTTCTAGCCTTTTTTTGCATTTTCCTGGACTTTTCTTGCCTTATCTTTTCTTTTCATTCCTTTTCTTGCCTTTTCTTATCTTTTCTTGCCTTTTCTTGCCTTTTCTTTCCTTTCCTTGCCTTTTCTTGCCTTTTCATTCCTTTTCCTTGCCTTTTCTTGCCTTATCTTTTCTTTTCATTCCTTTTCTTGCCTTTTCTTATCTTTTCTTTTCTTATCTTTTCTTGCCTTTTCTTTCCTTTTCATGCCTGTTCCTTGCCTTTTCATGCCTTTTCCTTGAGTTTTCTTTCCTTTTCTTACCTTATCTTGCCTTAGCTTGCCTTTTCTTGCCTTATCTTGCCTTTTCTTGCCATAACTTGCCTTATCTTTCCTTTTCTTGCCTTTTCTTGCCCTTTCTTTCCTTTCCTTGCCTTTTCTTGCCTTTTCATTCCTTTTCCTTGCCTTTTCTTGCCTTATCTTTTCTTTTCATTCCTTTTCTTGCCTTTTCTTATCTTTTCTTTTCTTATCTTTTCTTGCCTTTTCTTTCCTTTTCATGCCTGTTCCTTGCCTTTTCATGCCTTTTCCTTGAGTTTTCTTTCCTTTTCTTACCTTATCTTGCCTTAGCTTGCCTTTTCTTGCCTTATCTTGCCTTTTCTTGTCATAACTTGCCTTATCTTTCCTTTTCTTGCCTTTTCTTGCCTTTTCTTATATTTTTTGCCTTTTCATGGCTTTTCTACGCCTTTTCATGTCTTTTTTTTCCTTTTCCTTGCTTATCTTTCCTTTTCCTTGCCTTTTCTTGCCTTAACTTGCCTTTTCTTGCCATATCTCGCCTTTTCTTTCCTTTTCTTGCCTTATCTTGCCTTTTTTTGCCTTTTCATGCCTTTTCTTTTCTTTTTTTCCTTATCTTTCCTTTTTTTGCCTTTTCTTGCCTTTTCCTTGCCTTTTCTTGCCTTTTCTTGCATTATCTTTCCTTTTCTTGCCTTTTCTTGCCTATTCTTGCATTTTCTTACCTTTTCTTGCCTTTTCTTACCTTTTCCTACCTTTTCCTTGCTTTTCTTGCCTTTCCTTACCTTTTAATTACTTTTCCTTGACTTATCTTGCCATTTTCTGCCTTTTCTTGCCTTTTCCTGGCCTTTTCTTGCCTTATCTTTTCTTTTCATTCCTTTTCTTGCCTTTTCTTATCTTTTCTTGCCGTTTCTTACCTTTTCTTGCCTTTTCTTTCCTTTCCTTGCCTTTTCATTCCTTTCCCTTGCCTTTTCTTGCCTTTTCTTACCTTATCTTTTCTTTTCATTCCTTTTCTTACCTTTTCTTGTCTTTTCTTATCTTTTCTTGCATGTTCCTTGCCTTTTCTCCCTTTTTATGCCTTTTGCTTGACTTTTCTTGCCTTTTCTTACCTTATCTTGCCTTTTCTTGCCTTATCTTGCCTTTTCTTGCCATATATTGCCTTATCTTTTCTTTTCCTTCCTTTTCTTTCCTTTTCTTGCCTTATCTTGCATTTTCTTGCCATATCTTGCTTTCTCTTTCCTTATCTTTTCTTTTCTTGCCTTTTCTTGCCTTATCTTTCCTTTTCTTACCTTTTCTTGCCTTTTTTTTCATTTTTTTGCCTTTTCATGCCTTTTCTTTCCTTTTCTTGCCTTATCTTTCCCTTTTTACCTTTTCTTGCCTTTTCCTTGCCTTTTCTTGCCTTATCTTGCCTTTTCTTGCTTTATCTTTCTTTTTCTTTCCATTTCTTTCCTTTCTTGCCTTTTCTTACCTTTTATTGCCTTTTCTTGGCTTTTCTTTCCTTTCCTTCCCTTTTCATGCCTTTTCCATGCTTTTTTTTGCCTTATCTTGCCTTTTCATTCCTTTTCCTTAACTTTTCTTGCCTTTTCTTTCCTTTTCTTGACTTTTCCTTGCCTTATCTTTTCTTTTCATTCCTTTTCTTGCCTTTTCTTATCTTTTCTTGACTTTTCTTACCTTTTCTTGCCTTTTCTTTCCTTTTCTTGCCTTATCATGCCTTTTCCTTGCCATTTCTTGCCTTATCTTTCCTTTTCCTTGACATTTCTTTCCTCTGCACAGACAATGACAAGTCCACTGCATTTTGGACTGACCCGCGATAGATATCTCTTGTCCTGGATATGAGCATTGTGCTGGTGCATCAGAAGCCACAACGTCCATCTCGAGGTGCACCACTGAGATAGGAATCACTGCTGCTTGATGTTCAAGGCTTGGAATGGGAAGCATTTGAGTCTGATTCCTCTCAGGGAGCAGATTATTGCCAGCAGCTCTCTGTCTTCTTAGCTGATAGTTCCTGCGTCGTCTTGCGAGATGCTTCTCCCTCTCTTCAGCTATCATAGACTGCCTCCTTTCCCTGTCCCTTATCCGCCGTCTCTCCCTCTTTTGCTCCTTCTGTATGAGGTTCATCGATCTGCTAAGTGTGAAGCAGGTGAGGATCGTTGCTCCTATAAGGATCCTCAACTTATTGAGTCTATTAGAGGTGTGAGTGGTCGATCCACCTAGGGGAAGTGCAAATCGGGGTTTCTGCAGTTGGTATGTTAAGTTGATGCTGGACTCTACGTTAGTTGAGAAACCTAACCGAGGAAAGATACGAGAGATGTGAAAATAGACTAGGCTTGACACAGACTCTTGAATAGTGGATAGACTCAAGAAGACCGGAGGTACTCGGACTCTTGGAGTTGTAAGCGGACGCGGGTTCGAGAAGGCATGAAGACATTGAAGATGGAAGAACTTCTGGAGACCGAAAGAGTCTGAATCGGATTATGATAGGTAGTAAAAGGATAGGTTTGAGGTCATCAAGTCTTACTAAAACATGGCTTAGGGTAAGAGACTTGGTATGTTCTCATTTTTCTATATAAGCAAGGCCTCGGCGTAGGTTAGGGACATCCAAAAATCACAGACACACAAAACTCTCAAGCTTTGCTTTTGTTATCCTTTCGGTTGCATTTCTTTCAATAAAGAGATGTTTCTGCTATCTTTTTTCTTCCCCGCGTTAAACCGATCTTGGAATGATCACTCCAAACCGTCTCTAAGTTCGTTCGACGTTCTTCCAAATTTTTCCCGCAACACTACTGAATCATTGTTTTATCTTACTTATCGAAACATCATTGTTTTATCTTAATAATATTTCTTAATTCGAATATTGAAAACGTACATATACTAAAATTTGATTTAAAAAATATTAATGTGATTTGAATATGAATTACTCAATATATTAAAAGGAGTTCAATCCGAAGATATAGTTCAACCGCCGAACATAATGCATTCTGCGCAAAGTTTCCGGTTATGGAATGCTTCCATCTTCTCAAACTACGAGAAAAAATTGTTTACAGTGTCCTTTTACGAATATAATTAATGTTACACGACTTACAATTAGCATTCACTAAAAATATAATATCTTCTTAGCAACAGGTTTTCCAATAATGTTTTCACATTAATTACTTTTTACTCGGTACTTTTTCAGCGATTCAATATATTAGGGTAACCTTTTATATTTAAGATTTTCATTTTCATTTCGGAAACTCTTTCTAGCTAATAAAAATATCTGTTCTTTTCTAATCAAAACTATTGATGTTTGTATATTTTATAAATTGGCTAATTCTCATCTGAGTCGAAAGAGTTGACGTCGTGGTGATATTATATATGAAAAAAGGTTAAAATTTACATTTAAATACTTGTGGTACTTTATAATTTGTTATATTATACTACTTCTCTCAATATATTATTTTTTTAATGGAAAAAAGGAAAATATCACCTTCTACTTGTCTTTTTTTTATGTGTACGTTCTACTTGTCCCTAAAGTATAAATACCACACTATACCAAATTTGTGACAATAAACATCCTATCAATGTTTAAAAAATCATGGTCCGACCGGCGATTGGACCGATCGGACTACTGATCGGAACAAATCCCGGGCTGATTTTTAGATAAAAACCAGAGAGAGATTCGACTGCTCAGAAATTGGTCGGACTGTCCGGTCGAACATCTCTAGTTGAACCGGTTCAACTGGGATAAGAAAACAAGCTGACCAAAAAAATAAGAAAACTGAAAGAGAAAAAAACCCTAGACATCGAACAACCCAAAGTAAGAAAAAGACAAAACGGCCCAAAAGAACGAAAAAAAAGAAAACTATACAAAAGGCAAAAGTCAACTTTTTAAACCTTAATCTCCTTGAAGTATGAAGACGCGAACGAACGGAACGATTTGTTATTGTTAGTTTAAAGTTTTTGAATTTAATCTTTTAGATTTGTTAAATTATTTTTTGAATACTTTGTTCGAATAAATTATATATTAAGGTTGGTGAATATTTGAACTTATTTGACATTTTATCTTACACATTGAAATTATTTTACCTTATTTAAATAATTACTAGTACAAATAAGTACCGGTCCGACCAGCAGTTCGACCGGGTAAATCGAGTGAACCAGAAAACGAAGATTTTCGATTCGCCTTCCGGTTATTTTTTAAAACATTGCATCCTATACCTTTATTGGGGTGGGCTTCTGGGCTGGAGAAGTCTTATTTGGGTCGGGAAGCGTCAATGTCTCGGGGGTCAATTGGGTTGGAAGGATGAACATGGATGGATGGTGATGGGAAAGATTTAGGACTAGGAATTAATAGATATCTAGTTGCATTATCTTTCCGGGCTAATTGCACAAGTAATTTTCAAAGTTTCGGGGGGATATATATGGTAAAAGAAGCTGCTAACCAATGGTTAAACAACAGCTTTCTCTAATATCCTGGGATAATATTGCTCTCCCAATTGATAAGGGTGGTATTGGTATGATCAGACTTGATATTCGAAATGAGGCTCTCCTTCTCCCAATTGAGAAGGGTGTGGTTCGAGGAACCACTAGCACTCTGGGCTCAGATAGTCAAAGGAATTCATGGCTCATCCAACTTCTCCTTTCACCTCTCTAGGATTCCTTTCAGTAATGATTTTCGGGGCATCTATTGTAAACATTGCAGCTTCAGACTCCGCATCTGCTAGGATATTTCGGACGGGCTGTTCCATTTCAATTCGGGATGGTATGGACACATTCTTCTGGCATGACATGATATATGGGTTTCGGGAAAGCCCTCTCAAACAACTATTTCCAAGATTGTTCTATATTTCAAAACAGGTCGATGAGGTTATTGGTAAATGTGGGACGTGGATTAACGACTCATGTGCTGCTACGGGGAACGAAATGATCGAATCTTTGGGTGGGTCCTGTTGGAAATAGATTTGAGATTAAAGACAAAAGTGTTTTGAAGGTTTCATAAATTTGCTCTCTAACACTCTACTGAAAGAAAAGCAAATTTTATTACAGACAACTTTGATTACAAGGCTCACTTTTCTCTTTTGATCACCTTACCACTCTCACCTCTTCATTTGCTAGCCCATTTCCCCTATTTATAGGGAGTGTCCACCAACTAGGAAATCTCTAGATTTTCCTAGAGAATTATATTTTACAACCTATCTAATATCCTGGATCTTTAGAAAATTCTCTAGTTTATAAGATTTAGTACAATCATGAAATCTTTTGATACACTAGAGTACTCTAGACAACTCTACAACTAACTAGATGTCCAGATAATTGTAGACTATTATAAATACAAATCAAGTTTAACTTTCAACATCCTCCTTTAAACTTGATTTGCCGATAACTCCGAATACTTCTCGCAACTTGATGAAGACTTCATGCTTTAATGGCTTCGTGAATATATCCGCAATTTGGTCTTGAGTCTTCGTGTATTTCAATTGTACCTTATTCTCCGGTATGCATTCTCTGATAAAATGATATCATGTGTCTATGTGCTTGCTGCGGTCATAGAATACTGGATTCTTTGCTAAAGCTATTGCTGACTTGTTGTCCGCATCTATCGTAGTCAGTTCTTCTTGCTCCATTTTTAGTTCCTGATGAGTGTGTAAACGCTCATATTTTGTCATATGTTTCGTGCGTGTTTGATCATGTTTTAGGTTATATTCATCATGTCATGTCAAGTCTTATGATCGTTTTAGTACATTTATGTTCGGGAATGGATTTCTACTCATTGTCATATTTTGTAGGAAAATTGGAGCTCAATGAAGGTCGTCCGCGGGGTAATTTCGAGAGACCGCATTGCAAGAGTCCTAACTTTCTGCTCGAGTATCCAATTGTACCAAATGAGATACCGTTGGAAAGCTTGAAGAAAGATCTACATTTGGTCTTTTATAGTTAAAGCCAAATTCGAAGTGGAAGAGGGTCAAAATTGCAAACTACAAAGATGCAATGAAGCTGATCAACGAAGTTGGCGGGCGCCAGGCCCCCGACGGATTTTTCCGAATTTCTTCTTTCACGGAGACTTGATTTATTTTAGTTATATTCGACTTTTAGCCTCCTGTTTCGGCTCTAGGACTTAAGTTATATTATTTATATTATTACTTGACCAGCAAGACTTCCAATTTAGCTTAAGCTCCTTTAGGTTTTCCTAATTTTTAGTTAGACTTTTGGCTATATATAGCCCTTAGTTTCTTAGGTTTGGGGACGTTTTTTGGGAGACGTTTACTACTGCAATATTGGCATAGCCTTGGAGCTTAATAAAAGTCACGATTCCAATTAACTACGGGAGAAGGATTGGCAAGGCTTGATCATCACGACTAAGCTTTCTCTAACTCTACCTTTATGTTAATTGCTATCATGTTCTTCGTTAATCTTTTGTGCTTTGTTAACATGCTTAGCGAGTAGTTCTCTTGTGAGTGCGATGCCCTAATTATGTGATTACTTATCTATGTTAGCTATGGTTTGATTATCTTTCGTAGTAGTTGTCAATTGATGATCTTAATGCTTAATCTAACTTGATCACTTAGATTATGATGTTTAGTTGATAATAATGGACCGGAAGGCATTAGAATCAACGGAAGAGTCAATTGACATGTCTTAAGGTATTAATGAGGAATCTTGATACTAAGGGATAACCCGATAGGAGTTAACTTCATAATTGAGTTTAGTGAAGTTCTTGGTCTAATTAATGAGCGGAAGCGTTGATTAGTAATCATGAACTACTCTAGCTTAGTTTTATCCTCCTAATGAGCGGAAGCGTTAGGAAGATGCACCAGAACACTCCGGGTACTAGTTAGAACTTCATAAAAACTATAGTCTCGACATAGATGGGTAGTCCATAAGGGTATCGTGCTCGTTTATCTCCATTGATTTACAACTCGTCGTTTATTTGAGTTTCTAATCTAGTTTATTTACTTACGACCTTTCACAACTTTATAAAACTTTAATTTTTCCGCTTCACATAATTACTTGCCTTGATTTTGTGTTCAACCCTCAGTTCTAACAACCTTACTTACCAAAATACTATTTGCTTGTGCGTTTAATTGTGAACAATTTTGCGTACATCAGTTCCTTCAGCAAACTCCTTAACCATATCGCTTGACAGACACACGATGCTACTGCGACGTACTCAGCTTCGCAGGTGGAGAGTGTAACGATTGGTTGCTTATTAGAACTTCAGGTAAAGCCCGTATCTCCAAGAAAAAATACAAATCCAGAAGTACTTTTTCTTTCATCTAGGTCTCTAGCCCAATCGCTATCACTATATTTAACAAGTTTATATTTTTTTTACGACGAGTAAAATAGACTGAAATCAAGCGTACCTTTTATATACCGCAGAACTCTCTTGGCAACCTTCATGCGAGTAGCCGTAGGTGCTTCCATGTAGCGACTAACTAGTCCAACTCCATAAAGAATATATGGCCTTGTACATGTTAAGTACCTTAAGCTTCCAACAAAATTCTTGTAAAGAGTTGGGTTGACCTTCTCACTTCCGTCGATATTTGATAGCTTGATTCCGCATTCCACGGGAGTAAGTGCTGGATTACACTCGTCCATTTTAAATCTCTTAAGAATTTCTCTTGCATATCCTTTTTGAGATATAAATATCGCATTTTCTGTTGTTTAACTTCGAGTCCAAGATAGTACGACATAAGACCAATATCTGTCATCTCGAATTCTCTCGACATCGCTTTCTTAAATTCTTCAAACATTGTTGGATTATTATCGGTAAAGATCAAATCATCTATGTACAGGCAGACGAGCAACATATCTCCTTTTTCATTTACCTTCACATAAAGAGCATGTTCATGTGGGCACTTGCTGAAACTATTTTCTTGGAAGTACTTGTCAATTCTGTTGTACTGCGCCCTCGATGCTTGTCTTAGGCCGTATAAAGCCTTTTTCAACTTCAGGACTTTATCTCCATGTCCTTTGACTTCATACCTCGTTGGCTGCTCGATGTATACTATCTCTCCAAGATGCGCATTTAGAAAGGCAGACTTGACGTCCATTTGATGAACTTTCCATCTATTTTGAGCAGCTAGAGAAATAATTAATCTAATAATTTCAAGAGGAGCAACGAGAGCAAATACTTCAATCATAGTCGATGCCTGCTCTTTGGTTGTAGCCTTTAACAACCAATCTTATTTTATATCTTTAGACTTCTCCTTTGGTATTTTTCTTGGCTTTATACACCCACTTTACTTCAATTGCTTTTTGTCCCTTTGAAAGTGTTGCAACCTCTCAGGTATTATTCTCTTATATAGCCTTAATCTCTTCATCCATCGTCTTTCTCCATCTTTCACTTTCCACAGCTTCTTTGAAAGCTATTGGATCACTATCTGCAAAGAGACAAAAGAGAGATACATTGTCTCTGTAGATATCATCTAAACTCCTTGTCTGTAAGGGCCTTTTGCTCGAGCTTTCATCTGATGATGATGGATTATCATGATGCACTGTTGGTGATTCTTCTTCTTCTAAGATCAGTAGAACATTATAATCTTTTTCTTGAACACCGAAATTCTAGATGCCTTCTTCATCAAACTCCACATCTCTGCTTATGACGACCTTACGATTGTTCAGATCGTACAACTTGTATCCCTTAGACCGAGAGTCATAACCGATGAATATATACTTGCCACTCTTGTCATCAAGTTTTGATCTCATCTGACTCGGCACATGAGCATATGCAATACTTTCGAATACTCGCAAATGTGAGACACCGGGTTTTACTCCACTCCATGCTTCTAGAGGAGTCAAATAAACTGCACAATCAACTGCTTTGGCCCAAAACTCCTTAGGCACTCTCTTGGTCTTCAACATTCTCCGAGCCATGTTGAGAATTATCCTATTTCTTCTTTCGGCAACTCCATTTTGTTGTGGCATATATGGAAATATAAGAGGGTGACATATTCCATTATCTTCTCAGTAGGCCTCAAACTCTTTTGAACTAAATTCACCTCCCTTATCTGATCTCATAGCCATAATTTCAAAGCCACTTTATTTCTCTACAAGGGATTTAAATTTCTTGAAATTGGAGAAAATCTCTCATTTTTGTTTAAAGAAATAAATCCAAGTTTTTTGACTAAAATCATCGATGAATATGAGGAAATAGTTATTTCCACCATGAGAACTTGGCTTTATAGGTCCACAAATATCTGTGTGAACCAACTACAGCGGCTTTGTGGCTCTCGTCAATGTTTCCTTAGGAAAACTTTTTCTAAAGTATTTTCCAAGTAAACATCCTTCACAAAACTGATTTGGGTGGTCAATACTTGGCAAACCTCTAACCATTTTTTGTTTGGACAATAACTTTAATCCTCCAAAATTAAGGTGCCCTATTCTATTTCCCTTATTGCATTCCTCAACTCTACATAGTTTTTGAAAAACTGAAACTTGATCTGTTGCCCTTTTTCAACATTAAATGGTGACCCACCATAATCATATATTGGGTCAAACTTTAGCTTCTTCCTTAACCTCCTAGCCATACATGGTTCAAGTAGCATTCCATCATCTATATCACTATCCCAAATTCTCATGTCATTTAGATCTACATCTAAAAAAATCTGAACTTTGCACATCATTGTTCTCATTACCCTTCTCGTTACCATGCTCATTACCATGCCCTTTACCTTTCTTATCACTATGGTCAGCAGATGAGTATCCACCACTCAAATTCTCAACAGTAAAATACTCAGAATTAGATGGTAGATCAGACGCCCAGTCAGGTACCTCTTCAGACAATTCAGGCTCCTACTCAGGCACCTCCTCAAGCTCATCATCATCCACCTCTTCAGGCACTTCTTGAAGCACTTCCTCGGGCATAACATAAGGCACAATCTCATCCATTTTCTCAGACACAACCTCATCCACTTGCTCTTACACCTCCTCCGACACAACAAAATCTTTACCATCTTCGTGCCAATCGAAAAACTTTAGACCGGCAGTATCATTTTTCTCAGCACCGTCTTCAATCCAACACAAAATCTAAACAATAGTGAGCAAAATAGGTCTTCTATTTTGGACTAACTCCCTGCCCTCCGGGCTGACCACAGAAATGGGGTTTCCACCTATACACGGCTCGATGTGTATCCGAATAATTTTATGGTTTTAGCACTCAAATATCCATAATACATCTGCATAACTACTTACTTCCATACCAGAATCTAGTCTATACTTGCAGAATGAACTACTTATAGAGGATGTTCGGTATACATCTTTGATCAATGTCAAATAAAAATATCGATCAGTGGGTATCTGATCGTAGTACGCTGACTCCTTGTTGAGAATGAACTCGAGAGTGTAGCACCGGTCATTCATCCTCCACAAAAAAGGGATTCTTCACAGCGTTATGATTTCTGGCGAATTAAGGTTTCTCGCAAATCAGAAAGAGGGGAAGGGAGGGGTCGCGACTCGAACATGGAAGAGATGGGTTACTCCGGGAAGGGGTTCTTGATGACTGTCAGAGGGTCGATGGTCGGTCGTGGCAAGAGATTTGATCGTGGCGAATGGGTTGGAATACGGGAATAGAATTTCTGAATAAGGGTAATTTTTGGTTTGGAGGTTTTTTGTTCTAGAAGGATATTTATTTTAATTGAGGGGTATTTTGGTCCTTTTAGGCCCAGTTTTACAGGGGTTATTTTTTGGTACCGAAGTCAGGGACCTGAGAGTTCTATTTTATCAAATTTGGAGGACGAAAAGAGGAGTTTCAAAATAGTGAGGACCTTATTGATGAATTCTTCAAATCCCAGGGACATGAGAGTAATTTTTTCTTCCTTTTTTAATCAACCTCTCATTTTTAGAGTGGAGGCTTTTTTATGAGATGGTATTCGGATTGTGTTTTTTACATTTATAGTTCATGGTAAGAAGCGTACTATTCCTCCATACAAGTCATTTGATGATTTGATATCTTCTTACTAATTAATTAGAGATATGTGGACAATTGTGATTACTTCATATAATCTAGTACAATGAGTACTTAAGTATAGAATCTTATCATTAATAAAAATATATTGTCCAGTACAATGAGTACTTAAGTATAGAATCTTACCATTAATAAAAATATGTTGTCCACCAAATTTAGATTAAATAATTAAACTTCATTTTCTGATAAATTGAGTCACTGTGTTCTTTGTACCAATTGTACTTTTACCAACTTATTTTGTTTCATGTGTGGCAAAAAAAATTAGAAAATTACGGAACTCGTAAAATACCAACAATAACTTTTTTTATACGAAAATACCAACAAAAACCAGTGATAGCTAATTTTCAAAACATAAATTGTTTTCTAGTTATAGAGGGAGGCTCTTAGCTTTTTCATTTCAAAATTGTCTTTTATTAAAGATATAAATTGTAGTACTTCAAACAAAAGGTTATACCAAATGATTTCAAAAATTTCTTAATTAAATGTTTAGTAATTGATATCTCTGACGCAAAAAAGGGAGGTTGAATAATGGTGTTAAGATCCATTTTGCTTTGGTGTTCTGATATATGTTTTTTCAGAAACTAATTTGTTTTCTAAGTGTAGGGGAGCCTCTTTAGTTTTTGTATTTTAAAGTGCTGTAATTTAAAAAATGATTTAACTTTGTGTACTAATTACTAACTAAATACCCACAAAATTCGGATTTCTCTAAACGATTTGAGTCTCTTTTTGTTTTGCAAAAAAAATTTATTGAAAGGTATATGTAATAATAAACGCCATGTTATGTACATCATACTTAGTGTAGTATTTCTTCTGCCATGGTACAAACATGATTCCGACCGCCGGCCTCATCAAAACCCTACCACACCAAAACCAGAGTTTAAAAAAATGTGGTAGAAAAAAATACCTCGATAAAAAAAACTCTATATTAACATTAGAATCGCCAAAATAATACTACTCCGTCAACTACAGCAACGTCTAAAACTAGAGCAAATCAAACGCCTTGCAACAAAAGAACACCAGAATCCAAAAAAAAATTTCGCCCAATTCATTGGGATTTTCTGGAACCCATGAATTTTCCAATATATATTTCATTGACACGATGAATTTTGTAATATTTTAAACACGAAACAAAATAAGTCCGTAAAGCACAAAACAACGAGTACAAAAAGATAAGCAACTTAATTTGTCCTACAACAAGCACAATTATTTAATCCAAATTTTTTAAGAATATTTTTTTATAATGACAAGATTTTATACCTTAAATACTCATTTTAGTAGATTAATGGGATTGCCCCACTTGCAAAAAAAAAAAATACCAAATCATCGCAGATTATTCACCTGTAATGACCTAGTAACTCCTTATCACACCGAATCCCTCGCTCTCCCTCTCTATATATATGCACACAAAATCGAGGCAGATTTGGACATAGGGGACCAAGACGAGGAGGAGCCGGCGTTCAAGTGGGATGAGCTCCCCAGGGACGTGTTCGCGTCGATACTGTCACGGCTGAGCTTCTTACGAGGGTGCAATATGTATCTCGGCTGTGGAGGGATGCCTGCTCCGACCCACTCATGTGGCGCCGCGCCAGCATCGGCGAGTTCGAAGACTCCCGCGTGTACCCGTTCCCCAAGGACGATGACGAAAGCCTCCGCCGCGGCATTGAGTTGCATTCTCCGTGGAATGACCTCTTTCGCTGGCTCGACTGCGTGTGCCACCTAGCCGTCGACCGCTCCCTCGGCTCCCTTGAGAGCATCACCATCGAACAATTCGCCACAGACGACCTCCTCCACTACGTCACCGACAGGTCACCCAATCATGCCCTAATTTAAACTTTTTCGGGGTCGGAGATCTCCATTCCCATGCCCTAATATTTCTTCTCGGTTTGTTTTCTTTCGAAATAAATTCACGAGTTTCGACCATCTCCTCTATCTATAATAGATCACGTCGTCTCAAACACCTCCGGCTTGCATTCTGCGACAGAGATCAACTCACCAAAGACGGTACGACATCAGTTTTTTAGAAGTAGGTTTTCAAACCAATATAATCCGGCGAGAAATTGAACCCTAAATTCGTCAATCATGCAGGTATGATTTCAGTTTCAGCCAAAGTTCCATTCTTGGAGTAGCTTGAAATTTTATGCTGCAATATCACGGAAGAAGTTATCGAAGCGTTCGCCCGTAGTTGCCCATTACTCGTGTCGTTCAAGTTCGTGCCGTGGATGTCAGGGGCACGCTTTGCATGTCGTGTTATTGCACATCAGATGCCGCGTTTAGTTCATCTCCAGTTGGGAGGAGATCTGACGAATGATGAACTTCAGGCAATCCTTGACGGCTGCCCTCGCCTCGAGTCGCTCGACTTGTACCACTGTAGCGGCATTGATCTGGACGGCGAGTTAGGTCTCAGTTGCCATGAACGGATCAAGGAATTCCGGCGTCCATATGATCCATCTGATGGCGACGATTATTTGGATTGGTAGAATTTTTGTGTATAACCAATAAAATTACATTATTACTTCTTAAAAAATATTACATTATTAAGACACATAAATTGCCTATTCAAAACTAAACTGGATGGATTCGTTCTACATGGTTTTGGCTTGCTTTGAGTAACCAACCTCTAGTTTGAATCTGAGTTTGGTAACATATACCAACAAAAATAAGCACTTACTCTATGAGAGAGATATTATTAAATACCTTTTAAATAATACAAAACAAAAAAATTGTCTATTCATACTTTTTTTTAAGGGACCGAATTTGGTCCTGAAACGGTGCTGGAGAATTTTTATTGAAGGATACGCGGGGACTATTTTGCAAAAATGCAGAAATACGGGAGGCAAATAAAAAAAGTCCACAGCTATTGAATCGTAACTGGGACGGTCCCGATTTATCCGGGACGAAAAAAAAATAACCATTGAGAGTCGCCCCCTTCCAGCCACTTCGGGAGGACCGCCGGCACCCTCCCCACCGCCGGTGACCATGGCGGGGTCCTGTGCGGCGTGGCGGAGGTTCTCCTCCTTCCCAGGTTGCAGTTTTATCTGGCCCAGCGCCCGCCTGGCGTTCTCTCCCCCCGGTGGTCCTCACCTCTCACGTTAGGTGAGCTTTGATGGCCTCGCCCTGGCGGTTGTGGCTTCTTGTTTTCTGGTCTCCTCTTGGCTTCCTCCGACGTGCTCTTGCAGGATCGATTTGACAGTGTCCGTCTCTTCTGGCAGACTTCCCTTTTGGAAATTTGGTGTATTTCTTTCCTGCATGTGTGTTGGGGTTGTGGGCGACTGTGGGCGGGAGGTGTGGTGGATGTCGGAGGTGGCTCTGGGGTCTGGTCGGCGGGGTGTGGGCGGGAGGCATGGTGGCTGTCGGCTTGGTCCTCGGCTTCTGCAGCGATGGTAGAGTTTCTGTGCGGGCCCCTTCGGGTTTGGGCCTTCTCTCCCTCCAGGCTTCTGCACGGGCCTTACTCAGTGTTTGGGTCTCTCGTGGGCCTCCTCTCCCTTTGGGCTGCTTACTTTGTCGTGGGCTTTGTTGGGTCGGGCCTTCCGTGTTTTTGTTTTTCTGGTGTTGTGCACTTGTGCACTTTTGGTGTAATCTTGGTGTAGTGTCTTGTGATACTTTTGGTGTTGTGCACTCGTGCACTTTTGGTGTAATCTTTTGGTGGGTAATAAACTTTTACTTATTAAAAAAATTAGGTAGACCATTGAATCATAACTAAGTAAACTATTGAATCATAACTAAGTAAACTATTGGATCGTCCAGGACGGTGCTGATTGGATTTGGCCTTCCAGGACCAAATCTGCTCTTTTTTTAGGGGCCTATTCGGACGTTAGGATCTTATCTAGCTTGAAGGGTCTCTTTTATTTTTGGATAAATTACTATTTCATAAGATTTCACTATTCTACTTTAAATAAAAATAGTAAATAGTATTATTATTTTTAGTCTATTTTTTAATATCCATATCACGAAAAATTATTGAATTTTTTTTATATCTATACACTAGAAAATTGGAGAATTGTATAAAGGGAAATAGAAAACTAGTTACTAGATAAAGCCTCCGACACCAGTGGCAGCGCAGGGGTGGTGGTTTCCACGGAATGGCATCTACCGCTTGTAACGCCTCGCCGTCGACCACTCCCTCGGATCACTTGAGAGCCTCACCATCCATGAAGTCACAAGCAACGGCCTAAACTAACATTTTTTTTTTGAAACTAACATGGTTTGATGCTCAAGAAGTGCCTATGCAAGACCAATTTTCTTTTGATTAACATAAGATAAACCAAAGTGTATTTTTTTAAGGTAAATATTACACCTAGTTACAATGTCAACGATTGAACTTTTGATGTTCTTGAAGTTAAGCAACGCTTATGCCGCTAAGTCAAATGTCCGTTAGCGATAAACCAATATTTATGTGCACAAGCTAGACGTTGTGGCGCTTATAGCGGCTGACATGCACATTCATCGTATTATGTACCTTTGGCGTCTTATTTGCAATGACATCCGCCACCTCCACGTTCATCGTATTTGGTCTTACCATCCATACATTTGTTTCTGATGACATTGAATGTCTATATGGAGTACACTTTACGATACAGTCTTTATATTTTATAACTATTAAGGTTTTTTAATATAGCATTTATTTTATATATAATTATTTGAAGTACAATCTTTAATCTCAAAAAATGTAGAAGATGCTACTTCAAATTATTAAAATGATCAAATGAGTTTTGATTTTACCGGTGGTTAAACTGGCAATTTATTTCCTCATCACCTCTCCTAACAAGCCGGTAGATTTGTGCTTTCTACAAAATGGGTTGTCTGTATTAAGACGTTAACGGTGACCCGGCCTGGACCTCCACCCATTGGGCCTCCCTGGCCCAGTGCTCCACTAAAATTATGAGGACAGACCGAACTGGCTTACACGGATTGGATCGGATCCAATATAGAAAATCGAATACATAAAAATCTAATATACGGAAATCTAATACAAGAAAACTTAACCGAGCCTCGACCGACTACCTAAGCCGTATTTTGACTGGACTCAACCACCCGAATCATGTAACTATTTTAGCCCAAACTCTTATCAGTGTCTAAACCCTAATCAACTTTTGGGAGTATATCCGTCTTCGAGCTCATCTGGTCCCTTGAGTCCGTCTCTGTCTGGACTTCTTTAAGAGTCCGAACCAACTAGTCTCTCGGATCCCATCAAATTCTCACCCAAGTTTGTCCTTGACCAGTCGCTTTCATAGGCTTCGACCTTACTTTGGCCTCCTATCAATATGCTTGAAGTGTCAGCCTAAAAATCCGCTCGAAATAAAACAAAATGGGCAAAAAATAATCTGAGGTGGGCTCTCGATGAGGGAACCCGAGGCGGGATGAGTCCATCTTCCCAGGTGGGACGAAATCACCTCACTTGTTGGGACGAGATCCCCAACCTCATCAATTGTTGGGACGAGACTGCCTCCACCAGGCAAGATGAGACCGCCTCCACCAATCGCACCTCTATAAAGCGAGATAAGACTGCCTCCAGCAGACGAGATGAGACCGATCTGGACGAGACCAATCGGGACGACCGATAGCTATCCCATCTGTGGCAGACCGAGAGCAACCCCATCCAATGCATGCTAAGACATATCCCTACTACGGAGCTTCAATATGTATCCAAAGCGTGCTATATGTACATGTGCCCTAATATTTTCGTACCTCAACAACAAAAGACACAATCTCCACCAGTTTTAGATTTTAATTTGAATGTTACCAATTTTGTCTCATTTTCTCTCTAATTAGAAAAGAGGCATAATACGTGGATAAAAATAGTGATGTGAGATTATACTTTGCTAAAATTAATGATGCAATGTAATACACAAGATAGCATAACTAACAAAGACTAACGAGTGTCACTTATTTGTGCACAAATTCAGAAATATATTAAATTAGTAAATCAACTTAAAAAATTAGTCGGGAGATATCCCATTAAGTAAATTATATATACCATGGCGATTATTAATAGGGTTAAAGACACTTAGATACCCTATTTAATGGTGTATAAGTCTGTGCTAATGATGCTTCGTTTCCAACCCTTTTAACTTTGATGGATTCTCATTCTCAATGGAGTGTTGGTTGACGGGGAAAAAAACAGGGACGACCCACGAGAAGTATGAGGGAAGGATAGAGGGTATAATCATCTTTTCAGTAAGTTACTTCATGTTTTCTTTAAAACACAGGGTTTTTTTTTGTATTCTCATAATACAAAGAGTAAAATGTCTATTTCTAATAACACAGGGTACCTAAGTGTCTTTAACCCTTATTAATATATACCTTTCACAAAAAACTTAAAAAATCAGTCACCAATCCCGAAGCTAGAACCCTTTATTATGAAATTCAATTTCGGAATCTTTGCCCTAGACATAAGGCCCGCAGAGTGGCCTCTCAAATAGCTTCCCTTCTTTAAAAAATAGCATCCCTTATGAAACTAAAACACACTCTTTTTTTTTGCTTGGTGATAAAATCACCCTCTCTCACTCTCGTAATATTTTCATACGAATTTTTTAAATATTTTTTATTTATATTTCGAGTATCAACTAAAGAACTTTTGTACTTCACTTGTGCCGATTAATTAAGTAATAAGACCCGTACCTGATGGTATGGGGTCATGGTCAAGGTTTTCAAAAATATCCGGAGATCGATCCGAATTTTGGTCTGACCTTCAGTTCAATCAGACCACCAGTCAGACCAGATATTTTGATATATTTTTTCTTATTTTAAAATAATACATAAACTAATAAGTAGGTTTAAAATTCTATATTCTCGATATGTGGCCCAATATATTTTATCTCACGTATAATTTTCTGTATTGATTTGGTTTATTTTTGTTGGGTTTGAATGCATAATTAATGCATTTGGCCCAAGCTGAAAGACCCGAGCTGAAAAGCCCAAGCTGAGGATGAGAGAACTATTACCACATCGAAAATCGCAAGGGATTTTTTTCTGTTTATAAGGAGAAGCTTCAAGTAGGTGTAATATTAAATGTTCCACCTGAAGAGCTGACCGAGGCTACCTACGAGGATGGTGCGCACGCGCACGTGCGTGTGCGCATGGCGCATTGGACGCAGGTCGCAATAGATGCTTTGTGGCACACGTGCGTATCGTCGCGAGGAGCTAGAGGAGCCTTAAGACTTTTGCCAGATTCTAGAAAAGCTACGAGCTGCGTGCGAGGTAGCTCACGAAGGGATGCGAGCTGGCCCAACGGATGAAGGGCCACCAGCATGCGTCCAGAAATTAGAACGTCCTGGAGGCTTCCAGATTATCACCGAAGATGCACGAGGAGTCCATGGAAGGCCTGTGGCCGAAGAGACACCAGCAGGCATCCGGGAGTCCTAAGGAGACACCTACGGGCATCCACAAAATTGGTGGCCGAAAGGGTGCCTCGGCTCCCAGAAATGTGAGAGCATGGTGGCCCCTTGGAAGTGCCTGGAAGCCATTTGGATTCCAGCCATCCTTGCCCATAAATAGGCCCTTCCCCCCTCACAGAAATGTGAGAGCATGGTGGCCCCTCGGAAGTGCCTGGAAGCCATTTGGATTCCAGCCATCCTTGCCTATAAATAGGCCCTTCCCCCCTCATTTGCAAATCATCCCTACAACTCATTGCATAAGCATTCATTAGCAATAGTTGTTCTTCTCTCCCTCTCTCTCAAGAAAGTTCTGAATATCCAAGGTTCGCCTGAAGCTTCGAGGGTCATTGTGCTACGAACTCGGAAGCAGCCTAGTCGTTGTATCTCGGGGATGATTGCCGTAGCCTGTAAGCACCGAATACGGGGCAATCTTATCTTACGGAGAAAGAGTCTAACTCTTGCCTCGACTATTAAAGATCCTAATCAAGTACACCACCTCCACAAACAACAATCGTAAGATGAGATTTGTGTACTTGAAGATGGCATCATCAAGCTCCGCACTAACACCAGTGCCAGCGGTCCTGGGAACTATCAATGCCAAAAGGTCGGCCAAGTTCAACGGTATCGAATTCAAGAGGTGGCAACAAAAGATGCTGTTCTACCTGATGACGCTCAACCTGGTCCGATTCTTGAAGGAAGAGGCTCCGAAGGTGGCAGAAAATGAGGCTGATCCACATAAGATCAACGCCCTCGATGCATGGAGTCACAGCGACTTCCTATGTCATAACTATGTTCTGAATGGCTTAGACGATGCCCTTTACAATGTCTATGCAGGTACAAAGACTACGAAAGAATTATGAGACTCCCTGGAGAAGAAGTACAAAAGGGAGGATGCAGGGATGAAGAAATTCATCGTCGAAAGGTTCCTCGACTTCCAGATAGTGGACTCCAAGAAGGTCATAGACCAAGTCCAAGAGCTGCAGCTGATTCTACACGAGATTCACGCCGAAGGCATGCAACTCAGCGAATCTTTTCAGGTGGCTGCTCTAATCGAGAAGCTACCCCCTCTATGGAAGGACTTTAAAGACTACCTTAAGCATAAGAGGAAGGATATGGGGCTGGAAGACCTGATCGTGAGACTAAGGATCGAGAAAGACAACCGAAATTCCAAAGTCAAGACCAGCAGGACCAACTCTGAGACTAAGGTACACCTCGCTGAGGGAGGTACCAACAAGAAGAGGAAGAAGCCCAGGAACAAGCAGGAGAAGTAAGAGCCAAAGCAAAAGAAGGCTAAGAAGATCAAGGGCAATTGCTACAACTGCGACAAGCCTGGTCACATGGCAAAAGACTGTCGCTTGCCGAAGAAGGATGATCGAGAGAAGACTAATCTGGCCAAAGATCTGTCTGAGCTAGACTTATCCACCGCAGTTTTTGAAGCCAATATGGTGGATAATCCTAGAGTGTGGTTCATTGATACAGGGGCAACCCGACACATCTGTTCAGACAAAGAGATATTTTCGACCTACATTCTGATCAACGGACGAAAGTCATTTATGGGTAACTCCGCGACTTCACCCGTAGTTGGATTAGACTAGGTGGTACTGAAGCTGACCTCCGGAAAAGAGCTGACCCTCAATGATGTACTGCATATCCCAGACATTTGTAAGAACTTAGTATCCGGCTCACTGTTAAGCAAAGCTGGGATGAAGCTAGTGTTTGAGGCTGATACATTTATTCTGACCATGGCTGGTGCATTTATAGGAAATGGTTACCTCGAGAGGGGGCTCTTTAAGATGAATGTAATAACTGTGAAACACGCCTATGAAGGGTCTAATAAAGTTATCAATTCTTCTTACTTGGCTGAATGTTCTAACTTATGGCATGATAGATTAGGACATGTAAATTTGAGCTCACTAAGAAAGTTAGTAAGTTTAAATTTATTGCCTAAAATGGAGTTTGACCCAAACAATAAATGTGAAGTATGTGTAGAGGCAAAAATGACCAAAGTACCTTTTTACTCAGTGGAAAAAAGTACTACACCTTTAGAGTTAATTCATACCGATATATGCGATATGAAACAAGTACAAACTAGAGGTGGGAAAAAGTATTTCATCACATTTATTGACGATTGCACGAGGTACTGTTACGTACACCTCTTGAAAGGAAAAGACGAAGCTCTAGAAACTTTCAAGAGTTATAAGAATGAGGTTGAAAATCAACTTAGCACTAAAATTAAAATGATTCGAAGTGATAGAGGGGGAGAATATGTAGCTCCGTTTGAAGAATTCTGCCAACAACATGGCATTATTCATCAGACAACTACTCCATACTCACCTCAATCAAATAGCGTTGCTGAACGCAAGAATCGAACTCTTAAGGAAATGATGAACGCTATGTTGATTAACTCGGGCTTACCCCAAAATATGTGGGGGGAAGCTGTGCTCTCAGCTAATCACATTTTAAACAAATTGCCACACAAGAAAAGGGACAAAACTCTATATGAATTATGGAATGGGAGAAAGCCTTCCTACGGTTATCTTAAAGTGTAGGGGTGCCTAGCTAAGGTAGAAATACCTCCGCCTAAAAGGGTGAGAATAGGACCCAAGATCGTTGATTACATTTTTATCAGATATGGTTACAATAGTAGCGCCTACCGATTTCTAGTGCACAAGTCTGAAAACCCTGAAATCAACGAGGGAATAGTCATGGAATCAAGGAATGCAATATTCTTTGAGAATATCTTTCCTAAAAAGGAAACGAAAGAAGTAAGCTCAAACAGAAGAAGTTATGAAGCTACACAAGGGTCTGATCAAGGTGCTGAGGAACCTAGACGGAGTAAGAGGACAAAAATAGCCAAGTTGTTTGATCCAAATTTTCTAAATTACATGTTAGAAAATAAACCTAGGACAATCCAAGAGGCATTATCTAGTCCGGATGCTACTCTCTGGAAAGTAGCTATCAATAGTGAGTTAGAGTTCGTCATGCAAAACTACACGTGGGAAATCGTGGATCTTCCATCAGGTTGCAAACCTTTAGGTTGCAAGTGGATCCTTAAAAGGAAATACAAAGCTGATGGATCAATCGATAAGTACAAAGCTCGGTTGGTAGCTAAAGGGTTCAAACAGAAAGAAGGATATAATTTCTTTGACGCGTATTCACCGGTCATAAGAATTACATCCATTAGAGTGCTCATAGCTGTCGCAGCACTCTATAACCTCGAGATACATCAGATGGATGTAAAAATAGCTTTCCTAAATGGAGAACTGGAAGAGGAAATATAATGGAATAACTTGAAGGGTTTGTTGCCCCCCGGACAAGAACATAAAGTGTGCAAGCTGGTCAAGTCACTGTATGGGCTGAAACAGGCGCCGAAACAATGGCATGAGAAATTTGACAGAACAATGATATCAAATGACTTTAAGATCAATGAGTGTGATAAATGTGTATACATCAAATGCACACCTGATGCTTCGTAATAGTATGTCTATATGTAGACGACATGCTAATCACGAAAAGTAGTAAAGATCTTATCGTAAAAACTAAGAACATGTTAAAGAATAACTTTGACTTGAAAGATATAGGTCTAGCTGACGTCATACTAGGGATTAAAATCTTTAGGATGACTGAAGGAATTATCTTGTCATAATCTCACTACGTTGAGAATGTACTCAAGAAATTTGATGCTTTTGACAAACCTTCAGCTAAGACTCTGGTAGACCTAAGTCTACACTTAGCTAAAAATAGAGGAGACCCAGTATCTCAACTAAAGTATGCAAGAATCATTTGGAGCCTGATGTACTTGACAAATTGTACACGCCCTGATATTGCGTACTCAGTTAGCAAACTTAGTAGATTCATGAGCAATCCAGGACTAGACCACTAGCTAGCTCTGAAAAGGGTTCTAAAGTATCTGCAATATACCATGAACCATGGCATACTTTATACTAGGTATTCAGCTGTATTGGAAGGATACAGTGATGCGAATTAGATATCAGACACTAAAGACTCTAAATCCACTAGTGCTTATGTGTTCACTATAGTTGGAGGAGCTGTGTCCTAGAAATCCTCTAAATAAACGTGCATAGCTCGATCCACCATGGAGTCAGAGTTTATAGCACTAGACAAAGCTGAGGAAGAAGTTGAATGGCTTAAAAACCTCTTAGAGGATATTCCGTATTGGAACAAGCCTGTGCCCCCTGTATTGATACATTGTGATTGCATGTCTACAATCAGGAGAGCACAAAGTACTATATACAATAGTAAGTCTCGATATATCCATAGGAGATATAACACCGTTAGACAATTGATCTCAAGTGGAGTAATTACCATTGATTATGTGAAGTCCAAGGATAACATAGTTGATCCTTTGATCAAATGTATAACGCAGTAAGGAGAATGGGGTTAAAACCCACACATTAAAGAACGTTCATAGCGGTAATTCAACCATGATGAGTAGAGATCCCACAAACTTGGTTCAATGAGACAACTAAGTTATGAATGGTTCAGAAGATTACTTGGAACCCATCCCATTCTCAGAAGCTGCCCAAGTGCGAACCTGCAGAGGTGTGGTAAGGTTAAGCATCTACACTTTTAATAATTCCAATACCAAGAAAAGGTGGAGTATGGCAGTATACTTTTGATGGGAGATCACCTATATAAGTGTGAAGTGAGGCCGCTTCAAAATGAAAAAAATACTTATGAATCCAAGATAAGGTCCATGGCCGAAATGGACACAACGTGAGAACCAATGGATATTAGAGATATCATTGTGTAAATGTTATTGTCTTGGTTTACATAAAAAGCTGACCAGTTCAAGACATAGCGTTCACTTAGCAGCAAGTAAATCCGATAGCATTTTACTAGGGAAGGTTCAAAGCCATAAGCTACCTTTCTCGATGCAATGATATTTTGTTGGAACTTTTCTTAAAAGTGTGAGCATGCATTAATTATCATTCATGTGGGGGATTGTTGGGTTTGAATACATAATTAATACATTTGGCCTAAGCTGAAAGGCCTGAGCTGAAAAGTCTAAGCTGAGGATGGGAGAACCATTACCACATCGAAAATCGCAAGGGATTTTTTCCTGTTTATAAGGAGAAGTTCCAAGCTGGTGTAATATTAAATGTTCCACCTGAAGAGCTGACCGAGGCTGCCTTCGCACGAGCACGAGCTCGCGTACGTGCGTGTGCGTGTTCGCATGGCGCATTAGACGCAGGTCACAATAGGCGCTTTATGGCGCACTTGGCACTTCGCACGTGCACATCATCGCGAGGAGCTGGAGGAGCCTTAAGACTTTTGCCAGATTCTGGGAAAGCTACGAGCTGCGTGTGAGGTAGCTCGCGAAGAGATACGAGCTGGCCCAACGATGAAGGGCCACCAGCGTGCATCCAGAAACTGGAATGTCCTGGAGGCTTCCAGATTACCACCGTAGAGGCACGAGGAGTGCCTGGAAGGCCTGTGGCCGAAGAGACACTAGCAGGCATCTAGGAGCCCTAAGGAGACACCTACGGGCATCCAGAAAACCGATGGCCGAAAGGGTGCCTCAGCTCCCAGAAATGTGAGAGCATGGTGCCCCCTCGGAAGTGTCTGGCAGCCTTTCGGATTCCAGCCATCCATGCCTATAAATAGGCCCTTCCCTCCTCATTTGCAAATCATCCCTACAACTCATTGCATAAGCATTTATTAGCAATAGTTGTTCTTCTCTCCCTCTCTCTCAAGAAAGTTCTGAATATCCAAGGTTCGCCTGAAGCTTAGAGGGTCGTTGTACTACGAACTCGAAAGCAGCCTAGTCGTTGTATCTTGGGGACGATTGCCGCAGCCCGTATGCACTAAATACGGGGCAATCTTGTCTTGTGGAGAAAGAGTCCAACTCTTGCCTTGACTATTAAAGATCCTAATCAAGTACATCACCTCCGCAAACAACAATTTTGTGTTGATTTGGAAAAAATGAGTGCGTGATCGGATTTTTTTAATAAAAATTTTTAGGGTTGGGTTGGGAAAATTCTGGTCTAACCAGGTAGTCTGAGTAAAAAATTTGACGAACATATCCGGTCTGACCGAATTTCATCCGGTTAGTAAGGTGGGTGTCCTTACCACCAAAATTACTAGCCGAAATGCTTAATTCGCAGTCCGATCGGTCGTACCATGTCTTTTAAAACCCTGATCGTGAGTAGCATGATAATAGGTATTGGGGTACTCCGGTTGGATTGAGGGTAATGGTAGATCATTCCTTGGATGTCTGTTCTGCAACCATGCTTTTTACGTAATTTTTTTGCATTTTTGTACTTTTTTTTTTGGTAAATTATTCCTTGTTCCTGGTGTTTGGTCATTCTTCCTCTGGGGTCCCTGGATTTCCAAAAATGATTTTACCATCTCTCATTTTTTGTTTGAGAAACTCTCAAGCAAGGTTGTTAGGAGCGGGAACACGATCTTACGCTTTATCATGGTTCCTCCGAGTTGGAGGTAAGTCAAAATTGGAATTTTTGTCTGAGCACTGTAATCGTAGATGAAAAGCGTGGGAGTGTAGGATCTGTGAAGGACAAGGGGTTTTAGATTTTTTGGTAGAATTAAGGGGGTTTTAAATGTTTCATTTTTTGTTTGAGAAACTCTGAGGCAAGGTTGTTAGGAGCAGGAAGAAGATCGTGGTTATCATGGTTCCTCCGAGTTGGAGGTAAGTCAAAATTGGAATTTTTGTCGGAGCGCTGTAATCGTAGATGAAAAGCGTGGGAGCGTAGGATCTGTGAAGGACAAGGAGTTTTAGAATTTTTGGTAGAATTAAGGGAGACCGGATTGAGTGGGGACTAAAAAATTTTTGTCCACATGTGGGGACTACATTTTGGACTGTCAGATTTGATTATCTTTAAATCTAATACTCAATAACCTACCAGGTGATATTAGTTTGCATGTGAAGTGATAGTCGTTTGCATGTGTTATGATATTGGTTTGCAAGAGGCTGGTTTACATATGAAGTGATATTGGTTTGCATGTGAAGTGATATTGGTTTGAGTTAATCCCCATAGATGGGGACTAGTCCAGTCCCCACCAAATCTGCCCCCGAATTAAGGGAGTTTTAAATCTGATCGAGAAATTGTTGGTATTACTGTATAGACCAAAATACCAAAATTTACTATACTTCATTTAATATTTTTTTATAATATTTGTTATTCGGGTCACTATTGATCGACTAATCTTAGATCTTATGATAAAAATGCTCTAACAAATATAAACATTATTGTATTCTAATGCTTAGAATAACACGATTGGTAATTGTTGAGCCCAAAAATTTTAGAATAATTAAATTATATTAATATCTCTGAAATTAATAGTTTTAGAGTTATTTAAATTCATATTTTGATCCTACCAATTTTTGCCACTTATTTCTTTTACATCAATTTTGATGTTAATATTATTTTCTTTTTTGCTCGTCAAACCACATTATGTAACCTACATATATGTATTGGATTACCATTAGAAAAATGTATTGAACAGAAATTTTTGTGTGTAAATTTATGAAGAAAGTTTATGCTAAGGTTATTAATCTTAATTATTTATGTAATTTTGTATATTTTGTAAGATCTTACGATTCGTGTTACGATTCTACAATCTACATTTTTTTAATGCCCAAACGATCTTTAGTGGAATCCCGATTTTGACAACCTTGCTCTCAGGTCCTTGTCACCTAAATATGCCATTTTTCGACCAACTCTTACTCGAAAAGACTAAAATATCTTTAGCTAAAAAATAAAAAAATCTCACTTTCCTTCTCTACCTTGCCCTTCTTCTACTCCCTTCCATTTCATCTCCTTCCTTCAACTTCAACAAAAAAATAAAACTCAAACCCAAAATTTTTAACATAAAATCAAAATTACTAAGAGAATCGATACTTTAAGAACCCTAATTTTTAAAACTTTAAAAACACTACCGGTTGCTCATACACAACTAGTTGCCATGTTCAAGAGCATCAAGAACGAATCCCAAGCCTTCAAGATTTGTATAAGAAAATTCCCAATTCTTAATGAACCCTAATTCCCAAATTGGGAGGGTGTTCTCCCTAAATCTCTTTTCTGATCTGCCAGAGAATGGCAATATGGCTGCCGACCCGTGTCGCTCACAGAGGCCACTGTTGACGAGCCCTCTCCCCGCTGTGTGCTCGACTGGTTCAATTCCGATTCTGATGAAGAAGAACTCGTAGAAATGGCAAAACAGAGGATTGGTAAATTGTCAGGCGAGGCAGGGGCAAATTATGAATCGAAAGATGGTTGGGAGTGGGTGAGGGGGAGTCCCCAACTCCAACCCGAGCAGCTCCCAAACGACGCCGTTGATATAAGAAACGAGGCGTGCTTGGATTCATCGTGGATAAGGAGGGCAGTTTCGGGAGCGGCCAGTAGTTCTCGTTGGCTTTGCACCATTTTGTAATTTATGGCCGCTTTTCTGTTGTATTGGACTTGATTCTCGGGAGATGTCGTTGTTTCCACCCTTTTTTACATTCTCATTTGCCTTTTCTTCTCTCCTCTCGGAAGAAAATTGGGAGGGTGTTCTCTATCACGATCGTAACTTGGTCCTTAAGTTACGGAATTAGTTGCTAATAATTAGCTAGTTATAGAAGTGTTTATTTCCTCTAAGTGCTTTAAGCACATATCGTGGTAGTAATGGATGTGGTCTTCATGGCGATATTAGTCGAAGTAGTTTGTCTTAGGAGAGTATATATATTGATGTACACCTCTTTTCGTATCTATCCAATGAATATATGAATTGTCATCTCATATCTTCTCCTACTCATTCTCTACTTATCTCATTCTTATTCTCAACTTATCTTCCTCTTCTTCTCTAGTTCTTCTCTGCCCTATCTAATCTTCTTCTTCCTCTCATTCTCTATCAATCTCTCTACTCCTATCCCTCCATTTCACCTTCTATCAGTTTGGGTACGTTACACTTTGTATCAGAGCCAAGGAAATCACGGAAGATCAATTCAAAAAGTTGGAGAACATGATCTTAAACATGTCCAAACGAATCAACGCCCGATTTCAAGCCATCTTGTATCGGATGGATCAATATTTCCAAGAGACCAACTCGAAGTTCCAGGAGACCAATGCCAAAGCTGGGCAGCCGCGGACGGGCATTCATGACCTTGCTTTCGCACGCCAACCTGGTGAGACGTGCGGGGTGCGCAGCGAAAGCATAGAGGATGGTAAGGGAATATTGGGTGCTTAGCCTCGTGCTCCTATAGAGCTGCCTATTGTGGAGTTGGTTACGATTGCCACGATAGATCGTGGATTCATTCCCCAAGATGCGGCTGGACTTTCCGGAGTTCAGCCCATCCCTTGTATCGGCGACTTCAGGAGCAATGGTTGTTCGGCCCTTTTGAAGGAGAAAATTCCACCAACACCTTTCCCTATACCAGTTAAATTGGAGGGGCATGATCAAGAGCCTTGATTGTGGAGTTTGAATGTGTATGATCATGTTGATGGGTTAACCCTTAAGTTTGGTAATGAAGCACATTCATACTTCGGGCTTGAAGAGTACGTAAAGGAAAATAGCGCTCGACCTTTTCTTAGGAGTTCGCATAATGTGCTTGAGGAAGTCTTGCAATCTATCCATGTGATTGGTATTCAGGTTGTTGATTTACTTACACCTTGCCGAAACATGGAAAGAGACGACTTGATGGGGGACCACTTGGCGATGCACTCTCAATTTTTGATCTTCGCGAGTCTGAATTCTTGGGACAAGAATTCTGTCAAGGAAGGCCGAATGTCACGATCGTAACTTGTTCCTTAAGTTACGAGATTAGTTGCTAATAATTAGCTAGTCGTTGAAGTGGTTATTTCTTCTAAGTGCTTTAAGCACATACCGTGATAATGGATGTGGTCTTCATGGTGACATTAGTGGAAGAAGTTTGTCTTAGGAGAGTATATATATTGATGTTCACCTCAGTTCGTATCTATCCAATAAATATATGAATCATCATCTCTTATATTCTCCTACTCGTTCTCTACTTATCTCATTCTTATTCTCAACTTATCTTCCTCTTCTTTTCTGCCTTATCTAATCTTCTTCTTCCTCTCATTCTCTATCAATCTCTCTACTTCTATCCCTTCATTTCACCTTCTATCAGTTTGGGTACGTTACATTCTCCCCAAAATTTCGATACCAAAACCAGTTGAAAAAATTATGTTGAAGGTTAGAGGAATGGAAGATGTATTTTTATTTTTTCAAGTGAGGATTTGCCAGAGAAAATAGCATATTCTAGGAGAAAATGACATATTCCGGTGAGAGAGACCCGAGAGTTTCTAAAACCAAAGACTGGGGAAGGAAAAATCATTTTTGAAAATCCAGGGATCCCAAAGAGAGAATGAACAAATACCAAGGACAAGGAGGTAATTTTTTTTATGCAATATAATTTATCTTTTCAAAAAAATTAAAAATCGCTACCCCACATTCCATATGTATAGGAGTCTGAATACGATGTATTAAAAAAAAGAAATATCATCCCTTGTATAGACACTTTAAAATGCAAGAGCTAAAGAGGTGCCCTCTATCCTTAGAAAACATATTGTTTTCTGAAAAAACATATATCATCAATTTTTCGCCCAATTTATTGAGATTTTCTTAAACCCATTAATTTTCCAATACATATTTCATTAACACGATGGCAATTGTAATATTTTAAACACGAAACAAAATAAATTGGTAAAACAAAAAATCGAGTACAAAAAAAGTAAGCAACGTAAATCATCCTACGATAAAAAAATGACAAGATTATATATCATAAATACTCATTCTAAGTAGATTAATGGGGACTGGGATGTGGTTTTTCCGGTGGAACTTGATACTTTGCTGTATACGGATTTTGTTACGTTACTGATTTGATGAGAAGAATTTGTAGGGAAGGAGAGATTAGAGTGAGAGAGATGGAGAAGAATGAGATAAGTAGGTGATTGTAATATTTCTGGATGATCCCATTATTCCAAGTGATTACAAATTTATAGTGCTACTGGGAGAAGAATATCCCACAATCCCGCTACTGCCTAGCGGCTTCCAAGATACCAGGAGCCAATTATTTTAATTCAAAAGCATAACAACTTGATAGTGCAAATAACAAACTAGATAATGAGAATAGCTAATGATGATGTGGCAATTATTCAAATGGGTACGTGACATCCGATCCCCGTCGTAAAAATTTTTGACCTCAAGAATTCAGAGTGGCCACCATTACTCCGGATTGTAGCCCTGTTCGACTTCTCTAGGAGGTCTACCCAAATCCCTAACTGTCTCTTCCATTAGATTAATCCCGCTAACTTGTCTTCTGTTACAAAAATGCCCTTTGAACCATTGTTCTCCACACCGACAACATGGATTCTCCTTCTTGTCTGAATTGTTCTCCCGAACGTAGGAATTAAACTTCGATCCATCAGGTGGTGGAATTGTCAAAGTTGCTGGTCGCATAAGGTTGTCTTTGCTTGCTGATTTGATAGCCCGCCAATAAAACTATACACATAATACCTGTCCGAGAGAGTAGGATTCTCTCGAATCATCATGCCCTTGAGTTCCTCGAATTTGCGCACATAGTCATTGACGCTTTCGGATTGCTTGAGGTGGTTGAACTCTTCGACGACGGTAGCGGAGCTTCGAGATCCAAATCGTTGGCATATGTTGTCAACGAATTGAGTCCACGTAGCATTGCGGTTCTGTAGGGACCAGCAATCGACCCAAACCTCGCCTTCTTCATCCAAATGCAAGCTCGCTAATTTGACCCTTCGAGCATCCGCTACTTCGTTGATTTCGAAGTAATTTTCACACTTGTGAATCCAATGTCTTGGATTGGCTGGGCAGAATTCGGGGAAGTTCAGCCTCATCTTCGGATAGCCCTCTCTGCTAGGTCAATGGACTATTGGAATCGCATTGGCTCCCGTAGCGGGTGTGCCCGTCACCTCAGATTCAGCTGGCCCAAGAGGAGAAGCCTCAAGGATCCCCTTATCCCTGTTCGCACGCGCTATGCTTGTCTCACCGGAAGGCTGGAAGGCGAGAGCTTGGAGCTCGGCGTGCACTCGTTCAAACTTTGCTGCAAACTTGGCATCGGACTCACGGAAATGGTCTTCCATCCGCTCCCATTGCGCCTCTAACTTGGCATCGGTTTCCTGAGATAACGAGATGATTATCTGCTCGAGTTTCTTGAGATCAGACGAACGTGTCTCTATGCCCGTCATGACTCTTATACCAGGTGTTACGTTACTGATGTGATGAGAAGAATTTGTAGGGAAGGAGAGATTAGAGTGAGAGAGATGGAGAAGAATGAGATAAGTAGGTGATTGTAATATTTCTGGACGATCCCATTATCCCAAGCGATTACAAATTTATAGTGCTACTAGGAGGGGAATATCCTACAATCCCGCTATTGCCTAGTGGCTTCCAAGATACTAGGAGCCAATTATTCTAATTCAAAAGCATAACAATTTGATAGTGCAAATAACAAACTAGATAATGAGAATAGCTAATGATGATGTGGCAGTTATTCAAATGGGTACGTGACAGATTTCCCTACTTAATTCGGGTTGTTTATATATTTTTGGTGTTTTTCCCTAAAAAAAGATAGTAGATTAATGGGATGACCCACTTGTCATGCGTATGTATAGAACAATATAAAAAAATTTCGCCCGACTTTTCCCTCCTCTTTTTCTAAAACCCTTCCTTTTCCCGCACCGTCGCTCCCTCCCTCTCTAACTCCTCTCTCGCGCTCCAGAAAGGTATCGATTCTCTTTTTTCCTTTTCCGTCTCTCAGTTCCCCTTTCCGATCGCGCAAGTCCTCTCCCGCCGGCGAAGCCTACTCCCCAAAGGCCGGTGACTCCCTCGTCGGCGGTTTGAGGCCGCCGTCGAGCTCACCTGCTACCCCGGGCCCGAGCCTCTCCGGTAACTCAAACAAGGCCAAGGAGAATGTAACCGTCACAGTGAGGTTCCGCCCTCTCAGGTAACTAATTTTGGAAAAGGAAAGTCCCGAACACTTTTCAGCATCGCTTCTGCGTTGACTCTTTTAAACCCCATGCGTTGACTTCCTGGGTGACGGGGAGTACACTGTGAGGAACGAAGTATACTTCAATTGCATATGGATTCAGTTAGTTAGTTTGTTAGTTGTTCGACCCTAATTTAGCAGTTTGTTGTTCGACCCTAATTTAGGAGTTTGTTGTTTCTAATAGAGAATAATATAATTCTGTCATTGATGCCTGAGAATGTATGGTGAAACAAACAGCATTAGTATCGATAGAATCTGATGGTTTTGTTCCTTTCGTTTCCGAATTGATAGCAATCGGAGCAGGATAGGTGTATTTATTTTCCAATTAGCAACCCGGAAGACTATCGACTGAAAGTGTTTGTTTATCTTACTTGGATCCAGAGTTGTACTTTCCCTACTTGGTTTCCATATTGATCGTGTCAACAGATACTGCCCCGCGTGGGCAAGCATTGCCTGCTTTGGTGATCCTTGTGGGGAAAGAGAGCTGGATTTGGAAGATGAAAGAGGTTAAGATTTTCGTATCGAAGAGGTCGTTGGTGGTCAGGTGCACTTGAAGTTTTTGAAACTTTTTATATGATGGGCGAAATTAGAGCAGGTGATTAAGCAGGTGTGAGTTGCAATTATCTAGTCAAGAGACTAGGTAGAAAATAGTTGCTTAATTCTAACGATGTTGTTTTAGGGTTTGCATTATCTTTGGAGTGCATTATTGGCCGTGAAGTCAGATGCTATTTCTTTGTCAATGACGTGCATGATTGCCTAATCACTTTTTTGGATTAAATTGGTTGATTCTTGTAGCATTTTGTGATAACCAGTGCTCGAACTCCATCACTAAAACAATCAAATCATGTTATGTTTCTTGTTGTTTGAACGAACTTGGTGCTGCCATGGTGGTGTTCACTGTTTTCGTTCTGAAACATGCCTTCTTCTGCTTGCAGATATACTGTTTGGTCCAGCTACAACCACTCGTAATGTTTATGATGTTTCTGCTCAGCATGTTATCAGTGGTGCCATGCAAGGAATAAAAGGTAATTTCTTCTCATCTTCGAATTCAAACAATATTTTGTAATTTTTGTTCTTGTTACTGATATTTAAAACATGAAAACGATTCTTTTAACTGTGGCCTGTGATCAAAATGCGAGCTGAGGATTGTGATTTTTTTTTTCTTGCCTATAATTTGTGCACTGCAAGTGTCATTATCTCTAAGCGACGAAGGTAGAATCCAAGGCATCCCAGGGACTCAAAATATTTTTTTTGGTTAGAACTTTCAAGAACTCCTGCAATCAAGAAAGCTCGAGTATGGAAAGAATCTAGTACAATTGCCCTCATGTCATCGGTTCACATACCGCTACTTCATAATTGTCAACAGTTTTGGAAATGATCTAGGACAATTTCCCTTGTTTCCTTGGACAAGGTTGGACAGCAGGAAGTTTGCAGAAAATAGAACCCCAAGTATCAACATACCATCGCTTTTTTTGGACAAACATCATGCCAAAACTTGATGCATGAATCAACCCCTATCCCACTCCCTTTGTGGTCGCCGAAATGGATGAGCTGGACTAGTTATAAACAGTTCGCGGCAGAAGCTTCTTTTTCTTTGATCAGTTGATGTGCTCAATTTAACTTATCCTGTCAAGAATAAGCAACATAATCTTTGGTGCATAGCTTAATCTTTATACTGGATTTGTTTGGTATTATGAACTATGCAGGTACAGTGTTTGCATATGGTGTTACTAGTAGTGGGAAAACTCATACCATGCAGCATGTAAGTAAAATAATTGAAAGTCAGTTGTTTTAATGTAGTGGATGTTATACCTTCCTAGCCTCATGCTCATGGGCCTAACTGGTGTTGCTGCTGCTGCTGCATAGCGGGCCTGATACTGTGATGCCCTTTAGACCAGTTACCAGTTAACCGGTTGTAGCTTATAGGCCTCTCACCTCGGGAAGGATAAAAGAAATTGATTTGTAGTGAAATGAATGACTGTGATGCATTTCATGGCTGATGTAGTGTTTATCTTATACTTCATATTCTGTACATATAGGGAGAGCAAAAGTCACCTGGTATTATACCACTGGCAGTGAAGGATGTATTTGGAATCATACAAGTGGTAACCAATTTTTTCTGTATGTGTGATTGCAATCCAAGTAAATTATGTGGCGTAAACCTGACGAAAATGATTCAGACACCTGGACGGGAGTTTCTTCTTCGTGTCTCCTATCTAGAAATATACGACGAGGTCACTTGATCTTATTTGTTGATAGTAGCATCCTCTTTTCCCCTCCACTGAACCATTTGACTATAAATTGCTTCTTCTGGATTGTAGTTCTCAGTATTTTTCAATTGCTCTATTAAAATTTATAGGCACTGGTGACCCTTTCAGCTCCCATCAGTACTTGACTATCTTACATTTATTCCATTTGACTATGATTCCTTCTGCTGTCATTGAGTTTTTAATTGTTGCTTAACTATGTCGCATACCATTCAATTATTCTTTGGCTTTCTATTGTTTGTTAGGGCAGTTAATCTCTGCTTAACAATGGAAACCTAATTATGAGTAGGGTGCTCTATTGTAACAGCTTAAAGAATGGATGTGTTGAAATCATGTCAGATTCTGTGTTAGCTGTATTGTGGTGGCTATGTCAGTTCACCGAATTGTTCTGCAATTCCTTGGAAGTGTCAAGATGACGTGCTGGCATAACAGGGTTCTGGCTTGATTTTCATTCCGTGGTCGCTTCCAGACTTAACGCATGTTTTTTTTCGGGTGATCAACGATTTGCTTGATCCAACAGGGAAAAACCTAAGGATTCGAGAGGAAACTCAGGTGATTGCATCTGTGACAGTTATACTATTTTAAAATTTTACCCCTGTTCTATTTAGCCTATATAGAGCTGCTACATAGGCTTTTGTTTACCAAAAGAACCAGAGATGCCTTTTACTGTTTAAGGTGCCAATTAACTATCAGTGGACAAGTGGAAATCTTTGCCACGTTAGTCTTACAGGATTTTGTTAATCTTCCTTAAATCTTATGTTTTTACCAAATTGTTTGAAGAGATAGAATCCAGTGAGAAGGAAATCACCGTTAAGATAGCCGGGTATTATGTTTCAAGCAAAGCACGAGACTAATAACAACATAAAGTTGAATATGATTCTCTTGGATAGACTTCTTTTTGATGCATAATATCAGTTGTTTATTCTTATTATTTATTTCTCATTTGGGGAGATGGGGATGTCTAAGCTTGGTTCGCACTGGAAGTAATTTGTAGATTATTATTTGGCTACTTCTCTTTGCTCCTACCGATTTTACTCTCTCTCCAAATTAAGGTAGCTAATAACGATTTTAACTGCTGTACTAGCATAGGGGTCGCAACTTTTTCATCTTTGCTTTCCACATGGTTTGATAGTTGTACGATGTTCTTCCTTAAATCAAGAAAATGATATTTAAAGGAAAGTTCTAATGTGCAGTCCTTTATTTTTTGATATCTTGATCCATGGATGAAATGGAGACCTTTAACTTGTAACTAGTAGGTGTAGGCAATGAAGACTTGTTATGCTGCACTTCCCACAGAACACTCAGTTCAAAAGTGTTGAGAATATCTGACACCTTATGGTCTGAAACTTGGTTTACTACATATGGGAAGGGCACTTATGTTGAAGGAATGAAAGATGAAGTTGTTCTATCACCTGCTCATGCTCTGTCCTTGATAGCATCCAGAGAAGGTACGTCTACTTTTTAACTTGAGTGTATCCAAGTTTCCTAAATATCTTCCCGGTTTTTGCACATTCTTTTTGTGTTTCTATGCTTATCTTGGAGATTCCAATCTGAGCTGCTTGTTTTAATGATATTCCAGCTCATTGACACGTGGGATCTAATAAGTTCAATTTTCTTAGCAGTCGAAGCCACACCATATTCACCCTGGTATGTTATTTCTTATGCGAGGAATGTTTTTGTAAGCTTTAGGGATAATGATTGACCAAGTTCTAAGCTTCATGGATAATGTTTGACGTAGAGATTTTGGCGTCGTCTCTGATTCACTCATATTGGCAATTTTTCCAAACAATTATTTTTTATTTTTCATAACTTCATCACTAAAATTTTCGCTTGGTTCCAGACTGTTGAGAGCAGTCCACGTGACGGAAATCAAGATGAAGAAGATGTGACTTTGTCTCAATTAGTAAGCATTGTTATCTGATTGTTGTTTGGTCTTTCTGATTTGCACTTGAATGCGCATGTTAAATTTATTAGGTGGTGCTTTCCTATGCCACATTTGACTAAAATCTTCTGCAGAACTTGATTGATCTTGCAAGGTCTGAAAGTTCTAAAACTGAGACAACGGGCTTGCGAAGGAAAGAAGGTTCGTACATAAATAAAAGTTTACTTACTCTTGGCACTGTAAGATACTACTTACTCTTGGCACTGTAAGATACGACTCTTTTGTCTTTCTAGAGCTTAGCTCTTGTACTTGTTTATATTGTTTTGTTTTGCACTGGCTTATACTAGTCACCATCCTCTAGGTCTTCTTTCTGCATGGGATTTTTTTTTGTGTGGATCTGCGTGGGATGTTGTCAAATGAGGTTTAGGCCATTTCTCGTGAATCCTTTAGTTTCTTATAAAATAAAATTTATCACGTTGATCTCTTATGAGTTATAAAAGACATTTCTCGTGGATCCTTTAGTCTTTTCTAACATTTCTCGTGGCTTAAGCATGTCTATTGAAGTTGGGAATCTTCAGCATTTTTCCCCTGTTTGGAGTTTGAATCTTGACCTCTTGATAAGTTCAGGGCTATCCTTGCAGGTCATATCTAAACTAACAGATGATAAAGCAACTCATGTGCCTTATTGAGATTCAAAACTCACTCGTTTGCTGCAGTCTTCTCTAAGTGGCCATGGGAGGATCTCTGTAAGTTCTTAGTTGTCTACTTGTGGTGTTGTGTATTAGATATTTCCCAATGACTATTAATCATCATGAGCTGCTCCCCCTCCGTGCTGTCATAATTCTAAGTTATGACTGCTTGCTATAGTCTGTGTTGGCTGCATTGCATCTTATGCTAAGTGTGGTCTGAATTCTTGATGTAGCTTAGCTGCACACCGACATCTGTGTCCATCAGTAGTGAGGAAACACACAACACATTGAAGTTTGCACACAGAAGCAAGCATGTAGAAATTAAGGCTTCACAAAACAAGGTAATATGAATTTATTGTTTGTGAAAGCATTGTGAATTTGTCAACCATCGTGTTGAAATTAGTGCTTCTCTACTCTTTTTTGTTAGATTATGGATGAGAAATCCCTCATAAAAAGATATCAGAAAGAGATTTCTTGCTTGAAGACTGAACTTCAGCTACTGAAGCATGGAATGATGGAGAATCCTTGTACAGCTGTCTCTACCCAAGAGGATCTGGTAAATTTGAAGCTTCAGGTACTTTGTGTTCCTTGTCAACTTTTGCACTGAAATATTATACATTACGATCCTTACTATTTCTGCAAGTTTTTGAACTACTATGAGATATTTCCTTGTTCAATATACGACACATTTCCTCTCTTTTGAGATGAAGTGTCAATAAACAAAAGTCTTGTTTGTTCACTTGATAGTTCATTTGTGCGTGGCAGTAAGTGCGACTATATCACCACATTCACACTTGCTGACAGTAATGTGTAGTGTAATTCGAACTAACTTATTGGCTACATGGTAAACTTGAAGAAGCAAAGCGACGTGAAGTAGATCTAGAAAATGAGCTTGCTAATATGTGGGTGCTTGTTTCAAAGATGAGGAAAAGTGGTGTTAATCCTGAATCTATGCCATCTGAAGGGGTTCAGTCTTCCAACTCTACTATACCAGGAAAGTGGAATTTTTTTTCTCCATCCAGTGGACATTCTTCGAGAGTACGCGAAGGTAAGATCTTTGAGCACAACGAGGAATTGACTGCATTCGAAGAGTTGCAAGAAAATTATCAGAAAGAAAGAATAAGATGCAAAGAGCTAGAGAACCTTGTTTGCACATTAAAGATATGCATTCTTCAATCCAGTTTTCTTGTTAGGGTAACTAATCCGTCTTCCACGACTACATTTAATAAACTATCAATGTGCAATTTTGAAGTTCTATGTTTTTGGTTACCTTGTTAGCAAATGTCTTTTCATGAAAGCTCTCATTAGAAGTGTCTGTGCAGTTTCTTTTGTCAGGATCCTGTATGCAGTTTGTATCTTCATCAATTACATACTCGATCTAATTCAGATTGCTTCGCACCATTTTATTTGTGCTCAACACTTATGGTTCTACTAATAAGTGAAGGAATGACATGAAGCTGTTAAATATTCCATTAATTACGTATGGTTTGCGCACCAAGATGCACTTTCACCATCTTCAGAACTGATCTGATGAGATGCTCAGTGGAATTTAGCATTGTTGCAGCAATCACGAAGTCCTCAGGGAACAATTATGAAATAGATAAATGCTCTTTTTCATCTAAGATCTGCCTAATAATGCTATCCAAGCCTTGTTCTAGGGTGACGATGTCGCCCATCTAGACGTCAAATCTCTGGAGGAACTGCAGGATTTTCACGAGGCTATAACCAAAATTTGTCAGGCAAAGGTAATAATCTTCGTATTCTCAAGACTTGGTAATTTCGAAAGATAACGGGTATTGTATTTACAGTGCTCATTAATGGTTGCCATTGACAATCTATGCTCTTTCTGAATGCTTTATGATTGACCATCTGACTCTTGTTTCTATTTTCAGAGGTCAAATCAAGGATCGTAGCATATTAGGTCAACCCAATACGTACAGTCTCAACAGTAAGATGTATTCTGACAAGGGGCATTTGTCCCTCCACTTCCACCAAAAAAGATGTATTCTGACATATAGAGGTTAGTCTTGATATGCCTTCCTGGCCAACAAACTGCGAACTAAGAAACTTGAGATATGAGTTGGGGCTTATGTCATTTTCCGGCCTAATATCTGTGAACTTGAAATGCATGTTGTGGAAGGCTTCAAATGCTATTACTGATACAAACAATTTTAGCCGAGTAGCCGTGATATTCATAGTTTTGTTTCTAAACCTTCTTCGCAAGCATTCATAGTTTTGTTAATTTCCCTTTGAATTTTGCCCAGCAATGGGGGGCTTACAGAATGTTGGTGTGCTGATGGCCCAGCAGCCGCTAGGAGGCTAGCGGAGGGGTGCCCGAAAATGTTGATTTTCTTGGACAAGTTTGCCCCTCCCGACCCAATAATTCTCGTAGGGTTTGTGGCACTATAAATAACCATTGTAAACCTCATTTGTGTGTGTGGAACTCTAGTAAAAGAGTTGAGAGGCTATTGTGAGAGGGAGAGACCCAAAAGTGAGAGTGGGAGCCTAAGTGTGGCTATTTCATTGTAAGAGCAAGTGAAGCTCATTGAGTGTATAGTGAAATCTCTCTTGGCTTGGACGCCCCCGGACTTAGACCTTCGGGTTGAACCGGGTGACCAAATACTTGTGTTCCTCCTTGTGCTTTCTTTGTGTTTGTGGTTTGTGGTTTGTGTTGTTCGTGGCTTGCTCCGGTGTGTTTGTGTGTTGGTTTAGGGCCACGTTTCCCCAACAACTCCATCTAGCTTTCCAACCAGGATTTGGCCCTGTTGTAATGAAGTCAAATTTGATGCTCTAGGTTTAGGGTGATGATTACTTAATAGTTGTGTACCCAAGTAGAGAATCAACTTCTTCCTGTTTCTACTGGGCATTAATTAATGCTATGTCAAGGTTGAGAAACTCTTAAGTTACAATGTGCAAAGAGTAATGGTACATATTGCAAGCGATAAAATGTGTGTACTTTTTATCCAAGTAGAAGAGACTTCACCTTAAAAAAAAGAAGAGACTTGAACTTTAAAAATATAACTTATTTCGTTAAGCAATAGCAGTCGATAATGTCTAGGAATAAGGAAAGTCTCATAATTGCATAATAATATCTGTCCTAATAAGTATTACATATTATATCTTGGCATTAGAACGGACGCTTAACATAATTGGTCCACGTGTGGGATATTAGTAACGGCATTGCTCATCCTTCCATCCGATCATCCCACGGTCGTTGTCGTAGACGACCAATTTATCTAACATTGAGATATCTGCAAATTAAGATTTAAAAAGATAATATCACAAAAAGAGATCGGGATTTAATTAATTATATACAAGAATAGAAGGTTCCAACATCAATACCTCCAATGATGTTCATGTCCCCCAGTCCTGCCTGGCCGCCGTCCAAGAACCCCAAGCACACATCCTTAGATTTCTATGAGAGAAGAATTCATCAAATTAACGGTATTAATTTTATTTCGGCGCAAAATTTATGTATCACAAAATTACGCAAAAGGGTTCGTATAAATATGCTTACACTTATAAAGAGATAATTAGCGGGTGGCAATAAGAGCCGATCTTGTCCAAAAAACAGCTCAAATGGTCTGAAATAGTTGTTGATACGTCCATCCCTATAATTGGTACTAGAAAGTCAATGTTTTGTCCACCGCCATCAATTAATCCAATTTCTATGTAGCTTGCATATGTATAATTGGAATATGTGATCGTTGCTATAATTGGTACTAGTAAATACGCACCCATGATGCGAGTGCTGTTCTATTTCAAACTCCGCAAAACATATCGTTGAATAATTTTTTTTAAGCTGTACAAAAATATAAAAGAACGGGTCGGGGGTTTCGGGAGTTGGGGTCTGTGTGGGGGGTGGGGGTGTCCGATGTACGGAGGTCTGGCAGTCCAACGGTCCGGTGGTGCGGGGGTCCGGTGGTCTGGGGTCCGGTGTTCGAGAGTCCTGCGGTCAGGGGTCCGAGGTAGGGGGTCTGTGGTTCGGGGTCCGGCAGTCCGGTGGTCTAGGGGTCTGGAAGTTTGGTTGGCTGGGGGTCCGATGTCCGGGGGTCTCGGTTGTCTTGGTGGTCCGTGGTCTGGGATCTGGCAGTTCGGTGGTCCACGGTCTGGTGTTCGGGGTCCATGGTCAGGGGTTCGTAGTCTGGTGGATCGGGGATCCTTGCCTTTTCTTAGTTTTCTTGCCTTTTCTTTCTTTTTCTTGTCTTTTCATGCATTTTCCTTACTTTTCTTGCCTTTTCTTACCTTTTCATTACTTTTCCTTGACTTATCTTCCCTTTTTTGGCCTTTTCTTGCCTTTGCCTGGCCTTTTCTTGCCTTATCTTTTCTTTTCATTCCTTTTTTTGCCTTTTCTTATCTTTTCTTCCCTTTTCTTACCTTTTCTTGCCTTTTCTTTCCTTTCCTTGCCTTTTCATTCCTTTCCCTTGCCTTTTCTTGCCTTATCTTTTCTTTTCATTCATTTTCTTACCTTTTCTTATCTTTTCTTGCATTATCTTGCCTTTTCATGCCTATTCCTTGCCTTTTCTTGCCTTTGCCTTAACTTTTCTTTCCTTTTCTTAACTTATCTTGAATTATCTTGCCTTTTCTTACCATATCTTGCCTTATCTTTACTTTTCCTTCATTTTCTTTTCTTTTCTTGCCTTATCTTTCCTTTTTTTTCCTTTTCTTGCCTTTTCCTTGCCTTTTCTTGCCTTTTCTTGCCTTATATTTCCTTTTCTTTCTATTTCTTTCCTTTTCTTGCCTTTTTTTGCCTTTTTCTACCTTTTCTTGCCTTTTCTTGCCTTTTCTTTCCTTTTCTTTCCTTTTCTTGCCTCATCTTTCCTTTTGTTTCCTTTTCTTACCTTTTCATTCCTTTTCCTTGCCTTTTCTTGCCTTATCTTTCCTTTTCTTGCATTTTGATTCCTTTTCTTTTCTTTTCTTGCCTTTTCTTTCCTTTTCTTACCATTTCCTTTCCTTTTCTTGCCTTATCTTTCATTTTCTTTCCTTTTCTAGCCGTTTCTTGCCATATCTTGCTTTTTCTTACCTTTTCTTGCAATTTCCTGCCTTGTCATGCCATCTCCATGCCTTTTCTTTCATTATCTTGCCTTTTCTTGCCTTTTTCTTGCCTTTTCTTTCCTTTTCTTGCCTTTTTTTACTTTTTTTTTTCCTTTTCCTGCCTTTTCTTATCTTTTCATTCCTTTTTTTGCCTTTTCTTATCTTTTCTTGCCGTTTCTTACCTTTTCTTGCCTTTTCTTTCCTTGCCTTTTCTTGCCTTTTCAATCCTTTTCCATGCCTTTTCTTCCCTTTTCTTGCCTTATCTTTTCTTTTCATTCCTTTTCTTATCTTTTCATATCTTTTCTTATCTTTTCTTTCCTTTTCTTGCCTTTTCTTGCCTGTTCCTTGCCTTTTCATGCCTTTTCCTTGAGTTTTCTTTCCTTTTCTTTCCTTATCTTGCCTTATCTTGCCTTATCTTGCCTTTTCTTGCCATATCTTGCCTTATCTTTTCTTTTCTTCCCTTTTCTCGCCTTTTCATATATTTTCTTGCTTTTTCTTGCCTTTTCATGCCTTTTCATGCCTTTTCTTTCCTTTTCCTTTCTTATCTTTCCATTTCTTTGCCTTTTCTTGCCTTTTCTTTCCTTTTCTTTCCATTTCTTACATTTTCTTGCCTTATCTTGCCTTTTCTTGCCTTTTCATGCCTTTTCTTTCCTTTTTTTGCCTTATCTTTCCTTTTTTTACCTTTTCCTTTCCTTTTCTTGCCTTGTCTTTCCTTTTCTTGCCTTTTCTTGCCTTTTCTTACCTTTTCTTGTCTTTTCTTTCATTTTCTTGTCTTTTCATGCCTTTTCCTTTCTTTTCTTGCCTTTTCTTACCTTTTCATTACTTTTCCTTGACTTATCTTACCTTTTTTTGCCTTTTCTTGCCTTTGCCTGGCCTTTTCTTGCCTTATCTTTTCTTTTCTTGCCATATCTCGCCTTATCTTTCCTTTTCTTGCCTTTTCTTTCCTTTTGTTTCCTTATCTTTCCTTTTCCTTGCCTTTTCTTGCCTTATCTTGCCTTATCTTGCCTTATCTTTCCTTTTCTTTCCATTTCTTTCATTTTCTTGCCTTTTCTTGCCTTTTCTTTCCTTTTCATGCCTTTCTTTCCTTTTCTTTCCTTTTCATGCCTTTTCCTTGCTTTTCTTGCCTTTTCTTGCCTTTTCTAACCTTTTCATTACTTTTCATTGACTTATCTTGCCTTTTTTTCCTTATCTTGCCTTTTCCTGGCCTTTTCATGCCTTATCTTTTCTTTTCATTCTTTTTCGTGCCTTTTCTTATCTTTTCTTGCCGTTTGGTACCTTTTCTTGACTTTTCTTTCCTTTCCTTTCCCTTGCCTTTTCTGGCCTTATCTTTTCTTTTCATTCCTTTTCTTGCCTTGCCTTTTCTTATCTATTCTTGTCTTTTCTTATATTTTCTTGCCTTTTCTTGCATTTTCATGCGTGTTCCTTGCCTTTTCCTTGACTTTTCTTTCCTTTTCTTACCTTGTCTTGCCTTTTCTTGCCTTATCTTGCCTTTTCTTGCCATATCTTGTCTTATCATTCCTTTTCTTTCCTTTTCTTGCCTTTTCTTTCCTTTTCTTGCCTTATCTTTTATTTTGATTCCTTTTCTTGCCTTTTCTTATCTTTTCTTGCCTTCTCTTACCTTTTCTTGCCTTTTCTTACCTTTTCTTGCCTTTTCTTTCCTTTTCTTGCCTTTTCATGCCTTTTCCTTGCCATTTCTTGCCTTATCTTTCCTTTGAAATTCCTTTCCTCTTCTTACCTTATCTTACCTTTTCTTTCCTTATCTTTCCTTTTCTTGCCTTTCCTTGCCTTAACTTGCCTTATCTAGTCTTATCTTGCCTTTTCTGGTCTTTTCATGCATTTTGTTGCCTTATCTTGCCCTTTCTTGCCCTTTCTTTAGTTTTCCTGCCTTTTCTTGCTTTATCTTGCTTGCATTGTCTTACCTTATCTTGCCTTTTCCTTCCTTTTCTTGCCTTTCCTTTCCTTTTTTTGCCTTCTCATGCCTTTTGCTTCCATTTTCTTGCCTTTTCTTTCCTTATCTTGCATTTTCTTGCCTTTTCCTTGCCTTCTCTTTCCTTTACTTGCCTTATCTTGCCTTTTCTTGCCTCATCTTTCCTTTTTTTCCTTTTCTTGCCTTTCCTTCCTTTTTCTTCCCTTATCTTACCTTATCTTGCCTTATTTTGCCTTTTCCTTGACTTTTCTTTCCATTTCTTGCCTTATCTTACCCTATCTTGCCATTTCTTGCATTTTCATTCCTTTTCCTTGCTTTTTCTTGCATTTTGATTCCTTTTCCTTGCCTTTTCTTGCCTTTTCTTTCCTTTTCTTTCCTTTTCTTACCTTTTCTTGCCATTTCCTTGCCTTTTCTTGTCTTATCTTTCCTTTTCTAGCCGTATCTTGCCTTATCTTGCCTTTTCTTACCTTTTCTTGCCATTTCCTTGCCTTGTCATGCCTTTTCTATGCCTTTTCATTACTTATCTTGCCTTTTCTTGCCTTTTCTTTCCTTTTTTTGGCTTTTCATGCCTATTCTTGCCTTATATTTCCTTTTCTTGCCTTTTCATGCCTTTTCCATGCCTTTTCTTTCCTTTTCTTGCATTTTATTTCCTTTTCCTTGCATTATCTTGCATTTTTTTGCCATATCTTGCCTTATCTTTCCTTTTCTTTCCTTTTCTTACCTTTTCTTGCCTTATCTTGCCTTTTCTTGCCTGTTTCTTGCCTTTTCATGCCTTTTCTTTCCTTTTTTTGCCTTATCTTTCCTTTTTTTCCTTTTCTTTCCTTTTCCTTGCCTTTTCTTGCCTTTTCTTGCCTTATCTTTCCTTTTCTTTCCATTTCTTTCCTTTTCTTGCCTTATCTTTCCTTTTCTTGCCTTTTCTTACCTTTTCTTGCCTTTTCCTTGCTTTTCTTGCTTTTCTTGCCTTTCTTGCCTTTTCTTGCCATTTCTTTCCATTTCTTTCCTTTTCTTGCCTTTTCTTGCATTTTCTTGCCTTTTCTTTCCTTTTCGTGTCTATTCATAATTTTTCCTTGCTTTTCTTGCCTTTTCTTGCCATTTCTTACATTTTCATTACTTTTCCTTGACTTTTCTAGCCTTTTTTTGCATTTTCCTGGACTTTTCTTGCCTTATCTTTTCTTTTCATTCCTTTTCTTGCCTTTTCTTATCTTTTCTTGCCTTTTCTTGCCTTTTCTTTCCTTTCCTTGCCTTTTCTTGCCTTTTCATTCCTTTTCCTTGCCTTTTCTTGCCTTATCTTTTCTTTTCATTCCTTTTCTTGCCTTTTCTTATCTTTTCTTTTCTTATCTTTTCTTGCCTTTTCTTTCCTTTTCATGCCTGTTCCTTGCCTTTTCATGCCTTTTCCTTGAGTTTTCTTTCCTTTTCTTACCTTATCTTGCCTTAGCTTGCCTTTTCTTGCCTTATCTTGCCTTTTCTTGCCATAAATTGCCTTATCTTTCCTTTTCTTGCCTTTTCTTGCCCTTTCTTTCCTTTCCTTGCCTTTTCTTGCCTTTTCATTCCTTTTCCTTGCCTTTTCTTGCCTTATCTTTTCTTTTCATTCCTTTTCTTGCCTTTTCTTATCTTTTCTTTTCTTATCTTTTCTTGCCTTTTCTTTCCTTTTCATGCCTGTTCCTTGCCTTTTCATGCCTTTTCCTTGAGTTTTCTTTCCTTTTCTTACCTTATCTTGCCTTAGCTTGCCTTTTCTTGCCTTATCTTGCCTTTTCTTGTCATAACTTGCCTTATCTTTCCTTTTCTTGCCTTTTCTTGCCTTTTCTTATATTTTTTGCCTTTTCATGGCTTTTCTACGCCTTTTCATGTCTTTTTTTTCCTTTTCCTTGCTTATCTTTCCTTTTCCTTGCCTTTTCTTGCCTTAACTTGCCTTTTCTTGCCATATCTCGCCTTTTCTTTCCTTTTCTTGCCTTATCTTGCCTTTTTTTGCCTTTTCATGCCTTTTCTTTTCTTTTTTTCCTTATCTTTCCTTTTTTTGCCTTTTCTTGCCTTTTCCTTGCCTTTTCTTGCCTTTTCTTGCATTATCTTTCCTTTTCTTGCCTTTTCTTGCCTATTCTTGCATTTTCTTACCTTTTCTTGCCTTTTCTTACCTTTTCCTACCTTTTCCTTGCTTTTCTTGCCTTTCCTTACCTTTTAATTACTTTTCCTTGACTTATCTTGCCATTTTCTGCCTTTTCTTGCCTTTTCCTGGCCTTTTCTTGCCTTATCTTTTCTTTTCATTCCTTTTCTTGCCTTTTCTTATCTTTTCTTGCCGTTTCTTACCTTTTCTTGCCTTTTCTTTCCTTTCCTTGCCTTTTCATTCCTTTCCCTTGCCTTTTCTTGCCTTTTCTTACCTTATCTTTTCTTTTCATTCCTTTTCTTACCTTTTCTTGTCTTTTCTTATCTTTTCTTGCATGTTCCTTGCCTTTTCTCCCTTTTTATGCCTTTTGCTTGACTTTTCTTGCCTTTTCTTACCTTATCTTGCCTTTTCTTGCCTTATCTTGCCTTTTCTTGCCATATATTGCCTTATCTTTTCTTTTCCTTCCTTTTCTTTCCTTTTCTTGCCTTATCTTGCATTTTCTTGCCATATCTTGCTTTCTCTTTCCTTATCTTTTCTTTTCTTGCCTTTTCTTGCCTTATCTTTCCTTTTCTTACCTTTTCTTGCCTTTTTTTTCATTTTTTTGCCTTTTCATGCCTTTTCTTTCCTTTTCTTGCCTTATCTTTCCCTTTTTACCTTTTCTTGCCTTTTCCTTGCCTTTTCTTGCCTTATCTTGCCTTTTCTTGCTTTATCTTTCTTTTTCTTTCCATTTCTTTCCTTTCTTGCCTTTTCTTACCTTTTATTGCCTTTTCTTGGCTTTTCTTTCCTTTCCTTCCCTTTTCATGCCTTTTCCATGCTTTTTTTTGCCTTATCTTGCCTTTTCATTCCTTTTCCTTAACTTTTCTTGCCTTTTCTTTCCTTTTCTTGACTTTTCCTTGCCTTATCTTTTCTTTTCATTCCTTTTCTTGCCTTTTCTTATCTTTTCTTGACTTTTCTTACCTTTTCTTGCCTTTTCTTTCCTTTTCTTGCCTTATCATGCCTTTTCCTTGCCATTTCTTGCCTTATCTTTCCTTTTCCTTGACATTTCTTTCCTCTGCACAGACAATGACAAGTCCACTGCATTTTGGACTGACCCGCGATAGATATCTCTTGTCCTGGATATGAGCATTGTGCTGGTGCATCAGAAGCCACAACGTCCATCTCGAGGTGCACCACTGAGATAGGAATCACTGCTGCTTGATGTTCAAGGCTTGGAATGGGAAGCATTTGAGTCTGATTCCTCTCAGGGAGCAGATTATTGCCAGCAGCTCTCTGTCTTCTTAGCTGATAGTTCCTGCGTCGTCTTGCGAGATGCTTCTCCCTCTCTTCAGCTATCATAGACTGCCTCCTTTCCCTGTCCCTTATCCGCCGTCTCTCCCTCTTTTGCTCCTTCTGTATGAGGTTCATCGATCTGCTAAGTGTGAAGCAGGTGAGGATCGTTGCTCCTATAAGGATCCTCAACTTATTGAGTCTATTAGAGGTGTGAGTGGTCGATCCACCTAGGGGAAGTGCAAATCGGGGTTTCTGCAGTTGGTATGTTAAGTTGATGCTGGACTCTACGTTAGTTGAGAAACCTAACCGAGGAAAGATACGAGAGATGTGAAAATAGACTAGGCTTGACACAGACTCTTGAATAGTGGATAGACTCAAGAAGACCGGAGGTACTCGGACTCTTGGAGTTGTAAGCGGACGCGGGTTCGAGAAGGCATGAAGACATTGAAGATGGAAGAACTTCTGGAGACCGAAAGAGTCTGAATCGGATTATGATAGGTAGTAAAAGGATAGGTTTGAGGTCATCAAGTCTTACTAAAACATGGCTTAGGGTAAGAGACTTGGTATGTTCTCATTTTTCTATATAAGCAAGGCCTCGGCGTAGGTTAGGGACATCCAAAAATCACAGACACACAAAACTCTCAAGCTTTGCTTTTGTTATCCTTTCGGTTGCATTTCTTTCAATAAAGAGATGTTTCTGCTATCTTTTTTCTTCCCCGCGTTAAACCGATCTTGGAATGATCACTCCAAACCGTCTCTAAGTTCGTTCGACGTTCTTCCAAATTTTTCCCGCAACACTACTGAATCATTGTTTTATCTTACTTATCGAAACATCATTGTTTTATCTTAATAATATTTCTTAATTCGAATATTGAAAACGTACATATACTAAAATTTGATTTAAAAAATATTAATGTGATTTGAATATGAATTACTCAATATATTAAAAGGAGTTCAATCCGAAGATATAGTTCAACCGCCGAACATAATGCATTCTGCGCAAAGTTTCCGGTTATGGAATGCTTCCATCTTCTCAAACTACGAGAAAAAATTGTTTACAGTGTCCTTTTACGAATATAATTAATGTTACACGACTTACAATTAGCATTCACTAAAAATATAATATCTTCTTAGCAACAGGTTTTCCAATAATGTTTTCACATTAATTACTTTTTACTCGGTACTTTTTCAGCGATTCAATATATTAGGGTAACCTTTTATATTTAAGATTTTCATTTTCATTTCGGAAACTCTTTCTAGCTAATAAAAATATCTGTTCTTTTCTAATCAAAACTATTGATGTTTGTATATTTTATAAATTGGCTAATTCTCATCTGAGTCGAAAGAGTTGACGTCGTGGTGATATTATATATGAAAAAAGGTTAAAATTTACATTTAAATACTTGTGGTACTTTATAATTTGTTATATTATACTACTTCTCTCAATATATTATTTTTTTAATGGAAAAAAGGAAAATATCACCTTCTACTTGTCTTTTTTTTATGTGTACGTTCTACTTGTCCCTAAAGTATAAATACCACACTATACCAAATTTGTGACAATAAACATCCTATCAATGTTTAAAAAATCATGGTCCGACCGGCGATTGGACCGATCGGACTACTGATCGGAACAAATCCCGGGCTGATTTTTAGATAAAAACCAGAGAGAGATTCGACTGCTCAGAAATTGGTCGGACTGTCCGGTCGAACATCTCTAGTTGAACCGGTTCAACTGGGATAAGAAAACAAGCTGACCAAAAAAATAAGAAAACTGAAAGAGAAAAAAACCCTAGACATCGAACAACCCAAAGTAAGAAAAAGACAAAACGGCCCAAAAGAACGAAAAAAAAGAAAACTATACAAAAGGCAAAAGTCAACTTTTTAAACCTTAATCTCCTTGAAGTATGAAGACGCGAACGAACGGAACGATTTGTTATTGTTAGTTTAAAGTTTTTGAATTTAATCTTTTAGATTTGTTAAATTATTTTTTGAATACTTTGTTCGAATAAATTATATATTAAGGTTGGTGAATATTTGAACTTATTTGACATTTTATCTTACACATTGAAATTATTTTACCTTATTTAAATAATTACTAGTACAAATAAGTACCGGTCCGACCAGCAGTTCGACCGGGTAAATCGAGTGAACCAGAAAACGAAGATTTTCGATTCGCCTTCCGGTTATTTTTTAAAACATTGCATCCTATACCTTTATTGGGGTGGGCTTCTGGGCTGGAGAAGTCTTATTTGGGTCGGGAAGCGTCAATGTCTCGGGGGTCAATTGGGTTGGAAGGATGAACATGGATGGATGGTGATGGGAAAGATTTAGGACTAGGAATTAATAGATATCTAGTTGCATTATCTTTCCGGGCTAATTGCACAAGTAATTTTCAAAGTTTCGGGGGGATATATATGGTAAAAGAAGCTGCTAACCAATGGTTAAACAACAGCTTTCTCTAATATCCTGGGATAATATTGCTCTCCCAATTGATAAGGGTGGTATTGGTATGATCAGACTTGATATTCGAAATGAGGCTCTCCTTCTCCCAATTGAGAAGGGTGTGGTTCGAGGAACCACTAGCACTCTGGGCTCAGATAGTCAAAGGAATTCATGGCTCATCCAACTTCTCCTTTCACCTCTCTAGGATTCCTTTCAGTAATGATTTTCGGGGCATCTATTGTAAACATTGCAGCTTCAGACTCCGCATCTGCTAGGATATTTCGGACGGGCTGTTCCATTTCAATTCGGGATGGTATGGACACATTCTTCTGGCATGACATGATATATGGGTTTCGGGAAAGCCCTCTCAAACAACTATTTCCAAGATTGTTCTATATTTCAAAACAGGTCGATGAGGTTATTGGTAAATGTGGGACGTGGATTAACGACTCATGTGCTGCTACGGGGAACGAAATGATCGAATCTTTGGGTGGGTCCTGTTGGAAATAGATTTGAGATTAAAGACAAAAGTGTTTTGAAGGTTTCATAAATTTGCTCTCTAACACTCTACTGAAAGAAAAGCAAATTTTATTACAGACAACTTTGATTACAAGGCTCACTTTTCTCTTTTGATCACCTTACCACTCTCACCTCTTCATTTGCTAGCCCATTTCCCCTATTTATAGGGAGTGTCCACCAACTAGGAAATCTCTAGATTTTCCTAGAGAATTATATTTTACAACCTATCTAATATCCTGGATCTTTAGAAAATTCTCTAGTTTATAAGATTTAGTACAATCATGAAATCTTTTGATACACTAGAGTACTCTAGACAACTCTACAACTAACTAGATGTCCAGATAATTGTAGACTATTATAAATACAAATCAAGTTTAACTTTCAACATCCTCCTTTAAACTTGATTTGCCGATAACTCCGAATACTTCTCGCAACTTGATGAAGACTTCATGCTTTAATGGCTTCGTGAATATATCCGCAATTTGGTCTTGAGTCTTCGTGTATTTCAATTGTACCTTATTCTCCGGTATGCATTCTCTGATAAAATGATATCATGTGTCTATGTGCTTGCTGCGGTCATAGAATACTGGATTCTTTGCTAAAGCTATTGCTGACTTGTTGTCCGCATCTATCGTAGTCAGTTCTTCTTGCTCCATTTTTAGTTCCTGATGAGTGTGTAAACGCTCATATTTTGTCATATGTTTCGTGCGTGTTTGATCATGTTTTAGGTTATATTCATCATGTCATGTCAAGTCTTATGATCGTTTTAGTACATTTATGTTCGGGAATGGATTTCTACTCATTGTCATATTTTGTAGGAAAATTGGAGCTCAATGAAGGTCGTCCGCGGGGTAATTTCGAGAGACCGCATTGCAAGAGTCCTAACTTTCTGCTCGAGTATCCAATTGTACCAAATGAGATACCGTTGGAAAGCTTGAAGAAAGATCTACATTTGGTCTTTTATAGTTAAAGCCAAATTCGAAGTGGAAGAGGGTCAAAATTGCAAACTACAAAGATGCAATGAAGCTGATCAACGAAGTTGGCGGGCGCCAGGCCCCCGACGGATTTTTCCGAATTTCTTCTTTCACGGAGACTTGATTTATTTTAGTTATATTCGACTTTTAGCCTCCTGTTTCGGCTCTAGGACTTAAGTTATATTATTTATATTATTACTTGACCAGCAAGACTTCCAATTTAGCTTAAGCTCCTTTAGGTTTTCCTAATTTTTAGTTAGACTTTTGGCTATATATAGCCCTTAGTTTCTTAGGTTTGGGGACGTTTTTTGGGAGACGTTTACTACTGCAATATTGGCATAGCCTTGGAGCTTAATAAAAGTCACGATTCCAATTAACTACGGGAGAAGGATTGGCAAGGCTTGATCATCACGACTAAGCTTTCTCTAACTCTACCTTTATGTTAATTGCTATCATGTTCTTCGTTAATCTTTTGTGCTTTGTTAACATGCTTAGCGAGTAGTTCTCTTGTGAGTGCGATGCCCTAATTATGTGATTACTTATCTATGTTAGCTATGGTTTGATTATCTTTCGTAGTAGTTGTCAATTGATGATCTTAATGCTTAATCTAACTTGATCACTTAGATTATGATGTTTAGTTGATAATAATGGACCGGAAGGCATTAGAATCAACGGAAGAGTCAATTGACATGTCTTAAGGTATTAATGAGGAATCTTGATACTAAGGGATAACCCGATAGGAGTTAACTTCATAATTGAGTTTAGTGAAGTTCTTGGTCTAATTAATGAGCGGAAGCGTTGATTAGTAATCATGAACTACTCTAGCTTAGTTTTATCCTCCTAATGAGCGGAAGCGTTAGGAAGATGCACCAGAACACTCCGGGTACTAGTTAGAACTTCATAAAAACTATAGTCTCGACATAGATGGGTAGTCCATAAGGGTATCGTGCTCGTTTATCTCCATTGATTTACAACTCGTCGTTTATTTGAGTTTCTAATCTAGTTTATTTACTTACGACCTTTCACAACTTTATAAAACTTTAATTTTTCCGCTTCACATAATTACTTGCCTTGATTTTGTGTTCAACCCTCAGTTCTAACAACCTTACTTACCAAAATACTATTTGCTTGTGCGTTTAATTGTGAACAATTTTGCGTACATCAGTTCCTTCAGCAAACTCCTTAACCATATCGCTTGACAGACACACGATGCTACTGCGACGTACTCAGCTTCGCAGGTGGAGAGTGTAACGATTGGTTGCTTATTAGAACTTCAGGTAAAGCCCGTATCTCCAAGAAAAAATACAAATCCAGAAGTACTTTTTCTTTCATCTAGGTCTCTAGCCCAATCGCTATCACTATATTTAACAAGTTTATATTTTTTTGACGACGAGTAAAATAGACTGAAATCAAGCGTACCTTTTATATACCGCAGAACTCTCTTGGCAACCTTCATGCGAGTAGCCGTAGGTGCTTCCATGTAGCGACTAACTAGTCCAACTCCATAAAGAATATATGGCCTTGTACATGTTAAGTACCTTAAGCTTCCAACAAAATTCTTGTAAAGAGTTGGGTTGACCTTCTCACTTCCGTCGATATTTGATAGCTTGATTCCGCATTCCACGGGAGTAAGTGCTGGATTACACTCGTCCATTTTAAATCTCTTAAGAATTTCTCTTGCATATCCTTTTTGAGATATAAATATCGCATTTTCTGTTGTTTAACTTCGAGTCCAAGATAGTACGACATAAGACCAATATCTGTCATCTCGAATTCTCTCGACATCGCTTTCTTAAATTCTTCAAACATTGTTGGATTATTATCGGTAAAGATCAAATCATCTATGTACAGGCAGACGAGCAACATATCTCCTTTTTCATTTACCTTCACATAAAGAGCATGTTCATGTGGGCACTTGCTGAAACTATTTTCTTGGAAGTACTTGTCAATTCTGTTGTACTGCGCCCTCGATGCTTGTCTTAGGCCGTATAAAGCCTTTTTCAACTTCAGGACTTTATCTCCATGTCCTTTGACTTCATACCTCGTTGGCTGCTCGATGTATACTATCTCTCCAAGATGCGCATTTAGAAAGGCAGACTTGACGTCCATTTGATGAACTTTCCATCTATTTTGAGCAGCTAGAGAAATAATTAATCTAATAATTTCAAGAGGAGCAACGAGAGCAAATACTTCAATCATAGTCGATGCCTGCTCTTTGGTTGTAGCCTTTAACAACCAATCTTATTTTATATCTTTAGACTTCTCCTTTGGTATTTTTCTTGGCTTTATACACCCACTTTACTTCAATTGCTTTTTGTCCCTTTGAAAGTGTTGCAACCTCTCAGGTATTATTCTCTTATATAGCCTTAATCTCTTCATCCATCGTCTTTCTCCATCTTTCACTTTCCACAGCTTCTTTGAAAGCTATTGGATCACTATCTGCAAAGAGACAAAAGAGAGATACATTGTCTCTGTAGATATCATCTAAACTCCTTGTCTGTAAGGGCCTTTTGCTCGAGCTTTCATCTGATGATGATGGATTATCATGATGCACTGTTGGTGATTCTTCTTCTTCTAAGATCAGTAGAACATTATAATCTTTTTCTTGAACACCGAAATTCTAGATGCCTTCTTCATCAAACTCCACATCTCTGCTTATGACGACCTTACGATTGTTCAGATCGTACAACTTGTATCCCTTAGACCGAGAGTCATAACCGATGAATATATACTTGCCACTCTTGTCATCAAGTTTTGATCTCATCTGACTCGGCACATGAGCATATGCAATACTTTCGAATACTCGCAAATGTGAGACACCGGGTTTTACTCCACTCCATGCTTCTAGAGGAGTCAAATAAACTGCACAATCAACTGCTTTGGCCCAAAACTCCTTAGGCACTCTCTTGGTCTTCAACATTCTCCGAGCCATGTTGAGAATTATCCTATTTCTTCTTTCGGCAACTCCATTTTGTTGTGGCATATATGGAAATATAAGAGGGTGACATATTCCATTATCTTCTCAGTAGGCCTCAAACTCTTTTGAACTAAATTCACCTCCCTTATCTGATCTCATAGCCATAATTTCAAAGCCACTTTATTTCTCTACAAGGGATTTAAATTTCTTGAAATTGGAGAAAATCTCTCATTTTTGTTTAAAGAAATAAATCCAAGTTTTTTGACTAAAATCATCGATGAATATGAGGAAATAGTTATTTCCACCATGAGAACTTGGCTTTATAGGTCCACAAATATCTGTGTGAACCAACTACAGCGGCTTTGTGGCTCTCGTCAATGTTTCCTTAGGAAAACTTTTTCTAAAGTATTTTCCAAGTAAACATCCTTCACAAAACTGATTTGGGTGGTCAATACTTGGCAAACCTCTAACCATTTTTTGTTTGGACAATAACTTTAATCCTCCAAAATTAAGGTGCCCTATTCTATTTCCCTTATTGCATTCCTCAACTCTACATAGTTTTTGAAAAACTGAAACTTGATCTGTTGCCCTTTTTCAACATTAAATGGTGACCCACCATAATCATATATTGGGTCAAACTTTAGCTTCTTCCTTAACCTCCTAGCCATACATGGTTCAAGTAGCATTCCATCATCTATATCACTATCCCAAATTCTCATGTCATTTAGATCTACATCTAAAAAAATCTGAACTTTGCACATCATTGTTCTCATTACCCTTCTCGTTACCATGCTCATTACCATGCCCTTTACCTTTCTTATCACTATGGTCAGCAGATGAGTATCCACCACTCAAATTCTCAACAGTAAAATACTCAGAATTAGATGGTAGATCAGACGCCCAGTCAGGTACCTCTTCAGACAATTCAGGCTCCTACTCAGGCACCTCCTCAAGCTCATCATCATCCACCTCTTCAGGCACTTCTTGAAGCACTTCCTCGGGCATAACATAAGGCACAATCTCATCCATTTTCTCAGACACAACCTCATCCACTTGCTCTTACACCTCCTCCGACACAACAAAATCTTTACCATCTTCGTGCCAATCGAAAAACTTTAGACCGGCAGTATCATTTTTCTCAGCACCGTCTTCAATCCAACACAAAATCTAAACAATAGTGAGCAAAATAGGTCTTCTATTTTGGACTAACTCCCTGCCCTCCGGGCTGACCACAGAAATGGGGTTTCCACCTATACACGGCTCGATGTGTATCCGAATAATTTTATGGTTTTAGCACTCAAATATCCATAATACATCTGCATAACTACTTACTTCCATACCAGAATCTAGTCTATACTTGCAGAATGAACTACTTATAGAGGATGTTCGGTATACATCTTTGATCAATGTCAAATAAAAATATCGATCAGTGGGTATCTGATCGTAGTACGCTGACTCCTTGTTGAGAATGAACTCGAGAGTGTAGCACCGGTCATTCATCCTCCACAAAAAAGGGATTCTTCACAGCGTTATGATTTCTGGCGAATTAAGGTTTCTCGCAAATCAGAAAGAGGGGAAGGGAGGGGTCGCGACTCGAACATGGAAGAGATGGGTTACTCCGGGAAGGGGTTCTTGATGACTGTCAGAGGGTCGATGGTCGGTCGTGGCAAGAGATTTGATCGTGGCGAATGGGTTGGAATACGGGAATAGAATTTCTGAATAAGGGTAATTTTTGGTTTGGAGGTTTTTTGTTCTAGAAGGATATTTATTTTAATTGAGGGGTATTTTGGTCCTTTTAGGCCCAGTTTTACAGGGGTTATTTTTTGGTACCGAAGTCAGGGACCTGAGAGTTCTATTTTATCAAATTTGGAGGACGAAAAGAGGAGTTTCAAAATAGTGAGGACCTTATTGATGAATTCTTCAAATCCCAGGGACATGAGAGTAATTTTTTCTTCCTTTTTTAATCAACCTCTCATTTTTAGAGTGGAGGCTTTTTTATGAGATGGTATTCGGATTGTGTTTTTTACATTTATAGTTCATGGTAAGAAGCGTACTATTCCTCCATACAAGTCATTTGATGATTTGATATCTTCTTACTAATTAATTAGAGATATGTGGACAATTGTGATTACTTCATATAATCTAGTACAATGAGTACTTAAGTATAGAATCTTATCATTAATAAAAATATATTGTCCAGTACAATGAGTACTTAAGTATAGAATCTTACCATTAATAAAAATATGTTGTCCACCAAATTTAGATTAAATAATTAAACTTCATTTTCTGATAAATTGAGTCACTGTGTTCTTTGTACCAATTGTACTTTTACCAACTTATTTTGTTTCATGTGTGGCAAAAAAAATTAGAAAATTACGGAACTCGTAAAATACCAACAATAACTTTTTTTATACGAAAATACCAACAAAAACCAGTGATAGCTAATTTTCAAAACATAAATTGTTTTCTAGTTATAGAGGGAGGCTCTTAGCTTTTTCATTTCAAAATTGTCTTTTATTAAAGATATAAATTGTAGTACTTCAAACAAAAGGTTATACCAAATGATTTCAAAAATTTCTTAATTAAATGTTTAGTAATTGATATCTCTGACGCAAAAAAGGGAGGTTGAATAATGGTGTTAAGATCCATTTTGCTTTGGTGTTCTGATATATGTTTTTTCAGAAACTAATTTGTTTTCTAAGTGTAGGGGAGCCTCTTTAGTTTTTGTATTTTAAAGTGCTGTAATTTAAAAAATGATTTAACTTTGTGTACTAATTACTAACTAAATACCCACAAAATTCGGATTTCTCTAAACGATTTGAGTCTCTTTTTGTTTTGCAAAAAAAATTTATTGAAAGGTATATGTAATAATAAACGCCATGTTATGTACATCATACTTAGTGTAGTATTTCTTCTGCCATGGTACAAACATGATTCCGACCGCCGGCCTCATCAAAACCCTACCACACCAAAACCAGAGTTTAAAAAAATGTGGTAGAAAAAAATACCTCGATAAAAAAAACTCTATATTAACATTAGAATCGCCAAAATAATACTACTCCGTCAACTACAGCAACGTCTAAAACTAGAGCAAATCAAACGCCTTGCAACAAAAGAACACCAGAATCCAAAAAAAATTTCGCCCAATTCATTGGGATTTTCTGGAACCCATGAATTTTCCAATATATATTTCATTGACACGATGAATTTTGTAATATTTTAAACACGAAACAAAATAAGTCCGTAAAGCACAAAACAACGAGTACAAAAAGATAAGCAACTTAATTTGTCCTACAACAAGCACAATTATTTAATCCAAATTTTTTAAGAATATTTTTTTATAATGACAAGATTTTATACCTTAAATACTCATTTTAGTAGATTAATGGGATTGCCCCACTTGCAAAAAAAAAAAATACCAAATCATCGCAGATTATTCACCTGTAATGACCTAGTAACTCCTTATCACACCGAATCCCTCGCTCTCCCTCTCTATATATATGCACACAAAATCGAGGCAGATTTGGACATAGGGGACCAAGACGAGGAGGAGCCGGCGTTCAAGTGGGATGAGCTCCCCAGGGACGTGTTCGCGTCGATACTGTCACGGCTGAGCTTCTTACGAGGGTGCAATATGTATCTCGGCTGTGGAGGGATGCCTGCTCCGACCCACTCATGTGGCGCCGCGCCAGCATCGGCGAGTTCGAAGACTCCCGCGTGTACCCGTTCCCCAAGGACGATGACGAAAGCCTCCGCCGCGGCATTGAGTTGCATTCTCCGTGGAATGACCTCTTTCGCTGGCTCGACTGCGTGTGCCACCTAGCCGTCGACCGCTCCCTCGGCTCCCTTGAGAGCATCACCATCGAACAATTCGCCACAGACGACCTCCTCCACTACGTCACCGACAGGTCACCCAATCATGCCCTAATTTAAACTTTTTCGGGGTCGGAGATCTCCATTCCCATGCCCTAATATTTCTTCTCGGTTTGTTTTCTTTCGAAATAAATTCACGAGTTTCGACCATCTCCTCTATCTATAATAGATCACGTCGTCTCAAACACCTCCGGCTTGCATTCTGCGACAGAGATCAACTCACCAAAGACGGTACGACATCAGTTTTTTAGAAGTAGGTTTTCAAACCAATATAATCCGGCGAGAAATTGAACCCTAAATTCGTCAATCATGCAGGTATGATTTCAGTTTCAGCCAAAGTTCCATTCTTGGAGTAGCTTGAAATTTTATGCTGCAATATCACGGAAGAAGTTATCGAAGCGTTCGCCCGTAGTTGCCCATTACTCGTGTCGTTCAAGTTCGTGCCGTGGATGTCAGGGGCACGCTTTGCATGTCGTGTTATTGCACATCAGATGCCGCGTTTAGTTCATCTCCAGTTGGGAGGAGATCTGACGAATGATGAACTTCAGGCAATCCTTGACGGCTGCCCTCGCCTCGAGTCGCTCGACTTGTACCACTGTAGCGGCATTGATCTGGACGGCGAGTTAGGTCTCAGTTGCCATGAACGGATCAAGGAATTCCGGCGTCCATATGATCCATCTGATGGCGACGATTATTTGGATTGGTAGAATTTTTGTGTATAACCAATAAAATTACATTATTACTTCTTAAAAAATATTACATTATTAAGACACATAAATTGCCTATTCAAAACTAAACTGGATGGATTCGTTCTACATGGTTTTGGCTTGCTTTGAGTAACCAACCTCTAGTTTGAATCTGAGTTTGGTAACATATACCAACAAAAATAAGCACTTACTCTATGAGAGAGATATTATTAAATACCTTTTAAATAATACAAAACAAAAAAATTGTCTATTCATACTTTTTTTTAAGGGACCGAATTTGGTCCTGAAACGGTGCTGGAGAATTTTTATTGAAGGATACGCGGGGACTATTTTGCAAAAATGCAGAAATACGGGAGGCAAATAAAAAAAGTCCACAGCTATTGAATCGTAACTGGGACGGTCCCGATTTATCCGGGACGAAAAAAAAATAACCATTGAGAGTCGCCCCCTTCCAGCCACTTCGGGAGGACCGCCGGCACCCTCCCCACCGCCGGTGACCATGGCGGGGTCCTGTGCGGCGTGGCGGAGGTTCTCCTCCTTCCCAGGTTGCAGTTTTATCTGGCCCAGCGCCCGCCTGGCGTTCTCTCCCCCCGGTGGTCCTCACCTCTCACGTTAGGTGAGCTTTGATGGCCTCGCCCTGGCGGTTGTGGCTTCTTGTTTTCTGGTCTCCTCTTGGCTTCCTCCGACGTGCTCTTGCAGGATCGATTTGACAGTGTCCGTCTCTTCTGGCAGACTTCCCTTTTGGAAATTTGGTGTATTTCTTTCCTGCATGTGTGTTGGGGTTGTGGGCGACTGTGGGCGGGAGGTGTGGTGGATGTCGGAGGTGGCTCTGGGGTCTGGTCGGCGGGGTGTGGGCGGGAGGCATGGTGGCTGTCGGCTTGGTCCTCGGCTTCTGCAGCGATGGTAGAGTTTCTGTGCGGGCCCCTTCGGGTTTGGGCCTTCTCTCCCTCCAGGCTTCTGCACGGGCCTTACTCAGTGTTTGGGTCTCTCGTGGGCCTCCTCTCCCTTTGGGCTGCTTACTTTGTCGTGGGCTTTGTTGGGTCGGGCCTTCCGTGTTTTTGTTTTTCTGGTGTTGTGCACTTGTGCACTTTTGGTGTAATCTTGGTGTAGTGTCTTGTGATACTTTTGGTGTTGTGCACTCGTGCACTTTTGGTGTAATCTTTTGGTGGGTAATAAACTTTTACTTATTAAAAAAATTAGGTAGACCATTGAATCATAACTAAGTAAACTATTGAATCATAACTAAGTAAACTATTGGATCGTCCAGGACGGTGCTGATTGGATTTGGCCTTCCAGGACCAAATCTGCTCTTTTTTTAGGGGCCTATTCGGACGTTAGGATCTTATCTAGCTTGAAGGGTCTCTTTTATTTTTGGATAAATTACTATTTCATAAGATTTCACTATTCTACTTTAAATAAAAATAGTAAATAGTATTATTATTTTTAGTCTATTTTTTAATATCCATATCACGAAAAATTATTGAATTTTTTTTATATCTATACACTAGAAAATTGGAGAATTGTATAAAGGGAAATAGAAAACTAGTTACTAGATAAAGCCTCCGACACCAGTGGCAGCGCAGGGGTGGTGGTTTCCACGGAATGGCATCTACCGCTTGTAACGCCTCGCCGTCGACCACTCCCTCGGATCACTTGAGAGCCTCACCATCCATGAAGTCACAAGCAACGGCCTAAACTAACATTTTTTTTTTGAAACTAACATGGTTTGATGCTCAAGAAGTGCCTATGCAAGACCAATTTTCTTTTGATTAACATAAGATAAACCAAAGTGTATTTTTTTAAGGTAAATATTACACCTAGTTACAATGTCAACGATTGAACTTTTGATGTTCTTGAAGTTAAGCAACGCTTATGCCGCTAAGTCAAATGTCCGTTAGCGATAAACCAATATTTATGTGCACAAGCTAGACGTTGTGGCGCTTATAGCGGCTGACATGCACATTCATCGTATTATGTACCTTTGGCGTCTTATTTGCAATGACATCCGCCACCTCCACGTTCATCGTATTTGGTCTTACCATCCATACATTTGTTTCTGATGACATTGAATGTCTATATGGAGTACACTTTACGATACAGTCTTTATATTTTATAACTATTAAGGTTTTTTAATATAGCATTTATTTTATATATAATTATTTGAAGTACAATCTTTAATCTCAAAAAATGTAGAAGATGCTACTTCAAATTATTAAAATGATCAAATGAGTTTTGATTTTACCGGTGGTTAAACTGGCAATTTATTTCCTCATCACCTCTCCTAACAAGCCGGTAGATTTGTGCTTTCTACAAAATGGGTTGTCTGTATTAAGACGTTAACGGTGACCCGGCCTGGACCTCCACCCATTGGGCCTCCCTGGCCCAGTGCTCCACTAAAATTATGAGGACAGACCGAACTGGCTTACACGGATTGGATCGGATCCAATATAGAAAATCGAATACATAAAAATCTAATATACGGAAATCTAATACAAGAAAACTTAACCGAGCCTCGACCGACTACCTAAGCCGTATTTTGACTGGACTCAACCACCCGAATCATGTAACTATTTTAGCCCAAACTCTTATCAGTGTCTAAACCCTAATCAACTTTTGGGAGTATATCCGTCTTCGAGCTCATCTGGTCCCTTGAGTCCGTCTCTGTCTGGACTTCTTTAAGAGTCCGAACCAACTAGTCTCTCGGATCCCATCAAATTCTCACCCAAGTTTGTCCTTGACCAGTCGCTTTCATAGGCTTCGACCTTACTTTGGCCTCCTATCAATATGCTTGAAGTGTCAGCCTAAAAATCCGCTCGAAATAAAACAAAATGGGCAAAAAATAATCTGAGGTGGGCTCTCGATGAGGGAACCCGAGGCGGGATGAGTCCATCTTCCCAGGTGGGACGAAATCACCTCACTTGTTGGGACGAGATCCCCAACCTCATCAATTGTTGGGACGAGACTGCCTCCACCAGGCAAGATGAGACCGCCTCCACCAATCGCACCTCTATAAAGCGAGATAAGACTGCCTCCAGCAGACGAGATGAGACCGATCTGGACGAGACCAATCGGGACGACCGATAGCTATCCCATCTGTGGCAGACCGAGAGCAACCCCATCCAATGCATGCTAAGACATATCCCTACTACGGAGCTTCAATATGTATCCAAAGCGTGCTATATGTACATGTGCCCTAATATTTTCGTACCTCAACAACAAAAGACACAATCTCCACCAGTTTTAGATTTTAATTTGAATGTTACCAATTTTGTCTCATTTTCTCTCTAATTAGAAAAGAGGCATAATACGTGGATAAAAATAGTGATGTGAGATTATACTTTGCTAAAATTAATGATGCAATGTAATACACAAGATAGCATAACTAACAAAGACTAACGAGTGTCACTTATTTGTGCACAAATTCAGAAATATATTAAATTAGTAAATCAACTTAAAAAATTAGTCGGGAGATATCCCATTAAGTAAATTATATATACCATGGCGATTATTAATAGGGTTAAAGACACTTAGATACCCTATTTAATGGTGTATAAGTCTGTGCTAATGATGCTTCGTTTCCAACCCTTTTAACTTTGATGGATTCTCATTCTCAATGGAGTGTTGGTTGACGGGGAAAAAAACAGGGACGACCCACGAGAAGTATGAGGGAAGGATAGAGGGTATAATCATCTTTTCAGTAAGTTACTTCATGTTTTCTTTAAAACACAGGGTTTTTTTTTGTATTCTCATAATACAAAGAGTAAAATGTCTATTTCTAATAACACAGGGTACCTAAGTGTCTTTAACCCTTATTAATATATACCTTTCACAAAAAACTTAAAAAATCAGTCACCAATCCCGAAGCTAGAACCCTTTATTATGAAATTCAATTTCGGAATCTTTGCCCTAGACATAAGGCCCGCAGAGTGGCCTCTCAAATAGCTTCCCTTCTTTAAAAAATAGCATCCCTTATGAAACTAAAACACACTCTTTTTTTTTGCTTGGTGATAAAATCACCCTCTCTCACTCTCGTAATATTTTCATACGAATTTTTTAAATATTTTTTATTTATATTTCGAGTATCAACTAAAGAACTTTTGTACTTCACTTGTGCCGATTAATTAAGTAATAAGACCCGTACCTGATGGTATGGGGTCATGGTCAAGGTTTTCAAAAATATCCGGAGATCGATCCGAATTTTGGTCTGACCTTCAGTTCAATCAGACCACCAGTCAGACCAGATATTTTGATATATTTTTTCTTATTTTAAAATAATACATAAACTAATAAGTAGGTTTAAAATTCTATATTCTCGATATGTGGCCCAATATATTTTATCTCACGTATAATTTTCTGTATTGATTTGGTTTATTTTTGTTGGGTTTGAATGCATAATTAATGCATTTGGCCCAAGCTGAAAGACCCGAGCTGAAAAGCCCAAGCTGAGGATGAGAGAACTATTACCACATCGAAAATCGCAAGGGATTTTTTTCTGTTTATAAGGAGAAGCTTCAAGTAGGTGTAATATTAAATGTTCCACCTGAAGAGCTGACCGAGGCTACCTACGAGGATGGTGCGCACGCGCACGTGCGTGTGCGCATGGCGCATTGGACGCAGGTCGCAATAGATGCTTTGTGGCACACGTGCGTATCGTCGCGAGGAGCTAGAGGAGCCTTAAGACTTTTGCCAGATTCTAGAAAAGCTACGAGCTGCGTGCGAGGTAGCTCACGAAGGGATGCGAGCTGGCCCAACGGATGAAGGGCCACCAGCATGCGTCCAGAAATTAGAACGTCCTGGAGGCTTCCAGATTATCACCGAAGATGCACGAGGAGTCCATGGAAGGCCTGTGGCCGAAGAGACACCAGCAGGCATCCGGGAGTCCTAAGGAGACACCTACGGGCATCCACAAAATTGGTGGCCGAAAGGGTGCCTCGGCTCCCAGAAATGTGAGAGCATGGTGGCCCCTTGGAAGTGCCTGGAAGCCATTTGGATTCCAGCCATCCTTGCCCATAAATAGGCCCTTCCCCCCTCACAGAAATGTGAGAGCATGGTGGCCCCTCGGAAGTGCCTGGAAGCCATTTGGATTCCAGCCATCCTTGCCTATAAATAGGCCCTTCCCCCCTCATTTGCAAATCATCCCTACAACTCATTGCATAAGCATTCATTAGCAATAGTTGTTCTTCTCTCCCTCTCTCTCAAGAAAGTTCTGAATATCCAAGGTTCGCCTGAAGCTTCGAGGGTCATTGTGCTACGAACTCGGAAGCAGCCTAGTCGTTGTATCTCGGGGATGATTGCCGTAGCCTGTAAGCACCGAATACGGGGCAATCTTATCTTACGGAGAAAGAGTCTAACTCTTGCCTCGACTATTAAAGATCCTAATCAAGTACACCACCTCCACAAACAACAATCGTAAGATGAGATTTGTGTACTTGAAGATGGCATCATCAAGCTCCGCACTAACACCAGTGCCAGCGGTCCTGGGAACTATCAATGCCAAAAGGTCGGCCAAGTTCAACGGTATCGAATTCAAGAGGTGGCAACAAAAGATGCTGTTCTACCTGATGACGCTCAACCTGGTCCGATTCTTGAAGGAAGAGGCTCCGAAGGTGGCAGAAAATGAGGCTGATCCACATAAGATCAACGCCCTCGATGCATGGAGTCACAGCGACTTCCTATGTCATAACTATGTTCTGAATGGCTTAGACGATGCCCTTTACAATGTCTATGCAGGTACAAAGACTACGAAAGAATTATGAGACTCCCTGGAGAAGAAGTACAAAAGGGAGGATGCAGGGATGAAGAAATTCATCGTCGAAAGGTTCCTCGACTTCCAGATAGTGGACTCCAAGAAGGTCATAGACCAAGTCCAAGAGCTGCAGCTGATTCTACACGAGATTCACGCCGAAGGCATGCAACTCAGCGAATCTTTTCAGGTGGCTGCTCTAATCGAGAAGCTACCCCCTCTATGGAAGGACTTTAAAGACTACCTTAAGCATAAGAGGAAGGATATGGGGCTGGAAGACCTGATCGTGAGACTAAGGATCGAGAAAGACAACCGAAATTCCAAAGTCAAGACCAGCAGGACCAACTCTGAGACTAAGGTACACCTCGCTGAGGGAGGTACCAACAAGAAGAGGAAGAAGCCCAGGAACAAGCAGGAGAAGTAAGAGCCAAAGCAAAAGAAGGCTAAGAAGATCAAGGGCAATTGCTACAACTGCGACAAGCCTGGTCACATGGCAAAAGACTGTCGCTTGCCGAAGAAGGATGATCGAGAGAAGACTAATCTGGCCAAAGATCTGTCTGAGCTAGACTTATCCACCGCAGTTTTTGAAGCCAATATGGTGGATAATCCTAGAGTGTGGTTCATTGATACAGGGGCAACCCGACACATCTGTTCAGACAAAGAGATATTTTCGACCTACATTCTGATCAACGGACGAAAGTCATTTATGGGTAACTCCGCGACTTCACCCGTAGTTGGATTAGACTAGGTGGTACTGAAGCTGACCTCCGGAAAAGAGCTGACCCTCAATGATGTACTGCATATCCCAGACATTTGTAAGAACTTAGTATCCGGCTCACTGTTAAGCAAAGCTGGGATGAAGCTAGTGTTTGAGGCTGATACATTTATTCTGACCATGGCTGGTGCATTTATAGGAAATGGTTACCTCGAGAGGGGGCTCTTTAAGATGAATGTAATAACTGTGAAACACGCCTATGAAGGGTCTAATAAAGTTATCAATTCTTCTTACTTGGCTGAATGTTCTAACTTATGGCATGATAGATTAGGACATGTAAATTTGAGCTCACTAAGAAAGTTAGTAAGTTTAAATTTATTGCCTAAAATGGAGTTTGACCCAAACAATAAATGTGAAGTATGTGTAGAGGCAAAAATGACCAAAGTACCTTTTTACTCAGTGGAAAAAAGTACTACACCTTTAGAGTTAATTCATACCGATATATGCGATATGAAACAAGTACAAACTAGAGGTGGGAAAAAGTATTTCATCACATTTATTGACGATTGCACGAGGTACTGTTACGTACACCTCTTGAAAGGAAAAGACGAAGCTCTAGAAACTTTCAAGAGTTATAAGAATGAGGTTGAAAATCAACTTAGCACTAAAATTAAAATGATTCGAAGTGATAGAGGGGGAGAATATGTAGCTCCGTTTGAAGAATTCTGCCAACAACATGGCATTATTCATCAGACAACTACTCCATACTCACCTCAATCAAATAGCGTTGCTGAACGCAAGAATCGAACTCTTAAGGAAATGATGAACGCTATGTTGATTAACTCGGGCTTACCCCAAAATATGTGGGGGGAAGCTGTGCTCTCAGCTAATCACATTTTAAACAAATTGCCACACAAGAAAAGGGACAAAACTCTATATGAATTATGGAATGGGAGAAAGCCTTCCTACGGTTATCTTAAAGTGTAGGGGTGCCTAGCTAAGGTAGAAATACCTCCGCCTAAAAGGGTGAGAATAGGACCCAAGATCGTTGATTACATTTTTATCAGATATGGTTACAATAGTAGCGCCTACCGATTTCTAGTGCACAAGTCTGAAAACCCTGAAATCAACGAGGGAATAGTCATGGAATCAAGGAATGCAATATTCTTTGAGAATATCTTTCCTAAAAAGGAAACGAAAGAAGTAAGCTCAAACAGAAGAAGTTATGAAGCTACACAAGGGTCTGATCAAGGTGCTGAGGAACCTAGACGGAGTAAGAGGACAAAAATAGCCAAGTTGTTTGATCCAAATTTTCTAAATTACATGTTAGAAAATAAACCTAGGACAATCCAAGAGGCATTATCTAGTCCGGATGCTACTCTCTGGAAAGTAGCTATCAATAGTGAGTTAGAGTTCGTCATGCAAAACTACACGTGGGAAATCGTGGATCTTCCATCAGGTTGCAAACCTTTAGGTTGCAAGTGGATCCTTAAAAGGAAATACAAAGCTGATGGATCAATCGATAAGTACAAAGCTCGGTTGGTAGCTAAAGGGTTCAAACAGAAAGAAGGATATAATTTCTTTGACGCGTATTCACCGGTCATAAGAATTACATCCATTAGAGTGCTCATAGCTGTCGCAGCACTCTATAACCTCGAGATACATCAGATGGATGTAAAAATAGCTTTCCTAAATGGAGAACTGGAAGAGGAAATATAATGGAATAACTTGAAGGGTTTGTTGCCCCCCGGACAAGAACATAAAGTGTGCAAGCTGGTCAAGTCACTGTATGGGCTGAAACAGGCGCCGAAACAATGGCATGAGAAATTTGACAGAACAATGATATCAAATGACTTTAAGATCAATGAGTGTGATAAATGTGTATACATCAAATGCACACCTGATGCTTCGTAATAGTATGTCTATATGTAGACGACATGCTAATCACGAAAAGTAGTAAAGATCTTATCGTAAAAACTAAGAACATGTTAAAGAATAACTTTGACTTGAAAGATATAGGTCTAGCTGACGTCATACTAGGGATTAAAATCTTTAGGATGACTGAAGGAATTATCTTGTCATAATCTCACTACGTTGAGAATGTACTCAAGAAATTTGATGCTTTTGACAAACCTTCAGCTAAGACTCTGGTAGACCTAAGTCTACACTTAGCTAAAAATAGAGGAGACCCAGTATCTCAACTAAAGTATGCAAGAATCATTTGGAGCCTGATGTACTTGACAAATTGTACACGCCCTGATATTGCGTACTCAGTTAGCAAACTTAGTAGATTCATGAGCAATCCAGGACTAGACCACTAGCTAGCTCTGAAAAGGGTTCTAAAGTATCTGCAATATACCATGAACCATGGCATACTTTATACTAGGTATTCAGCTGTATTGGAAGGATACAGTGATGCGAATTAGATATCAGACACTAAAGACTCTAAATCCACTAGTGCTTATGTGTTCACTATAGTTGGAGGAGCTGTGTCCTAGAAATCCTCTAAATAAACGTGCATAGCTCGATCCACCATGGAGTCAGAGTTTATAGCACTAGACAAAGCTGAGGAAGAAGTTGAATGGCTTAAAAACCTCTTAGAGGATATTCCGTATTGGAACAAGCCTGTGCCCCCTGTATTGATACATTGTGATTGCATGTCTACAATCAGGAGAGCACAAAGTACTATATACAATAGTAAGTCTCGATATATCCATAGGAGATATAACACCGTTAGACAATTGATCTCAAGTGGAGTAATTACCATTGATTATGTGAAGTCCAAGGATAACATAGTTGATCCTTTGATCAAATGTATAACGCAGTAAGGAGAATGGGGTTAAAACCCACACATTAAAGAACGTTCATAGCGGTAATTCAACCATGATGAGTAGAGATCCCACAAACTTGGTTCAATGAGACAACTAAGTTATGAATGGTTCAGAAGATTACTTGGAACCCATCCCATTCTCAGAAGCTGCCCAAGTGCGAACCTGCAGAGGTGTGGTAAGGTTAAGCATCTACACTTTTAATAATTCCAATACCAAGAAAAGGTGGAGTATGGCAGTATACTTTTGATGGGAGATCACCTATATAAGTGTGAAGTGAGGCCGCTTCAAAATGAAAAAAATACTTATGAATCCAAGATAAGGTCCATGGCCGAAATGGACACAACGTGAGAACCAATGGATATTAGAGATATCATTGTGTAAATGTTATTGTCTTGGTTTACATAAAAAGCTGACCAGTTCAAGACATAGCGTTCACTTAGCAGCAAGTAAATCCGATAGCATTTTACTAGGGAAGGTTCAAAGCCATAAGCTACCTTTCTCGATGCAATGATATTTTGTTGGAACTTTTCTTAAAAGTGTGAGCATGCATTAATTATCATTCATGTGGGGGATTGTTGGGTTTGAATACATAATTAATACATTTGGCCTAAGCTGAAAGGCCTGAGCTGAAAAGTCTAAGCTGAGGATGGGAGAACCATTACCACATCGAAAATCGCAAGGGATTTTTTCCTGTTTATAAGGAGAAGTTCCAAGCTGGTGTAATATTAAATGTTCCACCTGAAGAGCTGACCGAGGCTGCCTTCGCACGAGCACGAGCTCGCGTACGTGCGTGTGCGTGTTCGCATGGCGCATTAGACGCAGGTCACAATAGGCGCTTTATGGCGCACTTGGCACTTCGCACGTGCACATCATCGCGAGGAGCTGGAGGAGCCTTAAGACTTTTGCCAGATTCTGGGAAAGCTACGAGCTGCGTGTGAGGTAGCTCGCGAAGAGATACGAGCTGGCCCAACGATGAAGGGCCACCAGCGTGCATCCAGAAACTGGAATGTCCTGGAGGCTTCCAGATTACCACCGTAGAGGCACGAGGAGTGCCTGGAAGGCCTGTGGCCGAAGAGACACTAGCAGGCATCTAGGAGCCCTAAGGAGACACCTACGGGCATCCAGAAAACCGATGGCCGAAAGGGTGCCTCAGCTCCCAGAAATGTGAGAGCATGGTGCCCCCTCGGAAGTGTCTGGCAGCCTTTCGGATTCCAGCCATCCATGCCTATAAATAGGCCCTTCCCTCCTCATTTGCAAATCATCCCTACAACTCATTGCATAAGCATTTATTAGCAATAGTTGTTCTTCTCTCCCTCTCTCTCAAGAAAGTTCTGAATATCCAAGGTTCGCCTGAAGCTTAGAGGGTCGTTGTACTACGAACTCGAAAGCAGCCTAGTCGTTGTATCTTGGGGACGATTGCCGCAGCCCGTATGCACTAAATACGGGGCAATCTTGTCTTGTGGAGAAAGAGTCCAACTCTTGCCTTGACTATTAAAGATCCTAATCAAGTACATCACCTCCGCAAACAACAATTTTGTGTTGATTTGGAAAAAATGAGTGCGTGATCGGATTTTTTTAATAAAAATTTTTAGGGTTGGGTTGGGAAAATTCTGGTCTAACCAGGTAGTCTGAGTAAAAAATTTGACGAACATATCCGGTCTGACCGAATTTCATCCGGTTAGTAAGGTGGGTGTCCTTACCACCAAAATTACTAGCCGAAATGCTTAATTCGCAGTCCGATCGGTCGTACCATGTCTTTTAAAACCCTGATCGTGAGTAGCATGATAATAGGTATTGGGGTACTCCGGTTGGATTGAGGGTAATGGTAGATCATTCCTTGGATGTCTGTTCTGCAACCATGCTTTTTACGTAATTTTTTTGCATTTTTGTACTTTTTTTTTTGGTAAATTATTCCTTGTTCCTGGTGTTTGGTCATTCTTCCTCTGGGGTCCCTGGATTTCCAAAAATGATTTTACCATCTCTCATTTTTTGTTTGAGAAACTCTCAAGCAAGGTTGTTAGGAGCGGGAACACGATCTTACGCTTTATCATGGTTCCTCCGAGTTGGAGGTAAGTCAAAATTGGAATTTTTGTCTGAGCACTGTAATCGTAGATGAAAAGCGTGGGAGTGTAGGATCTGTGAAGGACAAGGGGTTTTAGATTTTTTGGTAGAATTAAGGGGGTTTTAAATGTTTCATTTTTTGTTTGAGAAACTCTGAGGCAAGGTTGTTAGGAGCAGGAAGAAGATCGTGGTTATCATGGTTCCTCCGAGTTGGAGGTAAGTCAAAATTGGAATTTTTGTCGGAGCGCTGTAATCGTAGATGAAAAGCGTGGGAGCGTAGGATCTGTGAAGGACAAGGAGTTTTAGAATTTTTGGTAGAATTAAGGGAGACCGGATTGAGTGGGGACTAAAAAATTTTTGTCCACATGTGGGGACTACATTTTGGACTGTCAGATTTGATTATCTTTAAATCTAATACTCAATAACCTACCAGGTGATATTAGTTTGCATGTGAAGTGATAGTCGTTTGCATGTGTTATGATATTGGTTTGCAAGAGGCTGGTTTACATATGAAGTGATATTGGTTTGCATGTGAAGTGATATTGGTTTGAGTTAATCCCCATAGATGGGGACTAGTCCAGTCCCCACCAAATCTGCCCCCGAATTAAGGGAGTTTTAAATCTGATCGAGAAATTGTTGGTATTACTGTATAGACCAAAATACCAAAATTTACTATACTTCATTTAATATTTTTTTATAATATTTGTTATTCGGGTCACTATTGATCGACTAATCTTAGATCTTATGATAAAAATGCTCTAACAAATATAAACATTATTGTATTCTAATGCTTAGAATAACACGATTGGTAATTGTTGAGCCCAAAAATTTTAGAATAATTAAATTATATTAATATCTCTGAAATTAATAGTTTTAGAGTTATTTAAATTCATATTTTGATCCTACCAATTTTTGCCACTTATTTCTTTTACATCAATTTTGATGTTAATATTATTTTCTTTTTTGCTCGTCAAACCACATTATGTAACCTACATATATGTATTGGATTACCATTAGAAAAATGTATTGAACAGAAATTTTTGTGTGTAAATTTATGAAGAAAGTTTATGCTAAGGTTATTAATCTTAATTATTTATGTAATTTTGTATATTTTGTAAGATCTTACGATTCGTGTTACGATTCTACAATCTACATTTTTTTAATGCCCAAACGATCTTTAGTGGAATCCCGATTTTGACAACCTTGCTCTCAGGTCCTTGTCACCTAAATATGCCATTTTTCGACCAACTCTTACTCGAAAAGACTAAAATATCTTTAGCTAAAAAATAAAAAAATCTCACTTTCCTTCTCTACCTTGCCCTTCTTCTACTCCCTTCCATTTCATCTCCTTCCTTCAACTTCAACAAAAAAATAAAACTCAAACCCAAAATTTTTAACATAAAATCAAAATTACTAAGAGAATCGATACTTTAAGAACCCTAATTTTTAAAACTTTAAAAACACTACCGGTTGCTCATACACAACTAGTTGCCATGTTCAAGAGCATCAAGAACGAATCCCAAGCCTTCAAGATTTGTATAAGAAAATTCCCAATTCTTAATGAACCCTAATTCCCAAATTGGGAGGGTGTTCTCCCTAAATCTCTTTTCTGATCTGCCAGAGAATGGCAATATGGCTGCCGACCCGTGTCGCTCACAGAGGCCACTGTTGACGAGCCCTCTCCCCGCTGTGTGCTCGACTGGTTCAATTCCGATTCTGATGAAGAAGAACTCGTAGAAATGGCAAAACAGAGGATTGGTAAATTGTCAGGCGAGGCAGGGGCAAATTATGAATCGAAAGATGGTTGGGAGTGGGTGAGGGGGAGTCCCCAACTCCAACCCGAGCAGCTCCCAAACGACGCCGTTGATATAAGAAACGAGGCGTGCTTGGATTCATCGTGGATAAGGAGGGCAGTTTCGGGAGCGGCCAGTAGTTCTCGTTGGCTTTGCACCATTTTGTAATTTATGGCCGCTTTTCTGTTGTATTGGACTTGATTCTCGGGAGATGTCGTTGTTTCCACCCTTTTTTACATTCTCATTTGCCTTTTCTTCTCTCCTCTCGGAAGAAAATTGGGAGGGTGTTCTCTATCACGATCGTAACTTGGTCCTTAAGTTACGGAATTAGTTGCTAATAATTAGCTAGTTATAGAAGTGTTTATTTCCTCTAAGTGCTTTAAGCACATATCGTGGTAGTAATGGATGTGGTCTTCATGGCGATATTAGTCGAAGTAGTTTGTCTTAGGAGAGTATATATATTGATGTACACCTCTTTTCGTATCTATCCAATGAATATATGAATTGTCATCTCATATCTTCTCCTACTCATTCTCTACTTATCTCATTCTTATTCTCAACTTATCTTCCTCTTCTTCTCTAGTTCTTCTCTGCCCTATCTAATCTTCTTCTTCCTCTCATTCTCTATCAATCTCTCTACTCCTATCCCTCCATTTCACCTTCTATCAGTTTGGGTACGTTACACTTTGTATCAGAGCCAAGGAAATCACGGAAGATCAATTCAAAAAGTTGGAGAACATGATCTTAAACATGTCCAAACGAATCAACGCCCGATTTCAAGCCATCTTGTATCGGATGGATCAATATTTCCAAGAGACCAACTCGAAGTTCCAGGAGACCAATGCCAAAGCTGGGCAGCCGCGGACGGGCATTCATGACCTTGCTTTCGCACGCCAACCTGGTGAGACGTGCGGGGTGCGCAGCGAAAGCATAGAGGATGGTAAGGGAATATTGGGTGCTTAGCCTCGTGCTCCTATAGAGCTGCCTATTGTGGAGTTGGTTACGATTGCCACGATAGATCGTGGATTCATTCCCCAAGATGCGGCTGGACTTTCCGGAGTTCAGCCCATCCCTTGTATCGGCGACTTCAGGAGCAATGGTTGTTCGGCCCTTTTGAAGGAGAAAATTCCACCAACACCTTTCCCTATACCAGTTAAATTGGAGGGGCATGATCAAGAGCCTTGATTGTGGAGTTTGAATGTGTATGATCATGTTGATGGGTTAACCCTTAAGTTTGGTAATGAAGCACATTCATACTTCGGGCTTGAAGAGTACGTAAAGGAAAATAGCGCTCGACCTTTTCTTAGGAGTTCGCATAATGTGCTTGAGGAAGTCTTGCAATCTATCCATGTGATTGGTATTCAGGTTGTTGATTTACTTACACCTTGCCGAAACATGGAAAGAGACGACTTGATGGGGGACCACTTGGCGATGCACTCTCAATTTTTGATCTTCGCGAGTCTGAATTCTTGGGACAAGAATTCTGTCAAGGAAGGCCGAATGTCACGATCGTAACTTGTTCCTTAAGTTACGAGATTAGTTGCTAATAATTAGCTAGTCGTTGAAGTGGTTATTTCTTCTAAGTGCTTTAAGCACATACCGTGATAATGGATGTGGTCTTCATGGTGACATTAGTGGAAGAAGTTTGTCTTAGGAGAGTATATATATTGATGTTCACCTCAGTTCGTATCTATCCAATAAATATATGAATCATCATCTCTTATATTCTCCTACTCGTTCTCTACTTATCTCATTCTTATTCTCAACTTATCTTCCTCTTCTTTTCTGCCTTATCTAATCTTCTTCTTCCTCTCATTCTCTATCAATCTCTCTACTTCTATCCCTTCATTTCACCTTCTATCAGTTTGGGTACGTTACATTCTCCCCAAAATTTCGATACCAAAACCAGTTGAAAAAATTATGTTGAAGGTTAGAGGAATGGAAGATGTATTTTTATTTTTTCAAGTGAGGATTTGCCAGAGAAAATAGCATATTCTAGGAGAAAATGACATATTCCGGTGAGAGAGACCCGAGAGTTTCTAAAACCAAAGACTGGGGAAGGAAAAATCATTTTTGAAAATCCAGGGATCCCAAAGAGAGAATGAACAAATACCAAGGACAAGGAGGTAATTTTTTTTATGCAATATAATTTATCTTTTCAAAAAAATTAAAAATCGCTACCCCACATTCCATATGTATAGGAGTCTGAATACGATGTATTAAAAAAAAGAAATATCATCCCTTGTATAGACACTTTAAAATGCAAGAGCTAAAGAGGTGCCCTCTATCCTTAGAAAACATATTGTTTTCTGAAAAAACATATATCATCAATTTTTCGCCCAATTTATTGAGATTTTCTTAAACCCATTAATTTTCCAATACATATTTCATTAACACGATGGCAATTGTAATATTTTAAACACGAAACAAAATAAATTGGTAAAACAAAAAATCGAGTACAAAAAAAGTAAGCAACGTAAATCATCCTACGATAAAAAAATGACAAGATTATATATCATAAATACTCATTCTAAGTAGATTAATGGGGACTGGGATGTGGTTTTTCCGGTGGAACTTGATACTTTGCTGTATACGGATTTTGTTACGTTACTGATTTGATGAGAAGAATTTGTAGGGAAGGAGAGATTAGAGTGAGAGAGATGGAGAAGAATGAGATAAGTAGGTGATTGTAATATTTCTGGATGATCCCATTATTCCAAGTGATTACAAATTTATAGTGCTACTGGGAGAAGAATATCCCACAATCCCGCTACTGCCTAGCGGCTTCCAAGATACCAGGAGCCAATTATTTTAATTCAAAAGCATAACAACTTGATAGTGCAAATAACAAACTAGATAATGAGAATAGCTAATGATGATGTGGCAATTATTCAAATGGGTACGTGACATCCGATCCCCGTCGTAAAAATTTTTGACCTCAAGAATTCAGAGTGGCCACCATTACTCCGGATTGTAGCCCTGTTCGACTTCTCTAGGAGGTCTACCCAAATCCCTAACTGTCTCTTCCATTAGATTAATCCCGCTAACTTGTCTTCTGTTACAAAAATGCCCTTTGAACCATTGTTCTCCACACCGACAACATGGATTCTCCTTCTTGTCTGAATTGTTCTCCCGAACGTAGGAATTAAACTTCGATCCATCAGGTGGTGGAATTGTCAAAGTTGCTGGTCGCATAAGGTTGTCTTTGCTTGCTGATTTGATAGCCCGCCAATAAAACTATACACATAATACCTGTCCGAGAGAGTAGGATTCTCTCGAATCATCATGCCCTTGAGTTCCTCGAATTTGCGCACATAGTCATTGACGCTTTCGGATTGCTTGAGGTGGTTGAACTCTTCGACGACGGTAGCGGAGCTTCGAGATCCAAATCGTTGGCATATGTTGTCAACGAATTGAGTCCACGTAGCATTGCGGTTCTGTAGGGACCAGCAATCGACCCAAACCTCGCCTTCTTCATCCAAATGCAAGCTCGCTAATTTGACCCTTCGAGCATCCGCTACTTCGTTGATTTCGAAGTAATTTTCACACTTGTGAATCCAATGTCTTGGATTGGCTGGGCAGAATTCGGGGAAGTTCAGCCTCATCTTCGGATAGCCCTCTCTGCTAGGTCAATGGACTATTGGAATCGCATTGGCTCCCGTAGCGGGTGTGCCCGTCACCTCAGATTCAGCTGGCCCAAGAGGAGAAGCCTCAAGGATCCCCTTATCCCTGTTCGCACGCGCTATGCTTGTCTCACCGGAAGGCTGGAAGGCGAGAGCTTGGAGCTCGGCGTGCACTCGTTCAAACTTTGCTGCAAACTTGGCATCGGACTCACGGAAATGGTCTTCCATCCGCTCCCATTGCGCCTCTAACTTGGCATCGGTTTCCTGAGATAACGAGATGATTATCTGCTCGAGTTTCTTGAGATCAGACGAACGTGTCTCTATGCCCGTCATGACTCTTATACCAGGTGTTACGTTACTGATGTGATGAGAAGAATTTGTAGGGAAGGAGAGATTAGAGTGAGAGAGATGGAGAAGAATGAGATAAGTAGGTGATTGTAATATTTCTGGACGATCCCATTATCCCAAGCGATTACAAATTTATAGTGCTACTAGGAGGGGAATATCCTACAATCCCGCTATTGCCTAGTGGCTTCCAAGATACTAGGAGCCAATTATTCTAATTCAAAAGCATAACAATTTGATAGTGCAAATAACAAACTAGATAATGAGAATAGCTAATGATGATGTGGCAGTTATTCAAATGGGTACGTGACAGATTTCCCTACTTAATTCGGGTTGTTTATATATTTTTGGTGTTTTTCCCTAAAAAAAGATAGTAGATTAATGGGATGACCCACTTGTCATGCGTATGTATAGAACAATATAAAAAAATTTCGCCCGACTTTTCCCTCCTCTTTTTCTAAAACCCTTCCTTTTCCCGCACCGTCGCTCCCTCCCTCTCTAACTCCTCTCTCGCGCTCCAGAAAGGTATCGATTCTCTTTTTTCCTTTTCCGTCTCTCAGTTCCCCTTTCCGATCGCGCAAGTCCTCTCCCGCCGGCGAAGCCTACTCCCCAAAGGCCGGTGACTCCCTCGTCGGCGGTTTGAGGCCGCCGTCGAGCTCACCTGCTACCCCGGGCCCGAGCCTCTCCGGTAACTCAAACAAGGCCAAGGAGAATGTAACCGTCACAGTGAGGTTCCGCCCTCTCAGGTAACTAATTTTGGAAAAGGAAAGTCCCGAACACTTTTCAGCATCGCTTCTGCGTTGACTCTTTTAAACCCCATGCGTTGACTTCCTGGGTGACGGGGAGTACACTGTGAGGAACGAAGTATACTTCAATTGCATATGGATTCAGTTAGTTAGTTTGTTAGTTGTTCGACCCTAATTTAGCAGTTTGTTGTTCGACCCTAATTTAGGAGTTTGTTGTTTCTAATAGAGAATAATATAATTCTGTCATTGATGCCTGAGAATGTATGGTGAAACAAACAGCATTAGTATCGATAGAATCTGATGGTTTTGTTCCTTTCGTTTCCGAATTGATAGCAATCGGAGCAGGATAGGTGTATTTATTTTCCAATTAGCAACCCGGAAGACTATCGACTGAAAGTGTTTGTTTATCTTACTTGGATCCAGAGTTGTACTTTCCCTACTTGGTTTCCATATTGATCGTGTCAACAGATACTGCCCCGCGTGGGCAAGCATTGCCTGCTTTGGTGATCCTTGTGGGGAAAGAGAGCTGGATTTGGAAGATGAAAGAGGTTAAGATTTTCGTATCGAAGAGGTCGTTGGTGGTCAGGTGCACTTGAAGTTTTTGAAACTTTTTATATGATGGGCGAAATTAGAGCAGGTGATTAAGCAGGTGTGAGTTGCAATTATCTAGTCAAGAGACTAGGTAGAAAATAGTTGCTTAATTCTAACGATGTTGTTTTAGGGTTTGCATTATCTTTGGAGTGCATTATTGGCCGTGAAGTCAGATGCTATTTCTTTGTCAATGACGTGCATGATTGCCTAATCACTTTTTTGGATTAAATTGGTTGATTCTTGTAGCATTTTGTGATAACCAGTGCTCGAACTCCATCACTAAAACAATCAAATCATGTTATGTTTCTTGTTGTTTGAACGAACTTGGTGCTGCCATGGTGGTGTTCACTGTTTTCGTTCTGAAACATGCCTTCTTCTGCTTGCAGATATACTGTTTGGTCCAGCTACAACCACTCGTAATGTTTATGATGTTTCTGCTCAGCATGTTATCAGTGGTGCCATGCAAGGAATAAAAGGTAATTTCTTCTCATCTTCGAATTCAAACAATATTTTGTAATTTTTGTTCTTGTTACTGATATTTAAAACATGAAAACGATTCTTTTAACTGTGGCCTGTGATCAAAATGCGAGCTGAGGATTGTGATTTTTTTTTTCTTGCCTATAATTTGTGCACTGCAAGTGTCATTATCTCTAAGCGACGAAGGTAGAATCCAAGGCATCCCAGGGACTCAAAATATTTTTTTTGGTTAGAACTTTCAAGAACTCCTGCAATCAAGAAAGCTCGAGTATGGAAAGAATCTAGTACAATTGCCCTCATGTCATCGGTTCACATACCGCTACTTCATAATTGTCAACAGTTTTGGAAATGATCTAGGACAATTTCCCTTGTTTCCTTGGACAAGGTTGGACAGCAGGAAGTTTGCAGAAAATAGAACCCCAAGTATCAACATACCATCGCTTTTTTTGGACAAACATCATGCCAAAACTTGATGCATGAATCAACCCCTATCCCACTCCCTTTGTGGTCGCCGAAATGGATGAGCTGGACTAGTTATAAACAGTTCGCGGCAGAAGCTTCTTTTTCTTTGATCAGTTGATGTGCTCAATTTAACTTATCCTGTCAAGAATAAGCAACATAATCTTTGGTGCATAGCTTAATCTTTATACTGGATTTGTTTGGTATTATGAACTATGCAGGTACAGTGTTTGCATATGGTGTTACTAGTAGTGGGAAAACTCATACCATGCAGCATGTAAGTAAAATAATTGAAAGTCAGTTGTTTTAATGTAGTGGATGTTATACCTTCCTAGCCTCATGCTCATGGGCCTAACTGGTGTTGCTGCTGCTGCTGCATAGCGGGCCTGATACTGTGATGCCCTTTAGACCAGTTACCAGTTAACCGGTTGTAGCTTATAGGCCTCTCACCTCGGGAAGGATAAAAGAAATTGATTTGTAGTGAAATGAATGACTGTGATGCATTTCATGGCTGATGTAGTGTTTATCTTATACTTCATATTCTGTACATATAGGGAGAGCAAAAGTCACCTGGTATTATACCACTGGCAGTGAAGGATGTATTTGGAATCATACAAGTGGTAACCAATTTTTTCTGTATGTGTGATTGCAATCCAAGTAAATTATGTGGCGTAAACCTGACGAAAATGATTCAGACACCTGGACGGGAGTTTCTTCTTCGTGTCTCCTATCTAGAAATATACGACGAGGTCACTTGATCTTATTTGTTGATAGTAGCATCCTCTTTTCCCCTCCACTGAACCATTTGACTATAAATTGCTTCTTCTGGATTGTAGTTCTCAGTATTTTTCAATTGCTCTATTAAAATTTATAGGCACTGGTGACCCTTTCAGCTCCCATCAGTACTTGACTATCTTACATTTATTCCATTTGACTATGATTCCTTCTGCTGTCATTGAGTTTTTAATTGTTGCTTAACTATGTCGCATACCATTCAATTATTCTTTGGCTTTCTATTGTTTGTTAGGGCAGTTAATCTCTGCTTAACAATGGAAACCTAATTATGAGTAGGGTGCTCTATTGTAACAGCTTAAAGAATGGATGTGTTGAAATCATGTCAGATTCTGTGTTAGCTGTATTGTGGTGGCTATGTCAGTTCACCGAATTGTTCTGCAATTCCTTGGAAGTGTCAAGATGACGTGCTGGCATAACAGGGTTCTGGCTTGATTTTCATTCCGTGGTCGCTTCCAGACTTAACGCATGTTTTTTTTCGGGTGATCAACGATTTGCTTGATCCAACAGGGAAAAACCTAAGGATTCGAGAGGAAACTCAGGTGATTGCATCTGTGACAGTTATACTATTTTAAAATTTTACCCCTGTTCTATTTAGCCTATATAGAGCTGCTACATAGGCTTTTGTTTACCAAAAGAACCAGAGATGCCTTTTACTGTTTAAGGTGCCAATTAACTATCAGTGGACAAGTGGAAATCTTTGCCACGTTAGTCTTACAGGATTTTGTTAATCTTCCTTAAATCTTATGTTTTTACCAAATTGTTTGAAGAGATAGAATCCAGTGAGAAGGAAATCACCGTTAAGATAGCCGGGTATTATGTTTCAAGCAAAGCACGAGACTAATAACAACATAAAGTTGAATATGATTCTCTTGGATAGACTTCTTTTTGATGCATAATATCAGTTGTTTATTCTTATTATTTATTTCTCATTTGGGGAGATGGGGATGTCTAAGCTTGGTTCGCACTGGAAGTAATTTGTAGATTATTATTTGGCTACTTCTCTTTGCTCCTACCGATTTTACTCTCTCTCCAAATTAAGGTAGCTAATAACGATTTTAACTGCTGTACTAGCATAGGGGTCGCAACTTTTTCATCTTTGCTTTCCACATGGTTTGATAGTTGTACGATGTTCTTCCTTAAATCAAGAAAATGATATTTAAAGGAAAGTTCTAATGTGCAGTCCTTTATTTTTTGATATCTTGATCCATGGATGAAATGGAGACCTTTAACTTGTAACTAGTAGGTGTAGGCAATGAAGACTTGTTATGCTGCACTTCCCACAGAACACTCAGTTCAAAAGTGTTGAGAATATCTGACACCTTATGGTCTGAAACTTGGTTTACTACATATGGGAAGGGCACTTATGTTGAAGGAATGAAAGATGAAGTTGTTCTATCACCTGCTCATGCTCTGTCCTTGATAGCATCCAGAGAAGGTACGTCTACTTTTTAACTTGAGTGTATCCAAGTTTCCTAAATATCTTCCCGGTTTTTGCACATTCTTTTTGTGTTTCTATGCTTATCTTGGAGATTCCAATCTGAGCTGCTTGTTTTAATGATATTCCAGCTCATTGACACGTGGGATCTAATAAGTTCAATTTTCTTAGCAGTCGAAGCCACACCATATTCACCCTGGTATGTTATTTCTTATGCGAGGAATGTTTTTGTAAGCTTTAGGGATAATGATTGACCAAGTTCTAAGCTTCATGGATAATGTTTGACGTAGAGATTTTGGCGTCGTCTCTGATTCACTCATATTGGCAATTTTTCCAAACAATTATTTTTTATTTTTCATAACTTCATCACTAAAATTTTCGCTTGGTTCCAGACTGTTGAGAGCAGTCCACGTGACGGAAATCAAGATGAAGAAGATGTGACTTTGTCTCAATTAGTAAGCATTGTTATCTGATTGTTGTTTGGTCTTTCTGATTTGCACTTGAATGCGCATGTTAAATTTATTAGGTGGTGCTTTCCTATGCCACATTTGACTAAAATCTTCTGCAGAACTTGATTGATCTTGCAAGGTCTGAAAGTTCTAAAACTGAGACAACGGGCTTGCGAAGGAAAGAAGGTTCGTACATAAATAAAAGTTTACTTACTCTTGGCACTGTAAGATACTACTTACTCTTGGCACTGTAAGATACGACTCTTTTGTCTTTCTAGAGCTTAGCTCTTGTACTTGTTTATATTGTTTTGTTTTGCACTGGCTTATACTAGTCACCATCCTCTAGGTCTTCTTTCTGCATGGGATTTTTTTTTGTGTGGATCTGCGTGGGATGTTGTCAAATGAGGTTTAGGCCATTTCTCGTGAATCCTTTAGTTTCTTATAAAATAAAATTTATCACGTTGATCTCTTATGAGTTATAAAAGACATTTCTCGTGGATCCTTTAGTCTTTTCTAACATTTCTCGTGGCTTAAGCATGTCTATTGAAGTTGGGAATCTTCAGCATTTTTCCCCTGTTTGGAGTTTGAATCTTGACCTCTTGATAAGTTCAGGGCTATCCTTGCAGGTCATATCTAAACTAACAGATGATAAAGCAACTCATGTGCCTTATTGAGATTCAAAACTCACTCGTTTGCTGCAGTCTTCTCTAAGTGGCCATGGGAGGATCTCTGTAAGTTCTTAGTTGTCTACTTGTGGTGTTGTGTATTAGATATTTCCCAATGACTATTAATCATCATGAGCTGCTCCCCCTCCGTGCTGTCATAATTCTAAGTTATGACTGCTTGCTATAGTCTGTGTTGGCTGCATTGCATCTTATGCTAAGTGTGGTCTGAATTCTTGATGTAGCTTAGCTGCACACCGACATCTGTGTCCATCAGTAGTGAGGAAACACACAACACATTGAAGTTTGCACACAGAAGCAAGCATGTAGAAATTAAGGCTTCACAAAACAAGGTAATATGAATTTATTGTTTGTGAAAGCATTGTGAATTTGTCAACCATCGTGTTGAAATTAGTGCTTCTCTACTCTTTTTTGTTAGATTATGGATGAGAAATCCCTCATAAAAAGATATCAGAAAGAGATTTCTTGCTTGAAGACTGAACTTCAGCTACTGAAGCATGGAATGATGGAGAATCCTTGTACAGCTGTCTCTACCCAAGAGGATCTGGTAAATTTGAAGCTTCAGGTACTTTGTGTTCCTTGTCAACTTTTGCACTGAAATATTATACATTACGATCCTTACTATTTCTGCAAGTTTTTGAACTACTATGAGATATTTCCTTGTTCAATATACGACACATTTCCTCTCTTTTGAGATGAAGTGTCAATAAACAAAAGTCTTGTTTGTTCACTTGATAGTTCATTTGTGCGTGGCAGTAAGTGCGACTATATCACCACATTCACACTTGCTGACAGTAATGTGTAGTGTAATTCGAACTAACTTATTGGCTACATGGTAAACTTGAAGAAGCAAAGCGACGTGAAGTAGATCTAGAAAATGAGCTTGCTAATATGTGGGTGCTTGTTTCAAAGATGAGGAAAAGTGGTGTTAATCCTGAATCTATGCCATCTGAAGGGGTTCAGTCTTCCAACTCTACTATACCAGGAAAGTGGAATTTTTTTTCTCCATCCAGTGGACATTCTTCGAGAGTACGCGAAGGTAAGATCTTTGAGCACAACGAGGAATTGACTGCATTCGAAGAGTTGCAAGAAAATTATCAGAAAGAAAGAATAAGATGCAAAGAGCTAGAGAACCTTGTTTGCACATTAAAGATATGCATTCTTCAATCCAGTTTTCTTGTTAGGGTAACTAATCCGTCTTCCACGACTACATTTAATAAACTATCAATGTGCAATTTTGAAGTTCTATGTTTTTGGTTACCTTGTTAGCAAATGTCTTTTCATGAAAGCTCTCATTAGAAGTGTCTGTGCAGTTTCTTTTGTCAGGATCCTGTATGCAGTTTGTATCTTCATCAATTACATACTCGATCTAATTCAGATTGCTTCGCACCATTTTATTTGTGCTCAACACTTATGGTTCTACTAATAAGTGAAGGAATGACATGAAGCTGTTAAATATTCCATTAATTACGTATGGTTTGCGCACCAAGATGCACTTTCACCATCTTCAGAACTGATCTGATGAGATGCTCAGTGGAATTTAGCATTGTTGCAGCAATCACGAAGTCCTCAGGGAACAATTATGAAATAGATAAATGCTCTTTTTCATCTAAGATCTGCCTAATAATGCTATCCAAGCCTTGTTCTAGGGTGACGATGTCGCCCATCTAGACGTCAAATCTCTGGAGGAACTGCAGGATTTTCACGAGGCTATAACCAAAATTTGTCAGGCAAAGGTAATAATCTTCGTATTCTCAAGACTTGGTAATTTCGAAAGATAACGGGTATTGTATTTACAGTGCTCATTAATGGTTGCCATTGACAATCTATGCTCTTTCTGAATGCTTTATGATTGACCATCTGACTCTTGTTTCTATTTTCAGAGGTCAAATCAAGGATCGTAGCATATTAGGTCAACCCAATACGTACAGTCTCAACAGTAAGATGTATTCTGACAAGGGGCATTTGTCCCTCCACTTCCACCAAAAAAGATGTATTCTGACATATAGAGGTTAGTCTTGATATGCCTTCCTGGCCAACAAACTGCGAACTAAGAAACTTGAGATATGAGTTGGGGCTTATGTCATTTTCCGGCCTAATATCTGTGAACTTGAAATGCATGTTGTGGAAGGCTTCAAATGCTATTACTGATACAAACAATTTTAGCCGAGTAGCCGTGATATTCATAGTTTTGTTTCTAAACCTTCTTCGCAAGCATTCATAGTTTTGTTAATTTCCCTTTGAATTTTGCCCAGCAATGGGGGGCTTACAGAATGTTGGTGTGCTGATGGCCCAGCAGCCGCTAGGAGGCTAGCGGAGGGGTGCCCGAAAATGTTGATTTTCTTGGACAAGTTTGCCCCTCCCGACCCAATAATTCTCGTAGGGTTTGTGGCACTATAAATAACCATTGTAAACCTCATTTGTGTGTGTGGAACTCTAGTAAAAGAGTTGAGAGGCTATTGTGAGAGGGAGAGACCCAAAAGTGAGAGTGGGAGCCTAAGTGTGGCTATTTCATTGTAAGAGCAAGTGAAGCTCATTGAGTGTATAGTGAAATCTCTCTTGGCTTGGACGCCCCCGGACTTAGACCTTCGGGTTGAACCGGGTGACCAAATACTTGTGTTCCTCCTTGTGCTTTCTTTGTGTTTGTGGTTTGTGGTTTGTGTTGTTCGTGGCTTGCTCCGGTGTGTTTGTGTGTTGGTTTAGGGCCACGTTTCCCCAACAACTCCATCTAGCTTTCCAACCAGGATTTGGCCCTGTTGTAATGAAGTCAAATTTGATGCTCTAGGTTTAGGGTGATGATTACTTAATAGTTGTGTACCCAAGTAGAGAATCAACTTCTTCCTGTTTCTACTGGGCATTAATTAATGCTATGTCAAGGTTGAGAAACTCTTAAGTTACAATGTGCAAAGAGTAATGGTACATATTGCAAGCGATAAAATGTGTGTACTTTTTATCCAAGTAGAAGAGACTTCACCTTAAAAAAAAGAAGAGACTTGAACTTTAAAAATATAACTTATTTCGTTAAGCAATAGCAGTCGATAATGTCTAGGAATAAGGAAAGTCTCATAATTGCATAATAATATCTGTCCTAATAAGTATTACATATTATATCTTGGCATTAGAACGGACGCTTAACATAATTGGTCCACGTGTGGGATATTAGTAACGGCATTGCTCATCCTTCCATCCGATCATCCCACGGTCGTTGTCGTAGACGACCAATTTATCTAACATTGAGATATCTGCAAATTAAGATTTAAAAAGATAATATCACAAAAAGAGATCGGGATTTAATTAATTATATACAAGAATAGAAGGTTCCAACATCAATACCTCCAATGATGTTCATGTCCCCCAGTCCTGCCTGGCCGCCGTCCAAGAACCCCAAGCACACATCCTTAGATTTCTATGAGAGAAGAATTCATCAAATTAACGGTATTAATTTTATTTCGGCGCAAAATTTATGTATCACAAAATTACGCAAAAGGGTTCGTATAAATATGCTTACACTTATAAAGAGATAATTAGCGGGTGGCAATAAGAGCCGATCTTGTCCAAAAAACAGCTCAAATGGTCTGAAATAGTTGTTGATACGTCCATCCCTATAATTGGTACTAGAAAGTCAATGTTTTGTCCACCGCCATCAATTAATCCAATTTCTATGTAGCTTGCATATGTATAATTGGAATATGTGATCGTTGCTATAATTGGTACTAGTAAATACGCACCCATGATGCGAGTGCTGTTCTATTTCAAACTCCGCAAAACATATCGTTGAATAATTTTTTTTAAGCTGTACAAAAATATAAAAGAACGGGTCGGGGGTTTCGGGAGTTGGGGTCTGTGTGGGGGGTGGGGGTGTCCGATGTACGGAGGTCTGGCAGTCCAACGGTCCGGTGGTGCGGGGGTCCGGTGGTCTGGGGTCCGGTGTTCGAGAGTCCTGCGGTCAGGGGTCCGAGGTAGGGGGTCTGTGGTTCGGGGTCCGGCAGTCCGGTGGTCTAGGGGTCTGGAAGTTTGGTTGGCTGGGGGTCCGATGTCCGGGGGTCTCGGTTGTCTTGGTGGTCCGTGGTCTGGGATCTGGCAGTTCGGTGGTCCACGGTCTGGTGTTCGGGGTCCATGGTCAGGGGTTCGTAGTCTGGTGGATCGGGGATCCTTGCCTTTTCTTAGTTTTCTTGCCTTTTCTTTCTTTTTCTTGTCTTTTCATGCATTTTCCTTACTTTTCTTGCCTTTTCTTACCTTTTCATTACTTTTCCTTGACTTATCTTCCCTTTTTTGGCCTTTTCTTGCCTTTGCCTGGCCTTTTCTTGCCTTATCTTTTCTTTTCATTCCTTTTTTTGCCTTTTCTTATCTTTTCTTCCCTTTTCTTACCTTTTCTTGCCTTTTCTTTCCTTTCCTTGCCTTTTCATTCCTTTCCCTTGCCTTTTCTTGCCTTATCTTTTCTTTTCATTCATTTTCTTACCTTTTCTTATCTTTTCTTGCATTATCTTGCCTTTTCATGCCTATTCCTTGCCTTTTCTTGCCTTTGCCTTAACTTTTCTTTCCTTTTCTTAACTTATCTTGAATTATCTTGCCTTTTCTTACCATATCTTGCCTTATCTTTACTTTTCCTTCATTTTCTTTTCTTTTCTTGCCTTATCTTTCCTTTTTTTTCCTTTTCTTGCCTTTTCCTTGCCTTTTCTTGCCTTTTCTTGCCTTATATTTCCTTTTCTTTCTATTTCTTTCCTTTTCTTGCCTTTTTTTGCCTTTTTCTACCTTTTCTTGCCTTTTCTTGCCTTTTCTTTCCTTTTCTTTCCTTTTCTTGCCTCATCTTTCCTTTTGTTTCCTTTTCTTACCTTTTCATTCCTTTTCCTTGCCTTTTCTTGCCTTATCTTTCCTTTTCTTGCATTTTGATTCCTTTTCTTTTCTTTTCTTGCCTTTTCTTTCCTTTTCTTACCATTTCCTTTCCTTTTCTTGCCTTATCTTTCATTTTCTTTCCTTTTCTAGCCGTTTCTTGCCATATCTTGCTTTTTCTTACCTTTTCTTGCAATTTCCTGCCTTGTCATGCCATCTCCATGCCTTTTCTTTCATTATCTTGCCTTTTCTTGCCTTTTTCTTGCCTTTTCTTTCCTTTTCTTGCCTTTTTTTACTTTTTTTTTTCCTTTTCCTGCCTTTTCTTATCTTTTCATTCCTTTTTTTGCCTTTTCTTATCTTTTCTTGCCGTTTCTTACCTTTTCTTGCCTTTTCTTTCCTTGCCTTTTCTTGCCTTTTCAATCCTTTTCCATGCCTTTTCTTCCCTTTTCTTGCCTTATCTTTTCTTTTCATTCCTTTTCTTATCTTTTCATATCTTTTCTTATCTTTTCTTTCCTTTTCTTGCCTTTTCTTGCCTGTTCCTTGCCTTTTCATGCCTTTTCCTTGAGTTTTCTTTCCTTTTCTTTCCTTATCTTGCCTTATCTTGCCTTATCTTGCCTTTTCTTGCCATATCTTGCCTTATCTTTTCTTTTCTTCCCTTTTCTCGCCTTTTCATATATTTTCTTGCTTTTTCTTGCCTTTTCATGCCTTTTCATGCCTTTTCTTTCCTTTTCCTTTCTTATCTTTCCATTTCTTTGCCTTTTCTTGCCTTTTCTTTCCTTTTCTTTCCATTTCTTACATTTTCTTGCCTTATCTTGCCTTTTCTTGCCTTTTCATGCCTTTTCTTTCCTTTTTTTGCCTTATCTTTCCTTTTTTTACCTTTTCCTTTCCTTTTCTTGCCTTGTCTTTCCTTTTCTTGCCTTTTCTTGCCTTTTCTTACCTTTTCTTGTCTTTTCTTTCATTTTCTTGTCTTTTCATGCCTTTTCCTTTCTTTTCTTGCCTTTTCTTACCTTTTCATTACTTTTCCTTGACTTATCTTACCTTTTTTTGCCTTTTCTTGCCTTTGCCTGGCCTTTTCTTGCCTTATCTTTTCTTTTCTTGCCATATCTCGCCTTATCTTTCCTTTTCTTGCCTTTTCTTTCCTTTTGTTTCCTTATCTTTCCTTTTCCTTGCCTTTTCTTGCCTTATCTTGCCTTATCTTGCCTTATCTTTCCTTTTCTTTCCATTTCTTTCATTTTCTTGCCTTTTCTTGCCTTTTCTTTCCTTTTCATGCCTTTCTTTCCTTTTCTTTCCTTTTCATGCCTTTTCCTTGCTTTTCTTGCCTTTTCTTGCCTTTTCTAACCTTTTCATTACTTTTCATTGACTTATCTTGCCTTTTTTTCCTTATCTTGCCTTTTCCTGGCCTTTTCATGCCTTATCTTTTCTTTTCATTCTTTTTCGTGCCTTTTCTTATCTTTTCTTGCCGTTTGGTACCTTTTCTTGACTTTTCTTTCCTTTCCTTTCCCTTGCCTTTTCTGGCCTTATCTTTTCTTTTCATTCCTTTTCTTGCCTTGCCTTTTCTTATCTATTCTTGTCTTTTCTTATATTTTCTTGCCTTTTCTTGCATTTTCATGCGTGTTCCTTGCCTTTTCCTTGACTTTTCTTTCCTTTTCTTACCTTGTCTTGCCTTTTCTTGCCTTATCTTGCCTTTTCTTGCCATATCTTGTCTTATCATTCCTTTTCTTTCCTTTTCTTGCCTTTTCTTTCCTTTTCTTGCCTTATCTTTTATTTTGATTCCTTTTCTTGCCTTTTCTTATCTTTTCTTGCCTTCTCTTACCTTTTCTTGCCTTTTCTTACCTTTTCTTGCCTTTTCTTTCCTTTTCTTGCCTTTTCATGCCTTTTCCTTGCCATTTCTTGCCTTATCTTTCCTTTGAAATTCCTTTCCTCTTCTTACCTTATCTTACCTTTTCTTTCCTTATCTTTCCTTTTCTTGCCTTTCCTTGCCTTAACTTGCCTTATCTAGTCTTATCTTGCCTTTTCTGGTCTTTTCATGCATTTTGTTGCCTTATCTTGCCCTTTCTTGCCCTTTCTTTAGTTTTCCTGCCTTTTCTTGCTTTATCTTGCTTGCATTGTCTTACCTTATCTTGCCTTTTCCTTCCTTTTCTTGCCTTTCCTTTCCTTTTTTTGCCTTCTCATGCCTTTTGCTTCCATTTTCTTGCCTTTTCTTTCCTTATCTTGCATTTTCTTGCCTTTTCCTTGCCTTCTCTTTCCTTTACTTGCCTTATCTTGCCTTTTCTTGCCTCATCTTTCCTTTTTTTCCTTTTCTTGCCTTTCCTTCCTTTTTCTTCCCTTATCTTACCTTATCTTGCCTTATTTTGCCTTTTCCTTGACTTTTCTTTCCATTTCTTGCCTTATCTTACCCTATCTTGCCATTTCTTGCATTTTCATTCCTTTTCCTTGCTTTTTCTTGCATTTTGATTCCTTTTCCTTGCCTTTTCTTGCCTTTTCTTTCCTTTTCTTTCCTTTTCTTACCTTTTCTTGCCATTTCCTTGCCTTTTCTTGTCTTATCTTTCCTTTTCTAGCCGTATCTTGCCTTATCTTGCCTTTTCTTACCTTTTCTTGCCATTTCCTTGCCTTGTCATGCCTTTTCTATGCCTTTTCATTACTTATCTTGCCTTTTCTTGCCTTTTCTTTCCTTTTTTTGGCTTTTCATGCCTATTCTTGCCTTATATTTCCTTTTCTTGCCTTTTCATGCCTTTTCCATGCCTTTTCTTTCCTTTTCTTGCATTTTATTTCCTTTTCCTTGCATTATCTTGCATTTTTTTGCCATATCTTGCCTTATCTTTCCTTTTCTTTCCTTTTCTTACCTTTTCTTGCCTTATCTTGCCTTTTCTTGCCTGTTTCTTGCCTTTTCATGCCTTTTCTTTCCTTTTTTTGCCTTATCTTTCCTTTTTTTCCTTTTCTTTCCTTTTCCTTGCCTTTTCTTGCCTTTTCTTGCCTTATCTTTCCTTTTCTTTCCATTTCTTTCCTTTTCTTGCCTTATCTTTCCTTTTCTTGCCTTTTCTTACCTTTTCTTGCCTTTTCCTTGCTTTTCTTGCTTTTCTTGCCTTTCTTGCCTTTTCTTGCCATTTCTTTCCATTTCTTTCCTTTTCTTGCCTTTTCTTGCATTTTCTTGCCTTTTCTTTCCTTTTCGTGTCTATTCATAATTTTTCCTTGCTTTTCTTGCCTTTTCTTGCCATTTCTTACATTTTCATTACTTTTCCTTGACTTTTCTAGCCTTTTTTTGCATTTTCCTGGACTTTTCTTGCCTTATCTTTTCTTTTCATTCCTTTTCTTGCCTTTTCTTATCTTTTCTTGCCTTTTCTTGCCTTTTCTTTCCTTTCCTTGCCTTTTCTTGCCTTTTCATTCCTTTTCCTTGCCTTTTCTTGCCTTATCTTTTCTTTTCATTCCTTTTCTTGCCTTTTCTTATCTTTTCTTTTCTTATCTTTTCTTGCCTTTTCTTTCCTTTTCATGCCTGTTCCTTGCCTTTTCATGCCTTTTCCTTGAGTTTTCTTTCCTTTTCTTACCTTATCTTGCCTTAGCTTGCCTTTTCTTGCCTTATCTTGCCTTTTCTTGCCATAAATTGCCTTATCTTTCCTTTTCTTGCCTTTTCTTGCCCTTTCTTTCCTTTCCTTGCCTTTTCTTGCCTTTTCATTCCTTTTCCTTGCCTTTTCTTGCCTTATCTTTTCTTTTCATTCCTTTTCTTGCCTTTTCTTATCTTTTCTTTTCTTATCTTTTCTTGCCTTTTCTTTCCTTTTCATGCCTGTTCCTTGCCTTTTCATGCCTTTTCCTTGAGTTTTCTTTCCTTTTCTTACCTTATCTTGCCTTAGCTTGCCTTTTCTTGCCTTATCTTGCCTTTTCTTGTCATAACTTGCCTTATCTTTCCTTTTCTTGCCTTTTCTTGCCTTTTCTTATATTTTTTGCCTTTTCATGGCTTTTCTACGCCTTTTCATGTCTTTTTTTTCCTTTTCCTTGCTTATCTTTCCTTTTCCTTGCCTTTTCTTGCCTTAACTTGCCTTTTCTTGCCATATCTCGCCTTTTCTTTCCTTTTCTTGCCTTATCTTGCCTTTTTTTGCCTTTTCATGCCTTTTCTTTTCTTTTTTTCCTTATCTTTCCTTTTTTTGCCTTTTCTTGCCTTTTCCTTGCCTTTTCTTGCCTTTTCTTGCATTATCTTTCCTTTTCTTGCCTTTTCTTGCCTATTCTTGCATTTTCTTACCTTTTCTTGCCTTTTCTTACCTTTTCCTACCTTTTCCTTGCTTTTCTTGCCTTTCCTTACCTTTTAATTACTTTTCCTTGACTTATCTTGCCATTTTCTGCCTTTTCTTGCCTTTTCCTGGCCTTTTCTTGCCTTATCTTTTCTTTTCATTCCTTTTCTTGCCTTTTCTTATCTTTTCTTGCCGTTTCTTACCTTTTCTTGCCTTTTCTTTCCTTTCCTTGCCTTTTCATTCCTTTCCCTTGCCTTTTCTTGCCTTTTCTTACCTTATCTTTTCTTTTCATTCCTTTTCTTACCTTTTCTTGTCTTTTCTTATCTTTTCTTGCATGTTCCTTGCCTTTTCTCCCTTTTTATGCCTTTTGCTTGACTTTTCTTGCCTTTTCTTACCTTATCTTGCCTTTTCTTGCCTTATCTTGCCTTTTCTTGCCATATATTGCCTTATCTTTTCTTTTCCTTCCTTTTCTTTCCTTTTCTTGCCTTATCTTGCATTTTCTTGCCATATCTTGCTTTCTCTTTCCTTATCTTTTCTTTTCTTGCCTTTTCTTGCCTTATCTTTCCTTTTCTTACCTTTTCTTGCCTTTTTTTTCATTTTTTTGCCTTTTCATGCCTTTTCTTTCCTTTTCTTGCCTTATCTTTCCCTTTTTACCTTTTCTTGCCTTTTCCTTGCCTTTTCTTGCCTTATCTTGCCTTTTCTTGCTTTATCTTTCTTTTTCTTTCCATTTCTTTCCTTTCTTGCCTTTTCTTACCTTTTATTGCCTTTTCTTGGCTTTTCTTTCCTTTCCTTCCCTTTTCATGCCTTTTCCATGCTTTTTTTTGCCTTATCTTGCCTTTTCATTCCTTTTCCTTAACTTTTCTTGCCTTTTCTTTCCTTTTCTTGACTTTTCCTTGCCTTATCTTTTCTTTTCATTCCTTTTCTTGCCTTTTCTTATCTTTTCTTGACTTTTCTTACCTTTTCTTGCCTTTTCTTTCCTTTTCTTGCCTTATCATGCCTTTTCCTTGCCATTTCTTGCCTTATCTTTCCTTTTCCTTGACATTTCTTTCCTCTGCACAGACAATGACAAGTCCACTGCATTTTGGACTGACCCGCGATAGATATCTCTTGTCCTGGATATGAGCATTGTGCTGGTGCATCAGAAGCCACAACGTCCATCTCGAGGTGCACCACTGAGATAGGAATCACTGCTGCTTGATGTTCAAGGCTTGGAATGGGAAGCATTTGAGTCTGATTCCTCTCAGGGAGCAGATTATTGCCAGCAGCTCTCTGTCTTCTTAGCTGATAGTTCCTGCGTCGTCTTGCGAGATGCTTCTCCCTCTCTTCAGCTATCATAGACTGCCTCCTTTCCCTGTCCCTTATCCGCCGTCTCTCCCTCTTTTGCTCCTTCTGTATGAGGTTCATCGATCTGCTAAGTGTGAAGCAGGTGAGGATCGTTGCTCCTATAAGGATCCTCAACTTATTGAGTCTATTAGAGGTGTGAGTGGTCGATCCACCTAGGGGAAGTGCAAATCGGGGTTTCTGCAGTTGGTATGTTAAGTTGATGCTGGACTCTACGTTAGTTGAGAAACCTAACCGAGGAAAGATACGAGAGATGTGAAAATAGACTAGGCTTGACACAGACTCTTGAATAGTGGATAGACTCAAGAAGACCGGAGGTACTCGGACTCTTGGAGTTGTAAGCGGACGCGGGTTCGAGAAGGCATGAAGACATTGAAGATGGAAGAACTTCTGGAGACCGAAAGAGTCTGAATCGGATTATGATAGGTAGTAAAAGGATAGGTTTGAGGTCATCAAGTCTTACTAAAACATGGCTTAGGGTAAGAGACTTGGTATGTTCTCATTTTTCTATATAAGCAAGGCCTCGGCGTAGGTTAGGGACATCCAAAAATCACAGACACACAAAACTCTCAAGCTTTGCTTTTGTTATCCTTTCGGTTGCATTTCTTTCAATAAAGAGATGTTTCTGCTATCTTTTTTCTTCCCCGCGTTAAACCGATCTTGGAATGATCACTCCAAACCGTCTCTAAGTTCGTTCGACGTTCTTCCAAATTTTTCCCGCAACACTACTGAATCATTGTTTTATCTTACTTATCGAAACATCATTGTTTTATCTTAATAATATTTCTTAATTCGAATATTGAAAACGTACATATACTAAAATTTGATTTAAAAAATATTAATGTGATTTGAATATGAATTACTCAATATATTAAAAGGAGTTCAATCCGAAGATATAGTTCAACCGCCGAACATAATGCATTCTGCGCAAAGTTTCCGGTTATGGAATGCTTCCATCTTCTCAAACTACGAGAAAAAATTGTTTACAGTGTCCTTTTACGAATATAATTAATGTTACACGACTTACAATTAGCATTCACTAAAAATATAATATCTTCTTAGCAACAGGTTTTCCAATAATGTTTTCACATTAATTACTTTTTACTCGGTACTTTTTCAGCGATTCAATATATTAGGGTAACCTTTTATATTTAAGATTTTCATTTTCATTTCGGAAACTCTTTCTAGCTAATAAAAATATCTGTTCTTTTCTAATCAAAACTATTGATGTTTGTATATTTTATAAATTGGCTAATTCTCATCTGAGTCGAAAGAGTTGACGTCGTGGTGATATTATATATGAAAAAAGGTTAAAATTTACATTTAAATACTTGTGGTACTTTATAATTTGTTATATTATACTACTTCTCTCAATATATTATTTTTTTAATGGAAAAAAGGAAAATATCACCTTCTACTTGTCTTTTTTTTATGTGTACGTTCTACTTGTCCCTAAAGTATAAATACCACACTATACCAAATTTGTGACAATAAACATCCTATCAATGTTTAAAAAATCATGGTCCGACCGGCGATTGGACCGATCGGACTACTGATCGGAACAAATCCCGGGCTGATTTTTAGATAAAAACCAGAGAGAGATTCGACTGCTCAGAAATTGGTCGGACTGTCCGGTCGAACATCTCTAGTTGAACCGGTTCAACTGGGATAAGAAAACAAGCTGACCAAAAAAATAAGAAAACTGAAAGAGAAAAAAACCCTAGACATCGAACAACCCAAAGTAAGAAAAAGACAAAACGGCCCAAAAGAACGAAAAAAAAGAAAACTATACAAAAGGCAAAAGTCAACTTTTTAAACCTTAATCTCCTTGAAGTATGAAGACGCGAACGAACGGAACGATTTGTTATTGTTAGTTTAAAGTTTTTGAATTTAATCTTTTAGATTTGTTAAATTATTTTTTGAATACTTTGTTCGAATAAATTATATATTAAGGTTGGTGAATATTTGAACTTATTTGACATTTTATCTTACACATTGAAATTATTTTACCTTATTTAAATAATTACTAGTACAAATAAGTACCGGTCCGACCAGCAGTTCGACCGGGTAAATCGAGTGAACCAGAAAACGAAGATTTTCGATTCGCCTTCCGGTTATTTTTTAAAACATTGCATCCTATACCTTTATTGGGGTGGGCTTCTGGGCTGGAGAAGTCTTATTTGGGTCGGGAAGCGTCAATGTCTCGGGGGTCAATTGGGTTGGAAGGATGAACATGGATGGATGGTGATGGGAAAGATTTAGGACTAGGAATTAATAGATATCTAGTTGCATTATCTTTCCGGGCTAATTGCACAAGTAATTTTCAAAGTTTCGGGGGGATATATATGGTAAAAGAAGCTGCTAACCAATGGTTAAACAACAGCTTTCTCTAATATCCTGGGATAATATTGCTCTCCCAATTGATAAGGGTGGTATTGGTATGATCAGACTTGATATTCGAAATGAGGCTCTCCTTCTCCCAATTGAGAAGGGTGTGGTTCGAGGAACCACTAGCACTCTGGGCTCAGATAGTCAAAGGAATTCATGGCTCATCCAACTTCTCCTTTCACCTCTCTAGGATTCCTTTCAGTAATGATTTTCGGGGCATCTATTGTAAACATTGCAGCTTCAGACTCCGCATCTGCTAGGATATTTCGGACGGGCTGTTCCATTTCAATTCGGGATGGTATGGACACATTCTTCTGGCATGACATGATATATGGGTTTCGGGAAAGCCCTCTCAAACAACTATTTCCAAGATTGTTCTATATTTCAAAACAGGTCGATGAGGTTATTGGTAAATGTGGGACGTGGATTAACGACTCATGTGCTGCTACGGGGAACGAAATGATCGAATCTTTGGGTGGGTCCTGTTGGAAATAGATTTGAGATTAAAGACAAAAGTGTTTTGAAGGTTTCATAAATTTGCTCTCTAACACTCTACTGAAAGAAAAGCAAATTTTATTACAGACAACTTTGATTACAAGGCTCACTTTTCTCTTTTGATCACCTTACCACTCTCACCTCTTCATTTGCTAGCCCATTTCCCCTATTTATAGGGAGTGTCCACCAACTAGGAAATCTCTAGATTTTCCTAGAGAATTATATTTTACAACCTATCTAATATCCTGGATCTTTAGAAAATTCTCTAGTTTATAAGATTTAGTACAATCATGAAATCTTTTGATACACTAGAGTACTCTAGACAACTCTACAACTAACTAGATGTCCAGATAATTGTAGACTATTATAAATACAAATCAAGTTTAACTTTCAACATCCTCCTTTAAACTTGATTTGCCGATAACTCCGAATACTTCTCGCAACTTGATGAAGACTTCATGCTTTAATGGCTTCGTGAATATATCCGCAATTTGGTCTTGAGTCTTCGTGTATTTCAATTGTACCTTATTCTCCGGTATGCATTCTCTGATAAAATGATATCATGTGTCTATGTGCTTGCTGCGGTCATAGAATACTGGATTCTTTGCTAAAGCTATTGCTGACTTGTTGTCCGCATCTATCGTAGTCAGTTCTTCTTGCTCCATTTTTAGTTCCTGATGAGTGTGTAAACGCTCATATTTTGTCATATGTTTCGTGCGTGTTTGATCATGTTTTAGGTTATATTCATCATGTCATGTCAAGTCTTATGATCGTTTTAGTACATTTATGTTCGGGAATGGATTTCTACTCATTGTCATATTTTGTAGGAAAATTGGAGCTCAATGAAGGTCGTCCGCGGGGTAATTTCGAGAGACCGCATTGCAAGAGTCCTAACTTTCTGCTCGAGTATCCAATTGTACCAAATGAGATACCGTTGGAAAGCTTGAAGAAAGATCTACATTTGGTCTTTTATAGTTAAAGCCAAATTCGAAGTGGAAGAGGGTCAAAATTGCAAACTACAAAGATGCAATGAAGCTGATCAACGAAGTTGGCGGGCGCCAGGCCCCCGACGGATTTTTCCGAATTTCTTCTTTCACGGAGACTTGATTTATTTTAGTTATATTCGACTTTTAGCCTCCTGTTTCGGCTCTAGGACTTAAGTTATATTATTTATATTATTACTTGACCAGCAAGACTTCCAATTTAGCTTAAGCTCCTTTAGGTTTTCCTAATTTTTAGTTAGACTTTTGGCTATATATAGCCCTTAGTTTCTTAGGTTTGGGGACGTTTTTTGGGAGACGTTTACTACTGCAATATTGGCATAGCCTTGGAGCTTAATAAAAGTCACGATTCCAATTAACTACGGGAGAAGGATTGGCAAGGCTTGATCATCACGACTAAGCTTTCTCTAACTCTACCTTTATGTTAATTGCTATCATGTTCTTCGTTAATCTTTTGTGCTTTGTTAACATGCTTAGCGAGTAGTTCTCTTGTGAGTGCGATGCCCTAATTATGTGATTACTTATCTATGTTAGCTATGGTTTGATTATCTTTCGTAGTAGTTGTCAATTGATGATCTTAATGCTTAATCTAACTTGATCACTTAGATTATGATGTTTAGTTGATAATAATGGACCGGAAGGCATTAGAATCAACGGAAGAGTCAATTGACATGTCTTAAGGTATTAATGAGGAATCTTGATACTAAGGGATAACCCGATAGGAGTTAACTTCATAATTGAGTTTAGTGAAGTTCTTGGTCTAATTAATGAGCGGAAGCGTTGATTAGTAATCATGAACTACTCTAGCTTAGTTTTATCCTCCTAATGAGCGGAAGCGTTAGGAAGATGCACCAGAACACTCCGGGTACTAGTTAGAACTTCATAAAAACTATAGTCTCGACATAGATGGGTAGTCCATAAGGGTATCGTGCTCGTTTATCTCCATTGATTTACAACTCGTCGTTTATTTGAGTTTCTAATCTAGTTTATTTACTTACGACCTTTCACAACTTTATAAAACTTTAATTTTTCCGCTTCACATAATTACTTGCCTTGATTTTGTGTTCAACCCTCAGTTCTAACAACCTTACTTACCAAAATACTATTTGCTTGTGCGTTTAATTGTGAACAATTTTGCGTACATCAGTTCCTTCAGCAAACTCCTTAACCATATCGCTTGACAGACACACGATGCTACTGCGACGTACTCAGCTTCGCAGGTGGAGAGTGTAACGATTGGTTGCTTATTAGAACTTCAGGTAAAGCCCGTATCTCCAAGAAAAAATACAAATCCAGAAGTACTTTTTCTTTCATCTAGGTCTCTAGCCCAATCGCTATCACTATATTTAACAAGTTTATATTTTTTTGACGACGAGTAAAATAGACTGAAATCAAGCGTACCTTTTATATACCGCAGAACTCTCTTGGCAACCTTCATGCGAGTAGCCGTAGGTGCTTCCATGTAGCGACTAACTAGTCCAACTCCATAAAGAATATATGGCCTTGTACATGTTAAGTACCTTAAGCTTCCAACAAAATTCTTGTAAAGAGTTGGGTTGACCTTCTCACTTCCGTCGATATTTGATAGCTTGATTCCGCATTCCACGGGAGTAAGTGCTGGATTACACTCGTCCATTTTAAATCTCTTAAGAATTTCTCTTGCATATCCTTTTTGAGATATAAATATCGCATTTTCTGTTGTTTAACTTCGAGTCCAAGATAGTACGACATAAGACCAATATCTGTCATCTCGAATTCTCTCGACATCGCTTTCTTAAATTCTTCAAACATTGTTGGATTATTATCGGTAAAGATCAAATCATCTATGTACAGGCAGACGAGCAACATATCTCCTTTTTCATTTACCTTCACATAAAGAGCATGTTCATGTGGGCACTTGCTGAAACTATTTTCTTGGAAGTACTTGTCAATTCTGTTGTACTGCGCCCTCGATGCTTGTCTTAGGCCGTATAAAGCCTTTTTCAACTTCAGGACTTTATCTCCATGTCCTTTGACTTCATACCTCGTTGGCTGCTCGATGTATACTATCTCTCCAAGATGCGCATTTAGAAAGGCAGACTTGACGTCCATTTGATGAACTTTCCATCTATTTTGAGCAGCTAGAGAAATAATTAATCTAATAATTTCAAGAGGAGCAACGAGAGCAAATACTTCAATCATAGTCGATGCCTGCTCTTTGGTTGTAGCCTTTAACAACCAATCTTATTTTATATCTTTAGACTTCTCCTTTGGTATTTTTCTTGGCTTTATACACCCACTTTACTTCAATTGCTTTTTGTCCCTTTGAAAGTGTTGCAACCTCTCAGGTATTATTCTCTTATATAGCCTTAATCTCTTCATCCATCGTCTTTCTCCATCTTTCACTTTCCACAGCTTCTTTGAAAGCTATTGGATCACTATCTGCAAAGAGACAAAAGAGAGATACATTGTCTCTGTAGATATCATCTAAACTCCTTGTCTGTAAGGGCCTTTTGCTCGAGCTTTCATCTGATGATGATGGATTATCATGATGCACTGTTGGTGATTCTTCTTCTTCTAAGATCAGTAGAACATTATAATCTTTTTCTTGAACACCGAAATTCTAGATGCCTTCTTCATCAAACTCCACATCTCTGCTTATGACGACCTTACGATTGTTCAGATCGTACAACTTGTATCCCTTAGACCGAGAGTCATAACCGATGAATATATACTTGCCACTCTTGTCATCAAGTTTTGATCTCATCTGACTCGGCACATGAGCATATGCAATACTTTCGAATACTCGCAAATGTGAGACACCGGGTTTTACTCCACTCCATGCTTCTAGAGGAGTCAAATAAACTGCACAATCAACTGCTTTGGCCCAAAACTCCTTAGGCACTCTCTTGGTCTTCAACATTCTCCGAGCCATGTTGAGAATTATCCTATTTCTTCTTTCGGCAACTCCATTTTGTTGTGGCATATATGGAAATATAAGAGGGTGACATATTCCATTATCTTCTCAGTAGGCCTCAAACTCTTTTGAACTAAATTCACCTCCCTTATCTGATCTCATAGCCATAATTTCAAAGCCACTTTATTTCTCTACAAGGGATTTAAATTTCTTGAAATTGGAGAAAATCTCTCATTTTTGTTTAAAGAAATAAATCCAAGTTTTTTGACTAAAATCATCGATGAATATGAGGAAATAGTTATTTCCACCATGAGAACTTGGCTTTATAGGTCCACAAATATCTGTGTGAACCAACTACAGCGGCTTTGTGGCTCTCGTCAATGTTTCCTTAGGAAAACTTTTTCTAAAGTATTTTCCAAGTAAACATCCTTCACAAAACTGATTTGGGTGGTCAATACTTGGCAAACCTCTAACCATTTTTTGTTTGGACAATAACTTTAATCCTCCAAAATTAAGGTGCCCTATTCTATTTCCCTTATTGCATTCCTCAACTCTACATAGTTTTTGAAAAACTGAAACTTGATCTGTTGCCCTTTTTCAACATTAAATGGTGACCCACCATAATCATATATTGGGTCAAACTTTAGCTTCTTCCTTAACCTCCTAGCCATACATGGTTCAAGTAGCATTCCATCATCTATATCACTATCCCAAATTCTCATGTCATTTAGATCTACATCTAAAAAAATCTGAACTTTGCACATCATTGTTCTCATTACCCTTCTCGTTACCATGCTCATTACCATGCCCTTTACCTTTCTTATCACTATGGTCAGCAGATGAGTATCCACCACTCAAATTCTCAACAGTAAAATACTCAGAATTAGATGGTAGATCAGACGCCCAGTCAGGTACCTCTTCAGACAATTCAGGCTCCTACTCAGGCACCTCCTCAAGCTCATCATCATCCACCTCTTCAGGCACTTCTTGAAGCACTTCCTCGGGCATAACATAAGGCACAATCTCATCCATTTTCTCAGACACAACCTCATCCACTTGCTCTTACACCTCCTCCGACACAACAAAATCTTTACCATCTTCGTGCCAATCGAAAAACTTTAGACCGGCAGTATCATTTTTCTCAGCACCGTCTTCAATCCAACACAAAATCTAAACAATAGTGAGCAAAATAGGTCTTCTATTTTGGACTAACTCCCTGCCCTCCGGGCTGACCACAGAAATGGGGTTTCCACCTATACACGGCTCGATGTGTATCCGAATAATTTTATGGTTTTAGCACTCAAATATCCATAATACATCTGCATAACTACTTACTTCCATACCAGAATCTAGTCTATACTTGCAGAATGAACTACTTATAGAGGATGTTCGGTATACATCTTTGATCAATGTCAAATAAAAATATCGATCAGTGGGTATCTGATCGTAGTACGCTGACTCCTTGTTGAGAATGAACTCGAGAGTGTAGCACCGGTCATTCATCCTCCACAAAAAAGGGATTCTTCACAGCGTTATGATTTCTGGCGAATTAAGGTTTCTCGCAAATCAGAAAGAGGGGAAGGGAGGGGTCGCGACTCGAACATGGAAGAGATGGGTTACTCCGGGAAGGGGTTCTTGATGACTGTCAGAGGGTCGATGGTCGGTCGTGGCAAGAGATTTGATCGTGGCGAATGGGTTGGAATACGGGAATAGAATTTCTGAATAAGGGTAATTTTTGGTTTGGAGGTTTTTTGTTCTAGAAGGATATTTATTTTAATTGAGGGGTATTTTGGTCCTTTTAGGCCCAGTTTTACAGGGGTTATTTTTTGGTACCGAAGTCAGGGACCTGAGAGTTCTATTTTATCAAATTTGGAGGACGAAAAGAGGAGTTTCAAAATAGTGAGGACCTTATTGATGAATTCTTCAAATCCCAGGGACATGAGAGTAATTTTTTCTTCCTTTTTTAATCAACCTCTCATTTTTAGAGTGGAGGCTTTTTTATGAGATGGTATTCGGATTGTGTTTTTTACATTTATAGTTCATGGTAAGAAGCGTACTATTCCTCCATACAAGTCATTTGATGATTTGATATCTTCTTACTAATTAATTAGAGATATGTGGACAATTGTGATTACTTCATATAATCTAGTACAATGAGTACTTAAGTATAGAATCTTATCATTAATAAAAATATATTGTCCAGTACAATGAGTACTTAAGTATAGAATCTTACCATTAATAAAAATATGTTGTCCACCAAATTTAGATTAAATAATTAAACTTCATTTTCTGATAAATTGAGTCACTGTGTTCTTTGTACCAATTGTACTTTTACCAACTTATTTTGTTTCATGTGTGGCAAAAAAAATTAGAAAATTACGGAACTCGTAAAATACCAACAATAACTTTTTTTATACGAAAATACCAACAAAAACCAGTGATAGCTAATTTTCAAAACATAAATTGTTTTCTAGTTATAGAGGGAGGCTCTTAGCTTTTTCATTTCAAAATTGTCTTTTATTAAAGATATAAATTGTAGTACTTCAAACAAAAGGTTATACCAAATGATTTCAAAAATTTCTTAATTAAATGTTTAGTAATTGATATCTCTGACGCAAAAAAGGGAGGTTGAATAATGGTGTTAAGATCCATTTTGCTTTGGTGTTCTGATATATGTTTTTTCAGAAACTAATTTGTTTTCTAAGTGTAGGGGAGCCTCTTTAGTTTTTGTATTTTAAAGTGCTGTAATTTAAAAAATGATTTAACTTTGTGTACTAATTACTAACTAAATACCCACAAAATTCGGATTTCTCTAAACGATTTGAGTCTCTTTTTGTTTTGCAAAAAAAATTTATTGAAAGGTATATGTAATAATAAACGCCATGTTATGTACATCATACTTAGTGTAGTATTTCTTCTGCCATGGTACAAACATGATTCCGACCGCCGGCCTCATCAAAACCCTACCACACCAAAACCAGAGTTTAAAAAAATGTGGTAGAAAAAAATACCTCGATAAAAAAAACTCTATATTAACATTAGAATCGCCAAAATAATACTACTCCGTCAACTACAGCAACGTCTAAAACTAGAGCAAATCAAACGCCTTGCAACAAAAGAACACCAGAATCCAAAAAAAATTTCGCCCAATTCATTGGGATTTTCTGGAACCCATGAATTTTCCAATATATATTTCATTGACACGATGAATTTTGTAATATTTTAAACACGAAACAAAATAAGTCCGTAAAGCACAAAACAACGAGTACAAAAAGATAAGCAACTTAATTTGTCCTACAACAAGCACAATTATTTAATCCAAATTTTTTAAGAATATTTTTTTATAATGACAAGATTTTATACCTTAAATACTCATTTTAGTAGATTAATGGGATTGCCCCACTTGCAAAAAAAAAAAATACCAAATCATCGCAGATTATTCACCTGTAATGACCTAGTAACTCCTTATCACACCGAATCCCTCGCTCTCCCTCTCTATATATATGCACACAAAATCGAGGCAGATTTGGACATAGGGGACCAAGACGAGGAGGAGCCGGCGTTCAAGTGGGATGAGCTCCCCAGGGACGTGTTCGCGTCGATACTGTCACGGCTGAGCTTCTTACGAGGGTGCAATATGTATCTCGGCTGTGGAGGGATGCCTGCTCCGACCCACTCATGTGGCGCCGCGCCAGCATCGGCGAGTTCGAAGACTCCCGCGTGTACCCGTTCCCCAAGGACGATGACGAAAGCCTCCGCCGCGGCATTGAGTTGCATTCTCCGTGGAATGACCTCTTTCGCTGGCTCGACTGCGTGTGCCACCTAGCCGTCGACCGCTCCCTCGGCTCCCTTGAGAGCATCACCATCGAACAATTCGCCACAGACGACCTCCTCCACTACGTCACCGACAGGTCACCCAATCATGCCCTAATTTAAACTTTTTCGGGGTCGGAGATCTCCATTCCCATGCCCTAATATTTCTTCTCGGTTTGTTTTCTTTCGAAATAAATTCACGAGTTTCGACCATCTCCTCTATCTATAATAGATCACGTCGTCTCAAACACCTCCGGCTTGCATTCTGCGACAGAGATCAACTCACCAAAGACGGTACGACATCAGTTTTTTAGAAGTAGGTTTTCAAACCAATATAATCCGGCGAGAAATTGAACCCTAAATTCGTCAATCATGCAGGTATGATTTCAGTTTCAGCCAAAGTTCCATTCTTGGAGTAGCTTGAAATTTTATGCTGCAATATCACGGAAGAAGTTATCGAAGCGTTCGCCCGTAGTTGCCCATTACTCGTGTCGTTCAAGTTCGTGCCGTGGATGTCAGGGGCACGCTTTGCATGTCGTGTTATTGCACATCAGATGCCGCGTTTAGTTCATCTCCAGTTGGGAGGAGATCTGACGAATGATGAACTTCAGGCAATCCTTGACGGCTGCCCTCGCCTCGAGTCGCTCGACTTGTACCACTGTAGCGGCATTGATCTGGACGGCGAGTTAGGTCTCAGTTGCCATGAACGGATCAAGGAATTCCGGCGTCCATATGATCCATCTGATGGCGACGATTATTTGGATTGGTAGAATTTTTGTGTATAACCAATAAAATTACATTATTACTTCTTAAAAAATATTACATTATTAAGACACATAAATTGCCTATTCAAAACTAAACTGGATGGATTCGTTCTACATGGTTTTGGCTTGCTTTGAGTAACCAACCTCTAGTTTGAATCTGAGTTTGGTAACATATACCAACAAAAATAAGCACTTACTCTATGAGAGAGATATTATTAAATACCTTTTAAATAATACAAAACAAAAAAATTGTCTATTCATACTTTTTTTTAAGGGACCGAATTTGGTCCTGAAACGGTGCTGGAGAATTTTTATTGAAGGATACGCGGGGACTATTTTGCAAAAATGCAGAAATACGGGAGGCAAATAAAAAAAGTCCACAGCTATTGAATCGTAACTGGGACGGTCCCGATTTATCCGGGACGAAAAAAAAATAACCATTGAGAGTCGCCCCCTTCCAGCCACTTCGGGAGGACCGCCGGCACCCTCCCCACCGCCGGTGACCATGGCGGGGTCCTGTGCGGCGTGGCGGAGGTTCTCCTCCTTCCCAGGTTGCAGTTTTATCTGGCCCAGCGCCCGCCTGGCGTTCTCTCCCCCCGGTGGTCCTCACCTCTCACGTTAGGTGAGCTTTGATGGCCTCGCCCTGGCGGTTGTGGCTTCTTGTTTTCTGGTCTCCTCTTGGCTTCCTCCGACGTGCTCTTGCAGGATCGATTTGACAGTGTCCGTCTCTTCTGGCAGACTTCCCTTTTGGAAATTTGGTGTATTTCTTTCCTGCATGTGTGTTGGGGTTGTGGGCGACTGTGGGCGGGAGGTGTGGTGGATGTCGGAGGTGGCTCTGGGGTCTGGTCGGCGGGGTGTGGGCGGGAGGCATGGTGGCTGTCGGCTTGGTCCTCGGCTTCTGCAGCGATGGTAGAGTTTCTGTGCGGGCCCCTTCGGGTTTGGGCCTTCTCTCCCTCCAGGCTTCTGCACGGGCCTTACTCAGTGTTTGGGTCTCTCGTGGGCCTCCTCTCCCTTTGGGCTGCTTACTTTGTCGTGGGCTTTGTTGGGTCGGGCCTTCCGTGTTTTTGTTTTTCTGGTGTTGTGCACTTGTGCACTTTTGGTGTAATCTTGGTGTAGTGTCTTGTGATACTTTTGGTGTTGTGCACTCGTGCACTTTTGGTGTAATCTTTTGGTGGGTAATAAACTTTTACTTATTAAAAAAATTAGGTAGACCATTGAATCATAACTAAGTAAACTATTGAATCATAACTAAGTAAACTATTGGATCGTCCAGGACGGTGCTGATTGGATTTGGCCTTCCAGGACCAAATCTGCTCTTTTTTTAGGGGCCTATTCGGACGTTAGGATCTTATCTAGCTTGAAGGGTCTCTTTTATTTTTGGATAAATTACTATTTCATAAGATTTCACTATTCTACTTTAAATAAAAATAGTAAATAGTATTATTATTTTTAGTCTATTTTTTAATATCCATATCACGAAAAATTATTGAATTTTTTTTATATCTATACACTAGAAAATTGGAGAATTGTATAAAGGGAAATAGAAAACTAGTTACTAGATAAAGCCTCCGACACCAGTGGCAGCGCAGGGGTGGTGGTTTCCACGGAATGGCATCTACCGCTTGTAACGCCTCGCCGTCGACCACTCCCTCGGATCACTTGAGAGCCTCACCATCCATGAAGTCACAAGCAACGGCCTAAACTAACATTTTTTTTTTGAAACTAACATGGTTTGATGCTCAAGAAGTGCCTATGCAAGACCAATTTTCTTTTGATTAACATAAGATAAACCAAAGTGTATTTTTTTAAGGTAAATATTACACCTAGTTACAATGTCAACGATTGAACTTTTGATGTTCTTGAAGTTAAGCAACGCTTATGCCGCTAAGTCAAATGTCCGTTAGCGATAAACCAATATTTATGTGCACAAGCTAGACGTTGTGGCGCTTATAGCGGCTGACATGCACATTCATCGTATTATGTACCTTTGGCGTCTTATTTGCAATGACATCCGCCACCTCCACGTTCATCGTATTTGGTCTTACCATCCATACATTTGTTTCTGATGACATTGAATGTCTATATGGAGTACACTTTACGATACAGTCTTTATATTTTATAACTATTAAGGTT